>JARQOD010000007.1:62792486-63140330 GCA_033576555.1 Oophaga sylvatica
TGTATATATATATATATATATATATATATTAATATTTTCAGCTGCAGATGAAGGAAGAGAGCCACAGTATTCATTACTGATGGGGTAGGCGGGGGCCCAGATCAGGATGTTACCTCAGATCAAAAGAGTGATGACTGGCTGGCCCCTCCAGCTCGGGCTCCTCCTACTCAGCTCCAGTCTAAGATTTGAGGTCCAGAGGATGGTCGCTGCTAATGCAGTCCTCAGAAGATTTTATTATTTTAATATTCGGACAGGAGACTTGGATCACTAGTTGGTCTAGAGGTCTCAGGGGTATCAGCGCTGCTGTACCCAACCTCTCCCTTGGCGGATCTGTATTTACTCAAAGTCCTGCAGAATCCTTGCGGCCCTGGGGGATGAGGAGAGCTTCTCTGGCGGGAACGCAAAACCACACGTGCGGTCACTGCGTTCTTCGCCCTCGGGGGGGAAGCATGGGCACTGCGCCAGAAACCCCTGAGGGTCCCTGTGGCGCCTTGGTGGTGGTACTCCACACAAATTTTAATAATAATTATGTGTGAGTGCTTTAGGTCTGAATGAGCAGCCGCTTATTTCTAATGTCAGTTATGCTTCAGCGCTGCTGTGACACCCGTTATTTACATGTATGTCAGTATGCTTCAGCGCTGCTGTGACAGCGCTACTACATGTAATGTCAGTATGCTTCAGCGCTGCTGTGACAGCGCTACTACATGTAATGTCAGTATGCTTCAGCGCTGCTGTGACAGCGCTACTACATGTAATGTCAGTATGCTTCAGCGCTGCTGTGACAGCGCTACTACATGTAATGTCAGTATGCTTCAGCGCTGCTGTGACAGCGCTACTAATGTAATGCCCAGTATGCTTCAGCGCTGCTGTGACAGCGCTGTTACAAGAAGATGTGGTGATTTTTTGTCCGCAGGCAGATAGCTGCAGGACAGAGAGGGAGCAGGAGCGGGGAGAGTTCGCGCTCATTATTTGAGCTAGCAGGGGCGTGGCCTATCTATCCCGGTCTTTTGAGCAGGAAGACGCGCGCTCTGGCTTTTCTCCTGCGACCCCCTCACTGTGGCGGCCATTACTCAGGCTCCTGGGCTTTCGGACCGCTCCTCTCCTCATATAGACACCACGGCCACTGGGTGAGTGCGGATTCCTCACCCCGCAGCGCAGCGATCGCTATCCTGCAGCTGCAGTCTCATCAGAGACATAAAAATTGGCTGGGGCTCACAAATATATAAAAATTTTGGTGAGTTTGCAATTTTAAACCCCTTTGAGGGTTATTTCTACCAGCTAAATTTGCTGACTGAATACCGCTGGGGTAACTTGCTTGGTGGAGCGTTAACCCTTCAGCGTTTGGAAAAAAAACAAAAAAAAAAACGCATAGTTTTTTGCTGGTTTTACCGCTTTGACCTGCTCTACAGGTGAGACATGTCTGAACAGAGTTTCAGATGCCGCGGATCACGTCCCAGTGCCATTGCGGCAATCAGATACGCAGAACCTCCACAGCGTCTAGCGCTGCGGTCGACAGCGGTGGAAAATTGGATGATATCGCTCGATCGATTAATAACTTATCTGACCTTTTAGGTCAATATGTGTCTGCTAATTCCTCTCAGAGGAAGCGACGCAGGCCGTTACCGGCCTCTACACGGAGCGAGTCAGATGTATCTGATATTGGGCAGAGTTCCCCTTTAAATTCGGATGGAGAAATATCCGATTCAGATGCGGACGAGCGCAGGGGCGTTCCTCTATGACGAAGCGTAGGAGGCATTAATTGAAGCATGAGAGATATACTACAGTTACCGGAGGAGGTAACTAGTCGTCCTGGGAAATCAGCACGCTTTTTCAGGAGTCCCGTGCTTCGCGCACAACATTGCCAGCTCTGGATGAGCTTAATGGTGTAATAGAGGAGGAACGTCTATGTCCAGATAAGCGTTTTCATGGAACGCATTTCTTTGATACACTTTAATCCTTGCTCTACGGAGTTAAAGGCTAATTGGACTTCTGCTCCTGAAGTGGATGTGTCTTTGTCTCAGCTTAGTAAATCCTCTCTACTCCCTATTAAGGGAAAAGCGAGCTTACAGGAGCCTTGGATAGAAAGGCAGGAATTGGCGGCAAAAGCAAGCTATGAGGCTGCGGGTCATGGATTTCGAGCAGTGCTAGGGGTCCATGTGTGCTGCTAGAGCTTCTCTAAGCTGGTTGGCACGTCTGAAGACGGAGTTGCAAAATGAATCTCGTTATCTGAGATACGGAAACTTGTGAATGGTTAGGAAACGGCAGCTGTTATATCTTTGATGCCGGTCTGGATACGGCATCTCTGCTGGCCAAAGCGCAAGCTTCAGCGGTCACAGTCAGAAGAGCTTTATGGCTCAGACAGTGGGCCGGGGACGCAGTTTCCAAACAAGGGTTGTTGGCCTTACCTTACAAGGTGGCCATCTTTTTGGATCCGACCTCACAGAGCTGATTTCCAAGGCTAAGGCGAAGGAATCAGCATTACCACAGCGAAGGGCCATGGCCTCGGTGTCCAGTAAGCCTGGTGTTTATAGTGGTCGGCGGTCCTTTCGGGGCCGAGGACGATCTAGTCACTCCTCGTGGGGATCGGGTCGTCCTTCTTTCTCAGGAAAGAAATCCTCTCAGAAAACTCGTACTCCCTGGAAGCAGAGTTTCCGCCAGAACAAGCGGGAACTTGACAAGAAACCCGCAAAGTCGGATTGACGCCAGGGGTCCACTCGAGGATTCTCGAGTGGGGGGTCGCCTGCTTCTTTTCAAGGAGACTTGGATGGCTCGCGTTCCAGATTCCTGGGTAACGCGGATAGTGTCGGCAGGCTATTTCATAGTTTGCTTCTCAACCCCCAAATGTTTTTTGTCAATCTCGCGTTCCGTCGGAACCCGAGCTTGTTGTCGCTCTACAGCGAGAGGTCGAATCGCTACTACAAAAGGGTGTAGTGATACCGGTTCCGTCAGAGGACCGAGGGAAAGGTTTTTATTCCAACCTTTTTATAGTTCCCAAAAAGGAGAACAAATTTCGCCCGATTCTGGATCTCAAGCGATTAAACCGGCATGTCCATGCCTGGAAATTTCGCATGGAGTCGCTTCGTTCCGTTGTGGCAGCTCTGTCACAGAACGATTTTCTGGTGTCAATCGACATTCGCGACGCCTATTTGCATATTCCCATCGGAAAGGCTCATCAGCGCTTTCTTCGATTTGCCATAGGTCAGAATCATTACCAGTTCGTGGCTCTGCCGTTCGGCTTAGCCTCAGCGCCAAGGGTCTTTACAAAAATTCTGGCGCCCCTCATGGCACTCCTTCGAAGACAGGGATTACGATTCTCCCTTATCTGGACGATCTTTTGATCGTGGCTTCCTCGGAGGAGGAGGCGTTGACGGCTCGGGATTTGTCTCTTCAGTTTCTGAAAGACTTCGGTTGGCTGGTCAATTGGGAGAAGTCGTCCCTGGAACCATCGAGGACAATTCTCTTTTTGGGAATGCATCTCGACACGTTTCGGTCGGTAGTTTCCCTACCACCAGACAAACAGTCATGTCTTCTTCGACATGTACAGATTATGACATCCTCAACGGCAATGTCCCTACGGAAGTGTATGCGTCTTCTGGGACTGATGGTGGCGTCCATGGAGGCAATTCCTTTTGCCCAGTTCCACTCCAGGACTCTTCAAAGGTTCATCTTGAGTCGATGGAATCAGTCGCAATCGCTGGATTGCAGTGTCACCATTTCTCGCGCGGTGCGGGATTCTCTAGAATGGTGGTTACGTCCAGGGGCATTCTCCCTGGGGAAGTCTTTCCTCCCTCTGAAGTGGTCAGTCATAACCACCGATGCCAGCCTGACGGGCTGGGGGGGTGTTTGGAACAATCTCTGGATTTCAGGGGGTATGGTCACCGGAAGAGTCTGTGCTTCCGATCAACATCCTGGAATTGAGGGCGATTTTCCTTTGCCTCCAACATTGGACGGTCCCTTTGAGCGGTCTGCCAGTCCGTGTGCAGACAGACAATGCGACGGCTGTCGCGTATATCAATCACCAAGGTGGGACAAGGAGTTCCAGACTCATGGTAGAGGTGTCCCGAATTCTGATTTGGGCAGAGGCCAATGTACCAGCCATTTCGGCGATTCACATTCCAGGGGTTCAGAATATTACAGCGGACTTTCTCAGTCGCAGAAGGATGGATCCCGGGGAATGGAGCCTCCACCCGGAAGTCTTTGCACTACTGTGCTCTCGCTGGGGAACCCCCCAAGTGGATTTGATGGCATCCAGGTCCAATGCCAAGTTACCGACATTCATGTCCAGGTACAAGGACCCGAAGGCGGTGGCGGTGGATGCTCTAGTGGCTCAGTGGGATCAGTTCGAGCTGATCTATGTATTCCCGCCGATATCCTTACTTCCTCTAGTGCTGCGTCGGATCAGACTAGAGAGAATTCCAGCTATTCTGATAGCTCCAGACTGGCCAAGAAGGGTGTGGTTCTCGACAATAATGTCGCTGTTGGCGGCACCTCCGTTTCCACTCCCTCTTCAACCGGACTTGTTGACTCAGGGGCCCGTTTGTCATCCGGACTTGATGTCCCTGCGTTTGACGGCGTGGCTCTTGAGACCGAAATCTTGACCCGTAGAGGTTTTTCAGCCGAGGTCATTGCTACCCTTCGTGCTGCAAGATGTCCGGCTACTTCTAGGATTTACCACAAAATTTGGGAAACCTTCTTTTCGTGGTGTTTGGGGTCTTCTCGGAACCCGAGAAAATTTTCCATTCCCAACCTGTTGGCTTTTCTGCAGCATGGGCTAGACAAGGGTTTGGCAGTTAGCACTCTGAAAGGTCAGATTTCTGCTCTGTCCTTATTGTTCCGGAGAACCATTGCTTCGAATAGAGACGTGCTCTCCTTTTTCCGAGGTATCTCTCGTAAGTTTCCGCCGCGGAAGGCACCCGTGTCTCCTTGGCGGCTCAACCTTGTTTTGGAGGCTCTTCAGCATAAACCTTTTGAACCTATGGTTTCTGCTAGCCTTTCTTTACTTTCTTGGAAGGTGCTTTCCTTGTTGCAGTCACTTCCTTGAGGAGAGTTTCTGAATTGGCAGCTCTTTCTTGTTCGCCTCCTTTTCTGGAGTTTTTTCCGGATCGTGTAGTGCTTCGCACTCGGGGTGATTTTTTGCCTAAAGTGGTGTCACAATTTCATGTTAACCAGGATATTGTGTTGCCTTCACTCTGTCCGGATCCGAAGAATACGAAAGAGCGAGATTTACACACATTGGATTTAGTGCGGGCCTTGGAGTTTTATCTATCTATTACTCAAGGTTTTCGTAAGACGGACTCCCTGTTTGTGGTTCCGGCAGGTCGTCGGCGTGGTCAACGAGCTTCCAAGGGTTCTATAGCTCGTTGGATCCGGTCAGCTATTTTGGAAGCTTACCGTCTTCGGGGTGAATCTTGCCCGATTAAGATTCGAGCCCATTCCACGAGAGCTGTGGCTTCATCGTGGGCTTTTCATCAAGGTGCTTCGGCAGTGCAGCTTTGCCGAGCGGCGACTTGGCGCTCTGTCCACACGTTTACAAGGTTTTATAAAGTGGACGTCAGTGCTTCCGCTGATGCAGCCCTCGGACGTCGGGTCCTGCAGGCAGCTGTAGTTTAAAGTTCTGGATGAACTTGTGTTTAGCGCTGGTTGCGCTTTGTTGTTAAGGTTGTTGGGTTTCTGCCTTTTGTTGGTTTTTTCCCACCCTTATTTTTGAACTGCTTTGGGACGTCCCATCAGTAATGAATACTGTGGCTCTCTTCCTTCATCTGCAGCTGAAACACGGATTTTGGTAAAGACTTACCTGTAAAATCCTTTTCAGCGAAGGAAGGAAGAGAGACACAGCACCCTCCCACGGCAGAAGTGTGTTGATGTTTTCAGATGCAGCGCGACCCTTATCTGATAGCGATTATCTGGGCTGAGGTCAGCGCGCTAAGGCTCTGTTCCAGCATCGCCAGCTCATCGCAGTAGTCAGGTTCCGTGAGTAGTACCTGGAACTCTGTGGTTTTTGGCTTTCTTTGCATGCATAACCTGTATCCTTGTGTTTTTTCTCTGAAGTTCCTTCAGAAGGGGTTATGTTGCTCCGCTGGTGATCTTGGCTCTTTTCCTAAAAGCTTTGGTACGACTGGAGCTGAGTAGGAGGAGCCCGAGCTGGAGGGGCCAGCCAGTCATCACTCTTTTGATCTGAGGTAACATCCTGATCTGGGGCTCCGCCTACCCATCAGTAATGAATACTGTGTCTCTCTTCCTTCCTTCGCTGAAAAGGATTTTACAGGTAAGTCTTTACCAAAATCCGTGTATTTTATATATATTTTTTTTTTTTTTTTTTTTTACTGCTTTTAAAACCATTCTGAATTTAAACAGTTTTTTATTTTTTTGGGACCTATAATTTTATTTTTTCTGTTAATGGAACTATAACGGCTTATTTTGTGCATGGTGATCTGTACATTTTATTGATAGCATTTTGGAGTACGTACTTCTTCATTGCTTCTTACCGCATTTCCTTGGGGAAATGCAATAATAAAAAAAAAAAAAAAAAAAAAAAAAAAAAACTTTTGCCTTTTTTTTTCTTTTTATTTTTTGTTGAAGCTGGCAACCACTAGTTCCAAAGGAGCACAGTTGGGGAGAGGGCAAATTCTCCCCAGTATTTTCCTACTTTTCGTCAAGCTTTTAAAATGTGTAGGAAAGACTACTTGGGATTGACTAAACCCAAGATAATTGGTTTGGAACATAGTAAAGAAATGCTGAGAAATTCTTTGGATGAAGAAGTTTCTGCTGCAGCCTTGATGTCTCCTGGGGCAGTATGCTTTATTGTAATGAAAACTGAGCAGAACAGTGTGAATACTTTATTGACAGCACTTTATTTTGCAGCATTATTTATAATTAAGACTTTGTCCCCTACAGGCCAAGCCTTCCACTGTTGAACTTTTGGAGAAGATGGAAAAGGTACAGTTATCTAAATATCGGCCAATATTATTTTTTTATTGTATTAGCTGATTTAGTTGTAGGTGGAAATATTATTAGTGTCACCAAAATGCTGTTATTCAATGTCTTTGAATACATTTTTGTAGTATAGTATGGTCTAGTCTCCATTTTTGTGACTGACCTCCTTGCAGTAACTATAGGAGGCTGCACTCTGTGAATTGCTGTTGGCTGACCATTATTCATACTGACTCGCCACACCTTCACCCCATGCACTTACTGGCTGTCTTCAGTCGTTTGCCTATCTTCTTAAGGTACTGTCACACTAAGCGAGATCGCTAACGAGATCGCTAATGCGTCACCGATTTTATGACGCAGTAGCAATCTCGTTAGCGATGCAGCTGTGTGTGACATGTAGCGGCGATGTGGCCCCCGCTGCGATGTCGCTGATCGCTCATGAACGATCTGAGCCATTTTTGGTCGTTTGTGTCCCGCTGGTGAGCCTGAATCGCTGAGTGTGACACCCTTTATGAACGACTTTACCAGCGTCGGAGGTAGGACTAGGTTTTCCCAACGACCGCAGAGGTCGTTATACAGATCGCTGATCTCTGATGAGATCTTTGTGTTTGGAATCTAACTAGCGATCACATAGCGATCGCACCAGCGATCTCGCCAGGTGCTGTCATTGTCGTGATCGCTGGTGTGATCGCTAAGTGTGACAGTGCCTTTCGTGAGGAAGGAGTAAGTTTCAGCCAGATGCGACTTCCAGAGGCTTATCACCCTTAAAATAAGTGTTTAGGCATGATGAAATACAGCCTGTCCAATCCTTTTTCTCCACTATATCTGCGAAATAATTGCCAGTTAAACATCCTAACATGCTAAGTGATTTACACTATGGCTGCAATACAGGTCACACAGTTTTCTTTATGCCATTGCTACATTGTGGGAAAATGCAGGTGACTGGGGTTGTGTTGCAACTTGCAAATTGCAAACGGCTTTTTCCAGTACACCCCATTCACACTGGGATGCAGCAGCATATGGCTGTATTAGGCTGCGCAACGTATTTTGAGGGCCCAAAGTCGCTGCGAAGCCCCAAATTTAGTTATCAATTGGTCCTTCCCAAATTGGCAAGTTTGGGCACTCTTGCCCATTTCCTTTTTTTTTTTTTCCATCCCTGGTATACAATTGTGAAGGACGGCCCCCGTCCTTCCACGTCACCAATGTGACATAACTCCACAGGCACAGCTCTCCGGCGCCCCCTTTGTCTCTCAGGTCAGTAAGGGAACTGCACCTAGAGCAAATGGCCGCCGGGGAGGGTGTCCTGTTACCCTCTGGGTATTCTAAGATTCGTGATCAGAGTAAAAGCATCAGCCCAAGATTAATTTTATGGTTTAATTGCCTTAAGAGCGCACTAGATAATTACAGAATTTTACAGTAGCTATACAACGGAATTACAATGGATTTGCAGTCAGAGTAAAATACAACAATAATGGTACAAAGCTTAGAGGTATTAGCTAGAGGTCAATATTACCAGGTTGTAGGGACATGTGGAGGCAGGTAGCTCTGCGATCCCCAGGTGAAAGTCTTAGTTGCTGGATAGTCCCCCAAAATGTGTACCGCTGCTCCCTTGGCAGTTCTGTCCCTGGTTGCTTCTTGGCTTCTGCGAGAATGGATCTGGTCTGCCCTTAGCTCACAGTTCTTAAACCTGCTAGGTACCTCCCCTCGGTGTCCGAGGGTGGGAGGATAATCTCCAACCTTAGCCCCCTGCAGAATTTATTCCCAATATCTAGCAAAGGGGTTAACTTTCTCCAGTACGATCGGATCAGGACACGAGAGGTACCAGCGGATGCAGTATGTTTTGCCTGTCGCATGGATATCAAACCTGGCCCGATTGGGTCATTGTGGATGGCCAATCTCTATATCTCAGCCCCCCAAGCCATCACCGACTCGGGAGTTGCACCATCAAATGCCTGAGGTCCGCCGGGTCACACAGATATTTTTATGAGAATGTACCTACAAAGATGGGCTCATAATTCATAATCCTAGAACGGAGCCTTCGTGTCTGGAAGATACAATTGGTGTGTTTCTGTGTCCGGCTGACAGGTATAATCTAATTGAAGCCTCTACTTTGAAGCACGCATACTAATCGGCCTGGCTATTCATATTGAGCAGGAAATTCTGTCTTGGGCATGAATTACTTAGCATACTAATGACCTTCTTATTCAAACAGGGGCCTGAATTGCTTAGCATACTAAAAGGCCTGGCCATTGCCTGGAACTATGTGAAGTCAGACAAAATATCTTCACTGGGCCAAGCTCAGACCAAAATGGAGGCTGGAGCAGGCCAAAATCCAAGATGGTGGCGGTTCCTTTCCTCACAACAATTGTTGAGGGGAATAGCACAAACCTCACTCTTGTCTCAGTTTTTCTCGAGCTGCACCAGTTCTTTGGAATGCACTACCCTGACAATCAGGTTAATTCTTAGTGTCTACAGTTTGAATCATGCCCTAAATATCTTTTTTTTTTTTTTTTTTTTTTATTAGACAGATCCATAACTTTACAACACTAATGTAACCTTTCCCAGTTCTCCCTTCTTACACTGTCCACCTGGTCTCTTCATTCATCTGTTTTCCCCACTCTTCATGCACTCAGTAGCACTTTGTATCTGGATATATACCAATACTGGTTGTTGACCAGTTAATGCATTGTTACCTGAATACCCTTATTTATTGTCAGAGCTGATAGGGCAATACAATATGTACTTTTTTTTAAATTATTTTATTTAACTTTTAGGAGATTCAGTCGTTAGAAGAATTCCAGGATAAGAACCAAAAACTGCGAAAAATCTGGGTTGGAAGACTGCTTCTCTATTCTGTATTATTGTATCTTCTCACGTGTTTCATAGTTTACCTGTGGTACCTTCCTAATGGGTTAACAGCAAGACTGCTAATAATTATTCCTTTTTTGCTTTTCCCAGTAATGTAAGTACCAGTACTTCAACTTTTTTTTTTTGTCTTTACTGCACTTTGTTTTTTCTTAAATTATTAAATCAAAGTATTTATGCAATATTTAGATATTAGTGACTACAGTACTTTTTTGTGTCTTCGATATAAAAAGCAAATTAAAGTTATGAATGCATATGTCAGTGAAAATACAGTAGATCTTTGTCACAGCTTGGAATTCTCCAAATGGGGGAGTTCAGAAATAGACATTATGGCTCTGATTTATCAATACAGGCATTCAGCACTTGAGTCTTGATGAAGAGTCTTCTGGAGTAAAATAAAACCAATATATATAGTGTGCCTCTTCAAGAATTTTGCACATATTACAGTTGCTGTGCTAGTGTGTGTGGTTTTAAAAAAAAAAAAAAAAAAAAAAAAAAGATTGCTTTTAGTTGACATCTTACAAGAGAAATCTAATGGTCCAGATGATGTTACTGCTGCCCACGTGTTTGGGTTTCTTATGTTAATGGATAGTGGAAGGTCTCCCTCTTGGGTTGCTCCACTTTGAGCTAGTGTGTAGACTCAGGACAATGGAGCTTTTTCCTTCTGGCACTCTCCTGTGCTAATAGAGAATCTTCAGCGTGCTCAGATAATATGCTCAAGTTGCTGTGCCTGCATGTGTTATAGCTGTCGAAGAGTAACGAGACAAGTAATAGCATAGTATTCAAGTACGCCAAAGATACTCTATTAGCACAGGAGAGTGCTCGTTCATCACTACCAGCTATCGTACTCCATTCATAGTCCAAGCTTTGTTTTTTTTTGTTTTCGTTTTGTTTACAATTGCTTGTTGCAATATCATATTGACAAAGCTATTGCCCTTTTTTTCATACTTTTCAATTAATTTTACATTTTCCACGCAGAATATGGTTTACTAGATCTCTGCTGATTATATGGTTCTCCAAGCGTACAGAAAGAAATAGTAAGTTCCATTACCATTGCTTGTATTTGTTGGATTGCTAAAATTGCCCCTATAGTACATTCAAATGAGTTTTGTTGTAAGATCTGTTGACTTTTCACTAGAACAGATTGAACTTTCTTTTGAAATCTGTGTAACTTGACATATCGCTTGCTTTATGCCGTGCTCCATTATTCCACTGGCTATGGAGGTCAGATGGCCAGTGGCCGTGAAGAAACGCCAATTTTCAAATTTTCAGCAATGATGCTAAGAGTCTGTGACATTTAAGCAAGGCTCTGTTAGATTTAAAAGGTAATCCATCAGCTTTTTTTTTTTTTTTTTTTTTAACTTTGGAAATTGAAAGCAGCATGATGTAGGGGCAGAGACCCTGGTTCCGCCGATGTGTCACTTACTGGGCTGTTTGCTGCTATTTTGATAGAAAACCTAGTTTCTCTGCTTTATATGTACCAGTGGTCAGAATACTGAGTTGTGTATAACCCTGCCCACACACCTGATTGGTAGCTCCCTGTGTACATTGTCATCAAGCTACCAATCAGTGGTGGAGGCAGGGTAAACATTTGTCCTGACTGCCACACATGTGACATCTAGTCCTGCAGTGATAATCTCCTGTTGATAAAACACTGCTCACAGCCTAGTAAATGATATAATGCTGGAATCTGGCTATCTGCCCCTACTTCATGCTGCTCTTGGATTACATAGCAAAAATCTGCTGACATATTTCCTGTAAATGGTTACTTTATGTACAATATTATACCAGCATCACCAGCCTGAACGATTTTGGCTGTGCCAGCTACAAAATCAAGATGTCAGACCAGTCCACGTTTTAATTGTTTTAGATTTTGGTGTGGTTTGCCGCAGTGACACCTTTACAGAAGTGCCTCTTTATTTGCATCATTGTGAGGACTGTTGTGCTTGCAAATCGCACATCATTACCAGAGTCTCAGATGCAATAACCACATATCTGTCACTACTCTCAATCATTCCATGGTCAGTCAGCCAGATCACATTTCTTAGTCATTTTGGGGTCTTGCCTCAATAATGTTTGATATAAATGGAGGTCTAGAGAGTGGGGATAAGTTGTCTTTTTCTCTTCATTTGTTCTTATGCTTCCATAGTTGTGCATAGCGGAGCACAGAAATCTGATGACTTCTATGGAGTCCAGTCTAGGTTGACTGCTTTGGTTTAATAATTCTTTTTGTAAATTGCAATTCATTCGAAGGAAAGTTAAAATCTACAAATAACTTGAGTTTACAGCATAAATATCACAGCACAACGGCAAATCAACTGAACATTTTTATACCTCTTTAGATGATGCACTTGAAGACTTAAAAGCACAGAAGAAAAAAATAGTGAGTAGTAGACTATTAATTACTAAAAACTTTGTATTTTACTGATACTGTAAAATCCAGAATTCAGGTCGCCTGATGGGTACCAAGCTGTCAAATATTATGTAGTATCATATGGTCATACGGGCATAATTATTTGAAGTATTTTCCATTCTTTGTGGTAGTTTTTTTACAAAACAATTTGCAGAAAATGTGCAATAAACATAAATATGGCATTTTCAGGGAAAGAAACTGGTAGTTCCTGTGAAATTATATTGGAAGTTTTCTAACCGATTTGCTAGATTAATTGTTTCAATGAATTTTTGCTTTCTTTTTAATGATTTACTTTAGTATTATATTTCTGTTGATAAGAAATGTATCTCAGTATATTAACACCTTACAGATGCTGCTTGGTTTTTCACTTTTCCTTCACTTTTTTTTCAAAGATCCATAATTATTATTTTTTATTTACTTTTTTTTATTTTTTTTTATGCAAAGGTATCATCTGTATAGCCAATGACAGGACTTCACAGGAGAACCAACATGGCAGCGTTTGGGTCCACCAGCCATGTTAAACCTTTAGCAAACTGTGATTGTGTCTTGTGGGGGTGGGAATTTTGAGTGCGTGGACCAGATTACTGCGCCTCGATACTACCATCACTGACAGTGACATTTACTAAGTTGCTAGTAGCGTTGTGACCCAACCGGCATCTACCCTTTGTGCAGCAAGCTCCGTTCCTAAGTCTGCTCCATAGTGGTACTCCTGTCATGTAACGCTAAGGGAATAAAGCTTACACCCAGTCACCCACTTAGGTAATGCATGTAAATATGTAAATTCAAGTTTTTAATTTGGAATTCATTATGGCTCTGTGCAGTTTATTGGTTTTGTTGTATTGCAGACTTTGTGCTTCACTTGTTTTCTCCTTACAACCCTAGTAGGTGATAAAGTCACTGATTGGGGGCTGACCGCTGAGACCCCATTCTGCCGATTAGTGGGGGTATTTTTATTAAATATGGGGCACTTTTATCTTTTGTACAAAGTGGGGCAGTAGGTTGGATGCTCGACCACAGCTCCACCATTTATTCTCTATAGGCTGCTGGAAAGAAGAGCGCAGTGCTTTGGTAGTCACAGAGGGATTGTGGTTGATGTTTAATCTTTATTTGTAGTTCTCGGTTAATGAGATTCTCGTGCTCCGGGGCGGCCTGTGGGGCGAGGCTTTGTGGTGCTCTGCTTGCATATGCATCTGTATGGGGTTATGCTGTTTTACATGCTGTATATCTTATTGTTTTGTAACCGCCGCCAGCCTGACAGTGTCTGTAGGTTACTCAGTACAATCCTGCTGACAGTTTCCCTTTAAAAAATTGACGGTAATGGTGCGAATTGTGTGCATAGAGGTTTAGTTGGGTTACTTTTATCGCCACTGCGCCGGTGTTGAGTTGCCTTTTGTTCCTGTATGTAATCTTTACTTGTCCACAGGATTGGTCAGATCCCCACTGAGGTTATACTGTAGCTAGGTCATAATGTATTCAGTGGGAGAATCACTTTTTTCACTTCGCCACGACAGCACCCACTTGAGAGAGGGGACCTGCCCATAGGAACAGGAAACCTACAGAATAAAAGGAGCAGTCCCGCTCTTGACCTCAGTTGGCTTCCTCTTCCTACGGGAACCTGTGGAATAAGGTTACCTGGGCCAATGCATGCCGCCTGTGCAGTCTCCGTGGGAACGACGGGCTGCGGCACCAGAAGCAGCGCCGGGGAGCTCCTGCTTGTCAGCCTCCTCCTCGTCTGGTGGTACCCGTGAGGACTGGGTCCGGGGAGGGCCACCTGGTCTCATGAGGGTGCGCGCGGCGGTGTCCGGAGGAAGCAGAATGCGAGCGGTCGCTGTCCGGCGTCTCCAGAGGAGCACTTCCGGTTTGCGGCCGCGCATGCGCAGAGACACCAGGCCGGCGTGCCTGACCTGGAAGTGGATGGGAGAACTTCCGGGGGACGGGAAGGAGAGCCTCAGGAGCGGTAAATATAAAATCCGGCGGCGCTGAGCTGCTGGTGTGCTAACATGTCGTGTCTAGGAGAACATGAGGTGCACCCACCTAAGGTGGATGTGCAGGCGCACAGCAGTACTAGGAGCAGCAGTGGACACTCCAGGAAAGAGGGCTCCACTGACCAGAGTAGAGGAGGTAGAAAGTCTGAGCTACCTTAAACTCGTGCTGTGCCTCCGCCTACAGAACCGGTACCATGTCACAAGCTTCACTGGGTGAGTGTAAATTGACTCTACCTATTAAGCTGATTCCCCTTCTTTCTGTATACCTCCCTTTTTTCAGGCTAAGAAATCCCAAAAATCTAAACATAAGGAATGTGCCTTGTGTACGCAGCCTCTTCCTGATGCCTACCCTAAAAGGTTATGCCAGGATTGTGTTAACCAAAGATTGCAGAGGGAGGCTGCTGTAGCACTGGCGGATATAAGAATAATAAGACAAGAGCTCCAGGCTTTAGAAAAGTGATGGGAAGAAGGTGGCCCTTATCTCTAGTTCAGAGTCTGAAAGTGTCCAGGTCCGATCTTCAGACCCCTCCGACTCATATCATCAAGTTCATCTGATTAGGGAGGATGGTCGTGTTTTCCCATTGACCGTATTGACAACCTAGTAAGATCAGTCAGAAATACTATGGGATGCAAGGACACAAAGGAAGCCAGATTGACACAAGACATCATGTTCGCGGGTCTGGCACAGAAAAAGAGATAAACCTTCCCAGTTATTGAAGCAATTAAAAAAAAAAAAAAAAAAAAAAACCTGGTAAAAAAGGAATGGGACAAACAGGGCCAGAGGGGGTTCCTTCCATCAGCCTCTAAGAGGAGATATCCCTTCAGTGACGAGGAATTGTCTACCTGGTCCGAGGTCTCTAAGGTGGACACGGCTGTGGCGTCCACTTCTAAACAATCTATCCTGCCGGTAGATGACGCGGGTGTCCTGTCTGACCCGCTAGATCGTAAAGCAGAGACCTTGCTTAAAAGATCGTGGGAAGCCTGCAGTGGAGCTTTTAAACCAGCTATATCCAGTAGATGCACAGTGAGGTCGATGCTAGTGTGGATAGACCAGCTGGAGCAGCAAATCAAGGAGAAAGTATCCAGAGAGGTTGCTTTTAGCCAGTCTGTTGATCGGGTGTGCTGCAACGTATCTAGCTGACGCATCAGCAGATTCCCTACGCCTAACGGCTAGGTCGGCTGGTTTGGTGAATGCTGCTCAGCGAGCTCTATGGCTAAGAGCTGGAAAGGGGATGTATAGTCAAAAACAAAAATTTGTGTAATCCCGTGTCGGGGTGAGTTCCTGTTTGGTAAAGTACTTGATGACATACTCACCAATGCGGGAGAGAGAAAGAAGGGGTTCCCTAATCAGTCTCTTCGTTCCTACAGTAGAACATTCAGGAAGCGCTCATTCAGTAGGAGAGGGCAGTATGTAAGCCAGAAAGACTGCTTGGAAACAAAGGAAGCTAAACAGAAAGGTGCCTTGTTAAGTTGATCCTCAACTGCAAAGCGTAGAAAGTTCCGATAAACCTGATCCTCCAGTTGGAGGCATATTAAAATATTTCTTCCAGAAAGGGAAGGACATAACATCAAGTCGATGAATCCTGAACCTAATAAGGTTCGGATTAGAGCTGGAATTCGCTCGGATCCCTCAGGATTAATTTATAATAACATCTCTTAAATCTCCGGCACATCAAGAAGCACTGGAATTAGAAATTTTGACCTTATTGTCTAAAAGGGTCCTAGTAGAAGTTCCAGAGGGTCAAGAAAGAAGGGGATTTTATTCCCCTTTATTTATGGTCTCTAAACCGGATTGCTCATTAAGAATTATTATAAATCTTAAGAAATTGAACACCTTCCTCTGTAATCATACATTCAAAATGGAATCAATCAGATCCACTATCAAACTTTTATTTCCCAGATACATGATGGCCGGATTGGATCTCAACGATGCATATTACCATCTTCGCATACACGCCGAGCATCAACAGTATCTCAGGGTGGCAGTTTTCCTGGCGGGCCAGATCCGCCATTTTCAGTTCGCAGCAATGCCTTTCGGTCTTTCTATAGTTCCTCGAGTGTTCACAAAGGTGATGTTAGAGATTATTGCTTATATAAAGCAGCAAGATACGTTGATCATACTGTACCTAGATTTCCTGGTGGTAGAGAATTCTGCCTCCCAGTGTGAAAGTCGCCTTTCTGACATAATTTCATCCTTGCAGGAGTTAGGATGGATTATCAACGTCAAAAAATCCAGACTGGTTCCGAGAACCCTTCAGTCTTTTCTGGGACTACACTTGGATTTAGTGGCTCAGAGGTGTCTTCTAGCAGAGTCAAAAAAGGTGACCATAATGTCAAAAATCAGATCAGCGATGGATAACCCTCGAATGTCATTGAGAGGCCATGTCCATCTTGGAGTCCCTTACCTCATGCATCCCAGCAGTACAGTGGGCCGAATATCATGCTTGCAAGGGCATTTAGCGGGAATAGTAACCCTATCGGAGGAAGTAATAGACTCCTTGGCCTGGTGGGTCGATAAGAATCATCTTTCCAGAGGGGTTCCATGGGTAATAAAACCATCCAGAGTAATTACCACTGATGCCAGCCCTGAGGGATGGGGTGCCCATATGGGAGCCTAGCTCAGGGCCAGTAGAATGTAGGGGAGATGGAAGACTCCTCAAATTTGAAATAATTGAAAGCGGTCATTCACTTATTGAATCACTTTCGTCCACAGTTCCAAGGGCGTCACGTAAGGATCCTTTCGGACAATACTACGGTGGTCGTTTGTGTAATCATCAAGGCGGAACGCGATCAGAAAGGCTAATGTGTACATTAGTAGAGATTTTCAAGCTGGCTAAAGCCCACCTATTGTCTATCTCAGCTTTTCATATCAGGAGAATGGAAAATGTAAAAGCAAACTTTCTCAGTCACCATATGCTATGCCAGTGAGAATGGGTTCTCAACAGCCGCATATTCAAGAAAATAGTGAACTTATGGGGCTCCCTCAAATAGACCTGTTTGCTACCTGAGAGAACAGGCAGGTACAGAGATTTGCCTCTCTGAACACAGCGGATCGGTCGGAGATGGTGGACTCTCTTCAATCCCCCTGGCAGTTCAGTCTGGTGTATGCCTTTCGCCAATGTGTTGCTTCCTCTGGTCATCAGAAAGATCAGAGAAGAGAGAGCAAGGTGATCCTCATTGCACCCTTTTGGCCAGGAGACCCTGGTTCTCTTGGCTCTGGGCCTTGTCCATATGCGATCCCTGGATCCTCCCATCAGATTCAGACCTACTCTCTCAGGGTCCATTCCTTCATCCTCAAGTGAAGGGCCTCCACCTGACGGCGTAGAACTTGAGGCAGTTAAGATCAAGGGGGTTCTCTGACGACCTTATTAACACACTCCTGCAGAGTAGAAAATAATCTACAACTAGAATATATAACAAAGTATGGAAGAAATTCCTAGACTTCTACAGAGGGGCCTTCTCTAGGGAGGTTCCGATTACAGCTATTCTAGAATTTCTGCAGAGCGGTCGGGAGCTGGGCCTTTCAGTTAAAATGTTAAAGGTCCAGGTGTCTGCCCTGGGAGCCCTATATTGTTGTAATATAGCAGGGGATAGATGGGTGTCTCGGTTCATTACAGCATGTGAGCGCAGTAACCCAGTTCATATTTCACGCTTACCTCCCTGGGATCTGAATCTGGTCCTTGACGCCCTGACAGGTCCCCCATTTGAACCATTAGAATCCATATATTTAAAAAACATATCACTGAAAGTTGCTTTATTAGTGGCATTAACATCTGCCAGAAGTGTTAGTGATATCCAGGCCCTTTCCATAGATCCTCCTTTTCTGTTAGTGTTCCAGGATAGGATTGTACTGAAACCAGATCCATCATACCTTCCTAAAGTGGCAACAAGGTTTCAGAGATCACAGGAGATTTTTCTTCCCTCCTTTTTTAGTAATCCTTCTAACCCTGAAGAAGAAAAGTTTCACACCCTGAATGTGAGGAGAGCAGTTCTGTGTTACATAGAGCCCTACTCTGCCTCAGGAACTACGGTAGTTCTATCGATTTGTGTCCTTCCGGGTCGCAGGAAGGGGTGCGGAGTCACAAAAGGCACATTGTCCTGATGGATTAGAGAGACTATCTGTCTGGCCTACTCAGCAAAGAGTGAAAGTCC
The DNA here is from genome assembly GCA_033576555.1 of Oophaga sylvatica. Classification (NCBI taxonomy): domain Eukaryota; kingdom Metazoa; phylum Chordata; class Amphibia; order Anura; family Dendrobatidae; genus Oophaga; species Oophaga sylvatica. The sequence goes on from JARQOD010000007.1 coordinate 62,810,832, forward strand.
TCCGGATGGGATAAAGGCACATTCGGCACAGGCTATAGCATCCTCTTGGGCTGAAAGGACGGACGTTCTAATTGACATTATATGTAAGGCCGCAACTTGGTTGGCACCATCTACAACCACTATAGGCTTGATCTATCATCACCATCTGACTTGGTTTTTGGGAGAGCTGTCCTCAACACTGTGGTCCCTCCCAGGTGACGGTTCTCTGAAAATCTCTCAAGTGGGTGCTGTCGTGGCGAAGAGAAAAAAACGGATTACTTACTGGTAATGCTCTTTTATAGAGTCCACGACAGCACCCACTCACTATCCTCCCCACCCCCCCTTAGTAGATGTGATGTGAATGGATCACTTGGTAGTGGTTGTATGTATGTGTTTAGGATGTAAGAATTTACGATAAGATTTTGTACTAATACTTTGCCGGTTCCTCTCGTACTCTGTAATCCAACTGAGGTGAAGAGGGGGATCGCCCCTTTTATCTCTGTGGGTTTCCTGTTCCTATGGCGGGTCCCCTCTCTCAAGTGGGTGCTGTCGTGGACTCTATAAAAGGGCGTTACCGGTAAGTAGTCCAGTTTATTGTGGTCATTGTGATATCAAGTGGGCCCGTATTGTAATTTTATGGAGGTTGCCCAGCACAGTCTGGAGGTAAGGGATGTCGAATCACATCTTTATATACCAGGAAATGTGCACGAGCGGCAGGAATTGCATCAGCAACCTGTAAAACGCTGCTCCCATACAACATTTGTAGGGGTCTTCCTGTCACTTTACTGGCTTCTATTTCTCCATGTTTTCTTTTTGTTGCTACATTCCCTTAAAACGGGAGGATACGGTTATGTCAACCCTATGACATGTAGCTTTTTTTTTTTTTACTTTTTTAAAACGCCAGTGTTTTATATACATGAAAAGGTCGGCAAATATAAGAAAACATTATGGTGAACCCACCAGTTATAGGTAATTAGAGCCAAGTGCTGCTAATAAAGTACAGAACTCACCCCCCACCCCATCATCTATGTGAGGGAACAACAAAGCCAATGTGGAGGAATTTCCGGCAGCAACTGTGGCCATTCTTCGATCTGGAGTTGACTGTCTCTTGCCCAAACCATATCCAGGACCTCATTCTGCTATATGTGCCAGTGGAGAACGCCTTTATCTGAAGCTCAAATTAAAATTTCACAATTAGATAACTTATTTTTCTGTGCAGGTTATGACTAGCATTACAATTCTGAGTTTGGCAGTTTCCCATTTTATTGTATTGTGGTATAAAATAAAGTGCCGGAAAATCCATGTACATTTTACCATGAATTGTCATTGCTTTGAAATGTTATGGGCCACATGGCTTTTACAGATGAAAACTATTTTTTTATGACCAATTACACCTTCAAATACACACATGTGATAACTACATCACAAAACTTTCATGAATCACTTGCCATTTTTTATTTTTGTCTAGTATAAGCTCTAAACTTAGCCTAATGCAGAGAATGTATCGTAAATACCAGTATATATCCCAACATCGCCATCTTTAACCCCATAATGACAGCCAAATTTTTCAAATCTGATGTAATTTTTGTGGGAACAACTGAAGTGTTTCAACATATCCCAGTGATTTTGAGATTTGTTTTTTTTTCGTGACACATTGTACTTTATGGTAAGGGTAAATTTAGGTCAATAACTTTTGCATTTATTTCTAATTATATCAGACATTGACAAATTAGAAAAATCAGCAGTTTTCAAACTTTGAATGTTTATACCTATAATCCAGATGGTCGTACCACACAAAAAAATGAACAGAGAACATTTACCTTATGTCTGCTTTACTTAGCGCCATTTGTAAAATTACCTTCTATTTTGTTAGAAGGTTTAAAAATGTAGGAACAATTTTTTTTTTTTTTTTAAGGAAATTTACAAAAACCGTTCTTTAGTAACCTAATCAGTTCTAAGTGACATTGGAAGACTTATATATTGGAAAACTCCCCAAAGTGATACCATTTTAAAAACCACACCTCTCAAAATATTGAAAACTGCTGTTAGTACTTAACTCTTCAAGTACTTATCAAGAATTGTAATGTACAGTTCAATGAAGGGCATTAAAAATTTATATTTTTATCACTAAAAATGTTGCCAACATCTGATCAGACAATTATGGCCGGCAGACCTAGGGCCATTAGTTGGGTTTGGATTGTCATGGCCACCATCAGGACCATACAGTCGTGATCTTGGGGTGCCAATGGTGGGGTAAAAGAGGGACCTCTCCTGCTCTGTTACCGATCTAGATGGCATTGTCAGTATTGACAGCAGCATCTAAAGGGTTAAATGGCCATGATCAATGTCAACACAGATTGTGAGTACTGCAGGAGTGTACAGCCGACAGCTGCTGCATTTACGCTCGTCGGGGGGATGCTATTCTCATATCTAAGGTCAGTAAAACGTATTGGTGGTCACTCAGGGGTTAAAGTTTAACTTGTCACCTGATTCATGATGCACAAACTACAGGCAGCATAAATCCTAGCCCGGCTCTGTGACTGGTTTGTGAAACATGAATCAGCTGACTGGTTCCCTTTAAAGATGGCGATGTTGGGATACACACTGAATTTATCATACAGTTAGGTCCATATATATTTGGACAGAGACAACATTTATCTAATTTTGGTTCTAGACATTACCACAATGAATTTTAAACAAAACAATTCAGATGCAGTTGAAGTTCAGACTTTCAGCTTTCATTTGAGGGTATCCACATTAAAATTGGATGAAGGGTTTAGGAGTTTCAGCTCCTTAACATGTGCCACCCTGTTTTTAAAGGGACCAAAAGTAATTGGACAGAATAAATAATTGTAAATAAAATTATCATTTCTAGTACTTGGTTGAAAACCCTTTGTTGGCAATGACTACCTGAAGTCTTGAACTCATGGATATCACCAGACGCTGTGTTTCCTCCTTTTTGATGCTCTGCCAGGACTTCACTGCGGTGGTTTTCAGTTGCTGTTTGTTTGTGGGCCTTTCTGTCTCTGAAGTTTAGTCTTTAACAAGTGAAATGCATGCTCAATTGGGTTGAGATCAGGTGACTGACTTGGCCATTCAAGAATATTCCACTTTTTTGCTTTTAATAAACTCCTGGGTTGCTTTGGCTTTATGTTTTGGGTCATTGTCCATCTGTAGTATGAAACGACGACCAATCAGTTTGGCTGCATTTGGGTGGATCTGAGCACACAGTATGGCTCTGAATACCTGTACATACTTTGCGTTTTGGTGGGTGTACAAATTGTGGTAATGCTGCAGTTTTTCATTACTTATTTTGTCTGTGTGCAAACATTTTATGACCATTTTGTGATGCAGTTATTGCCGGTGTCCTTTTTAAAGATTGCAATAAAAAAAATGAATAAAATAATATGAATAAAATAATAAAGTAATCACTAAATCTTTCTTTTTTTTTTTTTAATTTGTTTTATTAAAATTTTCCAAACAAGTGCAAATCATAGTAAATCATAAGCTGTAATCTAGACTATTATTATTGGATATCTTGTGACATGCGTTATCCACTAAGTCATATATTATCAATGAAGAATGAGAGAGTCGCAAGTGTCCATGTGCCTTTCTGTTATACCAGTGCCATTTTTTTTCTAGACAGACAAATGATCTAATAAAATATGAGAATAACTTACCCAGATGATATGGCGGCAACGTCCTACTCATAGTATTATTGGATCTTCTGCACTGTTCCTGTTGAATATGATGGATAATGGGCCTGTATGGGCTCGCTATAACTGAACTATTTGTGTGTTTATATTCCTTTAAAAAGTGCGAATTATTATAAAGAGATTTGTCATGTCATTTATCAGGAATCATTAGTCTATATCTATCCCTCCTAATCAGTGAATTTAGATCCAAGCCTGTTGATGGTAAATGGATATAAGACCTTGTGGACCCTGAGATTTAAGAATGCTTATTAAGGGAAATGTTGATATAGATCTGTTCATATTCAGAGTGGGCAAATGGGATTGAAGCGGCGCCCTGAGCTGAAAAAAAGCTGAAGAACTGGGACCTCGGAATCTGGAATTTAATTTCCACCTGCCCAAATGACATTAGTATATTTCCTTCGTAAATATCTTTCAACGAACAGACATTACCAGCGCTCCAAAAAAGGGCAGATGGATGTTCCATTCTATCAATGCCAAGAAATATCGATTCCTCCATATTGACATTTCCGCTATAACATGAGTAAAGCCCACTCTGTTGTTGGCCTGTCTCCACACTGAACGTGCTAGTTTAAGCAAGGGTAACAATTTGGGGGCAGTAGATTTATTTAATTCCAAAATTCCAAGCTAATCGTGTGTAATGTATGTAGTACAGTTCATATAGCGTCTTGTGCTTGGGTGCGATGAAAATACATGAGACACAGGTTTGATATAGAAAGTCTTGTATTACTTTATACAAGTTGGCAAAAATAGTCACACAGTTTGCAGACACAGAAGCAGGAGACACAGCAGGCCAGAGTAATCTAAGCTCAGCAATCACTCTCCACAACAGGTTCAGGATCTTCTTCTCTGTTACCGTAAGTCCATGCAAACGTGGGTCTTTCAAAGAGCAGGGTTCAGAGTCCACAAGTGCTTCAGAGTTCCTCAGTAGGAATAGCTGGAGTACAAGGTCCAAGGCTTTAGGAGTCAGGTCACAGGTTCACTGCAGGCTAGATTCTGAAGCACTGATTGCTCAGCTGTGGCTGCTTAAGAAGCAAAAGGAGAGAATCAGGGCGGGAACATGCAAGCTGGAAACTCCATTTTGACTGAGGGCATGATAGCTGCAGTAAGACAGAAAGTAAAATGGCTGACGAACAAACTGAGTTTCAGGAACATGTACACAGAACCTTACATTACTCCCCCTTAGGGACAACCTCCGGATGACCTCAGGCCAGGCTTGTGTGGGTACCTCTGATGAAACTGACGGAGCAAGCGAGGAGCATTAACGTTATTGACTGGTTCCCATGAGTTGTCCTCCACTGGGTAGCCCTGCCATTTAATCAGATATTGTAACTGATTTCTATACAACCTGGAATCTAAAATCCTTTCCACCACAAATTCTTCCTGACCATCGACTAGCACTGGGTCAGGGCAAGGAGAAGAACGTCCAGGAAACGTATTGGGTGTCGCAGCATTTAGTAGGGATACATGAAAGACAGGGTGAATTCTCATAGTTCTGGGCAGTTGAAGACGACAAGCAACGGCACTTATAATTTTACTGATTTTATAGGGTCCAATGTACTTATGTCCCAACTTAGACGATGGAATCCTTAACTTAAGATTTCTGGTTGACAGCCAGACCAAGTCTCCTACCTTGAAAGCTGGTGCAGGTTTACGAAATTTATCTGCTGCTTTCTTGTACCTTTCCTGAGCCGATTCCAGATTCTCATTTAGAAGATCCATATTCTTCTGTAAAGACGTGATTCTTTCAGCCACTGCTGGTAAAGGCGTTTCTATGGGAAATCGTGGTAGAATGTTAGGATGATAACCTAGATTAGAGTAAAAAGGAGACTGCTTAGTGGAGGCACTCTGAGAGTTGTTATACGAGAACTCAGCTAATGGAAGTAGATCCACCCAATCATCCTGTAGGTGGCAGATAAAGCAGCGGAGATACTGCTCCAGGGTTTGATTGGTTCGTTCGGTCTGTCCATTAGTCTGGGGATGAAAAGCAGAAGAAAGGTTTACTTTAATGTCCAATGCTGCACAGAAATTTTGCCAAAACCTAGAAGTGAATTGCACCCCTCGATCCGAAATAACCTCATCCGGTACTCCATGTAAGCGAAACACATCTTTAATCATCAAATCTGATGTCTGTTTTGCAGTGGGCAAGCCGACACAAGGGATAAAATGAGCTGCCTTTGTTAGACGGTCAACCACCACTAGAATGGTGTTCTTCCCTTGAGAGGTTGGTAACTCCACAATGAAGTCCATAGAAATGGACCCCCACGGGCGGGACGGGGTGGGAAGAGGCTGTAACAGACCAGTTGGTGAGGAGCGAGGTGTTTTGCATCTTGCACAGACTTCACATGAAGTGACATAGTTTAAAACATCCTTCCTGCAAGTGGGCCACCAAAAGAAACGAGAGAGAAATTCCTGTGTCTTTAGAATTCCTCTATGCCCAGCTATCTTGGAATCGTGAATGAGTTGCAATACTCTCAATCTGACTGTTTCAGGAATATACAGGCGTTGTCCCTGAATCCACACACCATTCTTAAAGACAAGACTTACGTCCCTTGGGGTTGTGCCAAAAAGGAATCCGCATGGTATGCTTCCTTGATGTCCTTAAGTAGGTCTTGATTATGAATTACTCCTAGGAATCTAGAGTCAGGAAGAATAGACTTAGGAGGAGTAATTGGACGTGTCTCTGCTGAGTAAATCCTAGAGAGTGCATCAGCCTTTCCATTGCGCGATCCTGGTCTATAAGAAATGATAAAATTAAATTGGTTTAAGAAAAGATTCCAGTGAGCCTGGCGAGGAGTCAGGCACTTAGCCGACCTGATAAACTCAAGGTTACGATGATCTGTCAGGACGACTATTTGCTGTGCAGCTCCCTGAAGAAGGTGTCTCCATTCTTTGAAGGCGGCAATAATGGCCAACAACTCTCTATTGCCCACATCGTAGTTCCTCTCAGCCGAAGACAACTGCTGGGAAAAGAAGGCACAGGGATGCAAGACATTCTTCTCACCTGTTCTCTGAGAGAGTATAGCTCCAACGGTACAGTCTGAAGCATCCACCTCTATTATGAAGGCAAGCTCGGGGTTGGGATGTACTAGGATAGGTGCAGTGGTAAATTTATCTTTTAGACGGGAAAATGCTTCCTGGGCTTGGGGAGTCCAGGAGAACCTAGACTCTTTCCGGGTAAGTTGGGTGATAGGTGACACTACCTCAGAGAAATTTCTAATGAAACGTCTATAGAAATTGGCAAACCCGATGAAGCGCTGTACCTCCTTCACATTTCTAGGACTTGGCCAATCCTTGATGGCTTGGGTTTTGCTTCCATCCATACTAATTCCTTGTGTAGACAGTACATACCCCAGAAATTGAATTTCGGTCCTATGGAATTCACACTTTTCAAGTTTGATGTAAAGATGATTTTGTCTTAGACGTTCCAAGACCATTCTCACATGTCCATGATGTTCCTCTGTGGAGTTAGAAAAAATTAGAATATCATCCAAATAAATTACCACGAATGTATCTAGGAGATCCCTGAAGATGTCATTCACCAAGTGTTGGAAAGTGGCTGGGGCGGTACTCAGACCAAAAGGCATAACTAGATATTCAAAGTGTCCATAGCGTGACCTGAATGCAGTCTTCCATTCATCCCAGGTCTAATACGGACTAAGTTATAGGCCCCACGAAGATCTAGTTTAGAGAAAATTTTGGCATGTCGCACTCTCTCCAATAACTCAGGGATTAAAGGCAATGGATAACGGTTTCTAATAGTAACCTTATTGAGTTCCCTATAGTCTACGCATGGTCTCAGAGATCCATCTTTCTTCTTTACAAAGAAGATGGGTGCACCTGCAGGAGATGAAGAGGGGCGTATGAAGCCCTTGGCTAGATTTTCGTCTATGTAATCCTTTAAAGCCTTTAGCTCGGGCCCCGCCAGGGGGTAGATCTTACCAAAAGGTATCTCTGCTCCAGGCAATAATTCAATTGGACAATCATATGGACGGTGAGGAGGAAGCTGGTCAGCGTTCTTCTTGTCACATAAATCCACATAGTCCTGGTATACAGCTGGTAGTTCAGGGACTGACATGGTTCCTTTAGGAACAGAGCAAGCTGAAACTTTTGGACTCATCTGTTTCTCTGGAAAGTGTAATTCCTTGGTCTCCCAGTTAATGGTAGGATTCTGAGCCTGCAGCCATGGTAGCCCTAGAATAATGGGAAAGTGGGGAGAAGAGATAAGCATAAAGGACAGTTTCTCTTGATGATCTTTACCCATAAGAACCCTCAAAGGCTCTGTTTCCTGATCCACTGGTCCAGAGGTCAGCAGGGAGCCATCCACAGTTTCCATCTGTACTGGAGTAGCCTTCTTCACTGAACGTATCCCCTGTTTCAGAGCAAAGGAGACATCCATAAAATTTCCACTTGCCCCTGAGTCGATCATAGCAGAGCTAGACACCCAAGCTTAGTCAACCCAGAGTTTGATGGAAAGAAAGCAATGAGAATTGTTTTTCTTACAACTCAGCTGGGACACCGCTGAGGAAACTTGAAAAATGGCAGCGTTTACACAGTCAACGTCCTCAGAGGTAACGGAGTTTAAGTCCGAGAAATCAAGATCTGTTGCTGCAGATCTCTCTGGAGCCTGAGGCTCGGACCTGACAGATCCCCTCTCGCAACACTCACAATGAATGAGTGCTGCAGTAGTCTTACGAGAACGGCTGGGGCAGTTTATAATGAAGTGCCCTGACTTACCACAATAGAAACATAGATTTTCCTTAAAACGATGTTCCTTGCGTGCATCACTAACCCGTCGTTGTAAAGAGTCTACCTGCATGGGTTCAGGTTCCCGTGTAATCCTACTCAAAGGTTCCTTAGCTGGAGAGGAAGGTAGGAAAAGGTTAGTGCGATTGCTTTCGAACCATCTCTCTTGCCTGCGTTCAGTCAGACGAGTATCAATACGGATGCAGTAGTTAATAAAGTCACCTAACGCAGTGGGAGGGTCGGCACGAGCAAGTTCATCCTTAATCAGTGGAGATAACCCCTTTCGAAAAATAGATTTTTTGGCGGAACTGTCCCAGGTGGTATCAAGGGCCCATCTCCTGAAATCCAAGGCATATTCAGCTACCGAGTGCTTACCTTGGCGCAAAGCCAACATGGCTGCTTCAGCTGTTGCACCTCGATTGGGGTCATCAATCACCTGCCCCATGGCTGAAATAAAAGCATCAAGGTGATTCAAGCAATCATCCTCAGTCTCAATCAGAGGGTTTGCCCACATCAAAGCCTTGTTGGTAAGCAACATAATTATAGTAAGCACCTTAGATCGTTCAGTGGGAAATTGTGAAGCATGTGCAGAAAAAAAAAGATTGCATTGATTAATAAATCCCCTGAATTTCTCACGTTCACCGCCAAAACGAAAAGGGGGCAACTTGGGAATCCTAGAACTCGGGGCTACGGCAGGAGCCTGGACTCGCTCTTCTAGAACCTCAATCCTGGCTCGCAAATCCTGGGCAGTCTGTCCAAACACTTGCAAATTGTGATTATTGAGGTCCTGTAGGCTTGAAAAACGGGTCTTTATATTCTGCAAATCTGCAAGGATATTATCAGTCACTCCGCAAAGTTCCTTTATGCGGGCCTCCATTTTCCAGATCTTTTAAGACAGGAGTACTGGAAGAAGAGGAGAGGAGAAAAAAAAAAAACAATAGTGTTTACCTGTGGTAACACTGCAGAGAGAAAAAAAAATTAAGGGAACTGCTCACCTGGAATCGTTGTGAGAAGTCACAACCACTATCATCACAGAAAGTTCACCCGGACATCTGATATCCACAGTTACAGCAGACAAAAAAGAGAAAAGAGAAAAAAAAAACAAAAAAAAAAACAATAGTGTTTACCTGTGGTAACACTGCAGAAAAAAAAACACTTAAGGGAATTGCTCACCTGGAATGGTTGTGAGAAGTCACAACCACTGTCATCACAGAAAGTACAACCGGACATCCGATATCCACAGTTACAGCAGACACAGCCTTTCCAGACCCAGCAGACACTAAAGTTTTGGCTTCAGAATCTTGTAATGTATGTAGTACAGTTCATATAGCGTCTTGTGCTTGGGTGCGATGAAAATACATGAGACACAGGTTTGATATAGAAAGTCTTGTATTACTTCATACAAGTTGGCAAAAATAGTCACACAGTTTGCAGACACAGAAGCAGGAGACACAGCAGGCCAGAGTAATCTAAGCTCAGCAATCACTCTCCACAACAGGTTCAGGATCTTCTTCTCTGTTACCGTAAGTCCATGCAAACGTGGGTCTTTCAAAGAGCAGGGTTCAGAGTCCACAAGTGCTTCAGAGTTCCTCAGTAGGAATAGCTGGAGTACAAGGTCCAAGGCTTTAGGAGTCAGGTCACAGGTTCACTGCAGGCTAGATTCTGAAGCACTGATTGCTCAGCTGTGGCTGCTTAAGAAGCAAAAGGAGAGAATCAGGGCGGGAACATGCAAGCTGGAAACTCCATTTTGACTGAGGGCAAGATAGCTGCAGCAAGACAGAAAGTAAAATGGCTGAAGAACAAACTGAGTTTCAGGAACATGTACACAGAACCTTACATCGTGCCAGATGATTCTCTGAATTTATTAAGAGTCTGGCATGAAGTGCCTTAAGTTGACCCGCTAGATAGAGCAGAAAAAAGTCTGGCAATGCTGCCCCTCCTTCATTTTTTGGTTTCCGAAGAGTGGATAATTTAAGTTTTGGCCTGGTGCTACCACAAATATACCGTATGTGGATATCGGTGAAATTGAGATAGATACCGTTCTGTGCTGCGATATATAACATAACTAAAGTTGGATAGTAATATTTTGATTAAAGGGAACCTGTCACCATTTTTGTTATACCAGCTAAAAATATGACCTTACGAAGCTTTTTGCTCTTTATTCTGTAAATACGTATGCAACCCTCTGACTCCCCGTGTATGGCCCTTAAAAAAAAAAAAAAAGAAAAAAAAAAAGTTTTTATTCGAAGCCATGACAGCACCCAACGAGAGAGGGGATCCGCCCTTCAGGAACAGGAAACCTACAGATACAAAAGGGCGGCACCTCTCCCCACGCATCAGTTGGTTTCCTGTTCCTGGAGGACGGAAATCCTACAGATGAAGTTTTTCCTCGTCGTACCCAGGCCGGCCGGTCGACCCAGGTAGCGAGTAGTCTCCTACCTCGATCCGGTGCGGGGACCCCTGGAGCGCCACGGTGGGCCCGGACAGGGCTCCACGACAGTGTGCGAGGCAGCAGGAAGCGGTGTTCCGGAGGATCCCCGTCTTCTGGCCAGCGTGCAGGTAAGTATAGCTCCCCCCTCCTGGATACTCGTTCTCCTTCCTTGAGCGGCAGTAGTGCAGTGTAATCGGCCGCTCGGTGCAGCGCTGACGCAGGGGTGGGCGTCGGGGGGATTTCCCGCCATGGTTCGGCGCCTCTGCGCCTTCCCCGACGCGTCCCTGCGAGCTTCCTGGTGAGGACGGAGGTGACGTGCGGCGGGGGGAGTGGCCTAAGGCGCCGGACCGGAAGTGGGGTGCCGGCCGGCGTTTTCCTCCCCTCTGTGTCACTAGGATGCACGGCCGACTCCGATGCACAGAGCGGTCAGGTCGGTGAGCTCTGGGGGCACGAGCGCTGTGATTGGGGAGGGGAGGTGAGTTAGACCAGCAGGAGGAGGGGTGGATCGCTGGCACCTAACGCTGCTATACCGGATATCCGGGGATAAAAGGGGCCTGCCCAGCTGCACAGACGCTTCTGCAGGTCGAGCAGGAAACGCGCTCGAGGACGCAGCCAGTGAAGGTGAAAGGACGTGGATCTGTCCGTAGAGATTCCTCCAGGGCAGTGGAGGCATCATCATCACCCGGTCCCCCCCGTGATCCGGTACCTATTACTGCTGGCGGGTAAGAGGATCTTCGTGAAAGTATACAAGATGATGCAGTTATTCCTCCCTTGTGTTTCCTTTATCAGGGAAAAAAGTGTGCAGGAAAAGCGAAACATAGGGAATGTGCCCTCTGCGGTCAGCCCCTGCCCGACGCCTATCCCAAAAGGTTATGTCAACCTTGTGTTCAGCAGACGGTAGGGAGAATAATATAGGGGTAGTCATTTGTCCTTATCAAAACAGGGCAATGCCTTACAAATTTTCCCTGAACTCCCTACAGGTAGCTGAAGAAACTCCGGATTTTTCTTCAAACCTGAGGGATATGATTAGAACGGAGATGAGAGCCATTTCTAGAGGAGAATCATCTAAGTCAAAAAGAGGTTTGAGGATCTCGGACTCAGATTCCCCTGTCAGGCATAATAAAGGCGAAGATTCGCTGAGGTCCACTTCTTCATCATCCCCTTCCCATTCATCTTCCTCGTCGGAAGAGGAGTCTACAAGATTTTGCTTTCCCCTAGATCAGATGGATAGGCTGGTCAAATCAATAAAATCCACCATGGGGATTGAAGACACAAGGCCTGAGAGGTCTATACAGGACTTTATGTTCAAGGGATTAGACCCAAAGAAACGTAGGGCCTTTCCCTTGAATGATTCTGTAAAAAACTTGATTAATAAGGAATGAAGAAAACCAGAAAAAAGGGGTTCGGTAGCCCCAACTTTCAAGCGCAGATACCCCTTTGAAGATGCAGCGGTGGATAAGTGGGACAAAGCCCCAAAACTAGATGCCGCGGTGGCTAAGGCCTCCAAGAAATCCTCTATACCTTTTGAGGATATGGGAAGCCTGAAGGATCCACTAGACAAAAAGGCTGACTCTTTTCTAAAGGGAACTTGGGAAATGTCAGCTGGAGCTCTGAGACCAGCAGTGGCTGCCACTTATACGGCTAGATCTGTAATGGTCTGGTTGGATCAGCTAAAATCGCAGATGAAAGAAGGGGCCTCCAGAGAGTCCATGATTAAAACCCTTCCGATCATTCAGAATGCAGCAGCTTTTTTGGCAGATTCTTCGGCCGACTCTGTAAGGATGGCCGCCAGGGCTGCGAGTCTATCAAATGCAGCACGAAGGGCACTATGGCTCAAATGTTGGCCGGGTGACATCCAAGCCAGATCCCGTCTCTGTTCTATCCCTTGTGAGGGCGAATACTTATTTGGCCCTGTCCTAGATGAACTCTTGGAAAAGGCTGGGGATGATAAGAAAAAGTTCCCTAGTATTCCAAACCCCTCATATAGACGTCCCTTCGGCAGAAAAAGGTTTAATCGCAGAAGGTCGTCTAGGGAACGAGGCACATGGGAAGATAGAAAGAGGAAAGGTACGGGATATATGTTCAGAGGCCCGTCTCGGGATGCCAAGAAGTCTTCTAAATGACTAGCGGCTCCGGTGGGAGGTAGACTGTCGGCCTTCTACCCGGCCTGGTCCAGAATCTCCAACAGCAGTTGGATTTTGAACTTGGTGGATTCAGGACTTAAGTTGGAATTTTCTGAATTACCCCGAGATACCTTTAAGATTACCCCCATCCGGCCTTCCTCATCAGAACAGGCCGTGCTGGAGGCAGAAATTTTTGATTTATGCCGTAAAGAGGTTCTGATACATGTACCTGAAATGGAAAAGGGCAGAGGCTTTTACTCCCCTCTATTTTTAGTCCAGAAGCCGGACGGCTCCTTCAGGACAATTAATTTAAAAGCCTTAAACAAGTTCCTGATAATACGGCCGTTTAAAATGGAAACAGTGAATTCCACAATAAAATTATTGTTTAAAAACTGTTTTATGGTGGTAATGGACTTAAAAGACGCCTATTACCATGTCCCCATCCATGTATCCCATCAGCGTTTTCTTAGAGTGGCAGTATGGTTGGAAGGCTCACTGCAACATTTCCAATATAAGGCTCTACCATTCGGTCTTGCAGTCGCCCCTCGGGTGTTTACAAAAATTGTAACCGAAATGATGGCCCACCTTCGGGAATTTAACATCTTGATAGTTCCCTACCTCGATGACTTCCTGATCATAGGCAAAACAGCGGACCACTGTCAGGAACAGTTAGACAAAACAATATCTGTTCTACAACAGTTGGGGTGGCTACTAAATACCGCAAAATCTCGGTTACAACCAATCCAAGTACAGCAGTTTTTGGGCCTAACTTTAGATTCCCAGAAACAAGAATGCCGTCTTCCAACCGACAAACTAATACGTCTACGCTATCAGATTCTAAATGCCTCCAATAACCCCACCATGTCCCTTAGGAAAGCCATGTCCTTGTTGGGCTCTCTTTCCTCTTGCATCCCTGCTTTACAATGGGCACGGTTTCATACCAGGACTTTACAAGCTGAGGTTCTGCAGTATGATAAAAGCCTATGAAACCGCCTGGAGAGCCAACTAACCTTATCCCGGGCCACAATTAAGTCCTTGGATTGGTGGCTGGATAATCGTAACCTATCCAAAGGGGTGCCATGGGAGTATGATATATCCAGAGTAGTCACCACGGATGCTAGTCCTACCTGTTGGGGGGCCCATATGTCTGATTATGTAGTGCAGGGCTTATGGCAGCATCATCAAATAGACATGTCCTCTAACATGAAAGAGCTTACGGCAGTAGAATTGGCAGTTAAAGAACTCCTTATTTGCAGGGTCATCACGTACGAGTTTTGTCCGACAATCAGGTTGCGGTAGCCTGTATCAATCACCAGGGAGGCACTCGATCTGGTCCTCTCATGCAAGTGTCAGAACGTCTGTTCCATCTGGCGGAAAGACCTTTTCTATCCCTAACAGCGTTGCATATAAAAGGAGAGGAAAACACCACCGCAGACTTTTTAAGCCGCCACCTTCTAAGACAAGGGGAATGGTCACTGAAGAGTGTCATCTTCGACAGGATCGTGCGCAGATGGGGACAACCAAACATAGACCTTTTTGCCACCAGAAGGAATCGGAAGGTAGAACAGTTCTGCTCCCTAAATCCCAGAGAAAATCCGCTGGCAGCGGATGCCTTTCTGATACAGTGGGATTTCTCTCTGGTCTATGCCTTTCCCCCCTTGTCTCTGATTCCTCTGGTAGTCAGAAAGATCAGGAAGGACAAAGCGAGTGTAATCTTAGTAGCACCCTTTTGGCCCAAAAGAACGTGGTTCTCGAGCCTCAGGACCATGTCAATAACCGACCCATGGATTCTACCGGACATTCCAGATCTCCTGTCCCAGGGTCCAGTGTTCCACCCTCAGGTGACTGGCCTCCATCTGACGGCGTGGAATTTGAGCGGTCGTTATCGATAGATAGGGGATTTTCTCATGAATTGATAAATACCCTTCTTAAAAGTAGGAAGGAGGTAACGACTAAGATTTATGCCAGGACCTGGAGAAAATTTTTACAGGTCTCAGGAGTTACGGCTAGAGATTTAGTTCCGATATCTCAAATCCTGAAGTTTCTACAAAAGGGGTTAGATATGGGTCTTTCCACCAGTACCCTTAAAGTGCAGGTTTCTGCCCTGGGAGCCCTTTTTCACTGTAACATAGCTAGAAACTATTGGATCAGTAGATTTATCAAGGCGGCAGCAAGATCGAGACCCATAGTCAGAAATAGATTTATGCCTTGGGATTTAAATTTAGTACTCACGGCTATGACAGAGTCTCCATTTGAACCCATCTCAATCGCCTCGATTAAAACCCTTTCTATCAAGGTTGCCTTTTTGGTAGCTTTAACATCAGCCCGAAGGGTGAGTGACATCCAAGCACTCTCTAGGCTTCCTCCGTATACACAAATCCAGGACGATAGGGTGATACTTAGGGCTGATCCGGCATACCTACCTAAGGTGGCATCCACCTTTCATAGATCCCAGGAGATAGTCTTACCATCTTTCTTACCTAATCCTAGTAACCAAAAAGAAGAGAAACTCCATACGTTCAGGGTGGATTGATTTAAATCACGCCTATTTAAATCATGATTTAAATCAAATGATTTTTTTCTATTTAAATCAGATCGATTTAAATCGTGATTTTAATCATGATTTAAATCACTGATTTAAATCAAAAGATTTTTTTAATATAAATCACGATTAAAATCTAAAACTTTCAATCATTGTTCAATTAACTCCACACTTCTAGCTTGGTTTCACTTTCTGTAGCTTGGTTTCAGTTTCTTTTTCCATTCAGTTGACATGCCCAAACTTGTTGGATAGTCAGTCAGCAGTACTTGGCTGTAGTAACAATCAAACTTCAGAAGTGATCTGCGTGAGCCATGGCAGGTCGTAAGAGAGACCGTATTTGGGTTCATTTTGTTGAGATGCCAGCAGAGCTTGGAAAGAAAGGTGGGAGAGCAAAGTGCAAATACTGTCAAAAGGATATCCAAGGACTTGTTTGCCGTTTGAAATCACATTATGAAAACTGCAACCAGAAGGGAAATGAAGATGTTGATAGTGATACAACTAATGTCAATGAACCCCCACAGCTTCTTATGCACCAGGACCCTAGCACTAGTGGTAAGTCTGGCAATTACAACCTATTTTAACAGACATTTTACTGGGATGGTTAAAGTCTATGAAAAGAAAAATTTCTAGCACTAGTTCTGGAGTATAGAATTTAAATTTATGTTAAGGCAATATTTCACAGAAGATTAACGTTAAGTAAAAATAAAAGAGTGTGTATACGCCTATATATTTTTTTATTGTAGGCTACAATTCACTTTTGAAGTCTGCCAAATTGACCATTTTTTAAAAAAAACATTTTTTAAACTTTTGTGACATAATTTTTTTCAGTTGCTCTGATATTACTAGTATTACAGCAACTTCACCGGAAACTTGAGTAGCATAACTTTTGAGACAGCCCTTATAGGACGAGGACCATTACATTGTTCAAAAAGTTTGTTTCAAAATATTTTCGTTATATTTCTTCAAATACGCAGTCGAATTATATTTTTAATTACTGTGCTTTCAGGGTCAAATATGGCTTGTGCTGCACGTGACAATCAATATCTGGGTACAACTTCAACAAAGCAGCCCAACAAAAAACTTTGCGTGCAAAGTGTAGAAAAATTCCTCTTAAAGACTACGACGAGCCAGAAAGAACATTTTGATGAATTGCTAAATTCATATTTGCAACCAATTCTTCTTTCCGACTAGTTGAACACCCATTGTTTGTACAAATGATCGAAGGAATAAGACCAGGCTACAAACCACCAAGTAGATTTGATATCTCAGGAAAACATCTTCAGGCTGTATACAACAAAGAAAGAGCGGCTTGTACAAAATATTTGAAAGACAAAGTTGTTAACATGAGCTTGGATGGTTGGAGCAACATCCACAACGACCCCATAATTTGCACTTGTGTCACAACAGAAGATGGTGAAACTTACCTTACAGACACAATCGACACATCTGGAAATTCACATACTGCTGAATATTTACTTGAAATTGCTAAGAACTCAATTCACCAATGCCAAGAACAGTTTGGATGTAAAGTAAGGAGCTTAGTTACTGATAACGCAAGCAATGTGGCAAAAATGCGAGCGGAACTGGCACATGAGGATGACACAAATGTCATTACATACGGTTGTTCTGCCCATTTGTTGCATCTTTTGGCAAAAGACCTGCATATTTCGGGTGTCAAGAAACATGTTGTAGAAATTGTTAAATATTTCCGCAATAATCATTTTGCACATGCAACCTACAAGGAAATGGGAGGACTGAAGTTGGTTCTACCACAAGATGTTAGATGGAATACCTTGGCTGAATGCTTGGAACTGTTTATTAACAACTGGTCAAAATTAGTGTCCATTTGCGAAACACATTGGGATAAAATTGATGCTAATATACGAAGCAAAGTATTAAATCTTGGTGTGAAGAGAAATGCCGAGGACCTTTTGGAAAGGTTAAAGCCAATATCTATTGCGTTGGATAAAATGCAGAAAGATACTGCAACCATAGCTGATGCCACAGAAGTTTGGAAAGATTTAGAAGGTTCGCTAGATCGCTTGAACCTCTCAAACAATGTAAAGGTTGCAATACACCACCGCAAGGACCAAGCATTAAAAGAAGAACACTATTTAGCCAATATCTTGCATCCCATCTACAGAGGGAAAAAACTATCTGAGGCGGAAATCAACTCTGCAATGGAGTGGCTCGCCAATACTAACCATGACATTGTGGCAACTGTGCTGAAATTGAAGTGTGAATCTGCACCATTTCAAAAATACATGTTTGCAGATAACGTCGTTAATGAACTAAAACCACTGGACTGGTGGAAGTCGCAATCACTTGTTCTTCCAGCGAAGATAATAAATGTAGCTACTCAGCTACTGACTTCATCGGCAGGAGTAGAGAGATTGTTTTCTTCATTTGGTTTTGTGCACACAACACCAGTCCGAAACTGCTTAGGAACTGCTAAAGCAGGACAACTAGTTTTCCTATTAAAAGTCCTAAATAAACAGTAGGCTTAAAGGACTGATGTATTCACTGAAGATGTTTGCTTACTTCAAACGTTAGAGATAGGCTATTGTTAAAAAGTACTTACTCTCTGTAGTTCAATTCTGATTGTTTAATAGTGCAAATAAAAATTATTAGGTTTCATAATCAACTGTTTTAATATTTTTATTTGTGTAAAATAATTTGATTTGCAAAAAGACAAAGTTTTGCTTGTGTACAACTTGATTAAAAAATCCTATTTAAATCAAAAAAATCCGATTTAAATTAAAAAAATCCGATTTTTTTTTTTTTGATTTTTTTAAAAAAAATCATGATTTTTATCCACCCTGCATACGTTAGATGTGAGGAGATGTCTCTTAGAGTATCTTGCTGTTACTAATTCCTGGAAAAAAGATAATGCCTTATTTGTTTCTTTCCAAGGTCCCAGAAAGGGCCTTAGAGTATCAAAAACCACACTAGCTAGATGGATCAGGGAAGCTATTACATTAGCATACACCTCAAAAGGTAGGCCAGCACCAGAAAAACTGAGGGCACATTCCACTCGAGCCATGGCAACCTCGTGGGCGGGAAAGGTCGGAAGTCTCCATCGACCAGATATGTAAGACCGCCACTTGGTCCTCTCCAAGCACTTTCTATAATCATTATAGATTAGACTTGGGTGCTTCCTCTGATCTCTCTTTTAGGGTAAGGGTGCTGCAGGCTGTAGTCCCTCCCTGAATAGTTATTACTCTCTGTAATTCTCTCGTTGGGTGCTGTCATGGCTTCGAATAAAGTCTAAGTTACAGTTAGGTCCATAAATATTTGGACAGAGACAACATTTATCTAATTTTGGTTCTAGACATTACCACAATGAATTTGAAACAAAACAAATCAGATGCAGTTGAAGTTCAGACTTTCAGCTTTCATTTGAGGGTATCCACATTAAAATTGGATGAAGGGTTTAGGAGTTTCAGCTCCTTAACATGTGCCACCCTGTTTTTAAAGGGACCAAAAGTAATTGGACAATTGACTCCAAGGCTATTTCATGGACAGGTGTGGGCAATCCCTTCATTATATCATTCTCAATTAAGCAGATAAAAGGGCTGGTGTTGATTTGAGGTGTGGTGTTTGCATTTGGAAGGTTTAGCTGTGAAGGAAACATGCGGTCAAAGGAGCTCTCCATGCAGGTGAAACAAGCTATCCTTAAGCTGCAAAAAACAGAAAAAACCCATCCGAGAAATTGCTACAACTTTAGGAGTGGCAAAATCTACAGTTTGGTACATTCTGAGAAAGAAAGAAAGCACTGGTGAACTCATCAATGCAAAAAGACCTGGGCGCCCACGGAAGACAACAGTGGTGGATGATCGCAGAATACTCTCCATGGTGAAGAGAAACCCCTTCACAACAGCCAACCAAGTGAACAACACTCTCCAGGAGGTAGGCGTATCAATATCCAAATCTACCATAAAGAGAAGACTGCATGAAATTAAATACAGAGGGTTCACTGCACGGTGCAAGCCACTCATAAGAATCAAGAATAAAAAGGCTAGGCTGGACTTTGCTAAAAAAACATCTAAAAAAGCCAGCACAGTTCTGGAAGAAGATTCTTTGGACAGATGAAACCAAGATCAACCTCTACTAGAATGATGGAAAGAGAAAAGTATGGCGAAGGCGTGGTACAGCTCATGATCCAAAGCATACCACATCATCTGTAAAACATGGCGGAAGCAGTGTGATGGCTTGGGCATGCATGGCTGCCAGTGGCACTGGGTCACTAGTGTTTATTGATGATGTGACACAGGACAGAAACAGCCGAATGAATTCTGAGGTATTCAGAGCCATACTGTGTGCTCAGATCCAGCCAAATGCAGCCAAACTGATTGGTCGTCGTTTCATACTACAGATGGACAATGACCCAAAACATAAAGCCAAAGCAACCCAGGAGTTTATTAAAGCAAAGAAGTGGAATATTCTTGAATGGCCAAGTCAGTCACCTGATCTCAACCCAATTGAACATGCATTTCACTTGTTAAAGACTAAACTTCAGACAGAAAGGCCCACAAACAAACAACAACTGAAAACCACTGCGGTGAAGGCCTGGCAGAGCATCAAAAAGAAGGAAACAGTGTCTGGTGATGTTCAAGACTTCAGGCAGTCATTGCTAACAAAGGGTTTTCAACCAAGTACTAGAAATGAACATTTTATTTACAATTATTTAATCTGTCCAATTACTTTTGGTCCCTTTAAAAAAAGGGTGGCACATGTTAAGGAGCTGAAACTCCTAAACCCTTCATCCAATTTTAATGTGGATACCCTCAAATGAAAGCTGAAAGTCTGAACTTCAACTGCATCTGATTTTGTTTTGTTTCAAATTCATTGTGGTAATGTCTAGAACCAAAATTAGATAAATGTTGTCTGTCCAAATATTTATGGACCTAACTGTACTTACCGTTAACGGTATTTTTCAAAGTCCATGACAGCACCCCTTGTATACCCTCCCTTTATCTTATCGGCGCGCACTTCTTCCTCTTATAAGTTTCACATAAATGAAATTTCGTTACGCAATAAAGTTATATAGAGCTTGTGATTGTCATTAACCTGGCTAGTCCTCTTGTGCTCTGTAAACCAACTGATGCGTGGGGAGAGGTGCCGCCCTTTTGTATCTGTAGGTTTCCTGTTCCTGAAGGGCGGATCCCCTCTCTCGTTGGGTGCTGTCATGGACTTCGAAAAATACCGTTAACTGTAAGTAACTTAGACTTTCATGTTCCACGCTGTATTCTAAACAGGTCCGATATGCGTGGCTTTTGGTCACTCCACACCTTCACCCGGCTGTGAGAAATTTCGCATCTGCGCAGAGATATCGTGTCTTGCGTTTGCGCAGCAGTCTTTGCCCAACTGCGGGCAAAACCAAAAAGCAGAAGTGCGCATGTGCCGGCAAACATATTTCCAGTACATGGAAGTAGTTCCAGCACATAAGCAGAAAATACGTTTGACAACGCATGAACACGTCTGCTTTTAGGCTTTGCCCTTAGTTGGGCAAAGCATACTGCGCAAGCTCAAGACACAATTTGTCTGCGCAGGTGCGGCGTCATCCCCGTCCAGGACGCTGAGCAGCAGCTGGGGGGGGGTGGAGTGACCAGAAGCCACGCCATCGGACCAGACTCCACGCCCATCGGTCCAGATTACAGTACAGCGCGGGAGAGATAAATAAGGTTTTTCAGGGCTATACAGGGGTTGTATAAGCATTTACAGAATGCATAGCAAACGCTTAGTAAGGTCATATCAGAAAAGGTGACAGGTTCCCTTTAAGTGTATTTGGCCTGAAAGTGATAGGTTCCCTCACAAAGAAAACTTGCGCTTGGCATAACCTAATAAGAGGAATACATTAGTTAAATGGTCATTTGTACTATCTTTTTGGATACCAACACCTAGATATTTAAAGTTGGACACCACAGGTAAAAATTATGGTGGTTCTGGATTATCAACCGGGGCGTGAGATAAAGATATAAGCGATGATTTATCCCTATTTATAAAGAGACCGGAATACTCACTAAATTTATCTGTGGTGGATATGGCCGGAGGCGGGATATCCTCAACCTGGTCCATAAAAATGATCATATCATCTGCATGTAGTCCAATGTTATCAGTTCTATCTGCTATTGTAATACCTTTTAATGTTTAATGATGACCGTAATCTTACTGCCAGAACGTTAATTGTCAGAGCAAATAAAGCTGGGGAGAGAGGACAGCCTTGACAGGTCCCTCTTCCCCGAGGAAGAGGTGTGGAAGAAATGGCTAAATCTTCCATTTTGGTTATCAGAAACAGACTACTGTATTGTTATTTAGTCAGCAAATTGACTCCATAACAAAGTGGTAGTTCTGGCGTTAGTTGCTGAGAAGATGATACAAAAATGACAACCGATTTGGCTGCACCCCATGATACAAAGTGAATGTTCAGCTGGACCGAACAGTGTCAATGTATCTGTAAAGGAATGGCAACATAACATGGCCTTTAGTTATGGCTTTTTGTATAAGGAATTAGTAGAATGTTGTGGTTTAATCATCTAGCATGAAGTGTTTTTGTTGTGGTGTTTTTTTTATTTATTTTTTCTTCTCCAGAGGACCCACCTCCTCTTACCTGATCTAGGCTATAACTCCATTTTTGTGCCTTCAGAGACTCTTGAAGCCATGCTAATTTTCACACTCTTGACATAAACCTAAAAGTCCTATATGATAAAATTCCAATTGTACATCCATACCCATACATTTCTGAAAGTTTGATGATCTGATGTGTATGGTGAGCTCTAAAATCTCCCCTGACAGAAGATGCCAGGGGACATTAGAATTCGGCACTTTTAAATCCCACATTTTTTTCCTTTTTTTTTATTCTTCCTGGAGATAAGCCAGCCCCAAGATGTCTTTCCATAGCTTGTTCTGTTCTCCGCATACAGAACGCAGGCATTCTCAGCCAAAGCGTAATGTTGTGTAATAGTCAGGATTACTTTAAAATTTAAGCTTTAAAGCAGTTTAAGGTTTTTTTTTTTTTTCTTGTAATCCAAAGCTATTAATGGAACCTAAAGAGAGGAAAAGAATAGTGTACAGTACAGAGGTGGCTGAAGAGTTGAGACTGGCACTAATTCTGTTTTTCACAAAGTTTGCTGCGTCGGTTGTTTTAGCTCTTGTAGTCAGATGTTTCTATGGTCACTGAAATAGTTATCAAAAATTTCATAACTTTTTTTAAACTTTTATTGACAAATACACCAAATTTATGTGGACCCTTATTTTTCAAGACGTCTGCCCTTTGCCCTGGCAGCTGGATACCTGCTTCTGGGCCAACGCCTGACTGATGATCCCTCTTACATCCAGTGCTTGGTGTTAATCACCATTTCTGTGCTTGTTTGCCAAATGCTTTTTGAGGATTGACTAGAGCTTCTCAATGGGATGGAGATTTGAGAAGTTTCCTGGCCATAGATCCAAAATTTTAATGTTTTGTTTGCCGAGCCACTACATTATCACTTTTGCCTTGTGACATGGTCTCCATCATTCTAGAAAAAGCATTGTTAATCACCAAATTGCTCCTGGATCATTGAGAGACGTAATTGAAGGATGTTTAGATCCCATTTTTTATTTATTGCCGTGTTCTTAGGCAAAATTAAAAATGAGTTCACTCTTGGGATAAAAAGCAACTCCGCACATAAATGGTCTCGATATGCTTTATATTGGTATGTACACAGGGCTCATGTTAGCGCCCGACTTTTCTTCTTCAGACAATCATTCTTACAGATGTCCCAAAAGGTCTGAAGGGGGGCTTCATCAGAGAGAAAAAAAACTTTACCTTTACTCCGCTGACTTCCTATACTTGTACTTTCTGCAGAAAGTCAGTCTGTCCATGAATTTTTTTTTTCTTGGAGAGACGTGGCTGCTTTCCTGCTCTTCTAGAAACCTGGCTGCCTTCAAAAGCCTTTACCTCACTGCATGCAGATGTACTGCTACCTGCCTGCTGCCATTCCTGAGCAAGCTCTGAACTGGTGATAAACTGATCCTGTATTTGAATACTCTTTAAGAGACGGTCTGGGCACTTGCTGGACTATTTAGGTCACCATGAAGCCATTTTTTTACAGCAATTAAACCTCACTTTAAAGGATGTGATCCAATGAGTTGTTTTAACAGCAGTGTCCTTGCCTGTAAAGGGTGAATTGTGCAGCTCCTTCAAAACTTTATCTTTAGAGGTAACTGCTACTGCAGATATTGTGGATCTCTGCTGCGGAGATGCTACATGGGAACCTAGGATAATTGATTTAATAAATATTTTAAGATGTGCAGGGTTTATGTAAGTTATGTCTGTCTACATGTATAATCATATGAATATGAAAATATTGGCGACTGTACAAGGGGTAAGATGACAAACAGACTGTTCTTCCCAAGATCACTGTAGATTTCCTCTTTGACCCTTGTAAACTTAATACCTTCTATTTCCAGGACGTCCCTCCTGACAGCACCGCCAGGAGGTTGTCCTTCATATCCTTGATAGGGACAGGAACACAGAAGAGGTTAAATAGCCCCACCTACCTCCACCCTTCAGTGTTTTCCTGTCCCTATCAGGGACAGACGCAGAAAGAGGAGCACAGACGTGCAGAAGATTACCTGCCCGGTCGAGCTGGCTGCTCCCGGGGAGAAATGAGTACTCCGTCCCTCCATAGGGGGCTCCGGGGCAGTAGGGGCTCTGAATTCGGGGTCCTCATCGCTGATACCGCGAGAGGTCCCTCAGCGGTCCGGTTGAGCTGGGTGCTCCCGGAATCGGCAGCATTCCCATACAGGGACCATGCGCCATAGCTGCTGCAGCGGTGCGCCGACAACGAGCGGCCACGCGATCCGGATCCAGACGCCGCTGAAAACCATCTCTCTCCTCCGAGAGCCGGCGTCTGCGGTCACTTCCGGTGCGCTGGGCAGTGGAGGCGTGTGGTATGACAGCTTCCGGGAGGGAAGCTGGAGAAGGAGCTTAGGGCTCCCTAAACAACAGAAATGCCCACGGACCCGGCGGTGGACTGCAAAGCCAGTCGTTCCCGGCCCAATTAGCGTTCCAAAGGGCGCAGTTGGGGAAACTACAGACGGCAGGTGGAACACCTGCAGCACTTGAATGGGCAGCAGCTGAGCTCGGAAGGAGGACGAATCAGATGTCTTGAAGCCGGGTAAGGCAGACTTCTTAAAGACAGATGCCTGACAGCACACACTGACATAGTGAACATGGAGAGTGCTAGTCGCCCGGAGGTCCAATCCTCAGAGCTAACCATGGACCACGTAAGTGGGTAATTAGGGGTCTGTTCAGCTGTGCTAGTTCAATTAGCTACAGGACTTCCCTTTCACATTGCTTTTAGGACAGAGAGACTCCCAAGCAAACCACGTCAGCAGTCAAAAAGAGATATAACAGATGCCCGTTATGCTCGGCTAAAATTCCCGCAACAGACACAAAAACGTTATGCGAGACATGCGTGGCTAAAATACTTAAACAGGAGCAGGACTCTTTATTAGATAATATACGCTTCATGATTAAAGAAGAAGTTCACACGAGCGTATCCTCACTGATGCCACCCCAGCCTCCCTCACCCAAGAGACCTAGATGGGACATGGATCCTAGCTCGGAAGAGGGGGAAATGTCGCACTACTCGGACTCCGGGTCAAATGAAGCAGAAGTCCCCTTAAAAATTCCCCTGGATGAGAAAAAGAGATATTTATTTTCCTCGGAGAATACGGATACCCTATTGCAGGCGGTTAGGGATACCATGAAAGTAGAGGAATCCTCAGAGCCTCTAACCGTCCAGGACGAGATGTTTGGGGGTCTGAGGGCTAAAAGAAGCAGGGTGTTCCCGGTGAATAAACATATCACAGCCATGATACTGGAAGAATGGGAGGATGTTGCGAAAAAGCTTATAATTCCAAAAGAATTTAAGTTTTGCCTCCCGTTTAACCCAGACGATACTAAGGTCTGGGAATCCATACCGAAAATAGATATACCTGTAGCTAAAGTATCGAAAAAGACCGCCATTCCATTTGAGGACTCCTCAGGCCTTAAGGACCCAATGGATAGGAGAGCGGAAGACCTCCTTAAAAAAGCATGGGAGGCTTCTGCATCAGTTATGAAGACCAACATAGCGGCAACTTCGGTAGCCAGATCAATAACTCGCTGGGTGAAAGAATTGGAAGACCAAATATCCAACAAAACCCCCAGAGAAGAGATCATAAAAACTTTACCATTATTTAAAATGGCAACAGAGTTTTGGCAGATGCTTCGGCCGAGTCAGTCCGCTTCGCAGCCAGAAGTAACGCATTATCCAATGCAGCACGAAGTGCGCTGTAGTTAAGATCATGGGCAGGTGACACACAGTCAAAAAAATAAACTCTGCTCAATACCGTTTTCAGGGCTGCAGGTGTTCGGTCCGGTATTAGATGAATTATTGGACAAAGCGTCCGATAAAAAGAAAGGTTTCCCAGAGCAAAAACAAAAAAGAATGCCAGCCTTTCATAAGACCCGATCTCATCCAAGACAGGATTACAGGGGCAAGGGTAAGTCCGGAAGGTGGAGCTACCCCAAAGGCGGCAGAGGTAGAGGCTCCTCTCGAGATCAGGGAACCGGGTCAAGCAGACAATGACGCCAGGCAAATCGGGGGAGACTTCAATACTTCATAGATCAATGGAGACAAATCACAAAAAATCAATGGATCCTGAGCACAGTCACACACGGATACAGGGTGGAATTCACCCAGCCTCCTCCCCGAAGATTTTGCCTAACTCAGAGCCAGTCCCCAGCGGTCCACCAAAGACTGGTCGCGGATATACAGGAGCTCAGAGAGTTAAAAGCCATAATACCGGTGCCTCAATCTCAACAGTTTCGGGGCCATTACTCCAGCCTGTTTTTTATAAAGAAACCCGGAGGAGAATACAGGACAATCATAAATCTGAAACCCATAAACAGATGGGTGACCTACAAACGTTTCAAAATGGAAACACTTCAGTCGGCCATACCGCTAATAAAAGAAAATTCAGTGATGTGCACACTAGATCTCAAAAGCGCATATTATCATGTGCCCATCCATATAGCACATCAAAAATACCTGAGGTTCGCAATAAAAGACAGAGGAAGGATACGTCACTTCCAATTCTGTTGCCTACCATTCGGCCTCTCTTCAGCACCTCGCGTATTTACCAAGATCATAGCAGAGGCAATGGCCTTTCTAAGAACAAAAAACGTCCTCATAATTCCATACCTGGACGACCTGTTAGTGGCGGATTCACACCAACAGATGGAGGATTATCTCAGAGAAACCAGATCTCTCCTAGAAAATCTAGGTTGGGTGATAAACCTAAAAAAATCAAGTCTAGAACCAGAAAAAAGGAAAATATTTCTGGGAGTTATTCTGGACTCAGGCCAAGAACACTCTTTTCTTCCTCCCCACAAACAGACAACAGTCCAACAGGAAGCCCATATGCTACAGGAACAAAAATACACCACTATCAGGAAGGCCATGAGAGTGCTGGGCCTAATGACTTCATGCATAGCAAGCGTCCAGTGGAGTCAATTTCACTCAAGGACGTTGCAGAGAGAAATCCTCCGGGTATGGGACGGAAAGGATACATCATTGGACAACAAAATAAAGTTGTCACCAGAAGTAAGGCGATCCCTAGCATGGTGGACCGACGTATCAAATTTAAAACATGGAAAACCATGGAGAGTATCCCCCTTCATAAATATCACCACAGATGCAAGTCTCAGTGGCTGGGGAGCCCATGTGGAGGGACGTTATCTCCAAGGAACATGGCCCGGTGCAATGCGCAACAGCTCATCAAATTGCAGAGAGCTCAAAGCAGTCTGGGAGACGATCAGCAGATGCCAGAGACAGCTGTACAACCGATACGTCAGAGTATTCTCCGACAATTCAACTACAGTATCCTTTCTACGGCACCAGGGAGGTCCGAGACACCGTCACCTACAGAGTATTTCGGAAGAAATATTCACCTGGGCAGAAATAAATTTAAGATCTTTGACAGCAGTACACCTAAAAGGGGAAAACAATCAGATAGCAGACTTCCTCAGCAGACAAAAAATACAACCAGCGGAATGGGTTCTAAATCAGGAAGTGTTTACACAACTGACCAGAATATGGGGATTTCCCGAGATAGACTTATTCGCCTCAAAAAGAAATACAAAAACAGAGCGATTCTTCTCACTAGATCCAAGAGACAACCCAACAGCGATAGATGCCCTAGCGCAGGACTGGGATACGGAACTCGCGTATGCCTTCCCACCACTACCCTTGATACCAAGAGTACTACGAAAGATTCAAGAGAGTCATACGGCAGTCATTCTAATAGTACCCTACTGGCCCAAAAGAAGCTGGTTCCCGGTACTAAAGCAGATGGCGTTAGAAGACCCGATTCATCTCCCATTACAGCGGGACCTCTTGACGCAGGGCCCTCTCGTCCATCAGGACCTGAAGTTCTTAGCACTTTCAGCCTGGATCCTGAAAAAGAGATCCTGAGATTTAAAGGCTTATCCGAATCAGTTATAGCTACTCTACAGGAAATCAGAAAGCTCGTTACCTCATCCATATACCTCAAAGTCTGGAAGAAATTTTGCTCACACTGTGCACAACCACTATCCCTTACGAACGACCCAGATATTCCTAAAATCCTGGATTTCCTACAGGCGGGATTCGATAAGGGTCTAAAACCTAGTACGTTGAAGGTACAGATCTCAGCACTAGGGTCCTTTCTTGATTACCCACTAGCAGACCATCCTTGGGTGTCAAGATTTATTAGAGCTACGCAACGCATGAGACCCACAATACGTAGTTCCGTTACACCATGGGACCTCAGTCTAGTACTAAATGAGCTAAGGAAGAACCCCTTACGAACCACTAGACCAGGCAGACCTCAGATCAATAACGCTTAAAACCGTTTTTCTGGTGGCAATAACCTCAGCCAGACGTATAGGAGAGATCCAGGCTCTCTCCATAAGAGACCCATATCTAAGAATCCAGGAAGACTGTATAATCTTGAAACTAGACCCGACCTTTCTTCCTAAGGTGGTAACAGACTTTCACAGAAATCAGGAAATAATACTTCCCACCTTCTGCCAGAACTATAGAAATGAGAAGGAACGCTCGCTCCATTCCTTGGACGTTAGAAGAACAGTTCTACAGTATCTAAAACTGACGGAAGATTGGAGAATAGACTCAAATCTTTTTATACAAATGGCAGGCAAAAATAAAGGGAAGAAAGCGTCAAAAGCCACCTTGGCCAGATGGCTAAAATCAACTATTACTGCAGCATACACCTCGGCAGGAAAGACTCCGCCAGAAGGTCTTAGGGCCCACTCGCTGAGAGCAATCTCGGCGTCTTGGGCAGAGAGAGCAGGAGCTTCTATGGACCAGATTTGCAAGGCCGCAACCTGGTCCAACATAAATACGTTTAGTAAACATTATAGATTGGACGTTCTGTCAAATCAACAGACGGCCTTTGGGAGAAAAGTTCTCCAAGCAGTAGTCCCACCCTAAAGAGGAGTTATTTGGTACTTCTCCTGGCGGTGCTGTCAGGAGGGACGTCCTGGAAAGTAGGAATTAATCCTACCGGTAATGTTGTTTCCAGGAGTCCATCATGACAGCACCCCTTATATACCCTCCCTTGCATTATTTAACTATGATGTGTCATTAACATTGTAGTGGAGAGTTCAATAAAATTGTGTTGCATCCATCCTGGTGTGGTACTTGAAAAATCACTGAAGGGTGGAGGTAGGTGGGGCTATTTAACCTCTTCTGTGTTCCTGTCCCTATCAAGGATATGAAGGACAACCTCCTGGCGGTGCTGTCATGATGGACTCCTGGAAACAACATTACCGGTAGGATTAATTCCTACTTTTAGTTGCAGCAAGCTTTTAGAGGGAACCTGTCACTAGGTTTTCCCAATATATATGTACCAAGGTCACCACCTCTTTGAGGACACCTTCACATGTTAATATTTTTGATCAGTATTTGTATACCAAAACCAGGAGTGTCTCCATAACACAAAACATGTGTCAATGTTTCAATTATAGTTTTTCTCCGCAAGTTTCACTCCTGGTTTGGCATACAAAAGATGAGTCCTTACGATAGTCCAACATCGTGCAACCCCCTTTGCATACCCACAAAAATACCTTTTACAATCCACTTATCTGACGCCGTCTTGTCTTATGGGCGCGATCGTCGTCCTCCTGCCCTGCTTCTTATGGATGTCCTATGTCATCCACACAGTGTCCCTTAATCTCACTCCTAAAGCCAGAGCAAAGTACTGTAATGCGCATGCGCCAGGAGACGACGACAAAAGTGCTGATGACCCGGAAGTAGATGGCACAGGGCACATTACAGTACTTAGCTCCTCCCTTCTGAAATGAAATCGGAGCAAAGTGCACCTGCGCAGGAGCGAGATTGGGGGCGCTGTGTGGATGACGCGCTTTATCCTCATGAAGGAGGACTGCGATTGCAGGGATAGAGGAGGCGCTGAGCAAGACTAGCAATATATGAGCCGATTATTATGGTATTTATTTATTTTTGGATATGTCAAGGGGGTTGATAGCTTATATGCAGGTTGCTAAACTGCTGTAAAGGTGGTGGACTATATATAGGAAAAACCTGGAGACTGATTCCCTTTAACTTCTCCACTGCCAAGGTACCATTGAACCCATCCATTTTAAACTGTGATACAAGCTGCTAATATTTATATATCGGATTGAGAATAGGATGGAGAAACTTCATTCACAGCTTCTTGGAGTCTAGCAAAATATTTTTTTTTTCTTTTTTTCTGCACCCGCTGAAAATGAAGCTTTAACCTTTAAAGACAAGCAGGCAAGTTTTTAGAAATGTTTTCCTCTTATTGAGTTTTCACAGCATTTGGAGCAAGCTAATTGCTTCTGCTAATAAATAATCTACAATCGATGCTGACAGCAGTTAATTGGCACCGAGACTTTATTCAGCAAAGCGCTTGGCTAACGACCTTCTTTAAATTAATAGCATTAAATGGTACGAGGAAATAAATCTGAGGAATTGCCTGTCATTTGCTGTCATGTCTAATAACTTCCGATAATGATGGCTGATAGATTTTTGCAGATTTCATTATTGAAGTTGCTGCATGTAATTATTCTCCTCATTATATGTAAACAATTAGCAACATTTGGTGTTTCCTTGCAATAAAGCCGTTAAATACCAGCGATACATTTCTATCGTTTTTCTTTTAAAGAGCTGAAGTAACGAAAGATCTGAGGAAGGAACACTGCTCTGTATTACGTGAGATGCCTGTAGAGTAGACATGATTTTTGGAAATGGCCTACATTTTACATGATTATTGTGAATATTGTTCTGGTTCAAACATAGTTGTATTGTTCTCACCTTTAACAAGTATTAATCACAGTGGGTTATGTTGTACCTCATATACATTGTACGACTGACTATATGATATGTATCCGGGGTCTACTGACTCGCTCCAACAGATGATTGCCAGATATTTTCGTTTTTATCAGATCTGTCAACAACTTTCTCCACTGTGCCCATTGAAAACAAATGAACTCTCAGCAAAAATTAATGAGTTGTGCGTTCCATTTTGATGAATTTTACACATACAAAAAAAATATTAACAAATGCCACCAGATAAAAAATGAAGTGACTTAAAATAAAAAAAATATGCAAATTATGAATAGAGCCCTCAGCATTTTTGTTTTGGGATGTTTCTTTTGCATTGTTGGGGGAAACTGATCATGGTGCCTTTGTCTTGTAGTGTGTGCAGTTTGCAATATTTACCCTTTGTAAATATGTGCTTTACGTTTCTTTGTCAAAACTGATGTACAATAATAAATTATATTGTGGTACCGTGTTAGCCAGAAAAATCGTTGTGAATACTTTTCCTCCCATTGATGACAAAAGTATTCTAGAGTGATACCTTTATTGGCTAACCAGAAAATAATGTTTGCAAGCTTTCAGAGCACAGGGGCACCTTCTTCAGTCAAGATTACAAATAGATTAAGAAAAAGGCACAATATTTAAGGGTTAGTACAGTAGGACATTTGCTCATGAGGTGGGAGGTGTGATGCCTCCTAAAGCTAAGCCAAGGAAATTAAATTAGCATTTTCTTACAAATGGAGAGGCAGTGGGAATGATGTTCTTAGTTGTCTGGAGTCCTTTTGCTGGAAATGTGAATTGTGTCCATGTAGAGAGTCATAAATCCAGGTGTTAAATTGAGTCCTAGTGTCTAAGTATTGAACATCCTTATAAGTTTGAATTCCCAAATTTTTCTCTCTGTCATCCTTAAAATGACCTTTTAGTATTAAGACTTTTAAATCCAGTTCCAGAGAAATGTTTTCCCACAGGCGTGTCCATTTCATTCCTGATTGTGTGTCTGTGTAAATTCATCCTTGTTTGTAGTTTTTGCATGGTTTTTGTCATCTTGCTGTCATCCTACAGATCTAAGCACAAGGCTTCATTTACCTTGTGGAATTGTACCTCTCACAATTGGTACATCCCAACCTCCCCAAATTTTGTGCCCACAGTGGAAAAGTGAAACAAAAACCTGCATTCCTCTAAAGCAGTGTTTCCCAAACTCCAGTCCTCACGGCCCACACGGGTTATGTTTTCAGGATTTCCATAGTGTTGCACAGGTGAGAGAATTCCTGATGTCTTGATGATACTTCCACCATCTGCGCAATACAAAGGAAATCCTGAAAAAATACTTATGCACACTACAGATTTTCTCATCTGTGTGCTATCTGTGGCTTTCATGGATTTTACTCGTACCTATGATATTCTACGGCGCTGTACAAATGTCTGTTTCTTGCCACTCCATGGACTGCGTAAAAAATTGGAAATGTGTCTAATTTCGATCGGAGTCTCGGATCAAAATTGGCAATGCTAGTTTATGGGTCCATGAAAAAAAAAAAATCAGACGCGCACTCTGACATCCAAGTGCAGTATAATTTTCACGAACTAACAGAATGGAGAAGGGTGGAGTAAGAGAAGAAAAATTGATCAAACTCTGATCAGAATAATCGCACTGTTTTTTTTTTCGAATGTGGAGAA
The DNA here is from genome assembly GCA_033576555.1 of Oophaga sylvatica. NCBI lineage: Eukaryota > Metazoa > Chordata > Amphibia > Anura > Dendrobatidae > Oophaga > Oophaga sylvatica. The sequence goes on from JARQOD010000007.1 coordinate 62,843,432, forward strand.
ATCTGTTGTGTGAACCTACACAAATACTGATAAAAATCAACTAGCTTGCTAATGACATGTATCTGAGAAGTGTAGTATAATTTCATCAGCTGTAGCTATTCTGTGCAGCTCCGCAATTGATCACATCTGGCTAGCACCAGGTACAGCTGATTGACATGCATGCTGCTTTTCACCTGGTATTGTATTGATGACCTAGCCCCTTAATAGGTTATCTGTATTATAGTACCAGGCAACCCCTTTAATTAATTTGGCTCATCTTACTACAGTCCCTTTTGTGTTTTTATGCTTTTAAACTAACGAATTCTGATTTTCCAGTGTGACAGCATGCTGCTGTCTTGCGGTAAAATTTGACGGTTTCCTTCACTTAGGCTGTGGTTCCACGATCCGGAACCACAGCGCTTTGGACGGAGCGGAAAGTCTGCTCCGCCCAAAGCCCCGCCCCCTAGTGAACGCGCGGTCAATCCGGATGTGTTCATGGAACACATCCGGAATGACCGCAGGGCTACATATGCTGCGGTCTAAAAAGACTCGCCGCATGTCCTTTAATGCAGGTCTGCCGCCTGCGTGTTTTTAACCCCTCTCTGCCATCAGACGTACTATTCCGTCCATGTGACCCTGGACCTAATTCCCATGGACGGAATAGTACGTCATGGGCGATCAGCTGCGCTCCCGGGGGGAGCGCAGCTGATCGCCGCCGGGTGTCAGCTGATTATCACAGCTGACACCCGTGACTGTATGTCAGGAGCGGTCACGGACCGCTCCCGGAACATTAACCCTTGGCACACCGCGATCAAACATGATCGCGGTGTACCTGGGGCACAGGGGAGGATCGCGCAGGCAGGGGGCTCCCTGCGCGCTCCCCTGAGACCCTCAGAGCAGCGCGATGTGTCGCGCTGTTCCGAGGGTCCGTCCTCCCTCCAGGTCCCTGGATCCAAGATGGCGCCGGGGTCCTGCAGGGAGGCGGCTTCCTCAGTGCCTGCTGAGAGCAGGCGCTGGGGAAGCCTGCAGCGATGCCAGAGCGATCGCTGGTGTGACAGAGTGCTGTGCACACTGTCACACCAGCGATCTGATAAAATACTGTGATGTCCCACCCTGGGACAAAGTAAAAAAGTAAAAAAAGTAAAAATAAAAAGTGTAAAAAAAAATCATAAAAAAAAAAAAAAATATTCCCCAATAAATTCATTTTTTCCTGTAAATAAAAAAAACAAAACAATAAAAGTACACATATTTGGTATCGCCGCGTCTGTAACGACCCCCCTATAAAACTGTCCCACTAGTTAACCCCTTTAGTGAACCCCTTAAAAAAAAAAAAAAACGAAGCAAAAAATCAATGCTTTATCATCATACCGCCGAACAAAAAGTGAAATAACACGCGATCAAAAAGACCGATATAAATAAACATGGTACCACTGAAAACGTCATCTTGTCCCGCAAAAAACGAGCCGTCACACAGCATCATGAGCGAAAAAATAAAAGTTATAGCTCGCAGAATAAAGCGATGCAAAAATAATGATTTTTTATATAAAATTGTTTTCATTCTATAAAAGCGCCAAAACCTAAAAAAATGATATAAATGAGGTATCGCAGTAATCGTACTGACCCGAAGAATAAAACTGCTTTATCAATTTTACCACACGCGGAACGGTATAAACGCCTCCCCCAAAAGAAATTCATGAATTGCTGATTTTTGTTCATTCTAACCACCCAAAAATCGAAATAAAAAGCGATCAAAAAATGTCACGTGCTCAAAAATGGTACAAATAAAAACGTCAACTCGTCCCGCAAAAAATAAGACCTCACATGACTCTGTGGGTCAAAATATGCAAAAATTATAGCTCTCAAAATGTGGTGATGCAAAAAACTATTTTTTGCAATAAAAAGCGTCTTTTAGCGTGACAGCTGCCAATCACAAAAACCCGCTATAAAATAGTAAATCAAACCCCCTTTATCACCCCCTTAGTTAGGGAAAAATAATAAAATTAAAAAAATGTATTTATTTCCATTTTCCCGTTAGGGTTGCGGCTAAAGTTAGGGTTAGGGTTGGCGCTAACGTTAGTATTAGGGTTAGGGTTGGCGCTAACGTTAGGATTAGGGTTGGGATTAGGGTTATGGGTGTGTTAGGGTTAGGTTTGTGGTTAGGGTTGGGACTAGGGTTATTGGTGTTTGGGGTTAGGGTTGGAGTTAGAATTGGGGGGTTTCTGCTGTTTAGGCACATCAGGAGCTCTCGAAATGTGACATGGCGTCTGATCTCAATTCCAGCCAATTCTGCGTTGAAAAAGTCAAATGGTGCTCCTTCACTTCTGAGCTCTGCCATGCGCCCAAACAGTAGTTTACCCCACATATGGGGTATCAGCATACTCTGGACCCCAAGAGTTATTGTGCAATTTGGCCTATTTCTCCTGTTACCCTTGGGAAAATAAAAAACTGGGGGCGACAAAATCATTTTTGTAAGAAAAAAAAATGATTTTTTTTGTTTTTACGGCTGTATGTTATAAAACTTCTGTGAAGTACTTGGGGCTTCATAGCGCTCACCACACTTCTAGATAAGTTCCTTGTGGGGTCTATTTTCCAAAATGGGGTCACTTGTGGGGGGTTTCCACTGTTAAGGCGCATCAGGGGCTCTCCAAATGCGACATGACGCCCCCAGACCATTCCATCAAAGTCTGCAATCCAAAACGTCACTACTTCCCTTCCGAACCCCGACGTGTGCCCATACAGTAGTTTTCTCCCACATATTGGGTATCAGCGTACTCAGGACAATTTGGACAACAACTTTTGGGTCCAATTTCTCCTGTTACCCTTGTGAAAATAAAATATTGGGGGCGAAAAAATCATTTTTGTAAAAAAAAAAAAGGATTTTTTATTTTTACGGCTGTACGTTATAAACTTCTGTGAAGCACTTCGGGGTTCAAAGTGCTCACCACACATCTAGATAAGTTCCTTGTGGGGTCTATTTTCCAAAATGGGGTCACTTGTGGGGGGTTTCCACTGTTTAGGCGCATCAGGGGCTCTCCAAATGCGACATGACTCCCCCAGACCATTCCATCAAAGTCTGCAATCCAAAACGTCACTACTTCCCTTCCGAGCCCCGACGTGCGCCCATACAGTAGTTTACTCCCACATATTGGGTATCAGCATACTCAGGACAAATTGGACAACAACTTTTGGGGTCCAATTTCTCCTGCTACCCTTGTGAAAATAAAATATTGGGGGCTAAAAAATCATTTTTGTAAAAAAAAAAAAAGAATTTTTTTATTTTACGGCTGTACGTTATAAACTTCTGTGAAGCACTTTGGGGTTCAAAGTGCTCACCACACATCTAGATAAGTTCCTTGAGGGGTCTAGTTTCCAAAATGGTGTCATTTGTGGGGGGTTTCCACTGTTTAGGCAGATCAGGAGCTCTCCAAACACGACATGGCATCCAGCCAATTCTGCGTTGAAAAAGTCAAACGGCGCTCCTTCCCTTCCAAACTCTGCCATGCACCCAAACAGTGGTTTACCCCCACATATGGGGTATCAGCGCACTCAGGACAAATTGCACAATAACTTTTGGAGTCTTGTTTCCCTTGGGAAAATAAAAATTGGGGTGAAAAGATCAATTTTGTGAAAAAAATATAATTTTTTAATTTTACGGCTCTACGTTATAAACTTGTGTGAAGCACTTGGGGGTTCAAATTGCTCACCAAAGATCTAGATAAGTTCTTTAGGGGGTCTAGTTTCCCAAATGGGGTCACTTGTGGGGGGTTTCCACTGTTTAGGCACATCAGGGGCTCTCCAAATGCAACATGGCGTCCAATCTCAATTCCAGCCAATTTTGGTTGGAAAAAGTCAAATAGTGCTCCTTCCATTCCGAGCTCTGCCATGAGCCCAAACAGTGGTTCCCCCCCACATATGGGGTATCAGCGTACTCAGGACAAATTGGACAACAAATTTTGTGGTCCAATTTCTCCTGTTATCTATGGGAAAATAAAAAATTAGTGACTAAGAGATAATTTTTGTGGGAAAAAAATAGGATTTTTTATTTTCATGCCCGGGCATTATAAACTTGTGTGAAGCACTTGGGGTTCAAAGTGCTCACCAAAGATCTAGATAAGTTCCTTAGGGGGTCTAGCTTCCAAAATGGGGTCACTTGTGGGGGGTTTCCACTGTTTAGGCTCATCTGGGGCACTACAAACGGAACATGACCCCCATCAATGTTTGCATTCCAAAACGTTACTGATTCTTTTCCAAGCCCTGCCGTGCGCCCAAACAGTTTCCCCCCCCCCCACATATGGGGTATCAGCGTACTCAGGACAAATTGGACAACAAGTTTTGGGGTCCAATTTCCTTGGGAAAAATCTAAAATTTGGGACTAAAAAATCATTTTTGTGGAAAATTGTTTTTTTTTTTTTTTTCACACCCAGGCATTATAAACTTTTGTGAAACACTTTGGGGTTCAAAGTGCTCACAACAGATCTAGATAAGTTCCTTAGGGGTCTAGTTTCCAAAATGGTGTCACTTGTGGGGGTTTCCATGTTTAGGCGTATCAGGGGCTCTTCAAACACGACATGGCGTCCAATCTCAATTCCAGCCAATTTTAGTTTGAAAAAGTCAAACGGCGCTCCTTCCCTTAGGAGCTCTGCCGTGTGCCCAAACAGTGGTTTCCCCCCACATATGGGGTATTGGCATACTCAGGAGAAATTGCACAACAACTTTATCTGTCCATTTTCTCCTTTTACCCTTGTGAAAATAAAAAAAGTTTGTAAAAGATCATTTTTGTGGCTAAAAAGTTAAATATTAATTTTTTCCATCCACGTTGCTTCAGCTCCTGTGAAGCACCTGAAGGGTTAATAAACTTCTTGAATGTAGTTTTGAGTACCTTGAGGGGTGCAGTTTTTATAATGGTGTCACTTTTGGGTATTTTCTGCCATATAGACCCGTCAAAGTGACTTCAAATGTGAGGTGGTCCCTAAAAAAAATGGCTTTGTAAATTTTGTTGTAAAAATGAGAAATCACTGGTCAACTTTTAACCCTTCTAATTTCCTAACAAAGAAAAATTTTGGTTCCAAAATTGCGCTGATGTAAAGTAGACATGTGGAAATGTTATTTCTTAACTATTTTGTGTGACATATTTCTCTGTTTTAAGGGAAAAAAAATTCAAAGTTTGAAAATTGCAAAATTTTTAAAATTTTCGCCATATTTGCGTTTTTTTCAAAAATAAACGCAAGTTATATCGAAGAAATTTTACCACTAACATGAAGTACAATATGTCACGAGAAAACAATCTCAGAATCGCGAAGATCCGTTGAAGCGTTCCAGAGTTATAACCTCATAAAGAGACAGTGGTCAGAATTGTAAAAATTGGCCCGGTCATTAACATGCAAACCACCCTTGGGGGTGAAGGGGTTAAGCATAGTGGAGACGGGATTTCTCTAAATCCCCTCCACTATGCTGTAACATCTGGACGCTGCGTGTTTGATGCTGCGCCAGCGCACAGCGTCAAACACGCAGCAATTACTGAAGCATTCCGGATCGTGGAAACACACCCTTACAACATAGTGTACATCCAGTCACTTGCATACTCATATTGACTACAACTCAAAAACTTCTGTTTCTGATTCATTCTCGTCTTGATTGTAACTTGCTAATTGTTGTTCCTGTCACTAAACACTCTCCAATCTATCCTGAAGCCAGGCTCCTCGCTATCTAGCTGCTACACTGATGACTCCACTCTGTGCCAATCATTGCACTCATTGCCCATCTGTTATAGAATACAACATAAACTTATCACTGACCCACGGTGCACACCACCCTCTATCTCGTCCCTCATCTGTCTCCTGCCCTACCTGTGCTCCCTGTTCTGCTAATTAACTTAGATTAGCATCCTCCATAATCTGAACTTCCCATTCTTGTCTCAGACCTCTTGTGTTGTGCCAGTTCTGTGGAATGTCCAACTTAAAAGACATTGTGAGACAAACCTTTTAAAATCGCAAAGGACATTTTATCCAAAGGTTGTGATAAACATCTGATTGATGCGAGGACCACCACCTGTACTCAATGGCGGTCAGAAAGCACCCTGAACAGGGATGTCGGGGACCCCTGTTCTGGATGTACAGTGAAGGAAACAATAATTTGATCCCGTGCTGATTTTGTAAGTTTGCCCACTAACAAAGACATGAACAGTCTCTACAATTTTAAGGGTAGGTAAATTTTAACATTGAGAGAATATCAAAAATAAAATCCAGAAAATCACATTTATATCATTTATACAATTAATTTGCATTTTGCAGTGAAAAATAAGTATTTGATCCCTCTGGCAAACAAGACTTAATACTTGGTGGCAAAACCCTTGCTAAAAGCACATCAGTCAGACGTTTTTTGTAGTTGATGATGAGGTTTGCGTATATGTCAGGAGGAATTTTGGTCCACTCCTCTTTGCAGATCATCTCTAAATCATTAAGATTTTGAGGCTGTCGCTTGTCAACTTAGAGCTTCAACTCCCTCCATAAGTTTTCTATGGGATTAAGGTCTGGAATCTGGCTAGACCACTCCATGACCTTAATGTGCTTCTTTTTGAGCCACTCCTTTGTTTTCTTGGCTGTATGTTTTGGGTCACTGTCTTGCTGGAAGACCCAGCCATGACCCATTTTTAATGTCCTGGTGGAGGGAAGGAGGTTGTCAATCAGGATTTTACGGTACATGGTTCCATCCTTTCTACAACTGATGCCGTGAAGAAGTCCTCTGCCCTTAGCAGAGAAACACCCACAAAACATAATGTTTCCACCTCCATGCTTGACAGTGGGGATGGTGTTCTTTGGATCATAAGTAGCATTTTCTTCCTCCAAACACGGCGAGTTGAGTTAATGCTAAAGAGATCAATTTTTGTCTCATCTGACCACAGCATCTTCTCCCAATCACTGACGGAATCATCCAGTTATTCATTGGCAAACTTCAGAAGGGCCTGCACATGTGCCTTCTTGAGCAGGGGGAACTTGGTGGCACTGCAGGATTTTTAAACCTTTACTGTGTAACGTGTTATCAATGGTTTTCTTGGTGACTGTGGTCCCTGCTGCCTTGAGATCATTAACAAGTTCCCTTCCTTGTAGTTTTAGGCTGATCTCTCACCTTCCTAATGATCAAGGATACCCCACGAGTTGAGATTTTGCACGGTGCCCCATATCGATGTTGATTGACAGTCATTTTGTATTTCTTCCATTTTCCTACTATTGCACCAACAGTTTTCTCCTCACTCAGAGCCTTACTTATGATTTTGTAGCCCATTCCAGCTTTTTCCAGGTCTATGATCTTGTCCCTGACATCCTTAGAAAGCTCTTTGGTCTTGCCCATGTTGTAGAGGTTAGTCTGACTAATTAATTGAGTCTGTAGACAGGAGTCTTTTATAAAGGTGACTATTTAAGACAGCTGTCTTTAATGCAGGTATCGTGTTGATTAGGAGCGTCTAACTGGTCTGTAGGAGCCAGAAATCTTAATGGTTGTTAGGGGATCAAATACTTACTTCTCACTGCAAATTTATATAATTTATACAATGTGATTTTTTGGATTTTATTTTAGATGTTCTGTCTCTTATTGTTAAAATTAACCTACCCTTAATATTATAGACTGTTCATGTGTTTGTCAGTGGGCAAACTTACAAAATCAGCAAGGAATCAAATAATTTCCTTCACTGTAGATGTGAAGCTCAGCCATGGGACTTGCGTCAATCAGTTGTCTCATGAGAAAACCCTTTAATTCCCAGAGTTTTAAGCGTGCTATTAAACCACAGCTAACTGGTCCCCCCCATGATCCTTGCAATCAGTAGCACGTTGTATCTGGACATTATATAGATATTGGCTGACAAGCTCATGCTGCTTTACATGGATACCCTTGTTGTGAAGATGACTGAACAATATAACACAAGCACTTTTTACCCTTCGCCACGACAGCACCCACTTGAGAGAGGGCTCCGCCCATAGGAACAGGAAACCTACAGAGATAAAAGAGGGCGGTCCGCCTCTCCTCCTCAGTTGGTTTCCTGTTCCTATGGGAAACCGCAGGATATCCCTACAGGGAAGAAATACCTGATATTGCAGCTGCCTGTGCGGTCTCCTTGGGAACGGCAGGAGCTCCATATCGGAAGCAGCGTCGGGGGAGTGCTGTAATCCGGCTCCCGCCTCGCCTGACACGCATGTGGGATCCAAAATGGTGGGTCCGGGTCAGGCCGACCGCGATTTTGCAAGGTGCACCATGTGTGGGGGTCCAGGATAGCAGCCCCAGCACACGGAGAAGCGTGGCACAGAAGGGTCGGCGTTGGAGCCGACAGGAAGCGGTAAGGGGGAACTTCCGGGTCACTGGAAGTTCCCCAGCAATGACGCAGGCACATTCAGAGGGCTGAGAAGCAGAGACGCCGCCCCGCCCTCTCGCCTGCCCCCTCCACCCAGCTCCACCCACTCCACCCACAAGAAAAAAAAAAAAAAGACGATCGATTCAGTGATTTATGCTGCGGCTGCTGCACAAATTGCAAAGCAGCCCAGTTCAGCATAACATCATGTATCCCCAAGGGATGCATGATAGATGTGTGTATATATATTTATATGTGTGTGTGTGTGTGTGTGTGTGTGTGTGTGTGTATATATATGTATGTATGTATATGTATGTATATGTATGTATATGTGTGTATATATATATATATATATATATATATATATATATATATATATATAAAATGGCGAATAGTTGTATAAAATACAAAAAAAAAAAAAGTGAGGAGCGGGGGAGGAGGAGGTACTAGAAGGCAACAGGAAGTGGCAGATAAAAAGCCCTGCTAAGAGGTAGCAGCGTGCAAGCATGTCTTCCCCAGGACAAAGCACGCATCCCCCGGCAGAGGATACTGAAGCTCCGTCCAGAGACCACAAATCCTCGGACGTAAGCCACAGAACCCACGCCACGAGACCTGTTTCACCGCCTTCCCAATCGGTACCGACAGCTTCACTGGGTGAGTTATCACTCTCTGCCTATAAAAAGCTGACAGGTGTCTCTCTCTCTCTCTCTCTCTCTCTCTCTCTCTCTCTCTCCCCTCTCCCTCTCCCTCTCCCTCTCCCTCTCCCTCTCCCTCTCCCTCTCCCTCTCCCTCTCCCTCTCCCTCTCCCTCTCCCTCTCCCTCTCCTCTCTCCCTCTCCCTCTCCCTCTCCCTCTTTGGATAATCATTCAGGCTAAGAAAAAAGGGAAAACAAAAAACAAAGAGTGTGGCCTCTGTAGGTGCCCACTAGCTCAAACATACACAAGAAGGTTATGTAAAATATGCATAAAAGATACAGTGCAACAAGCGTCCGTATCAGAATCGGACATAAGGGCTATAATAAGAGCAGAACTGCAGGCCCTTAATCAGCCCAAAAAAGCACCCATACGGGAGAAAAAGGAAAAAGCAATAATTTCCAGTTCGGACTCAGATCCAGAGGAAGGAATAGCATCTGATACAGCAGAATCATCTGCATCCTCTGCGTCCTCATCCTCCTCAAATATGGGGGTTGTTCATGTTTTCCCTTAGAGGACATGGACAGTCTAGTGAAATCTGTCAGAAACACCATGGGCTGTCCAGATGTAAAGGGACCTCAAACCACTCAAGAGGTCATGTTCGCAGGCCTAACAGATAGGAAAAGAAGAGCGGACCCAGTAATTCCGGCCATTAAAGCCTTAATTAAAAAGGAGTGGGAAAAACAGGATCAGAGGGGTTATCTTCCCTCCGCCTCAAAAAGAAGGTACCCCTTCAGCGACGAGGATTTATCAAACTGGTCTAAAGTTCCAAAAGTTGATGCAGCGGTCGCCTCTTCCTCAAAACAGTCATCCTTACCGGTGGAAGATGCAGGATTATTAAAAGATCCCCTTGACCGCAGAGCCGAAGCCTCACTTAAAAGAGCGTGGGAAGCAGCTATTGGCACATTTAAACCTACGATAGCCAGTACTTGTACGGCCCGTTCTATGCTGGTCTGGATTGATCAACTTGACCAACAAATAGAGAAGAAAATTTCCAGAGACAAGTTACGAGCTGCTATTCCCCTAATTCGAGGAGCGGCCGCCTTTATAGCCGACGCCTCGGCCGACTCACTACGCCTGGCGGCCAGAACAACAGGCCTATTAAATAATGCCAGACGTAGTCTATAGCTTAAGAGTTGGAGAGGAGACACACAATCCAAATCAAAACTCTGTACTATTCCGTGTGATGGTGAGTTTTTATTTGGGAAAGAATTGGATTACATCCTCAAAAAGGCATTAGAAAGAAAGGCCTTCCCTAACCCCCCTCTTCCATCCTTTAGGAGGGCGTTTAAGAGGAGATCATTTGGTAAAGGAAGAACAACTGAAAACCAAAACCGCTGGTCATCAAAGGAAGGAAAAAATAAAGGTGCTATGTTCAGAGGACATATCTTCCGTAGGGAAAGATAAAACACACCAACCAGTCCCCCCAGTAGGGGGAAGACTAAAATCATTCTTCCAGGAATGGGGAAATATATCTACCAATATATGGGTCCGACTCCTGGACATAGTTAAACATGGGTTAAAAATAAGATTTCATCAAATTCCCCAAAAATACATTTATACTAACATCCTTAAGCTGCCCGGTACAACAACAGGCCCTTGATAAGAAATCTCATAATTAAAAACGTATTGATCTCGGTGCCTGTAGAGCAAGAAGGGAAAGGATTTTACTCCCCGCTCTTCCTAGTTTCAAAACCTGATGGCTCATTCAGAACAATTATCAATCTGAAAAGATTAAACTTGTTCATCAGGAATGAAAAATTTAAAATGGAATCCATTAGATCAATGACGCAATCTTATCCCTACAGGCTCTAGGCTGGCTCATAAACAGCAAGAAATCCAGGTTCGAGCCGCAATCCGTCCAGTCCTTTCTAGGCCTCCAATTAGATTCAACAGTGCAGAAATGTCTACTGCCACAGGTAAAAATATCAGCGATAAAAACAAAAGTCAGTGCAGCAATAAGGAAACCTCGCATGACTCTGAGAGAAGCAATGTCCCTATTGGGGTCCCTCACTTCATGTATTCCGGCGGTTAAGTGGGCGCAATTTCACACCCGAGATCTACAGCACCAAATAATATCAGAAGAAGCCTATGCTAGAGGTCATCTAACAAACAAAATCACCTTATCCCACGTAGTAATACATTCATTATACTGGTGGTTAGATGATAATAAATTATCAGAAGGAGTAGACTGGGTAATAACACCTTCTCATATCATTACCACTGACGCCAGCCCTACAGGATGGGGAGCTCACATGGGAGAAATTTTTTCCCAGGGCCAGTGGGGAAGAAAACAAATAAACGATTCCTCAAATTTAAAAGCGGTGGGTCATGCCCTATATCATTTCCTTCCGCAGCTTCAAGGAGAACATGTGAGGGTGAGTTTCCACGGTCAGGAAACGCTGCGTGTTTGGCGCTGTGCGCTGGCGCAGCGCCAAACACGCAGCGTCCAGATGTTACAGCATAGTGGAGGGGATTTCAAGAAATCCCGTCTCCACTATGCGTAACAATACGCAGGTGGCAAACCTGCGTAAACGGACATGCGGCGCGTCTTTTTAGACCGCAGCATGTCCTCGCGTATTGCGGCGACGGTGCGTCGCCGCAACAGAATTAACACAGGGCTATGTAGCCCTGCGCTCTTTCCGGAGGTGTTCCGGAGGTGTCCTGAACACCTCCGGAAAGATCGCGCGTCAGAAAGGGGGCGGGGCTTAGACGGAGCGGAATTTCCGCTCCGTCCAAAGCGCTATGGTTCCGGACCGTGGAACCATAGCCTGAGAATCCTCTCGGACAACACTACAGTAGTGGCATATATCAACAAACAAGGCGGAACACGGTCGGACAAATTAATGTCTTCCACAAAATAAATATTTTCTTTAGCCGAGGAAAAATTTGTTTCTCTGTCAGCTCTTCACATCAGAGGCATAGACAATTCAGAAGCGGACTTCCTAAGTCGCCACACCCTACGACAAGGAGAGTGGTGCCTAAACAAAAAATATTCAGAAACATTGTGTCACTATGGGGCCTTCCGCAGATAGACCTTTTTGCCACTCGACAGAACAGACAACTACCAAGATTCGCCTCCCTGACTATGGCAGATCAGCCAGAAATTCTGGATGCCCTTCAAAGTCCGTGGCAGTTCAGGCTAGCATATGCCTTTCCCCCGATCATATTGGTACCCCAAGTCATCAGGAAGATCAGGGCAGACAGGGCACGGATAATATTGATAGCCCCATTCTGGCCCAAGAGACCTTGGTTCTCATGCCTTCAAATGATGTCCTTGACAGATCCCTGGATACATCCTTCAACTCCCAGGCTTCTCTCTCAAGGGCCTTTCTTCCACCCTCAAGTGGACAGTCTCCACTTGACGGCGTGGAACTTGAGGGGGAAATACTGAGAACAAGGGGTTCTCTGAGGAATTAATCAACACCTTCTTACATAGCAGAAAGCCAACCACTACTAAAATCTACACCAAGATATGGAGAAGATTTTTAGAATTCCATCCAGATCTCAACTTTAAAGAGATTCCGATAAAATTTATCTTAGAATTTCTGCAAAAAGGGAAAGATCTAGGATTATCAGTAAACACACTTAGAGTCCAAGTATCTGCACTAGGAGCACTCTATAGTTATAATCTAGCTGGTAATAGATGCATAGCTAGATTCATCCAGGCTTATGAACGAATTACACCAGTTCATATATCTAGAATTGCTCCTTGGGATCTAAACTTGGTTCTAGACGCCCTAACAGGTCCACCCTTTGAACCGTTAGATTGCATACCCCTTAAGATTATATCTCTTAAAATGGTACTCTTGGTAGCATTAACCTCAGCCAGAAGAGTCAGTGACATGCAGGAATTATCTATAGATCCTCCATTTCTGCTATCATTCCAGGATCAGTTAATATTAAAACCTGACCCCTCATATTTACCAAAAGTGGCAGGGAAGTTCCATAGATCGCAGGAAATTCACCTACCCTCCTTTTTAGTAACCCTTCTTCTCTGTCAGAAGAGAAATATCACATGTTAGATGTGAAAAGAATAGTGTTAAAATTTATTGAAAGATCGGCTAGCTGGAGGAAGAGTAGGGCTCTTTATATATCCTTCCAGGGCCAAAGGAAGGGATACGGGGTCACGAAAGCCGCTCTATCTCGGTGGATCAGAGAAGCAATCTGTCTGGCGTATACTGCAAAAAATGAAGATCCCCCAGAAGGCATAAAAGCACATTCCGCCAGGGCCATGGCATCCTCCTGGGCAGAAAGAGGAGACGTCCCAATCGAATCTATATGTAAGGCCGCAACCTGGTCGTCTCCTTCCACTTTTTACAACCACTACAGGCTTGATTTATCATCCTCCTCTGACCTATCCTTTGGTAGAGCAGTTCTCAGCACGGTGGTCCCTCCCAGGTGAAAGTCTCTCAAGTGGGTGCTGTCGTGGCGAAGGGTAAAAAGCCGGATTACGTACCGGTAATGCTCTTTTAATGAGTCCACGACAGCACCCACTCAGTTCCCTCCCTGAAAGTTAATAGACTGTGTATATACCTTCTTGAATGAAATGAAGAAATTGAAAAATATAAATGCCTAATACTGGCGGTCCTCCGGGTACTCTGAAATCCAACTGAGGAGGAGAGGCGGACCACCCTCTTTTATCTCTGTAGGTTTCCTGTTCCTATGGGCGGATCCCTCTCTCAAGTGGGTGCTGTCGTGGACTCATTAAAAGAGCATTACCGGTACGTAATCCGGCTTTTTTTTTTTCTTCCGTTACGCCTATTTTCTCTATGGATTTTAAACTCTTGTGAGCAGGGTCTTTACTTATTAAATTGTGGAATTACCTTATGTAGTACGCTGTAATGTCTGATATTGGTTGTACATGAACTCTGATTTGTAAGCTGCCGGCGATTTATGTTGGTGGTACATAAGTTCTTATTAAATCATTAGTTATAATACATTCAATCCAATGCGTACCATATTGTTGGGTGTGCAAAAGGTGCTTCATCTGGACAGTGGATTACATGTGTGCATTTTTCTGCGCATGATGTGTTCCTGTACGGGAATTGTGCGCAAATTCTACAGGAAAAGGTGTTGCAGAGTATCTGCTTCTTGCGCTGTATACCTGTTTTTCCTTACCATTGATCTGTATACATTTCCTTGCTGTTTACACAAAACCGTTTTACTTATAACACCATTTGTAAGAAATAAATCATTAAGCCTGATTTGTCTCTTTTATATCTCAGCTTGAGGAAGTGATGGAGACAGAAACTTACAAAGCAGCTAAACTCATTCTGGAAAGGTTTGATCCAGATTCAAAGAAAATAAAGGTAAGTGTAGAGTGTCAATATGTATTGAAGGGTGCAAGGGAAGTTAAAAGGATAGTGCTACAGCTACATCAGTCAGCTGTAAATGGTAACTTTTCTTCGTATTTTTAACCTTTTTTGTTGCTTATGTTTTCGGCTATGGAAAAATTGTTGACTTTGCAAGACTATCCCTTTTTAAAACTTTAATATATTTTTTTTAATTACTCCTATCTACTCCCAGGCAAACAGATATCACTTGCTTATATTGCAATTATTTTTTATGAATGTTTTTTTTTCTGTTGGGCACTACATATATTTTTTATTTGTTTGTTTTTTTTACTAGTGAGTTATTCTAATTATTAGTTTTATTTATTTTTGCACTTGAAGGAACTTGAACCTCCTGCTGGAATACCTAACACTCCAAGGCAAGGTCAAGGTACATATCTATACATAAATTGCGCCTTATGCATAAGAACGGTGTAAGTCGGTGTTGCTGATAGTAACCATTGAGATACAACTTGCATTCCTTAAACTATGGGTATGTATTAAGTTCATTGTGAGCTGGTTTTGAAACTTTAAGGCCCGATTCATGAGAGCTTTTATGTCAGACAACTGAGGAGCGAGGGTAGGGCATGTCTATTAAATTCATCACAAGTGTTGACGGTTTACACCAGAAATTTTTACTCCAGCTTTTTTGGGGGGGAATGTTGAGTGTTGCTCGATAGGCACTGCTGGTGGCGACATCTTAAGATTTGGCCATACTCTTCCTTCCTTTAACTTTCCTTTCTGTGATTGAAAACTTTGCGTGTTTGTATGTTAGTACACTAATGCCGATCACTGGCAAAGTATAAAGGTCATTAAAACATGGTCTGGTACATGTGCTCCTAAGTGACACTGCCATGTCCTTGTATAAGATCAAAACCGTTACGATGAAATTACTGTGAACTTTGGAAGAATATCTCGAGACAATCTTATGCTGAGCATTTGATACATGTATGTACTTGACATTTAATTATGTTCATCAAACAGCACGTACTTGGCATGTATACGTATGCCTCTAGCAGTACTAGAGCATGCCTTTGCTAAATTAAATTAATGCTTTTCTGCTGTAGCCATTTTTAGCTAAATAGACCAGCAATGATCTGTGTAATATAAATTAAACTCAAGCTCTTTAAAAGTTTATTCCCAGCATTGCAAGTCATACTCCATCCATACGACCCCCAGTGATCCCAAGAGCGTGGCTCTGGATTTATGGGAATGGAACTCTGAGGCTCTGGAACAATTGTAGGTTGGTTCTTTGCAGAGTCCTATTCCCATAGCACAAGAGCCGCGTTCTTGGGATCACTGGAAGATGTATGGCTAGAGGATAATTTGCAATTCTGGGAATATTGCAAACTGGCTTTGTGCGTGGTGTCGTCCCCCCCCCCTCCCCTTTAATCCAGATTGGTAACTATTAATCACAAGGTGTACTCCTACTCTACTTTTCATGTTTGTAGAATTATAACTTTGTTTTGAGCGCAACGCAGTGTTTCACAAAAATAAGTCTGGGTCTTTGACCCCCCCTTTTTTTTTTTTTTAATTATGCACCATACGTTTCCAGAGAGGTGTGACTATTCATTTAGTACTGATTTTTATAGTCTTCACAAGGGGGTGTCGCTCACAGTTCAATGATGCAGAGTAGCCTAAAAGCATGCCCCCAGAGTCCTGTGAGCGCCACTCTCTTGGTAAAGGCAATAAAAATTTGCACCAAATAAAAAGGCTCACATCTCTGGTACTGTATGGTGGATGTTTAACAACAAGCAAAACCCTGAAACGCCTGAACCCTCAGGTGACCAGATGGATTAAGATAAGACTAAAAATTGGCTAATTTTAACCTGGTGACAAGTTCTCTTTATCTACAAGTTGCTTGCACAGTTCTATGAAATGTACCAAAAACCACTTGAATGCAAAACTGCATTTCTAAACCATCTGTGTAAAAACTTACATGCAGTTTTCAATTCCAAGCAACTTTTGTATCTCGAAGTCAAAGGGAGGAAAATGCTTTGGTTTCATCACATGGGAACAAACTGTTTTGTTTGTTGCCCATCATTATCAAAACTGATGTAATGAATGCATAAATCAATAGATAATGTTTGTAATAGACGTAAAACATATTGTAATACGGTCTTAAAATTCTGGAATAAAGTACTGTAATCCTCTCCGCAGCAAAAATTGCAATTTCACCTACAGTTAAGGATCATATGTGTTGCTGTTTGTGTATTGTCGTATATTCACAGCCCTATGTTCAAAACCTTTTTTTTTTTTTTTTGCACTTCTAGTTTGGCACCATTTTTCTTCTTTCTTTTTTTTTTTTTTTTCATCCGCTTTGTGACCGGTTTTACAAGGTTACTTGATCTCTATTACTTGCTTTCAGCAGGGTGTTAGGAATCATTAAATTTCTTATGTACTGTACACACTTCCCTCAGATCTGCGCCAGAGGACGGCAGCTCAAAGAAATCTAAGTGTGTCTACCCCAGTAAACACAAGCCAGGGAACTTCCCAAGTTCCTGGGATGTTGGCGGCAACTCCAGGGCTTCAAAGGGACGCTTCTGCTCCTGGTGGACCCCTGAGCGGACTGTTCAGCCAGGATTACAGTCAGGCCTCGTACAAAGACGCCCGGGATCGCCTGCCACTGCAATATCTGGAATGGGTAAACAGAGCACTTACTGTTATTTACAGTTTATATACTTTTCTCTGGTTACCAATAAACCAGGTAATATTCAGACACCGTGGAAATGGCATTTCATTTGGAAATAGGAGCACAGTTATCTGATTAAGCAGGAGTTCCATATTCAATTAGCCATAACTCTTTACAGCTGGCACCTTGCGATACTGAAGCCTATTGCTCCCACTCGTTTAGCTGTTATGGCTTCTTTGTTTAAATGGCAATAAAACTTTGCAGTGTTCTGTAGTCAACGATATATAACCTACCTTTTTACAGCCCCGGGTTTAGGAAAGCTTCAGAGTTATATGGATCCGTTATAAAGGCAAACACGTCTAGAATATATATTCTTACTTTACAAATACCTGTATTTTTTTTTAAGCTTTTTTTTTTTTTTTTTCTGTAGCGCGTATAAGAACAGATCAGTCTAGGAACTTGGACTATATACTGTAGACTTATGGCGAAATTAAGAAGTTTTTAGTTTTTTTTTCTTTGCTTTATGTAAGCAGGCCTCTGTACTTTTATTGCATGCTTTACATATTGCATTTCTTTAGCCTAACTTTGGAGCTCTTTCTGCCTGTACATTATATCCTTTTTTTCCACTGGATTAACAGTTTATAGTTTTTTTTTGTTTTTTTTTTCTGTCTCCACCCCCCCCAAGTTTAGACTTCCTAAAAAATTTGTGCAACTTTTGGATCTCAGAAATCTGGGGTAGAAAAATATATATACTTGGTGTATAATAGAAATATATTTATTATTAGATATATAATTTTATTTTTTTTTCTTATGACAATGTATATTCTTTATAATTTGATGCGGCTTCTGTCCCAAAATCTGTCAAATCTCCCCACAATCCACATCACAGAGAATCCACACTACATGTAGATCTGTGGCAAAAATCAGATGATCAGCGTTTGATTTTTGCTATGGAAATACACACTAGAACGTGAATTGCGATGTCATGAACAGGGTCCTGCCAATATTTGTGCTCAGCTCTATAATTTACTAATATGCACTGCGTTTAATGCACAAAACCATTCAGTTACTATAGATTCACATCATATGATAGTGGTTTGCAACTTTCTTATCAAGCATGTCTTGTTTCCCTGTAAGGAGAATGAATGGGGCTGCTGAATTGCCTGGCCATTGTGTGCTTGGACACTTGCTGTGAGGAGAGCAGCTGGGAAGCTGGCCGGTTTCTAACCCGAGTAGCAGATGACAGTTTTGGCTAACCTTTGCATATATGCATCCAACCAATGTTAGCGTTTTACATGGTGTTATGAGTTGCTCACATTTATATCGAGCTCCAGCACAGACCTAAGATATATTGGTTGCTAGCAATCATAAAGTGTTAATGTCTGAATACATTTTTCGGCCCCTGAACAATTTCTCGTCTGTACCCCAGAGCTGGAAGTTTTCTCTATCTACTTCATTTGGCAGGTATATATTTTTGTCATTAAGGCACAAAAAGTAGCGTCTTGTGGTTATCAGGTGGTTCCTATTCATATTTCATAGGATTTTGTGGAGGGAAAATCAATTGTAAGATTCCTTGCTACTGTGATCCCATATGTTGGAAAATTAATAACCAGCAGGTAGTTGAGAGTATGCCAAGCCTACAGAAATGACCAGTAGTCCTACGATGATTGCGCTGATGTTTATATTAATTACTGTTGTCGGTAACAGCGGGAATAACAAGATGCATGGCTGGCGAGGCGCATGAATCCAAAGACCATCTTAAGAAAGAAGATTTTAGTTATGTGCCTCCTGAGATACTGGGATTCATTTTTAGGCACCAGAAATGTTAAGTCGTTTAGACCCTTATTTGATTAGTTTGTCCTCTTTGGTGGGGACTAATACTGTTGCCCAAAAGAAGCGGCAGGAGGGTGTGGAGAAGGCCAGGGAACAGGATACTGCGGTGCAGATGGACATTAGTGCTTGTAGTTGAGAAATATGATGTAGCAGAGAATGCTTTTAATGTGTGTAAAATGAAGATTTGAAGTGACAGGACGCCCGTTCATGTCTGAGTCAGTCCTGTGCAGAATTCTGTATTGACTTTTCGTCAGTCCTTCTACTGAGGCTTTTGATTTGAGTTATAGCAGCAGCTTGGTCTTTCATTCAGGTGGAGTCACTCTGACAATGCTAGTTTATCGCCTTGTGCTAGACCAATCTATGAAAGTTCAAGCTGCTGCAATACGAAATCACACTGTGTATACTATCTGACCTCTGTGCACATTTGTATAGTACACCGGATATTAAGGGACTCCAATAATATACTCTAGCTACAGAACAAATGATACAATAGCTGATGTTCTGTAGTCATAATTTATTTTATACTATCACACATTATCCTGTTTATACCAGCCACATATCCTGTATGCAATGTATGTGATGTTCTGCCACCTGGTCCAGGAATTTATATGGACAGGTCTGTGGTTTTTCAGCTAAGGCTTCATGTGAGTTATTGCAGCAGCTTGATCTTTCATGCACATGGGGTCTCTCTGACAATGCAAGATCATGGGCTTCTGTGTGGCCCTATTTATGTCAAAGTTCAAGCAGCTGCAATAACTTGCACATGAAGCCTCAGCCAACCAATCAGACTTGTTATACAAAATCTTGCGCGAGGCTGGTCCTGCACAGGCTGCACATTGTGTATTGTATAACTGTGCACAGATATATACCGACTTACCTGCTTTTTATTATTTTAGAATTCAAGTCCATTACTTCTCCTGCCTTCCAATTCCTAGTTAATGTATAAGGTGTTTTTTTTTTAATTACATAGGATAATAAGAAAGACGATTCAAAAATAGTTTCATCATTTCCAGGCAGTGTGGTGCCATAATGGGGGTATTTGTAGGATCAGGACACAGGTTTTGAGTCTCTTTCCAGAATCTGTGCTCTGACTAGGAATGGACACATTAGGTGAATTTTTGTTAGTTCTTTGCACAAAGTTGTGGCCATTTTACATATGTATGTAAGGTTAAAAAGAACCTGTCAAGACCTTTTTACAATTCTGGTTTGGAGCACAAGGGATTTCTAAACCGCTCCCTATAAGAGTATTGTGTTCCTGCATTATCTTAAATAAAAGGTCTGTCATATAGTCAGTGATTGACCCTTCTGTCCGGGGTACGTCATCACAAGGCGGCTTTGGTGGCAGCCAGCACATATGGTGTGTACTGTTGAAGTCCCTATGTTTCGCCTCTTTGCACATGTCCTGGTTGTCGCAGATGCTGATCTGTGCACATCCGAACTACAGCCGCTGCGGGGCAACTCTGAGCTGTTTATATTTGGAAATACTATGTAAATCATTCTTAATTTTAGTTAGAATTGCCAAGCCCTACATATTTAAGTAAAATTTCTCCCAAAAGGCCTCCATATCCTATAATATAAGACATGCATAAAATAGATAGATATAGTAGAGAGAGATGGATAGATATTATACATGTTGGCCAGCATCTGTTCTTAATTTTTTTTCTTTTTCCACCATTTTTTTCCCAAAGCTGTCCATCCACCAGGACCTCCACTCGCAAGACCAATTCTTCCACGAGAGAGGGGTGCTGTGGATAGAGTAATTGAGTACTTGGTTGGTGACGGTCCTCAGAACAGGTAACTTGACACACATGGAAAACTTCAGGAGCTTGGTCCGGTACTCCCTGGCATCTTTATCTGTTGAGTGCCAATTTCCTCGGCCAGAATTTGAATGCCGGCATCCTTGGTGCCTCTTGTGATTACTAGGTCCCTGTGCATCATGATCTGTGCTGTGCCGCCATGACATGACATCGGGGGTGGTTGGGCCAGTATTCACAAGAGGCACTCAGAATGCCAGCATTTGAGTACTTGCCAAGGATGTTCGCATTGCCCTTTTCTGCCTTCTGCAGAGTGATGGGGTGCATGCTGGATCAGGGTCCTTGCAATAACTTTAACTCTTTCTGCAGCTAGCAGTAATGCATCGCAGGAGCTATAGAACATGAATGGTCCTACATTTTTAATGAAACCTAACTACAAAAAGGGTTTTTCCTAATAATGCATGCAATTTTATAGGAAGCCCTTTTTAAGGGGATTATCTGGTCTAAAACTGTCTGTCGCACTCTCGATTTGCATACTCCAGGGCACATTCCGACTAGACTTTCTGGCCTCACTCAATACACCTGCATTGAGCGAGACCGCACCCATCTAGTAGGAATGTGTCCGGGAGTATACATATCGCTGACACCAGAGAATCCTCACCGCTCGCAGTGCGTACGTTGTGAGGCTTCACAAGTTTGCAATCACATAGTGACTGCAGACTTACGGTTTTAGACTGGACAACCTCTTTAAGGTGCCCGTATACTTCACAAGGCTTTCTATAACTACCATATATATGTATATTGTAGCGCTAGGAATAGAAATTGAGCATTTCTTTCATCCAGCTTCCGATAGCTACCTAATCTTTAACTTCACAAGATCAGAAATATATTTTCCTATGCTTTTGTGGAAATCCATTGATGGCATTTATTAGGTCCCCATAAGATATCTTGTAGAAATGGCATTATTTCAATTTCACAATTTCCATCTGTATGTGTTGCGTCTCCCTCGTTTAGCTGGCGGCAGCAGTAATTGTGTACTTTGCACATTTTCCTTTCGTCTCAGTAGAACGTTTGCTCCGATTTAAGACAAAATTGAAGTCTCTGCACAATATCATGGTGTGTCTTAATCCAAAGCTGACTGAATGTAGAATATACTGGTCTATATAGGATTACATGTTAGATTTCATGGATGATTAATACTTATAATAGCTTTTCTTTACCCATTAAATAAGTTGGAGATGCGTTAGTCAAGCGGTCATTAATCTGATCATCATTAAAATGGGGGAATGAATGAAATATAATCGTGATATTAAAACTGAGTAAAGCTTAATTGCTTTTAAAATATGCTTTGGGGAGATGGAGAGATTGGAAGACTAATGTCCTAGATGCTTGTAGTGAACATAAAAATGAGAAAAGCGGCCCATTCATTACATTAGATCATATGGATGCGGGGGATTATACCTGATTCTCATTTTGACTATTCTAGTGCATAATTGGTCTTCAATTAAAATGAGATCAAGCCCATACCCTATGATTCTGATAAAATATAGGACATCTAATTTCATTTCCCCAGACTACTGCAGAGAGTGAAAAAAAAATAATTCTATACTTTCATCCTGGGCTAGAGCAACCGCTCTCCATTGAGCCCTGTGTCCCTCGCTTCTCTCTTGGTATAAACTGTGTGAGGTGACTGCTGCAGCCAATCAGTAGCTGCTGATCGTCTGCAGCCTTCACTATTCTGTTCAAGCTGAACAGTTTTTTTTGTTTTTTTTTTATTTAGACTGAATAGTGAAGGCTGCAGCCAATCAGCTGATGATTTCTTGCAGAAGTTGTTTATATCCATAGACTCTATACTCTGAAATCTCCAATACACCGCACACAGAAATGAAGGATTCCTGCTCTTCTTTCTTTGTGTAGCACATGTTAGAAAGCAGCAGTATGCATCAGGTAGCCTGGAGGATATTATACAGCTGTACTGAGCTGTGTGGCTGTGAATCCAGCATTCTTGAAGCAGATTCTTGGAAGTGCTCTCATTGCTTCTCACTCTCCCCTTTCTATAAAGTATAATAGTCTGTGTAAACTGGCACCTAAGAGAGGTGGTAATCCATTTTGCTTTGAAAAAAACATTTTATTACCTATTACCAGGATAGAGAATAAATATAGGATTTTACCAATGAGGCTGTCAGCAAATGGACCCCCAGCACAGAACCTGGCTCTCAAACTCCCCTGTGTGAATGGAGCAGTAGTGAGCATGTATGACCACTGCCCCTATAGACAGTGAATAGATCCGTGGCCGCACATATTCACTAACCCTCCATTCGAGAAGGAGACTTCAGGAGCCACATTCTTGTGATCAATGTGGCTTCCAGCATCCGGACCCCCAGTGATCATATATTTCACTTGTCTGGAGGGTCGGTGACAAATGTTGATTTTGGAATGTCCTCTTGTACACTGTCCTAAAATTGTCTGCATATTGCTCCACTACTTGTTTGATCCCTTGATATAAGTTTTCACATCCATGTTTTCTTTCAATAGATACGCGTTGATTTGCCAGCAATGTTTTTCTCACAATGGTATGGCCCTGAAGGAAGAATTCGAGTATGTTGGTAAGTATCCCTTTATGTTGCCTGTTTCACTGTAGCTCGTCTGCCTTATGTAATGGCAATGTCAGTGTGGACTTTACACCTGGTTCTGTCCCTTTTTATAAATGCAGCTCCCTCTAATTGCGAACATACAGCATTTTTGTTATGTGCATTGGACATTTACTGGCTACAAAGAAGCGAGCACTGTTTTTGGACCGCATTAATGAAAGCTGGCACCTGATTAGACGGATGCTGGTTTTCATTTACAGCCCAGCTTTCTAACCATTTTCCCCTTCGTGCAATTAATCTGTTTAAACTGTGCAATTGTTTCTGCAGTTGAAGTCTCCACAAGAAATAAGTATAGGATTAGTTTTAAAGAACTCGCTTTTTACAAGGAAGGAAATTCTTCTCCTGTAGATTGCAGTCCTTTCAGCAAACCGCAGGTCTTTTGTGTTCCTAAATTGGGATGCTGTGTGCCGATCACTTTACAGCAGATATGCAGAAAGCAGTTGGTGTGGTAAATTGAGAAACGCTGCCAAGTCAAGACCATAATCTCAAGTTTGATCTTTTGTGGCCACTCCCACCAGACTGAAATAGAGTCGTGCTCTTGTATTATAAGTGTATTCCGTGTTAATGGTCTGTGCACAAAAACTGGTCCTGGGGACATCTAAATGTAATTTATGTCCATGCTTCAGGCCTTCACACCCTGACAACTTTCCCTTCATTTGTGCATGGAATTTTGTTTGATTGGCTATCTCTATGGCAGGAATGCTTATGTCTCCATGCATGTAATTTTAGCTTAAATGGATCCGGTCAATGGGGATTTGGACCTGAAACTAACTTTGTTTATGTAAAGCTTCTGAAATGTTTGACATCCATACCTTTTGCATTAAAAGTTTGTGCCTCCTATTTTTTTTTTTTTTTTTAAGAATCCATTAGTGAATGTTTGTACAAATGAGCTAAAAAATGTAGGCGCTTGGCCTGCATCTACAGCTCTCCAGCCTTTCTCCTCTCACCGCTGTCCTGTCTGTGACTGACGGGTCACTGTTGTCTTGGACCTGCTCCCCCACCCGAGATCTCGCCGAGGCGCAATCATTCCCGAGGGCAGTGTGGAATTGATAATACTATTCTCACAATGTGATCAGGACCTTACTACATGCCCTCCGGCAATACTGCACCTGCGTGGGTTCTCTGGTGGGAGAGCAGGTCAGGTTTTTTTCTCTTATGGGTGTTTCTCTACCTGTAATATAGTGTGTATCCTGGGTGCTGCTGCTTTTTCTTTCATGTATCTGCTCACATCTTGTATTGCACTTATTTTCTCTCCATGTGCTTTTCTCCTTGTCTATAGTCTGGTTTCTTTAAGCTGTCCACTGCAGAAAAGTGTATAACACCTACAATTGTGAACATTGAGAGAAGAGAAAGTGGAGCAGAGCGCCAGTAGGAGCAGAAGGGATGGGTTGTCCCATCTGAGCTACTGCTTTTTGGGGCACTTTGTAAATTTCAATTTTGCCAGTTATCATCCACTGTTTCTTCTCCTTTTTTTTTTTTTTAAAAGGTACACATTAAAATTAGGGTTATGATATTGTGTAATTTTCCACATTAGGACCATTGCCCATTGCAGTCTTTTTCTCAACTTATTTCAGAGTGCATGCAAAGAACAGCCACAAATGCCATACAGAGCACACTTAGTACTTCTCCTTGAAGTTGCAGAGAAAGCATTATGTCTTCTGCTCAATGTAGTGGTGGGCTGCCTACAAAATTCATCATATACAATACACATGTAATACAAAGGCTATATTGCTCATGATGGCTATGAATAAAATTTGAATTGTTTGAAGTCTTGTATGGTTTCTGTTTCTTCATTGTAAATCTTACTATTTCTGTACTTTGCTCTTCTAATCCAGCAGTGTACTCTCGTGAATCTTGACTATGGTCATCCTTTCATGTGTTATAAAAAGATAGTTTTTAGGTTTTCATCAGACTTTTTTTTTAACTATTTTTTTCAGTTTCATGGACCACTAAAAATCTTTAATATTATTCTTACAGCGTTTGTATGCCTCAACAATCTTTGAGAACTTTATATACAACATAGGATGGAGAATGTTATGTTGTCTTGTTTGCAGAATGTTTGGACTTTAAAAAAAAAAAAAAAAAAAAAAAACTTATTTTTTTTTTTCCATTTAGCATTCAGATGTGCATACTGTTATTTCCTAAATCCTGCAAGAAAAACTCGTCCACAAGCTCCACGACTTCAAGAATTAAACCTTGAGAGGACTCCAAGATCAGACTCGCAGAGTTCCACCAGTATTTTGCAGGCTGCCATTGAGGAACTGGAAAACCAGACCTCTTCTGGTAGTCATTTTATCTGTTTCCTTAAATATTACAAAGCAAGGGATGGGTACAAAATATGTGTACTTGCCTGCTTTAGTGGTCTGCAGACGTGTAATAATTTTTAATGCCAGAAAATGATAAATGTATATTTTAAATGTTCTATAGCAGTGGTCCCCAACCTTTTTTGCACCAGGGGACCGGCTTTAAGAAAGACAATTCTTCCATGGCCCAGCGGGGCAGGTGTGGTCATATAGGGCCGGGTTATGGAGAGGGTTGGAGTTTAGTGCATACTTATGATTTAATTATGACATTTATATAGTATGATGGTTCCAACTGTAATCCCCTATATATAGCATGATGGCCCCACACCTGTAATCCCCCCATATAAAGTAATTATTCACCTCTCTTCCTCTCTTTATTCACTGCTGCTCTAGTCAGCCTGCGGCTGCAGTGTTACTAAGGCCACGGGCGGGAGAACAAAGTGCACGTTCTCTGCCCACAGACAGCGCTGACACATAACGAGGTCAGCTCGTTCCTGGCTGCAGCCACACGTGTCGCAGCGTTCAGATGATAAACGCTGTGTACGCACTCCTGGCCCTGGTGATAATGAACACCTACAGTGTTCTCTGAGTCGCCGCAGAGAACACTGTCGGTGTTTAGTGCTGGTCTGCCGCAGTGCCGCGGACCGGCATAAGAATCCTGGGCCGCGGACCGGTGGTTGGGGACCCCTGTTCTATAGTATTCTTTTTCACATTTTGGATATCTGAATATATGGGTGTTTTTTTTTTTTTCATATTTTTTTCTTCTTTACCCTCCCTTTCTGCAGATCCATCAGAGGTGGAAGAAACTCCAGATGCTGAAGATGTTCTTGGTGAGGAAGAAAAATCTGCTGAGTTACCTGATGAAACTTTGAAAGAGAAGGATCAAGCTGTGCCTGAAGAAGTTGTGCCGCCGACGAATGTTAATGAGGGTGAAGAGTCCTTGATGGAGACAGAGTGAATGTGCTATATCCGTCCTTTTTAGTTTATGGCAGCTTAGACCTCACAAGTTTTCTTGTGGGATTCCACTTTCACTGACAACTCTAGCTAGATCTGCCTCAAAACCACAATAATGTGCCATATCTTGTGGTTCTCTAGAACTGTATAGCACTTGGGGGGGGGGTGTATACTTGATATTTAACCTTTTTTTCTTTCATGCTAGAATTGGCCTGGATGTGTCATTGGCCTCAGTAACAAGCATCGATAAGACATCCATAGCTGATATTTTATTCTTGATTTGAGTATTTTAAGGTAGTGAGTTTGCAGGTTTATTTATTTTACATGTAACTATAAGAAAACAGGGTTTGGGTGAACACCTTTTGTATCAAGGGTATTTGTATATTAAACTGAGTGCATGTGTGTGTGCGTGTGTTTGGATGGTGAATGGACCATAGTCTGTACCTTTTTTAAGTGCATCTGCAAACATCAAAACCAACTCCACAGAATATTTTTTTTTCCCTTGAGTAAGAAGCGCACGTAATAGTTTTTTTTTTTTTTTTTTTTAAAGACTCCTAATTTTGTAGGTAAATGCCATGTCATTCTGCAATTCCCGCACAGGCCCTGCTACATGCGTTTGCTGTTTTGGTTCATGTTTACATTGTAGAGTAACTGAACATTTTGTAACTGATTTTTCATATTTCATTGCACTTTGTAATTCTAAGCAGATTGGTTGGAGTCCACGTCCTAAGATTGCTCAAATCGCCATCCTTCTCGAGAGGTGCACAGCTTAGGAGAATGGAGAATGCCTGAGCGCGCACACAGCCTGCAGTATGGATTCAATAGAAAGCATGGGCTACGAAGCCTGTTCTTTGTATTGAATCCCTACCCTGCTCTGAGATTTTAAAAGACATTACAAAGGTTTAGTTACTCTGTAACTAACATAGGAAGAGCTTGTATTGTACTTGAATGCTAAGCTGCTAAGCTATATTTATATACTGGTACACACGTCGGTAAATGTTCCTTTTTGTGTGTTTTTATGTTTTTGTTATATGCAAATAAAGTCTGATTTAATGTAGTGTTGTTGATCTTCTCTTTAAATTAAAAAAAAATAAATAAAAAAAAAATAAAGCAAAGTTCAAATGCCCATTACCAAAATCTAAATGGTTGGGCTTAAAGGGGTTGGATTGTCTGTGGCCACTCGTTTCGGCATCAGAAAGTGTACAGCACATATGATGCGTTGGCTCCTGGCTGATAGGACGTTTGCGCCATTGGCAGATATCGTGTACCTGTCCTTTTAGAATGGAGCATGAGCATGGCACCTGTTGCCTGGAATCTGTGCTAATGCAACATCTGCGCTGCCCATTCCCTATGGGACCCAAGTTCCAGGACTTGTGCATGTCCACCAGATCTTTTGCATGTATACCATTCAAATAAATGGGATAGGTGCCTGATACCAGCTGATTGTACCTACCACCAAGGATTCAACGACATCAGTGCTGCTCACGACCCGATGCCAAGGTGAGTAGTACTAGACAACCTTAAAAACAAAGGCTTACAAAATATACAATTTAAAAAGAAAAATGGTGATTTCACCCCTTGAAGTCCGATGCATGGATTAGTTAATGCATAATTTGATATCAATATTTTCCAAGAAAGGATCCAGCATTGGGATAAATAAAACAATCTGGCTTTATTAAGTATTTCATATAATATCCATAGTGGATGGCTGGTCATAGTCTCTACAACTAAATATGCAAACTGTGTCTAAAATAAGTCAGGGGTAACGAGCATTTTTCCTGCTATAGATTTTATTGGAAGTTTACAAAGTACAATGCTGTATCCTTTCTTGGAAAATCTCTAGAAAATGTAGGTATGCATACCCAACAAAATGGCTTGCATTTTAGCAATACTTATAAGAAATATCCGTGTTAAACATCCCCAACATTGACAAGGCTCAATAACTGCAAAGCTTACTCCGTACAGAAGACGACTATGTCTGCTACAGTCTCCATAAATGTGCCCCTGTGGTCTGGATGTAGGCTGAGAGGTGATGGTAACAGAGCTGCTGCTCCCTTCTTTGTATCTGTGTGCAATTTATCTGCTCTTTACAAACATTCATTTAATTCATCTCTGTGTAATTATCGGAGCTCCCCAAATGCACTGATTTCTTTTAAAACCAAATTCAGAAAACTGAGGATTTCCTTTTCCGTGAGGAAAAAAATGTTTGAAAATCTGTGCACTTTAACATAAAGCGATGCTTTTGCAATTTTGTCAAAACTCACATATATTTCTATTTCTTGTGTGTCTCCTTGGGAGGTGAAGAAAAGGGGATCTTTAGGTAAGTATTAGAAACAATCAATCCTCCTTACAGCTTTGTTTCCTACAGCTCCTGCTATTTGAAAATACTGTTCCTTTGTCTTGGATTCCGCGGTGCTTCTCATGGAGCTAGGGTGCAGATGTACCTTGCTAGCTTCCCCCCCATTGTTTTTAAATGGCCAGTCCTAGGCTATACTTGGATTTCCACTCCCTTGGTGGTGAGGATGGGGATCCATTTGCCTTTGGTTGTCAAGTCGTGTTACCTGATGGTTGTACTATCCCTGGCACAACTTCCAGAGCGGCAACTTGTGGCTCAAATGTTAGGTTCCAGCCCCTCTTTCCTACCTCACTCTCAAGTTTTAGCTCTGATGACTATGGTAGGTACTTCAGCATATAATCCCTGTCTTGTGAGCCTCTCCAGGATAGCCTTCTGCATTTAAGGCTATGGGCACTATGTGCCATAAATGACTTCATTCTCTGGCTTGTTATGGAAATACCAAATTGTTCTAAATTTTTGTTTTTACAACTTTTCTCAACTAAATCGTCATAATTGTCACTATATTACAATACAATAACTTTTTTCTTTTATCATCCGTGTATGAGGACTTAATTTAGACGACACGTTACACTTGTAATATTTTAGGGTGGATATAGGATGGGAGTTTTTGATAGTGCTTGTGCTGTAGTGTGTTTTTTTTTTTTTTTAAACTAGGCAAAATATGCCTAAAAATGTACATCGCCAAAATGCAATTATTTTATAGAACATTACGATAAATATATTTTGCATCGAATTGCTGCACTGTTGAAATGTATTTATATTATTTTATGTTCTATTTTACTCCCACCGCTCTTTTGGATTACAAGAGTTAGCAGTTGATTGGCTGATCACTTCATGGCTTATACCTGGTGCAATATGATTGGTCATCGCCTTTACTACACTTTTATTCGGTTGCAGACAAACCTTCAGGTCTCCTTTGCTGCAAAGTGAAAATTTTGCAAAATAGCCAGATCACTTATCCAAAAAAAAAAAAATCTTACCATACATATAAACTATTACAGATTTCACCTAAAAAAAAAAATTGTGATGGACAGATGCGCTTTAAGCCCAGACTTTCTGCATTTTGATTTATCATGTGCTCAGACCAAACACATAAATTGACTGAGACTTCTGAGATCTGCTCTATTCTTACAGCTTCTCTGTGTAAAAATGCCAGTGCCACATGCCTCTCAGCGAGCGCAGAATTCCTCAGCGATCACGTTTCATAATCTGTCCTAAGAAAAGATTCTTGTGGCGTGAACTTTGTACAACGTAGATGTTATCAACAAGGACATCCATGTACTAGCACCGCTAACCTGCTAATTAAAACTTAAAAGTCCATATTTTCCTGTGTATTATATCGTCTAGGTTTTCTTCCCTTTCTGTAACGTTTGTTTTTGACAGATTACTGGTGAATTGTGCTTTTCTTAAATAAGTGTTGTGTCGGATGAGCCAATGACATTTACGCCAAGGGTTTAAAAAAAGATTTTTTTTTTTTTTTTTTTTTCCTTTTTGCCTCACACCGCATAAGGATATGTGGCTTGTAACCTGTGGAGTTCTTTTAAAACTACAACTCCAAACATGTCCAGAGTTGTAAAAACTCAAGAATGCAGCACTCTCATGTATTCAATGTTTTAATTGGATTCAAGAGATTTCCAGAAAACTTCAAATGAAGAGATAAATAGAAAGAAATTTTTTTTGATCACCATGCAGATAGTGAATTTATAAGAATATTCCACTATGAATTTCCAATGATTCCTGTATAATCCGCTGTGACCATCTAACATTTCGGCTCTTCCCGAGCCTTGTTGACATATAGTCACTAGAATAAAACATTTTAAATTCATTTTTAATTAAAAAAAAAATTAAATTGAGACCAATATACACCGCATGTATTAAATATATATTACCATAGAATAGATATCTGATAAATATATAGTTGCGTAACAGCAAATGGTACATATACAATACGTTCAGAATTAATGGGGACAAGACCCAGATAAGTATCAAGAAGAAAGGCATCTATAACCTAGGACCTGGTCCAATATAGGAACGGCAATTGCTATAGGACTCTATGATGCTAACCTGGAGAAATCCTCTCCCAACTCTACTCTTATTAGTTTGGCTTGGAGCTTGTTCAGATAAGTCTATTATACCTACATGTGCTATTAGTGTTACA
The DNA here is from genome assembly GCA_033576555.1 of Oophaga sylvatica. Taxonomy (NCBI): domain Eukaryota; kingdom Metazoa; phylum Chordata; class Amphibia; order Anura; family Dendrobatidae; genus Oophaga; species Oophaga sylvatica. The sequence continues at coordinate 62,874,415 of JARQOD010000007.1, forward strand.
ACCGGACATCTCACAGTCCAATGTTATTTCCTGGATCCGCGCATTCCTCAACCATGAAACCACAAAAACACTAGTGCACGCCCTTATCTCCCGCCTCAACTACTGCAACCTCCTACTCTCTGGCCTCCACTCTGGCACTACTCCAGTCCATCCTACACTTTGCTGCCCGACTAATCCACCTGTCTCCCCGACTAATCCACCTGTCTCCCCGCTATTCCCCAACCTCCCCCCTATGCCAGGCCCTTCACTGGCTTCCTATTGCCCAGAAGCTCCAGTTCAAAACCCTAACCATGACATACAAAGCCATCCACAACCTTTCTCCTCCATACATCTGTGACATGGTCTCCCGGTACCTACCCACACGCAACCTTCGATCCTCTCAAGATCTCCTCTACTCCCCCTCATCTCTTCTTCCCACAACCGCATACAACACTTCTCCCGTGCTTCCCCCATACTCTGGAACTCCCTGCTGCAAAACATCAGACTTTTACCAACAACGGAAACCTTCAAGAAGAACCTGAAGATCCACCTGTTCCGACAAGCCTACAGCCTGCAATGATCCTCAGTGTACTGAACCATCGCACAACCAGCTCTACCCTCTCCTAGTGTATCCTCACCCATCACCTGCAGACTGTGAGCCCTCGCGGGCAGGGTCCTCTCTCCTTCTGTACTTGTGTGTCCCTTGTCTCTCACATGTTTATTGTACATGTCTATATTTTCCCTTTTCACATGTAAAGCGCCATGGAATAAATGGCGCTATATAAATGTATAATAATAGAGCCGTTCAGATGAGCATTGTTTTTTTCAGTTTCCTTGTAGAAAACATCGCAACCACGCACTAATTTGTATTTTGGATGAGTCTTGCCAAATGAAGTCTATACGTACGTAATAAATTGGATCTGATTTTCACAGATACGTTGCAATTATTAACAGGAAACTTTTTGGTCTTGTATTTTTTATTCACTGCTGATGTGTAAAAACATGTCATACGGATGTAAAAAATACAAATAGATGAAATATTGATTAAAATCAGGAAGAAAATTATTTTTTCGTCCAGAGTTTTATTTTTATACGCTCGTCTGAACCTAACCTTTTTCTGCAAAAAAAACCCCTGAATTTCATGCATCTGAGAAGCATTTTTTCTTCACTGCAGCTTTTTTTCTTTTTCGCTAATATATATTTTTTATGCGGTGTGAAACTACCCTTTAGGTATATCTATAAATGTATAACTTAAATATTGTTCGGCAATGTTTGATTTTAAACTTGGTTTTCATCTTTCAAAACTTATGTTTTTAATTTCATTTTACTTCAATTTATTGACATCAATTTTTACACTAAAATTCATTTGTCAGTAAAATCATAAAATATATAAAGGTTTCAAAGAGCAATTTGGGCTTCCTGATTAGAACTCTCCGCTTGTGATCCTGCTAGCACATCCTTATTGTAATGGATGGTCTCAATAGATCCTTGCAGTGACTTTTAACCCAGTCATTCTAAATATCTGACCCATTACTAACAGAAACATCTGCTTTATTTTCAGAAATCTATCCTTTAAGAAATAATCAATTTCTTCATGTACCATGAGTTGTTTAAAGATTTCAAAGATTCAAACATTGCTCCTTATAAATTTGATAATGTATGAGTACAGAACTGTGACCTGTGATACAGAGCAATATATCAATATGACATGGCCAATAAACTCTGCAATTACCGTTGTTGCACCATAGAACGTGAAGTATCTCTTCAGCAATTGTTTTTATGGTGTTTTAATTAGACCAGATATGGAGGGGTGAGATGCATGCTTGCTTATCATCTTTTAGAAATATTTGCTTCTGATTTTTTTTTTTATTTACATGACTGATCTTGTTTTTTTTCACAAAAAATATTGATTAGTGATGAGCGAACGTGTTCAGATAAGGTGTCCTCTTCGGCGTGCTCGAGTAATATGTTCTAGTCCCCATGCTTGCATGTCTGGCGGCTGTTCGACAGCTGCAACACATTCATGGATTGCCTGTTTGTTAGATAATCTGCATGTGTTACGGCTGTTGAATAGCAGCGAGACATGCAGGCGCCGAAACTCGAACATATTATCCAAGCACGCCGAAGACACTCGTTTAGCACCCGAACATGCTCCGATAACACCTTACCCGAGAACGTTCGCTCATCACTAGAATTGATATGTAAATGACAGTATTGTGCTACCTTACTAACTAGCTAGCTTCTTTTATTTACAAAAATATTTCATGAATGTTTCAGAAAATCCATGAATTCAAATCAAAAAGGTGTCTCTAGTTTCATAAAAAATATTGCAGGACTAATAATTTTTGTAAATCACTGTTAATGATTTTTGATAACCTGCAGCACGGACCGGCCAAAGTCAGTGCTGTGGGATACACGAAACTAACAAACGTCCTGCTGCTGTTGAGCTGCAATCTTCAGTCCTGGAGAGAACTTCCTAGGATTTTACAGGACCCTGCTTATTTTAGTGTAGTTCAAAGCACAGACTTTGGGCATCTTTGAATGCGATACTGGAGCCACAGTATAGCATCCAAATTTTACGGATCCATTGCAGTTCTGTAACTTGGGAAACTATAAAAGTTCTTGTACATGATTTAAACCCTTCCACATTTGACTCAAGTTTACACCATGGTCGGGAAAGGGTTCCCGCAAAATGACGTAAATTTACGTCATGGCGCTCATGCTGGCAAAGGATCTCTGCCAGGACCTTGGCTTATGTAAAAGCCGAGCCTTTGCTGTCACTTGTTAGACCATGCCAGTTATCAGCCTAACAAAAGTAGAGGGACTAAGAAAGACAAAAAACAAATTTGTAAAAATATTAAAAAAATATATATATTAAATCAATAAATTGCTACATTAATGGAAAAAAAGGAAAAAAAAGACATTTGGTATCGCTGCGTTCAGAATGACCCAACCTATAAAACAGTCACACTAATCCCTTCAGTGAACTCTGTTTAAAAAAAAAAGTCAAAAAATCTGCTTTTTCATCATATTGCCAAACAAAGTGGAATAAAGCGCCATCAAAAAGTCAAATGTAAAGAAAAATTGACTAAATATGGTATCGTTGTAATCCTACTGACCCAGATAACTAAGCTATCTTATCAACTTTACTACACGATGAACGGCATAAAACAAAAAAAACAATTTGCGAATTGCTGGTTTCTGTTCATTCTGCGTACCAAAAATCAGAATAAAAAAGAAACACAAATACTCAAGGAATTCAGAGTACAGTTTTTTTCAAAAATCAGAATAGAAAGGAATCAACAAATGTGTCCGAAAATGGTTCCAATAAAATGTTAAGTCGTCCTGAAAAAAGAAAACCCTCACATGATAGTCCATAGAAATATAGAAAAATTATAGTTCTCAAAATATGGTGATGCAAAAACTTTTATGGGAAAAAAGCAGCCAAGCATAAAATAAAAATATAAATCTGGTATCGCTGTAATCGCACTGCCCAGAAGAATAGTCGTCTAATCACTTATACCGCATGAGGAACAGAGTAAAAATGAAATAAAACCAATTCTTAACCTGCCGTTTATTTTGTTCATTCTGCCTCCCAAAGATCGCAGTAAGGCTCGCCTCACACTTATCTTGCGCTGAGTGCTTACACCAGGGTTTCTGTGTAAATCTATAAAATACGTGATTCAGATGGAACCCCCCTATAATGAGGCAGATAGTGGCACTGTGGATGTTTTCTGTTCTATGATCCAGTGGTGTCCATCATAAAAGCACGGTCAACCACAGTTTTGTGCACTTCTGAAAAGGATATCGCTGAACAGAGGCCAGACGGAGTCCAGAGTAGCTCTGCTGCCTAATTACAGTGAATGTATCTTTTGGGGGTTTCATCTGAATCGCATCACTAAGAAACTGATGTAAGCGCTCAGCGTAGAGCACGGGATAAATCTGAACCAAATTGTTATGTAACATGTTCTAACAAAAGTGTCAACTTTGTCAACAAAAAAGCGAGTCCCCACTCAGATCCGTCATCTGTCAATGGAAATATAAGGGACTTCCACTTTACTGGTAGTACACAGGCTCTGGAATAGTGCGATGGCTCCTCCACCCCCATAAAGAAATCTCGTGAATTTTGGACTCCTAAATCCAAATGCCCTCCTTTCCCTTCTGAGACCCAGAGTGTGCCTAAACAACATTTAGTGTCCATGTTAGGCATTTCTATAGCGAGGAAAGAGCACATAATTTATGGGGTCCATGTCTCCAGAAGCATGAACTGGGCATAGTCTATGGGCACTACAATGTGCTGGGGGCAGGGCCGGCTCCAGGTTTTTATGGGCCCCGGGCGAAGGAGCCTCAGTGGGCCCCTTTAACACAGACCACGATTCATGATGCACAGATACAGCAGAGAAATATGGGTGCAGTACAATGCCAAATACTTCTCTTCTTACATTACATGAGTGATATCTATTGTAAATTGTACAATAGCTCAAAAACCGCCAAATCCTCACAGCGCACAGTACAGACTGGACAGTACAGTCCTCCATACAATATTATGGGCACCACAGTCTCCCCTCATCACCCATATCATACCCCATGCAGGATGTCACCCCCCATATAATGCTCCATACAGAATACTGGACCCAATATAATGCTCCATACAGGATACTGGTCCCCATATAATGCTCCATACAGGATACTGGTCCCCATATAATGCTCCATACAAAATATGGAGCTCTCCTCTGCGCTGTACTGCGTTCTGCACTGTTACGGCTCAGGAAAGGGCGCTGTGGAAAGACTCCCCATTATCATCATGATTGCCTCCCCATTATCATCATTGCCTCCCCATCATCATCATGGCCTCCCCATTATCATCAATGCCTGCCCATCATCATCATCTCCCCATCATCATCAATGCCTGCCCATCATCATCTCCCCATCATCAATGCCTGCCCATTATCATCAATGCCTGCCCATTATCATCATCTCCCCATCATCATCAATGCCTCCCCATTATCAGCAATGCCTGCCCATCATCATCTTCTCCCCATCATCAATGCCTGCCCATTATCATCATCTTCTCCCCATCATCATCATCAATGCCTCCCCATTATCAGCAATGCCTGCCCATCATCATCTCTCCATCATCAATGCCTGCCCATTATTATCATCATCTTCTCCCCATCATCATCATCAATGCCTCCCCATTATCAGCAATGCCTGCCCATCATCATCTTCTCCCCATCATCAATGCCTGCCCATTATCATCATCTTCTCCCATCATCATCATCAATGCCTCCCCATTATCAGCAATGCCTGCCCATCATCATCTTCTCCCATCATCAATGCCTGCCCATATCATCATCTTCTCCCATCATCATCATCAATGCCTCCCCATTATCAGCAATGCCTGCCCATCATCACACACAGACAGCACACAAGCACTCTCTCACATACTTATACACACACACACACAAAGCACCGCACTACATACAGACACACACAGAGACACACACACACACACGTCTTACCCGTCCGACGTCCGCGCGCTCTCTGCCACAGCCGGCCGCTGAATGATGACGTCATTCAGCGGCGCTGCTGTGAGAGGAAGCGCCGGCGCCCCCTGGAGCCCGGAGCTGCGGCAGCGGAGGCACGGGAGAGGTAAGTATTGTGCCAGCTGATGCCGGGGCCCTGAGCAAGCGGGGGGGGCCCAGTGGCGGCGCTGACACCGCTCTCCTCCGCTAACGGGCGCGGGGGTGCCAGACGGCGAGTGGGCCCCCCGCCTGCTCAGGGCCCCGGCACTTGCCCGGGTGTGCCGGGTGCTGACGCCGGCCCTGGCTGGGGGGCTACAAGGTACTGGTCAGTACAACATACTGTGTACTACAATGGCAGACTTGCAATTTTCACTGCTGTTTTTTTCTGGAAAACACCTATGGAGTCAAAATCATCACTACAACTGTAGATAAATTCTTAGAAGGGGTGTAATCTCCAAAGTGGGACCACTAGAGCGGGAATCTGCTCTTCTGGCACTTAGTGGTGCTGTATATGGAGTCTGCAAACTATCCTACTATAATTTGTTCTCCAAGAGTCAAATGGAGCTTTTCATACTGAGACCCTCCTTGTGGCTAAGCAGTACTGGCCAGCCATAAATGGGGTATTGCCACGTTCAGCAGAAATCGTTACAAATTTTGGTGCCATTTTTACCCATTTCACTATGTGAAAATGTACAATTTCAAGTTAAAACACAATTTTGTTGGTAAAAAATTTAATTTTTTTTTCACTGCCAAATGGTATAAAATTCTGTGACCCTTGTCATGTCAATATGATCATTGCACCCTAAGATGAATTCATTGAGAGGTGTAGTTTGTGAATTAGGGTCACGTATGGTGGGGTCTGCTGTTCTGGCACTTCAGGGGTTCTCCCAGTGGGCAATGGCACCCGCAAACCATAGCAAAGTTTGCACTATAATATGACGCTGCTTCCCATCTGAGTTTTGACTGAAAAGTATTTTACATTTAGGGCATTGCCAGGAGAAAACAAACTGAGGTCTGATTTTTACTTTCAGTCCTTATAAAAATGAAAAACTTGGGGCTAAAACAAAATTTTAGTAGTAAAAATTTCATTACCCTTTCTTCACCGCCCCAAAATATAAAACTCTGAGGCACATGTACCAACATGCTCACTGCACCCCTACATGAATTCATTGGGGAGGGTAGTTTGTAAAATGAGGACACTTACGGAGGGGTTCTGCCAATGCAACATGGCACCCTCAAACCAGTCTAGCAAAATTAACTCCAATATGGCGTTTTTTCCCTTTTGAGCTTTGCACTGTGCCTCAGAAGTAGTTTTCGACTACATTTGAAGCACCTGTGGGTTCAAGGTGCTTACCACACCTCTAGATAAGTTACTTAAGGAGTGTAGTTTTCAAAATAGGGTCACTTTTGTGGGTTTCCACTCTTTAGGCACATCAGGGACTTTGCAAACACGACATGGCTCTGCTTTTGATACCAGCCAATTTTGCTTCCAAAAGTCCAATAGTTCACCTTCCCTTCTGAGCTCTGCTGTGGCCCCAAACGGTGATTTTCCATCACATATTGGGTATCTGCGTACTGGGGAGAAATTGAACAAATTATATGGTCCATTTTCTCCTGTTACCCTTTTGAAAATGAAAATTTTGGGCTAAATCAAAATTTTTGAGGGAAAAAAGTAAAATTTTAAATTTTTTCCTTCCACATTTTTAATTCCTGTGAAGCACCTGAAGTGATAATAAACTTATTGAATGTGGTTTTGAGCACTTGGGTGCAGTTTTTAAAATGGTGTCACTTTTGGGTATTTTCTGTCATATAAGCCCCTCAAAGTCTCTTCAAATGGTATATGGTTCTTTCAAAATTGGTTTTGTACATTTTGATGGAACATTGAGAAATTGCTGATCAACTTTTAATTCTAAATTTCCTAACAAAAAAATGTTTTGAAAATTATGCTGTAAAGTAAACGTGTGGAAAATGTTATTAACTATATTGTGTGATGTAGATATCTTGTTTAAGGGGCATAAAAATTAAAAGTTTAAAAACTCTTGATATTTTCACAAACTAAAAAAGTTTCTGCCCAATTTACCACGAACATGAAGTAAAATGTGTAGAGAAAAAACACTCAATTTCTGGGATACATTATAGCGTTACAGAGTTATCTCATAAAATGACACTGGTCAGAGTTGAAATATTTTGCCTGGTCAGGAAGGTGAAAACAGGCTCAGGGCAAATAGCTGCTGCTGTAAAAAAAAAAACCTCATTGCATATGCAGTGGCGTAACTAGAGTCCAATGGGGCCTGGTGCAAAATTTGGACCTGGACCCCTACCTGCATGTTCCTCAGATGTATAGGCTCTTGTAGCGTTCCAGATGTTGTAAAGACATGCATGTTCTCCCTTTCATATAACAATGTCCCCTGTCCTGCAATAATGTGCCAGATCCTGGCCCCTTTCCTGTAATACAGTAATGTTCCCCATCCTGTGCCTTTTCCTGTAATAATGTCCTCCATTCTTGGCCTTTTCCTGATACAATGTCCCCATCTTAGACCCCTTCCAGTAATGTCCTCCTTCCTGGTTCTGCCGCTCTTCTCCAACAAATGTAAAAAAAAGTTAAATGATTCTACTCACCTTCCCCACCATTCGCACGACTTGTGCCCAGCGCAGAAGCCTAGCCAGCGGCTGACTTCAGCGTGCAAGCGTCTGGCTGCGCATGATGTCACTGCCATTAAGCAGCCAGTGATTTGCACACACGCATCACATACCGGCCTCTGATTGGCTGGTAGTGATTACTACTATACATTACATTTAGCAACATACCGTAATTCAAATTTATTTTCTGCAATGGGCTCAAATAAATAAATGGTTGTTATAAAATTTAATGGAAATTGTGCTGAAGTGACTTCATTCACAGGTATGGAACTGATTTTCAGTTAACAAAATTTCTGCCATAAATCTTCCAGGTGTGAATATACCATTAGATAATTTGCTCTATTTCACATTAAAGCAAGTGTGTGTCCGATGATATTTTTATGTTATAGGGTCATCACTCTAATAAATTATATAGTATAAAGGAAATTATTGCTACCTTTCACTTACTATGCATAGTTTAATATCCAGATGTGGAGGTTGGTAATTAAAAGGTATGACTAATTTTCTGACCAGTTGCTTATAACTCCTCCTTTAGGGCAGAGCTAGATTATAATCTATGACCACAGTTTAGCTATAATGTCTACAGGGAATCTCAGGTAGTCCATGACATCCTCCCAATCACCTTTAGGCTGCGGCTTTGTCCTTAACTTTTAAATCATTTTTTTTTTTTAAAGGGAATGTATAATCAGATAATGAATTATTTACCTTTTTTTGTGCTAAGTGTTTTATTTGGGCAATTTTTTTTTGTTCCATATCATAATGGTTATCAAAAATAAAAAGGAGAAATCTTATTTTTACACTGACCACTTGGGCTTTTTAGATTGTAATTTCCGGTTTCAGTAAAGTCCATATTTATATTAGCACTAGCAGCATCGAACAGAATCCGATTCTATCATTTGTCTTGAAGCATCTAATGAGCATGTGAAAATTTGAAAGGAATCTGTCACCCTAAATTGGCCGGATATTTAAATGATGGCAGTCAGGTCAGATGGGCGGTGTTTTGGGTACTTGCCTTAACATGTTGTTCGCCGCTGTCTCCATTATTTCTGGGAATTGTAGTCGTTGCCCTCCATATAACGCACCTGCGCATTGCAATCTTGAATTGTGCACGCGCAGTATGCTTTGCCCGCAGATTGCAATGTGCAGGTGCGTTATATGGAGGGCAACGACTACAATTCCCAGAAATAATGGAGACAGCGGCGAACAACATGTTAAGGCAAGTACCCAAAACACCGCCCATCTGACCTGACTGCCATCATTTAAATATCCCGCCAATTTAGGGTGACAGATTCCCTTTAATTGTGAAGTGAGGAGGAGCAGGCGAGCTGTGCCATCATCTGTTGTGATTGGTGGATCTTGTGTTATCAGCTGTGTGTAGAGAGGTTACCTGTCATTGTAATTCTTCCTCTGCTGATAAGGAACCTGCTGAAAACTCTTCCTGAAAGAACAGGAATAAGTATTAGCCTAAAAAAAGCCTGAAGAACCAGCTGAAAAATTGCTAATTTTTTTTCTACTGATCATAGCTTTATTTTAAGTTTTCTGCAAAAAAAAAATGTTTCGGTAACTGACAAATATATCACAAGGAAGTTTAGAGCAGCTATTTGTGCTTGTATTTCTCACACAACGTGTTCTATGCATACCTTTAGAAATATTGATCCCTTATCATGGAAAAAACAAGGTATCCATTAATTTTTAAACCACACTGTAATGCATGACTCACTAATTACCTTCCAAAATGTACAACAGGAATTTGAGATCTCTGATAAGGAGCTTGGTAACTGGCATTAACCCCTTCATGACTGGAGGTATTTTCATTTTTCGCGGGACAAGTTGTACTTTTGAACAACACCATTGGTTTTAACATAACTGGAAAACAGGAAAAAAAAATTCCAAGTGCAGTGAAATTGCAAAAAAAGTGCAATTCCACATTTGTTTTTTGGAATTTTTTTTTTACCATGTTCACCAAATACTAAAACTGACCTGCCATTATGATTCTCCAGGTCATTACAAGTTTGTTGATACAAAACATGTATAGGTTCTTTTTTTATTTAAGTGGAGAAAAAAATCCAAAGTTAAAAAGAAGAAAAATTGCGTCATTTTCCAAGACCGCAGCGTATCCATTTTTCATGATCTGGGGCTGGGTGAGGGCTTATATTTGCGTGCTGAGCTGACATTTGTAATAGCATATTGGTGTGGATATAATGTTTTGATCACATGTTATTGCATTTTAATGCAATGTTGTGGAGACCCAAAAAAAACTTTAATTCTGGCATTTTGACTTTTTTTTTTTTTTTTGTTTGTTTTAATGAGTCCTCAAAGGGAAAATCTCAACATAGGATGTCAGACAGCCTACCTGTATTTATGGCGGAATGCATAATAATCTTTGCACATAGTGTATAGCTAAACTCTGCCTACAATTCATTGCATTCATTAAAATCAAACAAAATGATATAAATATATATAGCCTTTTCCAGTAGAGAGAACCAATCTTTACTGCCTTATACATTTGTGTGGCTTCAGATCACATTCCTATACATTCTATTCCACGTTCTTTCATGCTCACAAGCCGACCGGATCCTTTCGTGCCCATAATCTATTTGAAAATACTCCGATGCTTTATAGACGAGAATACAAATGCTTCAAGTTGAAGGTAACTGTCAAGATGTATGAATGGTTAATAATATGCTGGCTTTGATATGGCTTTTGACATCAAAGGCCTGTTACAATACACTGAGATTGAAGCAGCTCAACTGTAACATAAATAGGGAAGAATCCTTAGGGAAAGAAAATAGTTTTGGTCTTTTGCCTGTCTTTGTCCATTTGGACTAAGGAGACAGACTCTAGTAACAGACTTATTCCATTTTGAAAAAAAAAAAAAACACACATAAAACATTACAAGCTTCCATCACTGCCAGACCTTTAATCACCCGTCAAATAGAAATTTTCCCATTTAATTCCTCTTTGTCATTAGAGAACTCCTTTAATTTATAAGTGTTTAGTAGTGATGAGCAAACATTCTCGGATAAGGTGTAAATCGAGTATCTTGGGCGTGCACAGATAATCTGTTCGAGTACCCGCGGCTGCATGTGTCGCGTCTGTTCGATAGCCGCGATACATGCAGGGATTGTCTAAAAAAGGGAAATCCCTCCATGCGCTGGGGCTGTCGAACAGCCACAAGACATGCAGTGGCGGGATCTCAAAAATATCTTTCGAACACGCCGAAGACTCTTGTTTAGGACATGAGCATGCTCGTATAACGCCTTATCCGATCACGTTCGCTCATCACTAGTTTTTAGGGCAATACTAACCAATGTATAACAGGGATGCGCAACCTTTTTTTATCCAAGGGCTGCATTGTCAAATTATGCCACCTCAAGGGGCCACAATAAATCATTAGATGACTAAAAGGAGTCTGTCACCCCTAAACTGCAAATTCAGCTAAGTAAAAATCTATATAAGGGACTCGCACTCTATAAAAACTATACTAGTAACATACATTTTAATGATCTGGCTGCAGAGCAAGTCACTGTTAATCCATATGCACACGATAGCGCTTCGGTACACCCTTGCTATGGCCAATGTTTGTTTACCGTTTCGCCCTCCAAATTGTATATGTACCAGTGTCAGTACAGGGCACCTCTGTATGGGTGCAGGCACATTCTGATCTCCAGCTCCCACCAGTCTATGGGCACCATTGCTTTAGCCGGAGATCATAGCATGCCTCCACCCACACTTAACACTGTGAGCACGCTGCTTGAACAAGCACAGAAACTGAGATTTGAGGTTGGGGAGGGAGAAAGCAAGCGCTGTCAATCAAGATCAGTGATAGAGCTCGATTTGCAGATTGGAGGGCGTAATGGTGTGCCAAAACATTGGCCGCGCCAAGGGTTCACCGAAGCACCCTCATTCATGTATAGATTAAAAGTGAAGTTTCCTGCAACTGCTCCACAAAATGTTAATTATTGGTATAATTTTTATATAGGCGAAGTTCCTTTTTTATAAATGTTCAATTATCTCAATTTGCAGTTTGGGGGTGATGGACTCCATTTAAATCACAAACAGCTGACAGACCTATAGGATGGGTTGTGTCCTAAAGATTATGCCTTTTTTATTATTACTGATGGACACAATAACTTATGCGCAATCTTGTGGTCTTTTAATACTATTAGTAATATAGTGTTCTCTGGGCAATGTTAATAAAGGGGTGTAAGATGGCCGCCGTATTATCATCAAAAAGTTAATTTATTTCAGGTCTTCAATACAAAAAGAAACTCTGAGTCATTACAGAGTGATCTATTTCAAGTGTTTATTCCTGTTAATGTTGATGATTATGGCTTGCAGCCAATGAAAACCCAAAAGTCATTATCTCAGTAACTTAGGAAGCCTTTGCAGAAGTTTTCTGTTAATTATTGTAATCATTTTTAAAAGATCACTTAATCTGTTTTAGTAAGCTCCACAATCATGGGGGAGACTGCTCACTTGACGGATGTGCAGAAGGCAGTCATTGACACACTCCACAAGGAAAGTAAATTTTGCATTTCATTTGGAAATCAAGGACCCAGAGTCTGGAGGAAGAGTGGAGAGGCCACAATCCAAGCTGCTTGAGGTCTAGTGCATATTCGTTCTTTATGTTAACGATTTCTTCCAGGCTTCAGGGCAAGCGGTGTCTGGAAGAAATCCATGTCTCCTTTCTTGATTACAGTGCTACCCCCTCCCATCAGCATCAGTTATGGCCCTGGAATCCTGCGCTTGCTACCTGCACTCCCTCAGAAATACATACCTCATCCTCCCTTCGCCTTTCGCTCCAGTGACCACCAGTGTGCGTGACGATAAGATGCTCTCCCCCACTTCCTCCCTGCATAGTCATCGATGGGGAGAGCATATTACCGAGGCACACACTGGAGGTCACAGTGAATCGCCTGCGCAGAAGATCCCTCAATGCGGTGCCCTAAGAGAGGATAAGGTATGTGTTTCTGAGGGAGTGCAGGATTCCGGGGCCATAATTGATGTGCATGGGAGGGGGCTAGTATTACAATGAAGACAGGGGGCAGAGATTTCTTTCTGGCACCGCACACCCCTGAGCCTGGAAGAAATCATTAATATAAAAACAGAATATAACATTTCTCAGCAACAAGACCATTTAATAAGAGGCATACAGGTAGGACATTTCTCTTACCTGTATGCCCATATTAATAGGTCATATGTCCCAGGGGTGACAGATTCCCTTTAAAGGTTATGTTTGAGGGACAATAGCCTACCATCACCTTATCACAGGTGAAAGTGATCATTGATTAATTCAGGCACCTGAGACATAGACATAACCAGAAAATGTATGTTTGTAACTTTTAATAATCGATGAGTGGTTGGTTCTGCCTGGGCGGGTGCAGTTTGGGTGTGCCCAGTTTTATTTTTAATGTGAAGGAGACCTGGTTTTAAAAATGTGTACTTTAGGTATAGCAGTAAGGGACCTAAGTTTAGTTTTCTTGTTACACAGCAAAATCAGTAACATTATAATGCAAATTAAAATGATAGTCTGCTAACTAAACATTGCTGCTCCCTAGCTGTCCACGTATGAGGACACTACCTAGCATACCAGCATTGTCCAAACCATGTGTCATGATGACTTCTCACAGGCTAACGTCACCTGTTGTTCATCAGACAGGGAGAACAGTCTAAATTGCAAACTTTATAAAGACCTCAAAATTATCTATTAAAGGCAACATCCTGGACTGTCCTGAATCAAATTAAGTCTACTCTACTTTTTTTCTCATTCAGTAACCACTTTCCACTCTGGGTTCTTTCACAATTTCCAATACACCAAAAGATGACAAATAAATTATTCCAGAAAATTAACTATTTCTCCCAGAAAATTATTACAGTTGCACAGATTTTGTTATACACATCTATTTCCCTTGGTGGGTATTGGAACAACATTAAAAAAACAGAGAGAAAAGGGCAAATTGGACATAGTTTAACACAACTCTAAAATGGGCCATACAAAATTCTTGGCAACTTTACAAAATTGTGGGCAAACAACTTTGTTTTAAGCATGTGATGCTCATTTAAACTTACCTGTGGCAAGCAACAGGTGTGAGCAATATGAAAATAAAAAAGTTGACTCAATTTTTTCACTGTGTGCCACACTAAGCATGGAGAACAGGAAGAGAAGAGAACTGTATGAGGATTTGAGAACCAAAATTTTTGAAAAATATCAACAATCTCAAGGTTACAAGTCCATCTCCAGAGATCTTCATGTTCCTTTGTCCACTGTGCACAACATAATCAAGTCTTTTACAACCCATGGTACTGTAGCTAATCTCCCTGGATGTGGACGGCAGAGATAAATTGATGAAAGGTTGAAACACAAGATAGTCCAGATGGTGAATAAGCAGCCCCAATCCCATTCCAAAGAAATTGAAGCTGTTCTGCAGGTTCAGAGTTTATCAGTGTCAGTGTGAACTATCCATCAGGCAGGAGACCTAGGAGGACCCCACTGCTGACACAGAGACCTAAAGAAAGCTAGATTGCAGTTTGCCAAAATATATGTGAGATAGCCAAAGAAAGTGTCTTGAGTGTCTTTTGGACAGAAAAGACCAAGATAGAGCTTTTTTGGTAAAACACATCACGCTACTGCTAACTGAACATGGAATGAGGCCTACAAAGAAAAGTACACAGTACCTACAGACTGACATTTCCCTCTCTGTGGGCGGCACTATAATAACACCCCGGCAGCAGGCTCGCTGTCTGGGTGTTATGTTTGACACCAATCTCTCCTTCACCTCCCATATACAATCTCTTGCCCGCTCTTGCCGCCTACACCTAAAGAACATCTCTAGAATCCGCCCTTTTCTCACCATGGAAACAACAAAATCCCTCACTGTAGCATTGATCCACTCCCGCCTGGACTACTGCAACGCTCTATTACTTGGCCTCCCCATTACTTGACTATCCCCTGTCCAGTCCATCCTTAATGCAGCAGCCAGGGTCATCCATCTGGCTAATCGGTACTCGGACGCGTCCGCTCTTCGCCAGTCCTTACACTGGCTGCCCATTCATTATAGGATCCAATTCAAAGTACTTGTTCTCACCCACAAAGCTCTCCACAGTGCAGCACCCCCCTACATTTCCTCCCTCATTTCTATCTATCGGCCTAACCGACTGCTGCGCTCTGCAAACGACTTTCGACTAACCTCTGCAGTAATCCGTACCTACCACTCCCGACTCCAAGACTTCTCCCGCGCTGCGCCAATCCTCTGGAATGCTCTACCCCAAGAAATTAGGACTATCCACAATTTGCATGGTTTCAGGCGCTCCCTCAAAACACATTTGTTCAGAGCGGCCTATCACATTCACTAATCAAAGTCATTGTACAGTCATGGCCAAAAGTTTTGAGAATGACACAAATATTATATTTTCACATGATCTGCTGCCCTCTGGTTTTTATGTGTGTTTGACAGATGTTTTTATCACAGACAGAAATATAATTGCAAACATATGAGTAACAAAATCTGATATTGACAGTTAGAATGAGTTAATGCAGCAAGTCAATATTTGCAGTGTTGACCCTTCTTCTTCAGGACCTCTGCAATTCTCCCTGGCATGCTCTCAATCAACTTCTGGACCAAATCCTGACTGATAGCAGTCCATTCTTGCACAATCAATGCTTTCATTTTGCCAGAATTTTTAGGTTTTTGTTTGTCCACCCGTCTCTTGATGATTGACCACAAGTTCTCAATGGGATTAAGATCTGGGGAGTTTCCAGGCCATGGACCCAAAATCTCTATGTTTTGTTCCCTGAGCCATTTAGTTATCACCTTTGCTTTATGGCAAGGTGCTCCATCATGCTGGAAAAGGCATTGTTGATCGCCAAACTGCTCTTGGAGGGTTGGGAGAAGTTGCTCTTGGAGGACATTCTGGTACCATTCTTTATTCATGGCTGTGTTTTTAGGCAAGACTGTGAGAGAGCCGATTCCCTTGGCTGAGAAGCAACCCCACACATGAATGGTTTCAGGATGCTTAACAGTTGGCATGAGACAAGACTGGTGGTAGCGCTCACCTTGTCTTCTCCGAATGAGGCGTTTTCCTGATGTCCCAAACAATCGAAAAGGGGATTCATCAGAGAAAATAACTTTACCCCAGTCCTCAGCAGTCCACTGCCTGTACCTTTTGCAGAATATCAGTCTGTCCATGATGTTTTTTCTGGAGAGAAGTGGCTTCTTTGCTGCCCTCCTTGAGACCAGGCCTTGCTCCAAGAGTCTCCGCCTCACAGTGCGTGCAGATGCACTCACACTTGCCTGCTGCTATTCCTGAGCAAGCTCTGCACTGCTGGTAGCCCGATCCCGCAGCTGAAACACTTTTAAGAGACGGTCCTGGCGCTTGCTGGTCTTTCTTGGGCGCCCTGGAGCCTTTTTGGCAACAATGGAACCTCTCTCCTTGAAGTTCTTGATGATGCGATAGATTGTTGACTGAGGTGCAATCTTTCTAGCTGCGATACTCTTCCCTGTTAGGCCATTTTTGTGCATTGCAATGATGACTGCACGTGTTTCTTTAGAGATAACCATGGTTAACAGAAGAGAAACAATGATGCAAAGCACCAGCCTCCTTTTAAAGTGTCCAGTGGTGTCATTCTTACTTAATCATGACAGATTGATCTCCAGCCATGTCCTCATCAACACCCACACCTGTGTTAATGGAGCAATCACTGAAAAGAGGTTAGCTGGTCCTTTTAAGGCAGGGCTGCAATGATGTTGAAATGTGTTTTGGGGGATAAAGTTCATTTTCTAGCCAAATATTGACTTTGCAAGTAATTGGTGTTAAGCTGATCACTCTTTATAACATTCTGGAGTATATGCAAATTGCCATTAGAAAAAGTGAAGCAGTAGACTTTGTAAAAATTAATATTTATGTCATTCTTAAAACTTTTGGCCATGACTGTATGTGTAAGTGTGTGTGTGTAGCCCATTCACTATCTCCATCCATCCCTCACTCCCTCAAGATGGCTGGACCATCATTGTAAATGCACCATTGTATATACACACCTGCACTTTGTATCTCCCCCACCTCATTGTAGATTGTAAGCTCTCATGAGCAGGGTCTTATTTTGCTTTAATTATTGTATTGTTAACGTCGTTACTTATGACTTGTGTTTTGAAACTGTTAAACTGTAAAGTGCTGCGGAATATGATGGCGCTATATAAATAAAGATTATTATTATTATTAAATATGGTGGAGATTCAAAGATGTTTTGGGGTTTTGTTTTCTCTGGCACTGGGTGCCATGACTGTGTGCAATGCATCATGAAATCTGAATATTACCAAAAGATTTTGGGTCACAATTTAGTGCCCATTGTTGGAAATCTGGGTTTACAACCTCGCTCATGGGTCTTCCAGCAGGACAATGACCCCAAACATACTACGAGAAGCACCCAGAAATGAATGGAAACCAAGCACTGGAGAGTTCTGAAGTGGCAGCAATGAGCCCAGATCTAAATCCCATTGAACACCTGTGGAGAGCTTAAAATTGCTCTTGGGAGAAGGCACAATATGACAGACCTGTAGCAGTTTGTAAAATAAGTGTGCGCCAAAATTCCAGCTGAGAAGTGTGAGAAGCTTGTTGATGGTTATGTAAGCGATTGAATGCAGTTATTTATTCCAAAGAATGTGCAACCAAATATTAAGTTGACGGTGCCAACAATTGTCCGGACCATTTTGGGGGTTTTGTATGAAATTATGTCCAATTTGCCTTTTTTTTTCTCTTTTTCTGTGTTGTTTCAATACACACAAAGGAAATAAACCTGTGTATAACAAAATATGTGTAATTGCAATAATTTTCTGCGATAAATACTTCATTTTCTGGAATAATTTAAAGGGTGCAAACACTTTCGGCCATGACTGTATCTAATGTATGTGTATACATACATGGACAAAATTGTTGGTACTCTTCTGTTAAAGATAAACCTACAATGGCCACTGAAATAACTTGAAACTGATAAAAATAATTTTCAATTTAAATTTACTGTATATCAACTATTGACAATCGAGCATTGCTGTTTTGCTTTTGAATTTCCATTCAATAGAAAAAAACAAAACAAAAAACTCATGAAAATGACCTGGACAAAAATCATGGTTTACTTGCCGCAATATTTTGTTACACAACCTTCACACTACAAGTTTCAGCTGCTTCGAAAGATGTTCAATAGAATTAAGATCAGAGCTTGTAGATGCCACTGCAGAAGTGTCCAATGCTTTGCACTTAGTCGTTCTTGGATGTTTTCGTCTTGTGTGTTTTTGGTCAATTTCCTGTTGGAGGACCCATGAACTGCAACTCGGACTAAGCTTTTCTGACACTGGGCAGCACACTACAGCTACGATCATCCAGTGTCAGTTCCTCAGACGCAGACAGGAGAGCATGTTCGCTTGTTTAGAGACAAGTCAATCAATGTAAGCTAAAAGAGTTATTATGAAAATAGGAGGGCGTGATGGTGCACCAAGGCATAGACCGCAGCAACGGTGCACCGAAGCGCCCTAATTTGCATATGAAACTTGATTTTTGATTAAATATATTAAGATAAGCTACAGTTGCCTAGTATGATTTTAAATATGGTCTAGTTGCCCTATATAAATGTTTAGGGAGCCACCCCCAAATTGGGAATTAAGCTATCACATGGGCTTGATGAATCCTAAACCTTGCATTATGTTAGGTCTCTAGACATGAATTTGGTCTATCACTGGTCTCAAGTACGGCATTGACCAAGGACTTGTTCACTATGGCTTTAATGATAACTTTCGGGTTACGTTTCTTTATTTTTAGATCACTATGACAATGTCCGTAGGGCCCTGGTGCATATCCTTGAGGCACTCTTGCTTTTTATGCATGTATGCTATTCTTTTGATTTTAGAAAATGCCTAAATAAAAAGGGTTTTTTTCTATTAATTGTGGCATAGTATTTGCACCGGTGTCCCATCCCTTTGACTAAGGTCTGAGGGGTTAGTTTGTATTTTAATGCTCTCAGATTATATAGTGTAACACCCTTCAGGGCTACCACGGTACGCTGGGTGTTATGGGGGGTCTCACCTCTTTAGGGCGCAGTGCCTCCACCCGAATCTTGATTGGAGCTCTCTCTAGGACTGCAGAAGGACTGTTATCTTCTGCCAGGGACTGATTCGGGAAACCCCTGCCTATAGCTCAGTACACACTCACCCAAAACAGGAGTAAAACAGTTTAACTGGTTTATGGATATGCAGCAGAAATTAAGTGTATTTAAAGAAACAACATGCAATACAGGTAACGGTGCTCTATAAAAATCATATACACATCACAACCTAATTCTTTCCCCAACCCTGCAAATATAACAGGTTCCCCTTTTCTTGTATTAACCCAGTCCAAACGTTGGGGCCCAGTTGCCGCGGATGTTGGTGCGCAAATTTATAACCGTTGGTGCACTTAGATGCTCACGAAGGTAAATAGTCTGGGGCGTAGTGTACTCACTGTAACGGGCTGGTTGAACCACAAGTCTCGAAAAGGGGCACTCACGGTGCGTCTCAACCGGTTATAGTTTTCCCTGGACCCCAACTGGGGGCGGCAGGATTCAGGCCTTTATACGGTGGGAGTGCCGGTAGAACTCTCCGAGTCCTTAATGTTGCTTGCTTCACCTGGTGACCGGGCTGCGCTCTCTCCAGATTCGCAGGTATATCAGAGGGGACTGGAACGCTCCGCTCTTTAGAGGAATACAAGTCCACAGCGCTCCATCTTTTACATGAACAATCCGCTCTCTCACTTTCTTTTTCTTCCTCTCCAGCTCCCTCCCCCAAGTCCCTCCTCCCTCCTATCCTTCCAAGCTGTGTCATCTGACTGAAACAAGGGTCCATGGGAATTGTAGTCCCCCGCAGCTCAGGGAAAAAACCATTAATGTCTGAAGGTCCCTGTTTAACAGCAGCTGCAAAACTCTTCTTAGTGTCTGTAAATCCCAGTATACCAGTAGCTGCTCTGACAGTTCCATGTGCAGGTGTTACATTCTCCCCTGGTGAGTCATTGAAAGTGTCCCATCACGACATGAGGACTCACCACCTGAAACATGAATGGGGGTTAAGGCATCCTGACTAACACCAAATTTACATGCATACAAACCACCTCCTGGACACATGGAAGATACCGAGAAATAAGGCCAAACAGAATTTGAATTTGGGTGTATCAACCTGGGGACCTCAGTGGTATGTCCCATTCTGTCATAAGTCAACATCATGGGTGGCCTAATGTCCCGCTTGGGACGAGTGTGTACCGAGGGGCCCACCTCCTCAGTCCCCGACTCTTGTCTCTCAAGAACGGGCTACACCAGGTGAATCTCTTCATTCAATAAATGTCCCTCTTCTGAACTTTCCTCCAATTGTGGGTGGGGTGCACTCGCCTCCTGACAAATGTCCCTTTTCTTTGTTTCTACTTCAGGGGTCTGGTTTTCAGGGTCTACGCCCATGGGGCATGGGTCCTCGATCCACCTGTAGCTCCATTGACAGTCAGGTCCCCATTCATCCCCAGACTCGCTGTCACATCCTCCTGAGGCAACTCCAGTCTGGGGTGGGTTTTTACACCTTGGACTTCTCCTATTGCACTGAAGAGTTGTATGACCTCCTTGAGTTGGCAATGGGGGTAAAGGGATGTTTTTTCCCACAGGCAACAGATGATGTCGATGATAGGTTTTAACAGCTCCACCCCCTTTTTCGGGCTTCACTCTGTAGGCCGGAACACCGGGCAACTTCTCCATCACCACGTAAGGGTCAGGACACCACCGATCAGCAAGCTTGTGCTTCCCAGGAAGGCCCAAAAGCTGAATAAGAACTCTGTCTCCAGGTAGTAAAACTTGTTCTCGAACCCTACAGTCGTAGCGAGTCTTATTGCGCTTCCCTGACCGACCAGAGGCCTGCTCTGCCAATTTGTAAGCTTTTGTCAAATCTTCTTTTAGCTGGGACACATATTTTAAGTAGGTCTTCCCATTAGAACGGTCAATGGATGTCCCAAAACTAATATCCACGGGTAGTCGGGCTTTTCTTCCAAACATGAGGAAATAAGGAGAATATCCAGTTGACTCATTTGTGGTGCAATTGTAGGCATGAACCAACTGGCTCACATGCCTGCTCCAGTGTCCCTTCTTCCTGGGATCTAAAGTGCCTAACATGTTCAGAAGGGTACGGTTGAATCTCTCAGGTTGAGGATCCCCTTGGGGGTGATATGGCGTGGTTCTGGATTTCTTGATCCCACAGAGAGCGCATAGCTCCTTGATTAGTCTACTTTCGAAATCTCTTCCTTGATCGGTATGGATGCGGGCAGGCAGCCCGTAATGTACAAAGAACTTCTCCCATAATGTTTTTGCCACAGTAATTGCCCTTTGATCTTTAGTGGGGTAGGCCTGGGCATATCGGGTGAAATGGTCAGTGACCACTAACACATTACTGACATTGCTTTCATCAGGCTCGATGGAGAGGAAATCAATGCACACTAGTTCAAGTGGGCCATCACTGGTAATGTTCACAAGGGGGGCTGTTCTCAAAGGCAAGGTTTTTCTCAATACACACCGGGAGCATGATTTGCAGTATTCTTCAATATCCGCTTCCATGCGAGGCCAATAGAATCGGTCGGCCACGAGACTCGTAGTCTTTTCGATGCCAAGATGTCCATGGTCATCATGCACGGACTTCATGACCATCTTCCGAAATCGGGTGGGTAACACCAGCTGTCTGCGGACTCCTCCCTTCTGGCCCCTTGTCTCTCGGTATAGTAGCCCATTTCTTACTACTAGCGACTCTAGCTGCCGAGTCAGCAGGACAGACTCCTCTGTTCTTAATGCATTCTTTTCGGGCCTCCAGCCCCTCTTTACCCACCATCGAACTACCCCCACTGACTGATCCTCCTGCTGCGCCGTCCTGACTTGATTATGAGTCAGTTGAGGGAGAGAGTCTGGGGTTACATTTGTCACTCGACAGTACGACAACGGGAGCGCTTCGCTAGATGCTCCTAAGAATTTAGCACAGCACTGCAGAGTGAGGGCATCAGTTCGATGTCTATGGCACAGAGTCTTCACCTCAGGGGCAGGGACCTCTATCCATCCTCCTTCTTCTTCCTCATTTAAAGGTTCACTAGGCAGGCGAGAGAGTGTGTCTGCATCAATGTTACTGATCCCTGGTCGATATTTTAAGCTGAAATCATACAGAGAGAGTGCGGCAAGCCACCGGTACCCCGTGGCATCCAGTTTTGCTGTGGTTCTCACGTAGGTTAATGGATTGTTGTCGGTATGAACCACGAAGCGTACCCCATAGAGGTAGTCATGCAGCATGTCCACTACAGCCCATTTCAGAGCCAGAAACTCCAGTTTGTGAGCTGGGTAGTTGCGTTCACTGGGAGTCAATCCTCGACTAATGTAGTAAACGGGACGTAGACAGCCATCATGGTCCTGATAGAGAATCCCTCCTAGTCCGTCGAGAGAAGCATCTATATGTAACACATATGGTTTACTGGCGTCTGCATAGGCCAACACTGGAGTTTGGGTCAAACATGACTTCAGTTTCTCGAATGCCTCGTCGCATAAGGGTGTCCATCTTTCCCCAAAAGGTTCATTAACTCGGAAGTAGCTCTCTTTTCCCTGACCTTGAGGGGCGGGCTGTCCCGCCGGAAGGGGGATACCCCTGGGTAAGAGCAGTTAATGGCTTCGCAATCCGAGAGTACTGGGGTACAAATCTTCGGTAGTATCCACAGAATTCTAAAAAGGACCTAAGCTCCCCCAGCTTGGTGGGCTTAGGCCAGTTTACCACAGCCTCCACTTTGGCGGGGTCGGTGGAAATTCCTTCTCTGCTGACTATGTGCCCCACATATTTCACAGTCGTCTGGCAAATCTGGCACTTATCAAGGGACAACTTCAACCCAGCCTCCTTCAACCGATCCAGCACCTTGAACAACCGCTGGTTGTGTTCTTCCAGAGTCTTCCCAAAAACAATAAGATCATCGAGATAAACCAAGACCTCACGTAAGTGCATGTCCCCCACTACTTTGTCCATACATCTCTGAAAAGTGGCCGGAGCACCTGTCAGTCCTTGAGGCAGTCTTTGAAACTCGAAGAACCCAATGGGGCAGATAAAAGCGGTCTTCTCTTGATCTTCCTTTGACATGGGTATCTGATAGTAACCACTCCGGAGATCTAACACAGAAAACCATTGGCTCCCTTGCAGGCAATCTAAAGCTTCATCAATTCGGGGCACAGTGTACTGGTCAGGAACCGTACGTTTGTTCAAAGTACGATAATCCACACACATCCGAATAGCTCCATTTTTTTTTCGAGCAATCACAATGGGGAAGCATATGGGCTACTAGACTCTATGATGACTCCTGTGTCTAACATACCGCGTAGATGCTGCCTAACATCTTCGATATCCGCCGGGGCCAATCTTCGGGATCTCTCTCGGAAAGGCTTTTGATCTTTCAACCGAATGCGATGCTCTACTCCTTGGGCGAGGCCCATGTCCCATTCGCCCAAGGAGAAAGCCGCCCCCCGCATCATCATGCCGTCAATGACTAGCCTCCTCTCTTCTCCTTTCAGCTCACTTCCTTCAAAACAAGGGTCAAAGCTTTCAGGCTGCAGTTCCCTCTTCTCCTCCTCCGTCCTCACATAGGCTTCCAGACAGACTGGGTGGATGGATAGGGTCTGCGAGTACTTTTCTCCCCAGCTTCACGACACCACTGAGCTAACGTACGGAAAATGTTGGCATTTGTTCCCACTATGACAGGTGTGGGTCTCTCATCGGCCTCTGCCTCCGGGCAGATTAGCGCTATAATGGGTATCTCTTTATCCACTCCAACAACAGTCTCTGGGAATCGTAGTGTCACGGACACGTATCCTCGGTAGGGATAGCTGTGTTCACTCAGTCCCCACACCACGAGTCCAGACAGCGGTTTCAGAGGCACATTGGATAAATATCTCTTATACCATCCTTCAAAAATGATGGACACTTGAGATCCGCTATCCAGCAATACTGAACAAGATTTACCATTGATATATGCGGGGACATGCGGGGCTGGTCCCACTAACCCTTCAGGCAGTGTTTTCGATGAGGCACTATTGGATGGAGAGGTAGAGTAGGTCTTAGTTGCTGATGGGGGCTCAGTATGGGGTTCTACTGGCCCCCTTTCCCGTTTCCCGACTGCCTCGGAGGGAGGTGGGGAGAATGTGAAGAGTTCTTTGAGCTCCACCTCTTTGGACACTGACGAGCTATATGGCCTGGACTCCCACAGACAAAGCACCCTTCTGGTTTCCTACTTTCCACTCTACCCAGGTCATCATTCTCTCTTCCTGAAGCCAGGGTCTGCTTCTCGGCTACCTCTGCAGCACTTTGTAACCGCTGTATTGTCTTGGCCTGAGCACTTAACAATTGAGTAATCTGCTCCCCCTGTTTCTCGATGACTTTCAGCAGTTCCCTCTCTCGGCAGTCGGCTGCTGGCTTCAAGGCAACAGTAGTCACCCGAGGGGAGGTCTTCTCTCTTGCGGCCAAAATAACCTCTTCCTTGCGAACTTCCTTAAGCAACTCATGAAAAGAACCAGGAATCTTCTCTTTATCACAAGACCTCATCCGCTGAGCAATTGGATCATGAGTGAGAGCTCCTCTGAGTACTTGGTCCAGACGACACTGATCAACTTCTTTAGGGCTGACTCCACCTTTAGATACTATTCTATGAACCATCTTATCCAATCGGTATAGATAGTCGGACATCTTCTCATCTGGTTATTGGTAGGTGGTACGAAGTTTATAGAGTAGATCAGTAGCATCTTCAGGGGATCCAAAAGCATCTTCTAAAGCACTCATATAATCTTGATAAGTTGCTAGTGGCTTGCTCCGCCAAGCAGCCTGCACCACTTCCATAGCAGTACCCTTCAAACTTTCTACTATTCTCTGCTTCTTCACGGCATCAGTGCACTGCCACTCTTCTAAGCACAGTAAAGTGACATCCCTCCAAGTATCATATTCTTCTTCTCCAGCAGGGGTGGGGAGGGCACCCGAGAAGGTTCTTAAACGACGGTAGTTCCCTTCTGGCTGCATCTTTGCAAACTGACTGACTAACTTTTCCATAGCTGTCATAAGCACATCAACAGGGGCCGCTGTCTCTTCAGGACTGGTTCTAAGGGGAGTAGAGGGCGGACGTATACTAGTCTTCCTAGACTGAGTGGTTGATTCCTGTTGCCGGGTCTCAACTTCAGACTCATTAGGCCAAGTGATCTTCCATTGTCGACCATACTCTGGGGACACGGCTATCATGGATGGGAAGTAATCTTTCCTCAAGATCTGCCCGGTTGAGATTAGGGCTATGGGTAACTGTCCCCCTTTTCCTTTCTGCGGTCGACCACTTCAGGGTGGGCAAGTTCAGTGAGTCGGTTAACTATTTTCAGTATCTCTTCATCAGATGCATCACAGAGCTCACCACTCACTGCAAAGCTTTGTCTAGCTGTAACATCCATCTCTTCACACCACAAATATACTTCTCGCTCTGTTAAAGTCTCCATAGTAAATACTCCTGTGTTAGTTCTGGATCTCAGCAGTGCCTCCACTGTAACACCCCTTCAGGGCTACCACGGTACGCTGGGTGTTATGGGGGGTCTCACCTCTTTAGGGCGCAGTGCCTCCACCCGAATCTTGATTGGAGCTCTCTCTAGGACTGCAGAAGGACTGTTATCTTCTGCCAGGGACTGATTCGGGAAACCCCTGCCTATAGCTCAGTACACACTCACCCAAAACAGGAGTAAAACAGTTTAACTGGTTTATGGATATGCAGCAGAAATGAAGTGTATTTAAAGAAACAACATGCAATACAGGTAACGGTGCTCTATAAAAATCATATACACATCACAACCTAATTCTTTCCCCAACCCTGCAAATATAACATAGCGGGGTTCCCCTTTTCTTGTATTAACCCAGTCCAAACGTTGGGGCCCAGTTGCCGCGGATGTTGGCGCGCAAATTTATAACCGTTGGTGCCCTTAGATGCTCACGAAGGTAAATAGTCTGGGGCATAGTATACTCACTGTAACGGGCTGGTTGAACCACAAGTCTCGAAAAGGGGCACTCACGGTGCGTCTCAACCGGTTGTAGTTTTCCCTGGACCCCAACTGGGGGCGGCAGGATTCAGGCCTTTATACGGTGGGAGTGCCGGTAGAACTCTCCGAGTCCTTAATGTTGCTTGCTTCACCTGGTGACCGGGCTGCACTCTCTTCAGATTCGCAGGTATATCAGAGGGGACTGGAACGCTCCGCTCTTTAGAGGAATACAAGTCCACAGCGCTCCATCTTTTACATGAACAATCCGCTCTCTCACTTTCTTTTTCTTCCTCTCCAGCTCCCTCCCCCAAGTCCCTCCTCCCTCCTATCCTTCCAAGCTGTGTCATCTGACTGAAACAAGGGTCCATGGGAATTGTAGTCCCCCGCAGCTCAGGGAAAAAACCATTAATGTCTGAAGGTCCCTGTTTAACAGCAGATGCAAAACTCTTCTTAGTGTCTGTAAATCCCAGTATACCAGTAGCTGCTCTGACAGTTCCATGTGCAGGTGTTACATTAAAACCTGATGACAGTTCCCTTTAAGGCTCTGCAAAACCCTTTCTGAATGGAGTAGAGGTGGAGCTTTTGCAGTCCCGTTCCATTGATTGTCTGAGATTGTCAGAAATGACTGTGTATGTACAGCGCTAGGCTAACCCCGGCAGTCCCACAGACAATAAGTGGTAAAAGAGTTTGCTTGCTTGACCGCTCCACTTAAATGGAGCACTGCAAGCCCCATTCTTTTGATTGATCGAGGTCTCATCAGTCAGATGCCAACAGTCAGTAATGTATGACTTATCCAATTGATAGGTGATAACTTGGTGATAACTCACTTGGTATAACCCCTTTAACAGCAAGGCTATCCTTTACACCATAGATTACCAACCCCAACAAACTCTATGTATAGCAAGCTTACAGGTGCTTATTTAATGACCACTACAGAATTTATATTTGGAAGTAACAAAAAATGAAGGTTTCTATTAAAGGACTACCAGCATAAATTGTCAAACCTAGAGAAATTGATAGAATATTTACAGAATACATTGAATAAATTGTTTGCTAAAATCATAATACCTTTTTTAGAATGACAATAACATAGAACTTGATAAGTGTTAATATAGATTAAAATGGTAACGTAGACTTAAAAGGTTATCCAGGACTATTTAATTTTTTTTTACTATGGGCCTAAAGCCTAAACGGCAGTTAGCTGCTAACTACCTGCTGATCTACCCAGCACTGGCACAAAGTGGTCATAGATTGCTCCTGCCGGCGATTCAGCTGCTCCATGTCAACAGGGACGCTCTTCCTCTTCTGATCTAATCTGTCGATAGAGCTTGACTGCTGGCATCATGTTGATTTACAGCCAGCTCCTCACAGGTAGGAAGCAAGGAGCTGGCTGTCAATCAGCAGGATATTGGCAGTGACGTCCCGTCAACAGAGCAGAGTGGTAGAGATGCCGTTGATCTGTCAACATGCCAGCGGAAGCCACTGAATCGCCAGCAGGAGTGGTATGTGACAGCTCTGTGCCGGCAGAGATTGGCATCAGGCACCACAGGCAGGTATTTAGCAATTACCTGCCTGTTAGTTTTATGCCCATAGTAAAAAGAAAGAAAAGTCCCGGACAAACCCTTTAAAATTCCCTATTTTCTTAACAATAAAATTATCAGAAATGCTCTGTAAAAATGCTAAAACACTACAATAAGGTACATGGTCATTACCTTTCCCGTCACTTTAGGTTATGATCATAGTAACCATTTCACGATGGTATAAACATCTGTGCTGGCTGCTCGTTTTCCCTCTCCCAGAGCCTCCGTCAGTGACTTCTCCACTTTCTCTTACTTTGTTTTCTATCTCCAAACCGTATCTACCTGCAACCTTCCTAACCTTAAACAGTTTTATGTGTGGACATTGTAATCTTTGTAACATTGCGCTCATTTGTCTTTTTTTCTTTACATTTGTCATCGCATGACCTAAATGTTCACTGATCTTTTATTTATGCTCTTAAAAATATGGGAAATAAAAAACATAAGTGTTCTTGATATTGTATTTTGTCATCTCCATCTAAGAAGATTGAAATCCTGAGATACAATTTTCTGAAGAAATGAAATAGAATGCCCTCCGGAACCCTTGGGGAGAAGAGACTCTATGTTTGCTCCAAATATGAAACCATAAAGCAGGATAAGTAGAACAGACAAGCATGGTAAACATGTCACATTTCTATTTGCGCAGGTTGGAATGATGTTTTAAGAAATTTTCTAGACCTATTTTTACAGGTAAATTGTGTAGCCCAAAAGCGCTCACAGTAGTGATGTGGCATTTTCTACACATAAAATGACTTTATAAAGCTGTTTTTTTTTCTGATAAAGCTTCAACAGTCCTTTTTTAGTGTAACTTCTAATTTAAAGCTTATTTATGTGATTTTTTTATTGGATTTACATATTCAAAGCACTAGTTACAGCAAAGGGAACTTGCACTGTAAGGTTTGTTAAAGGGGACATTGCACTTGCTATAAATATGTAATATTTTGCCTGGTCTAAAATTACGCTGTTGTATTGAATATGTTTGTTTTTCCTGTATCTCTCCATTCCTGAGATATGATCCTTTCTTCCTTTTTGTACCCTGTTAGACATGGGATGGAAGGGGAGTGATCCTTAACTTTTATCAGTGGCCATCTTTTTTAGTATCCCACCCTCTTGGCTATCAAGATTACATTTACATACAGGGTGCCAATAGGATATTTAAATGCATATTTCAAGAACTGCAGAAAAAAAACAAATAAGGGAAGAGCAATATTTAGATAAGATGATAAAAAATAAAATTGTTTGGCAAAGGATAGGTCACATTCAAATAACCAACATCGCCCCAGAGATGCTTATTAGTAGAACACTAGATATTCTACCATGGTGCTATCCTGTTGAGAAATACGGAAGCAAGCTACTTAAAAAAGCTCTCCCATTCATTTTATACCTCCTAAACCCGTGTATATGTGTAAAACATCAGTGTCGGTGTGCTAATGTACTCACCTATCGCCATCTTCTCCGGTGTCCAGCACCGTTGTCTTATGAGTGATGTCACCGCTCTTCACTTACCTCCTGGCACTTATTCTCTCTCCACTGCTGCTTTGTTGACATGGCAGCCAGGAAGACATCGTGATTACAGTACGTGACCGCTGCAGTCAATCAATGGACTTAGAGGTCTCGTGTCATCTATATCGTCATGACTCTTGAGGCCAGTGATTGGCTGCAGCGGTCACGTATAGTAGTAGGGATATCATTACTGCTGCCAATTGTACAAAGCCCAAGACAGCAGTGGAAAGACATTATTAGACTAAAACATGTTCACTAAAATAATTTAAACCTTGGAAACCCATTTGATGGTTACACCTGGTTCATTTCTTGTTTTGTAAAGAAAAAAAAAAGTGCAGGAAAGTTTTGAAATATTTTTTTTTACGAATTATGACCTTAACGCCACTATTTACCGTAGTTAAAAAAGGGTCAAATCAACAAACTTACTATAGACTACAGGGATATTAGAAGTTACTAGAAGTTTAGTGATTACGGTGCATAAAAAGTGCAAAGCAACTATAGTAGGGTGAATTCTAAAATGATTAATAAGCTGTTACATGGTGTACCTTGTTTTTATAAGTCATCAGCAGCTGCAGAACCTCTTTTATGTACCTCTTTCTTTTACCGTATATATTATTTGATGTGAAATACCTGAGTACATTAATACTCGGACTCTTTTTTTTATTTACTTTGCCCAGAATTCTTCTGTAAATTAATTTATATTTGACATACTGTATATGCTGCAGAAACAAAGTAAAACATTTACCTATAGCAAGTTTTACAGGGTCCAGGGACTTTACACTTTTTATCAGGTTTCCACACATGCTGCTGGAATGGCTATAATTTCCAGTTTAAAGGTTGAGTGTTTAATACATTTCTGCAGTTTTGATGACAGAGTGTAAAAAGAAAAAAAAGGCAAAACAATTAGGACTATGCACATGTTAAGTATTTGTTGCAGACATTTTTTGCATAAAAAAGTGCCTCTTGTCAGAAGAAACGCTGCAAAAAAGTGCGGTTTTTGCATTTGCTTTTGATGCATTTTTTCCCATTCATTAAAGAAGAGGTGAAAAATGCTGATAGAATCGACATGCTGCAGATATGAAACTACTTAAAATCTGCAAGGAATAACATAATCAACATGTGCAGGAGATTTCAGGCATCTCAATTACTTTTCTGGGAAAGCAAAATGCTGTGTTTTTTTCTTTTGCAACAAAAAAGTGCATGGAAAAAATCGAAAACACAACATCAGCATATACCCTTACACCTCTCCAGTTATTTTTTTTTATCAGGAAATACATTGCTAAAACGTGTCCATCATTGTCTACTATTTATATACTGTATATGTTTATATAATATATATATATATTTATATACTGTATATATTTATATAATATATGTATATATTTGTATAAAGTATATATACACAGGGTGGTCCAAAAATAGGTGGACAGTATGTGTAATAGGGTTATGAAGGGGGAGATTTATCAAACATGGTGTAAAGTGAAACTGACTCAGTTGCCCTTAGCAACCAATCAGATTCCACTTTTCATTCTTCACAGACTCTTTGGAAAATGAAAGGTGGAATCTGATTGGTTGCTAAGGGCAACTGAGTCAGTTTCACAGATCCAGTTTTCACAGATAAATCTCCCCCAAAATGGCAAATAATTTAAATACAGATCAAATAAAATGGATTTTAAGAGTATTGGAAATCTCAAAATGCTGAAACAGAGCAAATTAAGTTGAAACATTTGGTACTCAAGCCACAAATAGACAAACCATTTAACACATTTGTGACAAATTATATGCCACTGGCTCAATCCTTAATGCTCCAAAAACTGGTTGACCCAAAACAGCCTGTACAGAAAATAAAAACTACTTGTTGCTGAAACATTTGTTCAGAGTCCAAAAAAGTCCACCAGAAGAGTCTCTTTAGAATTGGAATTTCACGAGCTTCCATCATGCAAATCCTGAAATCTATTGGGTGGAAAGCTTATCGTCCACGTCTAATTCATGGTTTATTGGAGGATGATCCAGACAGGCGGATGCAATTTAGTGAGATTATGCTTAACGAAATTGAAGAAAATCCAGTAATTTTAGATAACATTATGTGGAGGATGAAGCTTCTGTCACATTATCTGGCCATATTAACAGACATAATTGTATTTACTGGTATAATGAGAACATGCATTTAACATTAGAGCAACAACTAAATGAGCCTGGTGTCAATGTTTGGGGTGGTAGTTCAAGTTTTGGTGTTTTGGGACCATTTTTTTTTTGATGGAACAGTCACAGGAGATAAGTATCTCGAAATTCTAATAAATCAAGTTGTTCCCCAGTTACAGCAACAGCCTAATTCAAATGACCTTTATTTCCAACAAGATGGGGCCGCTCCACATTATTCAAGAGTCGTCCGTGAGTATCTTGATGAAACATTTCCTAATAAATGGATTGGCCGAAGAGGCCCACTTGATTTGCCGGCGCGTTCACCAGACTTGACTCCAATGGATTTTTTCTTTTGGGGAGTACTCAAGGACAAAGTTTATAGTCGGAAACCAAAAAGTGTCAGTGATTTGAAAAATTCCATAAGAGATGAATTTCAAGAAATTACTACCCAAAGAGACTTGTGCAAAAATGTTTGTCAAAGCGTAAGAGGCAGACTTCAAAGCTGTGCAAATTGTGATGGAAAACAGTTTGAGCACCGGCGTTGATAAAATTTAAGGGATTTTGTATTATTGTTCAGAATAAAATTTAATTGTCAATGTTATGCTTGTGTTAGTAAATATAATTTTATATATAAATCAAAATAAATGTTGTTTTCTGTCCACCTACTTTTGGACCACCCTGTATATAAAACACAGGCTGTTTAGGAGGAAGGCTTTGAATGTAGTTGATGGTGATTATTACAGTATTTTCCATGGTTGAATATAATTTAATATAATATAAATATTTAACTTTATATAATTTTATATAATTCTAATTATTAATAAACCATATAATAATAATAATACAATACTGTGGAGGATGTTATAACTTTAAAAGTGAGCAAATGTTTTTCTTATTTGGGTTTTAGCAAGTTACCAGTGAGTTCCCATTTCAACACCCATTACGATTTTTTAGGGTACTTGATTTTCATGTTTAAGATTTTGCATTTGGTGACTTTGCGAATCAGTTTAATTCAAATCAGAAAAATAAAGTGTTCACTTCTAATTCTTTTCTTATTTCCCTTTTTCGGTTTCCCCTTATATCATATACCACCTAATCTGAGAGCAGTATCATGTAGAGAAAGAGACCTTGATTCCAGTGACGTGTCACTTACTGGGCTGCTTGCTGTAGTTTTGATAAAATCACAGTTTTATTAACTGAAGATTGTCAAAGAGGAATAGAAAACCTGCTGCCACATAGTACTCCATATTTGTGAGCTTTGCGTAACCCCACTCCACCACTGATTGGCAGCTTTCTGCCAATGCACAGTGTATACAGAAAGCTGCCAATCAGTGATGTGGGCGGGGTTATCCAGAGCTCAGCATTCAGAGGTCTGCTAGATCTGCAACAGGTAAAACAGTGATTTTATCAAAACTGCAGCAAACAGCCCAATAAGTGTTACATCACAGGAATCGTGGTCATTGCCCCTACATTAAACTGCTCGCAGTGTAGCAAAAATCCAGTAACGGATTCCCTTTAAGTCACCCATAAACATGAAATTAAAGTTGGTAGAACTTGTCAATATCAGTGTGCTTGTCCGACAGTCTAACGTGTATGGGTGCCTCTCATCGCTCTCCCAACAGATGATGTTGGAGGCGATAAGCGTCAAACAGTTTGCATGTAAACGCCCCATCCTTTTGTTCCCCAAAACATAAGCCGCCGCCAGAGCTGCCTAACAGCAGTTTTCTCCCCATTGACAAGACTTGAAAGCATGGCCATGGTGACATTTTGTGTATATGACAGTGTCGTGAAAGAAGCTGATGGACAGCTTGGAGCTCAGCTGACAGATTTTGCATTTGTTTTTTGACCTCAGCAGAGGTAGTGACACTGCTTCCCCATAAGCCTGTGACTACCTGATTATTCACACAGCCACTAACCTGGGGTGCCATGTTTTTTTTTTGGAGCTGCAAAATAAGTTCCCTAATGACCTCTGGTCATCAGATGAGTAATTCCCCTAGTAAATAGTTTCTTAGACTCTTTTAACGCAGTGCAATCTATATAATTTGTCTAGCAGAGGTTAAATATCTTAATATCTACTAGAAGTGAAATTACGTACGTCTCGGAGGATATAATCAGTAGCTCTCATTTGCCTTTAAGTAAACAGCTTATCCGTCGCAGGAAAAAAAAAGTCTTTTGACTTTCAGGAGAGGTAAGTGGTTATAGGTTCATTAATATGTAAAGTGCGCTACGTAGATCTCAATGAAAGTGACAAACAAGTGTCACTGTGGGTATTGCTGAACACGGGAAATGGTTGGTTTGAGCTAATATATACTTTTGGCACTACTTCATCTTAAAATCATACATAGCATCTAGCACCAGCAGGTTGATTTTATAGCTTCATCTATTACTTTACTGTCACTGTTAATTGTGTTCCTTTACCTCTGCAGTATTCTGCAAATTGGGCCTATCCAAAGTGACAGGAGAAAGAACATTAAGCATCTGACAAGATGATATCTAAGTTCAATTTCCTACTCTTTACCTGATTTATATCTGCAGAAGATAATTTTCCTTTCTGTCATAAACAGCCCTATAAATCAGAAGTGCTTATGGAACAACTACACGGAGAGCCCCCAGCTTTGTATCCTCTGTGTTCCCTATTAGGAAACCATTACTGCAGAATTTTCCTCCTTCAAACAAAAATGATGAAATTTAATACCGCCGAGATTAGAAAGATTAAGAGCTGGAGGACTGCTGGGGCTTTTCAATTGAAGCAGCTATCTGAGCAATCTTTGCAAAACTCAATAAAAACAGGGTCTCTCCTTTGACATCATTATCCATCTGTTTGGATGAAATTGCTGTATCATGGTATAAATCTGTGATACAAGTGACATATCCTTTGAAATAAAAGGGAACATTAACTGCTCTATCTTCTAGAGGCCCTGGGACAGGCTGGCTATAAGCTCACTCAAGTGTGATGGCAGTTATTTTGTGTTTTACTAGACTGCAGACAATTATCCTTTGCTCTCCTCCCTCTTATGACAAACTGCCGGAGCTTCTGCCGAAATGATCTCAAATAGATTTTCCAAAATGCTTAGTGCTAGATTGCTTCCATACATTATTTCTTTTCAATGGTCTGAAAATAAAAACCTAATCCACAAATCAATTGCTGTTTCTATTGGATGTACATTTTATTTTTCCCACTATCAAGATTTTATATAGATTGTGTCCTTTTCTGCGTTTTTTTTACGTACAAGCGAAGCCTTACCCGGCATTGCCAAGTGGTCAAGATGGAGCACCGATTTAGACGTCGGGGACAGAAGCTTATTTAACCTGTAAATACTAAGCATGTGATCCCAAATGTGGGATGAGTGGCTATTGCTAACCAGTGACTTGGACACGACGGGAGTATGGTGAATGGGGTTTATCCAAGGTCTCGACACATAACATCAATTTATTTCATTCCAGTGGTTTATATTGTGCCGTCTATAGATTGCAGTCACTGACATCAGTCACAATCAGGAAGAACATCATGCACAATATAGATTGCACCCACTTCCAATTGAGGCACAAAGATTTTATGAGATGAAAAAAATGGCTTTTTTTTCCAGGAATAGCTCCACTCTTCTCCATAGGCTGCTTGTGGTCTTGCAGAAACTAAATAGAAAGCAAAGTTTCAATACTAAGAGACAGCCCATGGACAAGAGTGGCACAGTTTCTGAAAGAAAGTAGCCACTGTAGGGGGTCAATCTCTTAGAACACACAGAATAGTGTTTATTTCCACTGGTTGTACAATACCAAAACAAAACCATAAAATTCCTAGCCTTATCATGCCACTAACTAAACAATATAGACCCTGGCTACTGGACACGGCTGAGCTAGTCTCAGTTCGGTCACAAAAAACGCCCATCATTCATAGAATCCGGTTCATTGCAAGAAAACTGGAGAGATTCTGACTTGTCTCTCTCCATCTTCAACACATCCCACTCTGCTCAGCTTCCCCCAGCTAACTGAGCTGTGAACACATGGCCTGGTTCTAGTCATGGCTATCCAGGTGCACCTAATCGGGACCTGTAGCGCTAGGATTTAATCCTAGCCTACCTGGCTTTCCTACACTGTGTTTATCCTCTGTCATGTAACCGCCACACCTTTTATTGTTTAAAAGTAACCTTGTGATTTTATGTTTTACTTGGTGGAAAGAATGTGATTGCACCCCAATTCTTTTGACAAATAACAGGGTGCAAAGATCCAGTGGAAGCTACGAGGTTGTTGTGAAGCCCTGAAAATTCTTTATTTTACAAGTCTACAAATAAAACTTTGGAGGCTTGTAGAGTAAATTACTTCCTTGCTTCATCACATCTTTGTGGTATCCACTTGCTCTTTGTCCCCAGTTATATGTCCAAAATATTCGACTGCAACCATACTCCTTTCACCAAGTAAAGCCGTTTCTCTGCCAGCAAGGCTTGACAACCACAGCTAAAGTATTGTTGGAAGCATCAGCATCCAATTACATGTATATTGTTGCACAAAGCCCTAAAGTTGGGGTGCACAACATTTTGTGATCTGAGGGCCATTCCATGACCGCCCACATATTTTGAAGAATGGGGGTTCTCTTCTTCCCAGTCAGTACTTTAGAGAGGAGGAGACCCTTCACACCTTTATCTCCCATATGCCCTTCTGGAGTTCTAAAGAAGAGCCAAATAACCTTAGTCTCTTGATGTATGGGATATCCAGTTATGTGTACACTGTAATCCCACCTCTACTTTGGTTAGAGGCTAAATCTCTTAAAGAATTGTTATATTCCAAAATAGGAACATTTACATTATGTGGAACCTTTGTAAAGTTTTTAATCCACACTTTCTGATCCAGTAAATAATATCCCAATAACACTCAAAGTAAACGATTCCAAAAAATACAACTGCTTACATGTTTGGGCAACACAGTCATAATTCACATCTGGATTATAATTAGCAATATATGCTATACATCTATGTGAATACTATAAAATATAAATACACTCTTCAATATTAAAATTGCAACACCAAGATGGAAAAGTCAATGTCGATTATGTAAATGCACAATGCTTTCAGAGAAGCAGAACCTTCCTCAGACAACCACTAGTAACCTCAGTGATCGCAGTCGGGGCTGTAAGTGGAGGGATTGCTGCATGTGGCGCTCATACTCAATACTGAATAAATCGAGATATTTAGAAAATGTTTTAATTTCATCTTTTGCATGTCACATGTCTATAGATCCTGTGATTTCCATAATTCTAACTCTTTTGCTTCTTGGTGTTCCAAATTCAATGATGAGTAGGGTATGTACATGTTCAATCACTGGCCGACACAATGTATGGGCCCTTGGCAGCCCAAGACGTCCTAAAAATGAAAAATTGCACCTGTTTTGGAGATGGACCCCCCTTACCTCTTGGGCCCATCTGCAGGCCGCACCAATGATATGTTTAATATATTACTTGTATAAATTACTTAATACATGAAAAATTAAGAATATTTTAATCAACTCTATTAAAAAAAAAGAAAAAAATCTTGAAAGCGAAGCTAAAATGAACATTAATCAAGGCATAACGACCTTTTGTACATGAAACAGAGTGTTAGCCTGTAGGATTCATGGGGCAGAAAACCTTCGGTACATTACAGCCTTTGACATTCAAACAACGGCAAGAATTGGTTTAGTTATCTATATCAACAAATGGAAGCGACGTCGTCACCACTATTAGGAGAAGAAATGGACGCTGGGGGAAGAGAACATGGCATTTTCTGATATTTTAGCAGATTGTTATTAGACTTTTTCGCAGGAAAGCGTCTCTGTGAGTTGAGCTTTTAACCCTAAACAAATTCTCATGTACAACAGGAGAAATAATCTTTTAACAGTTTAAGAATCTTCACTTGAACTATCCATTAAGGCTCAGCGAGAAACATAATATAGCTTTAGACCTGACAGTCCAGTCACATGTATTTTTTTTTCCTAAGAATCTTAGAAACTGATGTTTTAAGTTTCAGACTCGGCAAAGTATTTCTTATACTGTATATAGTACTGGAGTGGAAGTTGGGTAACTTTGTGGACCATACTAGGATCCTGGGTACTCATCTAATCTACATGATATACTGCCTCTATGTTCGAATAGGTTTTTTCTGGGGACTCCTCTTTTTATTGGCTTCTTATAAAAATTAGTAGTTGTATGCTTGAGTTCATTAAACAAGTAGATGGTACGTTCCATGTGGAAGAGGGACTGATGTGAAACGTTTTTTCTTTTCTAATTCGTGAAATATTTTGGCTGGAGCTTTTCTTTAGGCAGCAGCAGGTATAAAGCGAATAAAGACCCCAGAATAAGGTTGTGGTGGATAAGAACAGGGCCACAATTCAAATGAGCCAATAACTTAACTGGGGTTCTTTTTTTGGACCCCAGACTGTAATATCTGTACTCTCCTTGTGGCAAAATCTTTCACCCTTTTTCAGGTTTATTTTCACTCTTAGACTTGTATGGCCAAAAAATGTTATATTTCAGAGACTATGAACTTGCTTGCATGTTCTCTGCAGATTCATAGGTCTCACTCTTCCTAGTTTTTTTCAACTCTATATTCCATTTCAGGTTCAACGCTGAAAAACTGAAAATGATATGAAATAGGTAAAAACTAATTTAAAAAAATATTTGAATGTGATGGAATATGAACATGACTTATATAAGACAGGGTGGAGTTGTTTATTTGATGATTTCTCATTTGAGAAATGAATGTAATGGTCATACAACCCATCTGGTTAGATCAAAAGCATCGAAATACTGTGGGTATCCTTAGCCTTAGCTAAGGTCAATGTCCATAACTCTGCCATAAAGGTGACCATTTAACTTGGATAGCTTTTGATGCACAGCAGTCTTTGCCCACTTCCCCATATACATGTATGCCCAGCAAAGTGTTCATACAGTGGATATGGAAAGTATTCAGACCCCTTTAAATTTTTCACTCTGTTTCATTGCAGTCATTTGGTAAATTTAAAAAAGTTCATTTTTTTCCCTTAATGTACACTCTGCACCCCATCTTGGCTGAAAAAAACAGAAATGTAGAAATTTTTGAAAATTTATTAAAAAAGAAAAACTGAAATATCACATGATCATAAGTATTCAGACCCTTTGCTCAGTATTGAGAAGAAGCACCCTTTTTAGCTAGTACAGCCAGGAGTCTTCTTGGAAAGATGCAACAAGTTTTTCACACCTGGATTTGGGGATCCTCTGCCATTCTTTCTTGCAGATCCTCTCCAGTTCTGTCAGGTTGGATGGTGAACGTTGGTGGAAAGCCATTTTCACGTGTCTCCAGAGATGATCAATTGAGTTTAAGTCAGGGCTGTGGCTGGGCCAGTCAAGAATGGTCACAGAGTTGTTCTGAAGCCACTCCTTTGTTATTTTAGCTGTGTGCTTAGGGTCATTGTCTTGTTGTAAGGTTAACTTCAATTGCAACCAGTCGTCCTGTCCCTGCAGCTGAAAAACACCCTCATAGCATGATGCTGCCACCACCATGTTTCACTGTTGGGATTGTATTGGGCAGGTGATGAGCAGTGCCTGGTTTTCTCCACAAATACCGCTTACAATTATCACCAAAAAGTTCTATCTCTGTCTCATCAGACCAGAGATTCTTATTTCTCATAGTCTAGGAGACCTTCATGTGTTTTTAGCAAACTCTTTGCGGGCTTTCATATGTCTTGCATTGAGGAGAGGCTTCCGTCGCGCCACTCTGCCATTAAGACTGGTGGAGGGCTGCAGTAATAGTTGACTTTGTGGAACTTTCTTCCATCTCCCTACTGCATCTGTGAAGCTCAGCAACAGTGATCTTGGGGTTCTTCTTTACCTCTCTCATCAAGACTCTCCTAACCCGATTGCTCAGTTTGCCTGGACAGTCAGGTCCAGGTGGTCCTAAACTTCTTCCATTTAAGGATTATGGAGGCCACTGTGCTCTAAGGCTAGTTTCACACTAGCGTTTGGCATGGCTGCAGAGAGCTCTGTTTTTCTTCCATCAAGCCCCGCCCACTGCGGCATCTCTTCCTTTCAGCACTGCCTACAGTACCTCTGCATGCATTCGGCATACCCTATCTTTAACATTGGGTCTGCAGGCCATGCGGATGTATGCGGATGCCTCCGCATGCGTCGTTTTGATGCTGCGCCGAACTGCTTTGAATGCAACATGTTGCATTTTGTTGCAGTCGGCACAGCGTCAAAACGACGCACGCGGAGGCATCCGCATACATCCGCATGGCCTGCAGACCCAATGTTAAAGATAGGGTACGCAGGACGCATGCAGAGGTAGGCGGCGCGAAAGGAAGAGGAGAAGCAGTGGGCAGAGCTTGACGGAGGAAGTGCGCAGCCCTGCTGAACGCTAGTGTGAAACTAGCCTTAGGAATCTTGAGTACTGCAGATAGTCTTTTGTAACTTTGGCCAGATCTGTGCTTTGCCACAATTCGGTCTCCAAGCTCCTTGGCCAGTTCCTTTGAACTCATGATTCTCATTTGATCTGACATGAACTGTGAGCTGTGAGCTGTGAGGTCTTATATAGACAGGTGTGCATCTTTACAAATCAAGTCCTATCAGTTTAATTAAACACAGCTAATGAAGGAGTAGAACCATCTCAAGGAGGATCACAAGGAAATGGACAGCATGTGACTTAAATATGAGTGTCTGAGCAAAGGGTCTGAATACTTATGACCATGTGATATTTCAGTTTTTCTTTTTTAATAAATTTCTACATTTCTGTTTTTTTTTCAGCCAATATGGGGTGCAGAGTGTACATTAATGAGAAAAAAATGAACTTTTTTGAATTTACCAAATGGCTGCAATGAAACAAACTGTAAAAAATTTAAAGGGGTTTGAATACTTTCCATACCCACTGTATATCTATTCCATTTATCTATCTATCTAATCTATTTTCTGTGACTAATTTTAATTAAAACCCCCTTTGGAATAAGTACATGCCACTGAAGATACATACTGACCACACGGTAATAATGTTAAGTTGTTCCCTGGCGCTTGTTTCCTTTGATGCAGTTTATTGAATGAGTACAAATGTTTTATATAGCCGTGGTTGCACATGAGTGCTTAGGTCTTTTACTTAGATGTCACACATAACAGCTTTTTAGTGTAGATAAATGACTCATTTATCAAGTGTTTAAGAGTGACCCATATGGTAAACTGCTGCAATCTGCACACTCATCTGTGCGTGGGTCTATATTGTAAGTGAATTAAGCCATTGGGTTCATTTTCGGTAAAACACACATTTATATTTAAATGGTTAGGAGCAATGTCAAAGTTGTGGCTTTGTTCACGCTGATTTGACAGTACACATTGTAATTGTCTATTTGTAGTAGAAAATAGCAAAGCTCCTAATCCTGCCGACTAGCGAGCCCTCACTCTATACTGTTTTTAAGCGCTATTTTTTAATGTATGGCTATAACCTTATTGGGGGCATCTTTGTAGCTTATCATTTACATACCTGATAAAAATGAGGAGAAAGCTATATACTTAGTGTTAGGATGCCAGAAAACAAACGTATGAAAAATGCTCCGGTTTTCATTGAGAAAACGCAGTTTTTTTTTTTCTAATTTTCATCCATGTGTCTTTTTTTACATTCATGTGCCATCCGTGTAACATTTGTGTGCCATTCCATTTCAATATAACTACATTAAAACATGTACATGATCACATTCAGTTTCTTAGGTATAACTAAACAATATCCTAATGATCGTAAAAATCATATTTCGATTTCGTATGCATCCACTTCACGCGATCGCTATGCTCTGGATGTGAGTCGTATCCTTTGATTTTGTATTTCTTACTAGGTCACCCAAATTGATGAAGAAACCACTTATGTAATGTGTGTTAGGATATAACATCCGCAGGACCATATCCGTAGTGATACATGTAGGTGGCCTTTTTCATTGCACGATATTGTTTTATTTCCCCACTGGGTATCATCAGTCGGACCAGTTTAGAATAAAGAAAAAAATCACATATTTAATAACATGGGTCAGTGTGCTGTCCAATTAAAA
The DNA here is from genome assembly GCA_033576555.1 of Oophaga sylvatica. Classification (NCBI taxonomy): domain Eukaryota; kingdom Metazoa; phylum Chordata; class Amphibia; order Anura; family Dendrobatidae; genus Oophaga; species Oophaga sylvatica. Next base: position 62,915,874 of record JARQOD010000007.1, read on the forward strand.
ATCAGAAAGCACACGTCTTTTTTATGCACTCATCTGCGTGAGCCCTTAAAATAACAGGGAACACCTAAGTTTCCAGAATCTTCCAGAAAGAACAAATTGAGTCCAGATATAGAGTGAGAGCTCTTGAGTTGCAGTATATTCAGTCTCCACCCACCCAGCCCAATTGACAGCTGCAGCTTGTAGTGAGCAGTGTGAGATCTCAGCAGGGAGGAGGGACACTGAGGAGCTGTTAATGGAGTGGTGTTTGAGTTAAACTGACAAGTATTATACAGCCATTCTGCCATAGATTCTAAAAGTAAGTACAACAGATCTAAGAGATTTAAATGAAGTAAGCAATTTGTATTGTAAATCTAATGAAAGATTTGCTTTAATGATAATATTTCCCGGATCTGTGCATTCCTTGACCACGACACCACAAAAACACTAATGCACGCCCTTATCATCTCCCTCCTTGACTACTGCAACCTCCTACTCTCTGGCCTCCCCTCTAGCACTCTCGGCACCACTCCAATCCATCCTACACTCTGCTGCCCGACTAATCCACCTGTCTCCCTGTTATTCCCCAGCCTCTCCCCTATGCCAAGCTCTTCATTGGCTTCCTATCGTCCAGAGGCACCAGTTCAAAACCCTAACTATGACATACAAAGCCATCCACAACCTGTCTCCTCCATACATCTGTGACATGGTCTCCCGGTACATACCCACACGCAACCTTCGATCCTCTCAAGATCTCCTTCTCTACTCTCCCCTTATCTCTTCTTCCCACAACCGCATACAAGACTTCTCCCGTGCCTCCCGTATACTCTGGAATTCTCTACCCCAACATATCAGACTCGCGCCTACCATGGAAACCTTCAAAAAGAACCTGAAGACCCACCTGTTCGACAAGCCTACAACCAGCAGTGATCCTCAGTCTACTGAATCGCCGCACGACCAGTTCTAACCTCTCCTAGTGTATCCTCACCCATCCCCTGTAGACTGTGAGCCTTCGCGGGCAGGGTTCTCTCTCCTTCTGTACTTATGTGTGACCTGTATTGCTCATATTTATTGTACTTGTCTATATTCGCCCCCTCTCACATGTAAATCGCCATGGAATAAATGGTGCTATAAAAATGAATAATAATAATAATAATAATGATGATAAATGTTCTACTAATATTTAATTTTATAGTTTGATGTGATGGTATTTATGACTGTAGGATATGGTGTGGGTCAGTATCTAATTACTTAGCAGCATGTGCAAAGTTGCATGTCTTTTGGGCACTACTTTTTAAGTTTCCTTAAACCCTTTGACATTGCCACTAAAAAATAGCCCTATCTATGAATTCTATCTAAATAAAATCCTAGGCTGACCATATTCAGTACTGACTGCACAATAGGCTGATAGTAAATCTAACACTTTTCACATTTAATATGATATCTCTAAAGACTAATGAGAAGAAAAACTCAAAACTTGCACTTAAATATTCCTAATAGAGGTGCCCATATTCATTCTCGTCTGGACTACTACAACTTTTTACTGATTGGTCTCCCTCTTACCAAACTTTCTCCTCTCCAATTCATCCTGAATGTGGCAGCCAGGATGATATTTCTGTCCAGCCACTTCACCGATACCTCTACCATGTGCCAGTCATTGCACTGGTTGCCCATTTACTTCAGAATACAATACAAACTTATCGTTCTCACCCACAAAACTCTCCACTGTTCTGCATAATCCTACATCTCCAGCCTTATCTCTGTCTATCGCCATACCCGTGTGCTCCGCTCCGCAACTGATCTAAAACTAACATCCTCCATAATCTGAAATTCTCAATTCTGTCTCAAAGATTTCTCTTGTGCTTCAATATTTTCTTGGAATGCACTACCCCGGACAATACGATTAATACTTAGCCCTTACCTTTTTAAGTGTGCTTTGAAAACACATCTCTTTAGACAAGCCTATCACCTCAATCCACTAACTTGCAGCTATGTGTCATAACCCCTATTGATTTTAATGATGGCGGCACCGTACATAACAAGCACTTTTTACTTACTGTGTCCCCCTATTCCTTTATAGACTGTAAGCTTGAGAGCAAGGCCCTCACTCCTATTGTATGTGTTGAACTATGGGTTACTTTGCAATGTCTATATAGTTTGTACATGAGTCTACTTAATTGTAAAGTGCTACAGAATATGTTGGCGCTGTGTAAGTAAAGTTATTCTTCTTCTTATTATTTTTGTACAGGAAAAATCCATTGTTTTACCTGTTCCAGTGAAATCTACTGATTTCTGTCAGCATAATAAGAGAAATATGTACATCGTAGAGTCTGGCCGGGACCTTCTTTCTCAATTACATCACCCTACATATGCTGTTCCCATCTCGGCTTGATATGAAATCATGGCTGTTATTTCATAAGCCTGCTTGTTTGTTATATGCTTGAATACAAGAAGTCACGCACAGTGTAGAAAAGACTAAAGGTACTGCCACACTAAACAATCCCGCTAGCGATCACGATAACGACGCATACTAATGCGATCGCTAGCGGGATTGTTTCTATATCGCTAAGTGCGGCCACATTTAGCGATATAGTTAACGACGCTATCGCCGTTAGCGATCTTCTTAACGACTTTAGCGGTACAAAAGTACCGCTAATCGCTAGAAAAGTGCCACATAGCGATATATACTTACCAGCGGAGCGCCGACGAGAAAATAGGGTCCGGAACGATTCAGCGACGAGCGAGATCACAGCAGAAGCTCGTCGCTGGCAGATGCCGCACTGAAAACATCGCTAACGGGATCGCTAAATAGTGACGTTTTTAGCGATCCGTTAGCGATATTGTTCAGTGTGCATACCCTTAAGTGCAACACAAAGAGATAAGGGATGAGAAGGGAGTGGAGACTAGTGATGAGCGAATTTGTTTGGATTTTGGGCCCGAATCTCATTTTGACATATTCGAGCCATATTCGGACTCTATTCGTGCCGAATGTATGTCTTAAAAATGTCACAAGCTATACATGTTGAGTTGTACCATTACGAATCAGAACGAATACCAATAATTTCACAACGAAGTGGAGAAAAGTTCAGTAACATAGTAAAAGAAGACTAGGAAAGGTAGCGATATAATAATGTAAGCAATGTAAGCTTGTAGTCTGAAAAAGAGATGATCAAGTCTTGAATGGCTAAATACTAACAAATATGGAAAAAAATGACCAAAAAAGTTAAAAAAGCTATAACTTGCTTGTTATCAATGACAAACTTTCATGGTGACATAATATTATAGTACAGTAAATTCACATATCTCCTCTTTTACATATGAATCTGATTGTTAGTAGAAGTAAAAACACAGGTAATCCAAGTATTCTTACCTCAGATATGTAACCACATTTCACAATAAAAACTGCTTACATTATTAAATAGATATTTTAGATCTGATGATGCTGATGTACTTACTTTGAAAATTAATTCCATTCCCTACCACTGTATTCTTTATAACTCACAATTCCTGATTGAGATGATTTAGTTCAAGAGCCCAAGTGTATTTAGTCCTCACTTCACATCCTGACTAACAGCTGCAGCTTGCACCGAGCAGTACAGGATTTCAGCAGGGAGGTTGAGAACTAAGGAGCTGTTAATTAGGCTACAAGAATGGATGTTGAGATTACATTTTTAAATGGATTATAGAATTACTAGATGGTGGCCCGATTCTAATGCATCGGGTATTCTAGAATATGTATGCGGCCGACCGTGCGCGCCTAAGCAGTGAAGCAGTGTTTAAATGGGTTGTGCACTACTTTAACGTTACTATGTATCTCTCCAGGGCACTGAATGAATTTTGTTATGACGTCACATTGTGAATAGTGCTTGTGACAACATCGCAGACGACGCACAGCTAGCACGTAATTTTCCCGGCTGCAGCCGGCTGTTGTTTCCGCTGACATGACGACTATTTGCTGCTGCAGCCAGGGGTATTTTGTTTCGTGTACCACAGTGAATGACGGCTTGGGGGCGGGTTTGTCTGTAGATTTGTTCCTTTTCACGCCGGGACAAAGAATGTGCTGATTTGTCGCAGACGCTATTTAAATGTGGCGCCCTAATCGGTGATTGGTCGCGGGCAGTGTCCGCGACCAATCAACACAGCACTGTTTAACGTTTGCGGCAAGATCAGTGATTGGTCGCGGCCGCAATTTAAATGTGGCACCCAAATCGGTGATTGGTCGCGGGCAGCGTCCGCAACCAATCAACACAGCGCTGTTTAAGTTTAGTGGCAAGATCGTTGATTGGTCGCGGTGAAAGACCGCGATCAATCATCAAATTGTATTGTGAGGACCGGAGAGCGCCACTGCCTATGCGGCTGCTTCCGCTGTGAGAACCCGGGACATGAGCGGGCGCTCGCAGCAGAAGTATCCCGACCCGCAGCGCCGCTCCCGGTCCTCTCTTGACATCCTAGCTGCATGGATGTCAGTGCCGCTGCCTGTGCGGGTACTTCTGCTGCGAGAACCCGGGACATGAGCGGGCGCTCGCAGTAGAAGTATCCCGGTCCTCCCTTCCGCATGGAGGTCAGCGGCACCGTCGGTCGAGGTCCTTCTGCTGCTAGCGGCCGGGAGATGAGCGCCTCGCACCAGTCATCTCCCCGCTGCCTCGCTGCTAACCTCCGTCCCGCAGATGAGCCGCTAACGGCCGCCATTTTTTTTGTGAAATCCCGCGGCGCTGATTGGCCGCTGCCGGACCAATGAGCAACGCGGGATTTCCTGGACAGATAGACAGACCGACAAACAGACGGGATAAGACAATTATATAGTAGATGTTACCTGTGTATTACCTCATATTACTGTGTATTACCTCATATTACTGTGTATTATCTCATGTTACTGTATATTACCTCATTTTACTGTGTATTACCTCATGTCACCTGTGTATTACCTCATGTCACTGTGTATTACCTGTGTTCAGTAAATGTGACAGAAGTACATCAGACACTGTGACTGACAAAACATGTTCAGTACATCATGGGCAGTTGGTGAGTCACATGACCACATGGGCGGAGTTTGCCCTGCGTCGCTGATGTTACTGTGTATTACCTCATGTCACTGTGTATTACCTCATATTACTGTGTATTACCTCATATAACTGTGTATTAAATCATGTTACTGTGCATTACCTCATATTACTGTGTATTACCTCATGTCACTGTGTATTACCCGTGTTCAGTAAACATGACAGAAGTACATCAGACACTGTAACTGACAAAACATGTTCAGTACATCATGGGCAGTTGGTGAGTCACATGACCACATGGGCAGAGTTAGCTCTGCGTCGCTGATTGGCTGCGGCCAGACCAATCAGCGACGCGGGATTTCCTGGACAGACAGACAGACAGACGGGATAAGACAATTATATAGTAGATTCTGACGTGTATTTACAAAGTAAGTACACCAGCCTCATCATTTTTAAGAGATCTATTTAGCAATTAAAGTTAAATTACACAAAAATATAATTATTGTTACATATAAATGCATGTGTATTAAAAGGTAAAACTCTATATTTGGTCTGCACAGGTTTTTAAAACCTTACCTTCACCTTTGAAGAAAGCCTATATAGATAGTAAAAATTACTTTTTTTCTATGGAATTTTAGAACTTGAGAACATAAAATAAATATAATTTGCCATCATTAAATAGATATGTTAGACCTGATGATGCTGATGTACTTACTTTGAAAATCCATGCCAGGATTACTATGGAATCTTAATGTTCAAATTACATAGTTATATAGGTTAACAATTGACACAGGTCCATCAATGTCAACCTTTCTCCAATGGTTATAATTCTCTACTACTAAATTATTTATAAACCACAATTTTGACAGATGACCTAAAGAGTGAGAACTCAAGAGCTCGGGTGTGCTTAGTTTTCACCAAATTATCCTAACAGTTGCAGCCTGTACTGAGCAGTGGTAGGTTTCAGCAGAGAGGAAGGGTCACTGAGACGCCATCAATCAGATTAGGTGAATGGATGTTGAGTTTAAACTTTTAAGCAAATTTTACAATTATTTTGACATGGATTTTTATAGTAAGTACACCAGCTTCATAATTTCTAAGATATCTATTTAGTAATTTAACTTAAATTACACAAAATGCAATTATAGTTACATATAAATGAATATATTTTGAAAGTGTAAACTTTCTGCATTTTTACTAGGCACAAGTTTTTAAAACCTTATCTTCACCTTATAAAAACAGTAGAAATCTTTTTTTTATGCAACTTCAGAGCTTGAGAATATATAGAATAAAAAAGGGTTGTCATCCAAAAGTAAAACTTTCTAGAAAAGGTTCATTACTGGATTTTGCTCTACAAATGATAATGTGAGCAAATGTTGCTTAATTTCATCATCCAAGTTTTTTTTTCACATTTGTCAATCACAAATGGGGTCTTGGATTCATTAAGAACATGATGATTTTTTTTTACTGCATAGGTGACTTTAGACTGCATAATCTAATATATAAAGCTGAATGTATGTATGTGTGTATGTATGTGGGTATGTTTGTCCGGATTGGAATCCGCACCGTCGCACTTACGGGCATGAAATTTTGCACGCCCGCACGTCTCGACCCCGAAAGAGTCCTAGGCTATGTTTTGAATCGAAATTTTAACCCCGCGCGTTCCAAATCGCCAAACAATTTTGGCCCTATCTACATAATGGGGAGAAAGCTGAATGCTTGTGTGTATGTCCGGCATAGGAATCTGCATTTACGGGCATGAAATTTTGCACACCCGCACGTCTCGACCCCGGGAGCGTCATAGGCTAGGTTTTGAGTAGAAATTTTAACCCCGCGCATTCCAAATCGGCAAATAATTTTGGCTCGGGATAGGAATCTGCACCGTTGTACTTACGGGCATGAAATTTTGCATGCCCGCACATCTCAACCCCAGGAGCATTATAGGCTATGTGTTGAATGGAAATTTTAACCCCGCACGTTCCAAATCGCCAAACAATTTTGGCCCTATCTACATAATGGGGAGAAAGCTGAATGCTTGTGTGTATGTCCGGCATAGGAATCTGCATTTACGGGCATGAAATTTTGCACACCCGCACGTCTCGACCCCGGGAGCGTCATAGGCTAGGTTTTTAGTCGAAATTTTAACCCCGCGTATTCCAAATTGGCAAATAATTTTGGCTCGGGATAGGAATCTGCACCGTTGTACTTACGGGCATGAAATTTTGCATGCCCGCACATCTCAACCCCAGGAGCATCATAGGCTATGTGTTGAATGGAAATTTTAACCCCCGCACGTTCCAAATCGCCAAACAATTTTGGCCCTATCTACATAATGGGGAGAAAGCTGAATGCTTGTGTGTATGTCCGGCATAGGAATCTGCATTTACGGGCATGAAATTTTGCACACCCGCACGTCTCGACCCCGGGAGCGTCATAGGCTAGGTTTTGAGTCGAAATTTTAACCCCGCGCATTCCAAATCGGCAAATAATTTTGGCCCGGGATAGGAATCTGCACCGTTGTACTTACGGGCATGAAATTTTGCATGCCCGCACATCTCAACCCCAGGAGCATCATAGGCTATGTGTTGAATGGAAATTTTAACCCCCGCACGTTCCAAATCGCCAAACAATTTTGGCCCTATCTACATAATGGGGAGAAAGCTGAATACTTGTATATAGATATAATCATTACAATTTGTTATAACTAACCGTAGTTAGGTACTATGCCCGGGCAGCGCCGGGCTCTTCAGCTAGTAAAAAGTATAAAACGCATAACTAAAAATCAAGATGAAATGGTAAGTTTCATGAACAAAAGCACATGGCACATTGACATTATGTGTTTACACTGCTTTCTTTACACACATTACAGCACGTTACCTTCATTTCAACTCAAATAACAGATGATGATAATATACCTTCCACCAGCAAAATATATCAGTGGAAATAATTTGCTTTAGATGATGAGCCTGAGTGCGGATTTGTTTTTTTTGTGGAGCAATATATGGGGCCCATCATATACTTGAGCACTATGTGGGATCCATCATATACTGTATGGAGCATTATATGGGGACCATCATATACTGTATGGAGCATTATATGGGGCTCATTATACTGTATGAAGCATTATATGGGGCTCATTATATTGTATGGAGCAATATATGGGGCCCATTATATTGTATGGAGGAATATATGGGGTTCATACTGTATGGAGCAATATATGGGGCTCATTATTCTTTATGAAGCATTATATTTGGGCCCATTATACTGTATGGAACAATATATGGGGCTCATTATACTGTATGGAGCAAATTATGGGGCTCATTATTCTTTTTGGAGCATTATATGGGGCCCATTATACTGTATGGAATAATATAAATATATGGGGCTCATTATACTGTCTGGAGCAATATATGGGCTCATTATTCTGTATGGAGATATATATGGGGTCCATTTTACTGTGTGGAGCATTATATGAAGTCCAATATTCTGTATGGAGCAATGTATGGGGCTCATTATACTGTATGGAGCAATTTGTGGCTCATTTTACTCTATGGAGCATTATATGGGGTCTATTAATCTGCATGAAGCAATATATGGGGCTCATTGTTCTGTATGGAGCAATATATGATGCTCATAATACTATATGGAGCAATATATGGGGCTCATTATACTGTATGGAGCACTATGTGGTGCCCATAATACTGTATGGAGCAATATATGTGGTGCCCAAAATACTGTATAGAGGACTAGACTGTACTGTCCGGTTTCTGAGCTATTGTACAATTTACAATAGATATCACTCATGTAATGTAAGAAGTAAGTGAAGTATTTGGCATTGTACTATACCTATATTTCTCTGCCGTATCTGTGCATCATGAATTGTGGTATATGTTAAAGGGGCCCACTGAAACTCTTTCGCCCGAGGCCCATGAAAACATGGAGCCGGCCCTGCATATCGCCTTACTCTTATCTATTCTATCATATAATTCAAAAGGTTTAGGAATTTACCAGTAGACCTGCACCTCAATCCAGCAATATTGTACTCACTTAAACTTTTTCGTGCTAAGTAATTTTGAAAGTACTGTGAAAATCCCGTATCCCATATTACTGTTGACATATTCCCAATAATCCACCAAGGCTAATTACTGAGACTACCTGACTAACCAATGATAATTAATAGTGCTGGAGTCTTCAAGACCTTAATGTTCATCAGTTATTAATTAACAACTTGCATTGTTGAATAAATAATCCTTATGATTGATGATCGGGTTTATAATTGGACACTAGAGGTGTCCCTGATGGCCTCCTTTTTTTTTTTTTTTAATCTTTTTGCTTGTGTTATCCAAACTGTGAAACATAACAACCGTGACTCAAGCACCATTTCTGAAAATAAACTAAGCTATGGGTCTATTTCATACAGCTAAAACTGAGGCTTAAACACCAGATGCTTATCTATGGCAACATCATGCACATTTTAATCCTTTTTTGGCTCCTTTTGTTTGTTTGTATGCTCTGTTTTAACTAGAAATATTATCTGCAGCAGTTAAACTGTGCATCTAAGCTGCTGTCAGCGATGTCCTTTATTCTCCTCTTTATATTGATCGCTATTTTAATAAAATTACAGATGAAAAGATCATGCCAAATTACTTTCATTTTAGAAAGCAGAATGACTTGGCACACATAGCCCTGGAGTTTGTGCAGTAATATTTTGCTGCTGTGGGGGAAAAGAGACTGAATACCTCTTCATATAAATGGAGTTAACAGAAGACAAGTAGCGGAGGTCATCTGCTGACCAGATGCCACATTGAATTAATAACTTTGGTTATGAAGATATTTATTGCACTAAATTGAAAGTGCAACAGGGCAGTGAGAAAAATGGAAATGTGTAATATGACACAGATTTACTTATTGCACTGTAAATATTGGTATGTAACGCCAAAGCAAAGGCAATTTAATATTTGGAATTGGAAGTGCAAATATTTAAAGGCTTTATGGGCATTGCAAAGAGTTCACTATGTCCATTGGGCCTCATTCGGATCTCCGTTTTTCTAACGTAGGATAAAAATGTACAAATTATTTTGATTAGACAGATTAGAGTTCGGTCCAGGCACCATCAGTTTTTCTCATATGTGAGAAAATTTATTTCTCTCTGTCTTCTCCTTTCTGACAATCCGTGAAAGTTGGACTGCAATGAGATGGCATCCGAGTGCGGTCCAATTTTTTCACAGACACATAGACTTGAATTGACGATTTTTGTACGACCCATGGATCAAATTCGGACCTAGGGCTACTAGGTCTACGAATAATCGTGAATATGTGAATGGCCCCATAGACTATCACAGGTATGAGTGCAATCTGTTAAAACCATAGCTGCACGAAAAACGAATGTCTGAATGAAGGAATTGGATTATGCTAAATTTGGATATAGAATTGAAACTATGCTATTACATTGCACAGTCTGACTTTATTTAAGTTAATAAAGCAGTTTAGAATCAGTGGTGGATGCTGAACCCTGGACTTAAAGCGTTGTAGAGAACTATTTTTTCCTTTTATTCCCTTTACATTGCGTACTTGAGATTTAATGTTTTTCACTGTTGGTTTCTCAGCATTAAGACTTTGGGGACACAAGTGTAACACCCCTTCAGGGCTACCACGGTACGCTGGGTGTTATGGGGGGTCTCACCTCTTTAGGGCGCAGTGCCTCCACCCGAATCTTGATTGGAGCTCTCTCTAGGACTGCAGAAGGACTGTTATCTTCTGCCAGGGACTGATTCGGGAAACCCCTGCCTATAGCTCAGTACACACTCACCCAAAACAGGAGTAAAACTGTTTAACTGGTTTATGGATATGCAGCAGAAATGAAGTGTATTTAAAGAAACAACATGCAATACAGGTAACGGTGCTCTATAAAAATCATATACACATCACAACCTAATTCTTTCCCCAACCCTGCAAATATAACGTAGCAGGGTTCCCCTTTTCTTGTATTAACCCAGTCCAAACGTTGGGGCCCAGTTGCCGCGGATGTTGGCGCGCAAATTTATAACCGTTGGTGCACTTAGATGCTCACGAAGGTAAATAGTCTGGGGCGTAGTGTACTCACTGTAACGGGCTGGTTGAACCACAAGTCTCGAAAAGGGGCACTCACGGTGCGTCTCCACCGGTGGTAGTTTTCCCTGGACCCCAACTGGGGGCGGCAGGATTCAGGCCTTTATACGGTGGGAGTGCCGGTAGAACTCTCCGAGTCCTTAATGTTGCTTGCTTCACCTGATGACCGGGCTGCGCTCTCTCCAGATTCGCAGGTATATCAGAGGGGACGGGAACGCTCCGCTCTTTAGAGGAATACAAGTCCACAGCGCTCCATCTTTTACATGAACCATCCACTCTCTCACTTTCTTTCACTTCCTCTGCAGCTCCCTCCCCCAAGTTCCTCCTCCCTCCTATCCCTCCAAGCTGTGTCATCTGACTGAAACAAGGGTCCATGGGAATTGTAGTCCCCGCAGCTCAGGGAAAAAACCATTAATGTCTGAAGGTCCCTGTTTAACAGCAGCTGCAAAACTCTTCTTAGTGTCTGTAAATCCCAGTATACCAGTAGCTGCTCTGACAGTTCCATGTGCAGGTGTTACATTCTCCCCTGGTGAGTCATTGAAAGTGTCCCATCACGACATGAGGACTCACCACCTGAAACATGAATGGGGGTTAAGGCATCCTGACTAACACCAAATTTACATGCATACAAACCACCTCCTGGACACATGGAAGATACCGAGAAATAAGGCCAAACAGAATTTGAATTTGGGTGTATCAACCTGGGGACTTCAGTGGTATGTCCCATTCTGTCATAAGTCAACATCATGGGTGGCCTAATGTCCCGCTTGGGACGAGTGTGTACCGAGGGGCCCACCTCCTCAGTCCCCGACTCTTGTCTCTCAAGAACGGGCTCCACCAGGTGAATCTCTTCATTCAATAAATGTCCCTCTTCTGAACTTTCCTCCAATTGTGGGCGGGGTGCACTCGCCTCCTGACAAATGTCCCTTTTCTTTGTTTCTACTTCAGGGGTCTGGTTTTCAGGGTCTACGCCCATGGGGCATGGGTCCTCGATCCACCTGTAGCTCCATTGACAGTCAGGTCCCCATTCATCCCCAGACTCGCTGTCACATCCTCCTGAGGCAACTCCAGTCTGGGGTGGGTTTTTACACCTTGGACTTCTCCTATTGCACTGAAGAGTTGTATGACCTCCTTGAGTTGGCAATGGGGGTAAAGGGATGTTTTTTCCCACAGGCAACAGATAATGTCGATGATAGGTTTTAACAGCTCCACCCCCTTTTTCGGGCTTCACTCTGTAGGCCGGAACACCGGGCAACTTCTCCATCACCACGTAAGGGTCAGGACACCACCGATCAGCAAGCTTGTGCTTCCCAGGAAGGCCCAAAAGCTGAATAAGAACTCTGTCTCCAGGTAGTAAAACTTGTTCTCGAACCCTACAGTCGTAGCGAGTCTTATTGCGCTTCCCTGACCGACCAGAGGCCTGCTCTGCCAATTTGTAAGCTTTTGTCAAATCTTCTTTTAGCTGGGACACATATTTTAAGTAGGTCTTCCCATTAGAACGGTCAATGGATGTCCCAAAACTAATATCCACGGGTAGTCGGGCTTTTCTTCCAAACATGAGGAAATAAGGAGAATATCCAGTTGACTCATTTGTGGTGCAATTGTAGGCATGAACCAACTGGCTCACATGCCTGCTCCAGTGTCCCTTCTTCCTGGGATCTAAAGTGCCTAACATGTTCAGAAGGGTACGGTTGAATCTCTCAGGTTGAGGATCCCCTTGGGGGTGATATGGCGTGGTTCTGGATTTCTTGATCCCACAGAGAGCGCATAGCTCCTTGATTAGTCTACTTTCGAAATCTCTTCCTTGATCGGTATGGATGCGGGCAGGCAGCCCGTAATGTACAAAGAACTTCTCCCATAATGTTTTTGCCACAGTAATTGCCCTTTGATCTTTAGTGGGGTAGGCCTGGGCATATCGGGTGAAATGGTCAGTGACCACTAACACATTACTGACATTGCTTTCATCAGGCTCGATGGAGAGGAAATCAATGCACACTAGTTCAAGTGGGCCATCGCTGGTAATGTTCACAAGGGGGCTGTTCTCAAAGGCAAGGTTTTTCTCAACACACACCGGGAGCATGATTTGCAGTATTCTTCAATATCCGCTTCCATGCGAGGCCAATAGAATCGGTCGGCCACGAGACTCGTAGTCTTTTCGATGCCAAGATGTCCATGGTCATCATGCAGGGACTTCATGACCATCTTCCGAAATCGGGTGGGTAACACCAGCTGCCTGCGGACTCCTCCCTTCTGGCCCCTTGTCTCTCGGTATAGTAGCCCATTTTTTACTACTAGCGACTCTAGCTGCCGAGTCAGCAGGACAGACTCCTCTGTTCTTAATGCATTCTTTTCGGGCCTCCAGCCCCTCTTTACCCACCATCGAACTACCCCCACTGACTGATCCTCCTGCTGCGCCGTCCTGACTTGATTATGAGTCAGTTGAGGGAGAGAGTCTGGGGTTACATTTGTCACTCGACAGTACGACAACGGGAGCGCTTCGCTAGATGCTCCTAAGAATTTAGCACAGCACTGCAGAGTGAGGGCATCAGTTCGATGTCTATGGCACAGAGTCTTCACCTCAGGGGCAGGGACCTCTATCCATCCTCCTTCTTCTTCCTCATTTAAAGGTTCACTAGGCAGGCGAGAGAGTGTGTCTGCATCAATGTTACTGATCCCTGGTCGATATTTTAAGCTGAAATCATACAGAGAGAGTGCGGCAAGCCACCGGTACCCCGTGGCATCCAGTTTTGCTGTGGTTCTCACGTAGGTTAATGGATTGTTGTCGGTATGAACCACGAAGCGTACCCCATAGAGGTAGTCATGCAGCATGTCCACTACAGCCCATTTCAGAGCCAGAAACTCCAGTTTGTGAGCTGGGTAGTTGCGTTCACTGGGAGTCAATCCTCGACTAATGTAGTAAACGGGACGTAGACAGCCATCATGGTCCTGATAGAGAATCCCTCCTAGTCCGTCGAGAGAAGCATCTATATGTAACACATATGGTTTACTGGCGTCTGCATAGGCCAACACTGGAGTTTGGGTCAAACATGACTTCAGTTTCTCGAATGCCTCGTCGCATAAGGGTGTCCATCTTTCCCCAAAAGGTTCATTAACTCGGAAGTAGTCTCTTTTCCCTGACCTTGAGGGGCGGGCTGTCCCACCGGAAGGGGGATACCCCTGGGTAAGAGCAGTTAATGGCTTCGCAATCCGAGAGTACTGGGTACAAATCTTCGGTAGTATCCACAGAATCCTAAAAAGGACCTAAGCTCCCCCAGCTTGGTGGGCTTAGGCCAGTTTACCACAGCCTCCACTTTGGTGGGGTCGGTGGAAATTCCTTCTCTGCTGACTATGTGCCCCACATATTTCACAGTCGTCTGGCAAATCCGGCACTTATCAAGGGACAACTTCAACCCAGCCTCCTTCAACCGATCCAGCACCTTGAACAACCGCTGATTGTGTTCTTCCAGAGTCTTCCCAAAAACAATAAGATCATCGAGATAAACCAAGACCTCACGTAAGTGCATGTCCCCCACTACTTTGTCCATACATCTCTGAAAAGTGGCCGGAGCACCTGTCAGTCCTTGAGGCAGTCTTTGAAACTCGAAGAACCCAATGGGGCAGATAAAAGCGGTCTTCTCTTGATCTTCCTTTGACATGGGTATCTGATAGTAACCACTCCGGAGATCTAACACAGAAAACCATTGGCTCCCTTGCAGGCAATCTAAAGCTTCATCAATTCGGGGCACAGTGTACTGGTCAGGAACCGTACGTTTGTTCAAAGTACGATAATCCACACACATCCGAATAGCTCCACTTTTTTTTCGAGCAATCACAATGGGGGAAGCATATGAGCTACTAGACTCTATGATGACTCCTGTGTCTAACATACCGCGTAGATGCTGCCTAACATCTTCGATATCCGCCGGGGCCAATCTTCGGGATCTCTCTCGGAAAGGCTTTTGATCTTTCAACCGAATGCGATGCTCTACTCCTTGGGCGAGGCCCATGTCCCATTCGCCCAAGGAGAAAGCCGCCCCCCGCATCATCATGCCGTCGATGACTAGCCTCCTCTCTTCTCCTTTCAGCTCACTTCCTTCAAAACAAGGGTCAAAGCTTTCAGGCTGCAGTTCCCTCTTCTCCTCCTCCGTCCTCACATAGGCTTCCAGACAGACTGGGTGGATGGATAGGGTCTGCGAGTACTTTTCTCCCCCAGCTTCACGACACCACTGAGCTAACGTACGGAAAATGTTGGCATTTGTTCCCACTATGACAGGTGTGGGTCTCTCATCTGCCTCTGCCTCCGGGCAGATTAGCGCTATAATGGGTATCTCTTTATCCACTCCAACAACAGTCTCTGGGAATCGTAGTGTCACGGACACGTATCCTCGGTAGGGATAGCTGTGTTCACTCAGTCCCCACACCACGAGTCCAGACAGCGGTTTCAGAGGCACATTGGATAAATATCTTTTATACCATCCTTCAAAAATGATGGACACTTGAGATCCGCTATCCAGCAATACTGAACAAGATTTACCATTGATATATGCGGGGACATGCGGGGCTGGTCCCACTAACCCTTCAGGCAGTGTTTTCGATGAGGCACTATTGGATGGAGAGGTAGAGTAGGTCTTAGTTGCTGATGGGGGCTCAGTATGGGGTTCTACTGGCCCCCTTTCCCGTTTCCCGACTGCCTCGGAGGGAGGTGGGGAGAATGTGAAGAGTTCTTTGAGCTCCACCTCTTTGGACACTGACGAGCTATATGGCCCGGACTCCCACAGACAAAGCACCCTTCTGGTTTCCTACTTTCCACTCTACACAGGTCATCATTCTCTCTTCCTGAAGCCAGGGTCTGCTTCTCGGCTACCTCTGCAGCACTTTGTAACCGCTGTATTGTCTTGGCCTGAGCACTTAACAATTGAGTAATCTGCTCCCCCTGTTTCTCGATGACTTTCAGCAGTTCCCTCTCTCGGCAGTCGGCTGCTGGCTTCAAGGCAACAGTAGTCACCCGAGGGGAGGTCTTCTCTCTTGCGGCCAAAATAACCTCTTCCTTGCGAACTTCCTTAAGCAACTCATGAAAAGAACCAGGAATCTTCTCTTTATCACAAGACCTCATCCGCTGAGCAATTGGATCATGAGTGAGAGCTCCTCTGAGTACTTGGTCCAGACGACACTGATCAACTTCTTTAGGGCTGACTCCACCTTTAGATACTATTCTATGAACCATCTTATCCAATCGGTATAGATAGTCGGACATCTTCTCATCTGGTTGTTGGTAGGTGGTACGAAGTTTATAGAGTAGATCAGTAGCATCTTCAGGGGATCCAAAAGCATCTTCTAAAGCACTCATATAATCTTGATAAGTTGCTAGTGGCTTGCTCCGCCAAGCAGCCTGCACCACTTCCATAGCAGTACCCTTCAAACTTTCTACTATTCTCTGCTTCTTCATGGCATCAGTGCACTGCCACTCTTCTAAGCACAGTAAAGTGACATCCCTCCAAGTATCATATTCTTCTTCTCCAGCAGGGGTGGGGAGGGCACCCGAGAAGGTTCTTAAACAACGGTAGTTCCCTTCTGGCTGCATCTTTGCAAACTGACTGACTAACTTTTCCATAGCTGTCATAAGCACATCAACAGGTGCCGCTGTCTCTTCAGGACTGGTTCTAAGGGGAGTAGAGGGCGGACGTATACTAGTCTTCCTAGACTGAGTGGTTGATTCCTGTTGCCGGGTCTCAACTTCGGACTCATTAGGCCAAGTGATCTTCCATTGTCGACCATACTCTGGGGACAACGGCTATCATGGATGGGAAGTAATCTTTCCTCAAGATCTGCCCGGTTGAAATCAGGGCTATGGGTAACTGTCCCCCCTTTTCCTTTCTGCGGTCGACCACTTCAGGGTGGGCAAGTTCAGTGAGTCGGTTAACTATTTTCAGTATCTCTTCATCAGATGCATCACAGAGCTCACCACTCACTGCAAAGCTTTGTCTAGCTGTAACATCCATCTCTTCACACCACAAATATACTTCTCGCTCTGTTAAAGTCTCCATAGTAAATACTCCTGTGTTAGTTCTGTATCTCAGCAGTGCCTCCACTGTAACACCCCTTCAGGGCTACCACGGTACGCTGGGTGTTATGGGGGTCTCACCTCTTTAGGGCGCAATGCCTCCACCCGAATCTTGATTGGAGCTCTCTCTAGGACTGCAGAAGGACTGTTATCTTCTGCCAGGGACTGATTCGGGAAACCCCTGCCTATAGCTCAGTACACACTCACCCAAAACAGGAGTAAAACTGTTTAACTGGTTTATGGATATGCAGCAGAAATGAAGTGTATTTAAAGAAACAACATGCAATACAGGTAACGGTGCTCTATAAAAATCATATACACATCACAACCTAATTCTTTCCCCAACCCTGCAAATATAACGTAGCAGGGTTCCCCTTTTCTTGTATTAACCCAGTCCAAACGTTGGGGCCCAGTTGCCGCGGATGTTGGCGCGCAAATTTATAACCGTTGGTGCACTTAGATGCTCACGAAGGTAAATAGTCTGGGGCGTAGTGTACTCACTGTAACGGGCTGGTTGAACCACAAGTCTCGAAAAGGGGCACTCACGGTGCGTCTCCACCGGTGGTAGTTTTCCCTGGACCCCAACTGGGGGCGGCAGGATTCAGGCCTTTATACGGTGGGAGTGCCGGTAGAACTCTCCGAGTCCTTAATGTTGCTTGCTTCACCTGATGACCGGGCTGCGCTCTCTCCAGATTCGCAGGTATATCAGAGGGGACGGGAACGCTCCGCTCTTTAGAGGAATACAAGTCCACAGCGCTCCATCTTTTACATGAACCATCCACTCTCTCACTTTCTTTCACTTCCTCTGCAGCTCCCTCCCCCAAGTTCCTCCTCCCTCCTATCCCTCCAAGCTGTGTCATCTGACTGAAACAAGGGTCCATGGGAATTGTAGTCCCCCGCAGCTCAGTGAAAAAACCATTAATGTCTGAAGGTCCCTGTTTAACAGCAGCTGCAAAACTCTTCTTAGTGTCTGTAAATCCCAGTATACCAGTAGCTGCTATGACAGTTCCATGTGCAGGTGTTACACAAGGAAAGGAGTTTTTCACATACTGCCATGCAACAAATGAAGGGGGGTACAGGGCCAGTTTCCTGTGGGCCAGAGTTCTCATTGCCCTAAAACCCCTCTTCTAAACATGAGTCAGACAGCTATGGGGGTGTTTATAATTAACTCACTGTTTTTTCAGGACTTCTTCCTACCTCCTCATCCATGGAACCGGGTCTGGCTGTACCTTCAGACAAGACAGGAAACCTTGTTTCTGGGTTAACAGGTTCAGCTTTACTGTGCAATTTGGTGACACACAACTGTAGCATACAGAATAAGACAGAGTCCCTATTTAATGATGTCTCCTTTGTTTTCTTTCCTACCAGTCTTCATCTTCAATCTGCCCGACTTGTCCCTGGTCCAACTGTCCTAGCTAGCCCTAGGGACCCTCCTTCTGGCATAACAGCTTCCCTGAGGACCACCATCTTTCCCTTTCTCTGTGACCAAGCTTTCATCTTCCTCACAGAGGGGACAGAGATATGGCACTCAATATCTATTTCGGACCTTAGGCCCAAGACTGGTCCCGGCATCCAGACAAAACTTCGGATGTGTCCTCATGCTGTGGGTAGACTTGGCACTGACAGAAGCTTTTCATATGTGCATCTAGTTTTCTTAGAACCTATTAACACTGTAATGTCTACAATTCACTGACACCTGATTCCACTCTTTTTCCTTCAGAACTCTCTAACCCGGAAAAGTCTTCTTATAAAACTCCTCTAACCCCTCCCAAAGTATGGGATAATCTCAACCCTAATGTCCTGTGTAGTGCAAGCTATATTCCTATACCTAATGTGGTTCCCCTAGTGGACAGACCTGCATTTGCAGGGACGGCCTTAATTCTGTGCTTGTTTCTTTCACCATTTTTCAATGTACAGTGGCTCTTCTGGCCTCCAAAAAGTCACCATTATGCAGGAAAAATAGGGAAGTGTCTATAGTGCTAAACTTGCACTGTGGATCCTTCAATCTCAGAACTCAGACCCCACCAATCATAAAGTGATGGCATATCCTAGCAATGTGCTATAACGTTTTGGCATGGAAGTTTTCTTCTAATTTGATTACCACTCATTAGCTAGAAACTAATAATAGCTGATCTCTAGAAACATAAATTTGGACCTGAAGGTCACAAGCCACCAACAAAGCATACCCATTTAGATTTAGATTTAAAGTAACATTTGAGACGGCACCATTCCATGGGCATACCCTCATTGCTGACGGACTCATCTCTAGATGATTCTTTTGTCTTAGTTCCATCCATTAATACAGAATATACAATATAGTGGTCCCTTTGTTGGTAAGTACACAGTATGCAAATTACCACTAGATGTTTTTTAGTGTCTCTTATCCTTTACATGAGGGAATTATGTCTCGATCTATGGTGATGTATCCCTTTTACAATCTAATTGAAGTACTGATGCACAACACTTTTTGGTCCAAGGGCTGCAATACCTGTATGCAATACCATACTGAACAAATCCCAAGGGCCACAAAAAATTTTAAAGGGGTACTTACATGAATACAGATCCAAATTATGAGTATTTGAGAAAGATTTGGAGAGATTCTGCTCGGTTTCTGCTTCAGAAAATAAGTGTGAACATACACTAACTTACACTGAGTTTTTGGAGCAGAAACTAAGCACAAGCTGACCAAATTCTCCTCATAACCCCAAACTTTTGAGGATTTTTAATTTTCAACATGGCTAACTGCTAGAATTTGAACATGAAAAGTGGATTCTGAATGAGGCCTAGATGTGAGTGAAAGATGATTGTAATATGGTAAGGTATGGTAAGATTATGAATTTTCTAATATTTATTTTATTTTTATTTATTTTACTCACTTATATAGTTCCATTAATTCCATAGCACTTTACATACATTATCATCACTGTCCTAATTGGGGCTCACAATCTACATTCGCTATCAGTATGTCTTTGGAATGTGGGAGGAAACCAGAGTATATAGCAGCAAAAACTAGGGGATTATTAAGACTTAACATTTATTAAACCTAATGTTAAAAAATGGACACACAAACAAATACCATCCTCCAACCAAACATTGAGGACATATGATATAATCAGAGAGATAAGTCCAACAGGACCACAAAAATAGGAGATATGAATGTAGATCAGACAGTATATGATTGGCTCTGCACCGCAAGAGCAAAATAATCAATCAAAAGCAAATACATGCACCACTAGATTTGCAAATCAATTGTCTGAAACTAAATCATACATGTGTGAGACAGCATGTAGATAAGGAATGATCTCACTCATTTGAAAAAAGGCGTTCCCTCCAATATCCATCTCCTAGTGAGGTATGCATCTGGTCCCCCCCCGGTCCACGACGGCTGACCCTAACTAAATCACCCTGCAAGACCCTACACTAGAGAAAGCAGGTAAAGGAAAGTTGTTCATTTAGGCCTTCTGGAGAAACGGTGAGATAGCTATATTTTGGATGTATTCCCCATATGACTGGCGTGCGTTTCAACCAGATTATGACCCTAATTAATAGGCATTAAACTTTTAAACCATGCACATCACATTCTATTGGTGGTTTGTTTTATGTGTAGCACTGATTGGTGTTAATGGTGATGGGAGTGTCTGATTATTGATATAAGGGGGAGCTGAATATTCCTTTCTCCCCATGAGAGAAATGCATTTGAAAAAGATGTCTCTAGGTGCCATATCCCCTGATGAATCCTGAGAGGAAGAAACGCGTTGGGAAAGGGCTTTGTCTACTCTGGAAAATGACCAGATGCATACCTCACTAGGAGATGGATATTGGAGGGAACGCCTTTTTTCAAATGGGTGAGATCGTTCCTTATCTACATGCTGTCTCACACATGTATGATTTAGTTTCAGACAATTGATTTGCAAATCTAGCGGTGCATGTATTTGCTTTTGATTGATTATTTTGCTCTTGCGGTGCAGAGCCAATCATATACTGTCTGATCTACATTCATATCTCCTATTTTTGTGGTCCTGTTGGACTTATCTCTCTGATTATATCATATGTCCTCAATGTTTGGTTGGAGGATGGTATTTGTTTGTGTGTCCATTTTTTAACATTAGGTTTAATAAATGTTAAGTCTTAATAATCCCCTAGTTTTTGCTGCTATATATTGAAACACATTTCTGGGGCAATTTCCTTATTAATTTGCTTTATTGAGGAAACCAGAGTACCCTGAGAAAACCCACGCAAACACGGGGAGAACATACAAACTCCTTGCAGATGTTGTCCTTGGTGGGATTTGAACACAGGACCCCACACTGTCCCTCTATGAAATATACTCCCCAACGACACACGAACACACTGCGAAATTATTGAAATGTGTTTTTCTGTTCAGGAGATTTTATTTTTCGGATTTATTTTGTCAGCAGAAGGGTTTAAGATGGTCCCTGGGAAAGGTTTGGGCCATAATTGATTCCTTTCAATTTTGTGACCTTAAAGCTTTACAATGTTTTCTTGGATTAGCCAACCATTATAGTAAATTTATCAAGGGTTTTTCTCACACTGCTAAACCACTTACTGACCTTACACGTAAAAGGGCAAATCTCATGGCTTGGTTGTCCGATACTATCAGAGCTTTTGAAAAATTAAAAAAGTATTTAATGTCTGGACCCATTCTAATCCAACCTTATCTTTAAGAACCATTCAATGTGGGGGTGGATGCTTAGGAGGTCCGCACTAGGGGCCGTTTAATGGCAGGAGTCCAAAACTCTGACTAACTAGCGTTCATGTGCTTTTTTTCCTAAAAAAAAAATCTTGTCTGAGCAAAGAAATTATGATGTTGGGAATCGGGAGGAATGGAGGTTTTTTTTGGAGGGAGAGGTTCATCAAGTTACTATGGTCACTGATCACAAGAATCTAGCTTACATTGAATAATCTAAACGATTAACTGCCAGTGAGGCCAGATGGTACTTGTTTTTTTCTAGGTTTAATTTCTGTATCACATTCAGGCCAGGGTCCAAGAATGTGAAAGCTGACGCATTAGCTCGCAGTCTCGATTCAGTTTCTCCTCCAGAACCTCCGTCCTCCATTTTTCCTCAGGGTATTGTGGTGTCTATGGTAACCTTGGAGTTGGAAGAGGAGATCCATAAAGTCCATGCATTGGCTTCTTCTGCTACTCTAGGGTCCAAATTATTTGTGCCTGTACACCTAAGATTACTTCTGTTACAGGAGTTTCATAATTCTGCTTTGAGTAGTCAACCTGGGTTTACTGTTACAGGGAAAGCCATTGCTAGACTTTTTTGGTGGTTGTCCATGCATAATGATATTAAAGATTTTGAATACGCTTGTGAAGTCTGGCACATGCTAAAATCATTCATAAATGGCGGGGGAATTGGCTCCATTGCCTATTCCAAAAAGACCATGGACTCATCTCTCCATGGATTTAATCACGGTATGTATGGTGGGAAAACTGCTATTTGGATGATAGTTGACCGATTCAGCAAACAAGTTCATTTTGTTCCTTTGTCAGGATTATCTAATGCAGAGACACTCTCCAGGCTGTTTATTTCTCATATTGTAAGGCTACATGGGATCACTCTTAACATTGTGTTTGATTGGGGAATGCAATTTGTCTTTAAAGCCTGGAGAGCTTTTTGTTGTAAACTGGAGATTGACTTGTCGTTTTCATCTGCTTATCTCCCTGAAACCAATGGTCAGACTGAGAGGGCAAATCAAGCTTTGGAACAAATTTCAAGGTGCTTTGTGGCAGCTCAGGACTGGTCTTTGTTTTTGTCTCTTGCTGAGTTTGCCTTTAAAGGTTGGGTAAATTAGAGCCACGCTGTTTTTCTGTAATTATGGTTTTCATCCCCATTTTGTTGAGTTTTCCAAGATTAGTTCTGAATGTCCTAGGGTGGATGCCATTGTGCAGAAGCATGAGAATGTCTGGAGGGAGGTTCAAAAGAATATTGAGACTGCTCAGATTTGCCAAAAACATAAGGTCGATAGAAGACATTTCGGTGGGTCCTATTTTTAAGATTGGGGATAGCGTTTGGCTGTCATGTAGAAACATTAAACATAAGCTACCGTTGGTGAAGTTAGGTCCGAAGTTAATCCGTCACTATGAAATTATGGAAGTGGTCAATCCGACGGCCTTTACATTGAGACTTCCTCCATCTCTCCGCATTCCTAAAGTTTTCCATAGATCCCTGTTGAAGGAGTTTGTCCCCTTGGTGGTATCGCCCTCGTCCTTGTCTCCTCCGGTTGCTGTTAATGAAAGTTTAGAGTATGAGGTGCAGAGAGATGTGGATTCTACCAAGGTCCACAACTCCCACCAATACCTCATCCACAGGAGGGGATAAGGGTTTTAGGAGAGATTCTGGGTACCAGCTTGAGATATGAATGCTGAGCGGTTACTCAGAGCCTTAAATCTGAAGTTTCCTTGGAAACCTGGGGTCTGGTGGCCCCCAGAAGTGGGGGTACTGTAACGATTCCACTCCTCAGTGTGTCTTAGGATGCAGTGATTGACAGCTCAGCCATCCAGTTTGGTGCAGGGGCATGCTGAGCTGTTTGTGTTTGTGTTTTGATTGACAGCTTTGCCGCCCAGTCTGAGACTGGAAGGTGCTGAGATCTCATCAGGTGCTCCCTGTTCCCTTGTTTACTCATCTACTTAACTGGGCTGGCAGTCCCAGATAGCCGCCAGCCGTAGCTTCAGCTCATTGTGGTTTGCTTCTCTGTGCCTAGTGCTTTGCTTCTTAATTCATCACTGCTTGACCTTGGATCTCGTTCTGACCATCTGTTTGCCTAATCCCTTGCTCTGATCAATCCTAGTATTTTGACCTCGGACTGGACCCTTGTCTCTTTCTTCTGTTTCTGACATACTCTCCTGGCTGTTGACCTCAGACTTCTTGACTACCTTGACTCATGGCTTGACTGTGAGATGTGACTCAATGTCATACATAGCAAGTGACTTCTGATTTCAGTTAGTGGCTGCAGTGGTCACGTAATGATGGACAGGACATCATCAATTCAGGATTGGCAGGAGCCACCAATACTGTCGTCAGGACTTATGCGTTATGTTTATTTCTTTAATTTATTGGCTGCTCTCAAGTCCTGCAAATTAGCTCCTATTCAAATGAGTGGATTTGATCTGCAGAACCTCAAATTCGGCTACAAAACCATATGACAGAGTGGTGATGTTCCAATCCCTACATTGATAACATTTGGCCCCTGCTAGCAACTGATCAGAGGAGCTACCTGGAGTTGGCCTCATGACTATCTGATATGGATGATCTACCCAATAGTGCCATAGAAAACCTCTTTAAAGAAGCTCTCCTATCAAAGTTTTTATCCTCTTAATATATTACAGTCATCACATTTTATAGCACTGTGCACTAACAATTGCTCATTTACCCTTTCTGCCCAGCTAATTCTTCTGTTTTCCATTAGGTCAATGACATCATTAATAACTAACTAGCTGAATCCTTCTAAGCTCTATGTATAAACAAGAAGTCTATTTTTTCTGTAGGAGTCATCACAGCAAAAGTCCCTGGCAGGGGGGAGGATGGAAAATCCAGGTCAGGAGTTGAAGAGAGGGATGACTCATGCAGGGGAAAAGACTTCCTGTTTCTACATGCATCAGAGAAAAGAGCAGAATAAACTGGGTAGAAAGGCAAAATGAGCAATTGTAAGTACACGGTGATATATAATATGATAACTGCAATATATTAAAAGAATAAAAACTTTGATTGGGAGGAGGACCCTTTAGCCATATGGCGCGAAAGATATTTTTTTCCATTTTTGCTATTTAGTCTGGCTTATTGGCATAGCATATCTGAGTCTAAACAGTGTGTATATGGAAAACCAAATACTTTGCCAATCAAAGCGCCTCATTTACGGCGGTCCGTAGCTTTAAAAGAGCAAGTGATGGAAAAAAAAAAGAGAAAAAGAAGCTGAGGCTCACTTGTAATGCTAAACAGGCAATTAACAAACTCATGGGTGTTAATTATCTTCATACTGTATCATGTTCAATTAGTTAAATCTCTGCAACAAAGGTAACTATGAACAATTGCTTTGATGGGCGTACAGTACTTCATTTGTAGTTAATCGGTTTAAGCCTTGCAGTTGCTAGGTTACGCTTGTCTCCGGAGGCGAGGAGCTGCACAGATGCACTATGTTTAAACGACTACCGAGAACTGTTTAAACTCAAACCATGTATAACTCTTTATTGATTTTTCACAGAAGATCTCAGTTCTGATGAAAAAGGTTTTGATTATTTCTGCTACACGGTTCCTTGAGATTAAGAGAAAAAAAAAAAATTAAATAAAATAAATAATCTGTCATATGCTTCTATTTGATCTCTTGATTCTGTAGCATAAACCGTATCTGTAGCCTTATTATAAATATGAGAGAAGTGTATCTATTTTTCATCCTAATATAGGAGGATTATTGTGTTATTTTCCCCCCTAATTGTTGTTGTTGTAATACGTTTCAGCGCAATGGCGATATGAGAGGAGAAAAGGGGAAATCGTAGGAGAGGACTATCCCGCTACTAATTAATCTGATGCTCTCAGTGACGGGATCAGCTGTACGTGACGGACTTAAACAAAACTAGGTGTGACGGACAGTTCACTTCAATAAGGGAGGCAAGACTCTTTCACCTGTCAACGGGCTGGGCCGAGCAATCAGCTCCCGCGATGCACTACCTTACCATTAGCATTTTCAATGTAACTCAAGAACAGTCATGGAAATCAAGACGACCGCCCAGTTTCTGTTTATTGCCTTGTTTGCCTTGTGATAATAGTACTTGCATGTATGGTCATTCTTTTTGCCTTTTATGG
The DNA here is from genome assembly GCA_033576555.1 of Oophaga sylvatica. NCBI lineage: Eukaryota > Metazoa > Chordata > Amphibia > Anura > Dendrobatidae > Oophaga > Oophaga sylvatica. The sequence continues at coordinate 62,941,844 of JARQOD010000007.1, forward strand.
TCCCTCTGTTTAGGCTTACTAACACATACCAGGTTAAGACTCAAGAAAGGTGAAAATGTTAATTAATATCAATAAGAGCAATTATTAGTTAGACAGGAGGACTGCTAGCTTGTGCATAATGATCAGAGAACTTGAAGGAACCGTGCCAAATTAGCATAATGTGTATGCGACTTCATGGCGATGCCAGCAACATTGTTCTGTTAGTAATTCATAGAATTTTGTGTTTTGTAGTTTTCTATTGCATAATAGCTCTCTTGGTCATTGTTAAGGCAGTTACAATACTTGTGACTGGTACCCAAAGACCGGACATTATTTATTATTTATTGCAAAAAAAAAAATAAAGATTTGGTGATTCTGATATTCCTTTTCGTTTTGCAGATGGAAGGATAATTTCATTTACAGTCTAGAAACATGAAAATGTGAAATGTTAATTTATAGGGGAATAAAATGGTGAAAATGACCCAGTAATAAGTAATTCTAGATATGAGCACATGTATCAAAATACATCTAAACATTGTAGTTATCCAGACCTTCACCCTAGAATCATTCAGACGTCTGTGTAGAAGCTGTTCTTTTTTTCACCGATACAACACGTACCCATTAACTAGTCTAATTACATACTGTGTTTTTCACGGACTGTGTGTCCGTGTAAAGCTCATGGAGACATGTCCAGTATCACGGATGAAAAGTACCAATACAAGTCTATGGGCCTGTGAAAAACATGTACATTAGACGGATGGCATCAGTGTACAGACCATGCGCGGTCCATATACAACATTGTAAGAGATAGTAGAAGTCTTGTAATTTATTTATCCTCCGTGAAAACATTGATGGTAAAAACAGACACACGGACCAAACACTGATGACTTACTGATGAGAAAAATGGACAGAGACCAAACACTGATGACACACTGATGAGAAAAATGGACAAAAAGACCAAACACTGATGACATACTGATGAGAAAAATGGACAGAGACCAAACACTGATGACACACTGATGAGAAAAATGGACAGAGACCAAACACTGATGACACACTGATGAAAAAATGGACAAAAAGACAACAGATGACATAGGAGAAATGGCAGAGACCAAACACTGATGACACACTGATGAGAAAAATGGACAAAAAGACCAAACACTGATGACAACTGATGAGAAAAATGGACAGAACAACATGTACACAGAGAGAAAGACAGACAAACCGATGACACATGATGAAAATGGACAACAAACATGATGACACACTGATGAAAAATGGACAGAGACCAAACACTGATGACATACTGATGAGAAAAATGGACAAAAAGACCAAACACTGATGACACACTGATGAGAAAAATGGACAGAGACCAAACACTGAACACATGATGAGAAATGACAGAGACAACCTGATGACACACTGATGAGAAAAATGGACAAAAAGACCAAACACTGATGACATACTGATGAGAAAAATGGGCAGAGACCAAACACTGATGACACACTGATGAGAAAAATGGACAGAGACCAAACACTGATGACATACTGATGAAAAATGGACAAAAAGACCAAACACCAATGGCACACTGATCTGAAATACGTAGGACACCGGTACTATTTTTTCAATCACTTGTTTAAACACGGACATGGGAATGAAGGCTTAAGGTATGTACATACAACATCTTTTTTCAGGTGGGTCAACTCTGAAAGACACTTTATACTTTGTTATTAGAAGTCAATAAAAAGGCTAGAAAAGGCACCCGGGTGTTTTTTTTGCTTCAAGCTTTTTTGCTTGAAAAACCACTATCAGTTTCTTCATTGTTGAATGGAGTTAAAAAAAACAAACCAGAAACCACCAGTAAAATAAATGACCCCAAAAATACTGAAAAAACACAAAACATTGGAGGTCAAAAACATCAAAAAAGCGCTCAGGAAATGACAAAAATCTGCTTCAGAAAAAAAATGCCAATATTTTCTTAAACTTCTTTTTCTTGATAAACTTGGTGGGTTGGTTTGCCCGCCTGAAAAAGACGTTGTGCATACAGACCCTGTCCCTAAGGCCTCTTTCATGTCTGTTTTCTTCTTGTATGGACCAATTGTTATCAGTGAGAAGTGATACAATTCGAACATGAAAAGTGGTCGTCTGAATGAGGCCTAGATGTGAGTGAGCAAAGATGATCGTAACATGGTAAAAGATTATTAATATTCTAATAGACCTAAGTGCTAAGTGCGGCATACGAAGCAAAAGTCGCACCCAGACCCTTTTGCACTTGATGTCGCAACTCGCAAAGGCTCTTAGGTCAATTCTAGGGGTTTTCTGGAATTTTTCTTAAGTTACTAAAGAGTAAGGAATGTTATAAAATAAAGAAACATCCATTATGCATCCCTTGAATTCCTTGCCAGAGTAGCTGCATCAGACCAGTGGTTCCCTCCAGTCCTGTGGTGATGATTTACAGTTTATCATTCACATGACCACTGCAGCCAATCACAAGCATCAGTGCTGTATGCAATGGGTTCAGAAAGTATTCAGACCCATTTAAATTTTTCACTCTTTGTTTCTTTGCAGACATTTGGTAAATTCAAAAATGTTCATTTTTTTCTCATTAATGTACACTCTGCACCCCACCTTGACTGATAAAAACCAGAAATATAGACATTTTTGCAAATTTATTAAAAAAGAAAAACTGAAATATCACATGGTCATAAGTATTCAGACCCTTTGCTCAGACACTTATATTTAAGTCACATGCTGTCCATTTCCTTGTGATCCTCCTTGAAATGGTTCTACTCCTTCATTGGAGTCCAGCTGTGTTTAATTAAGCTGATAGGACTTGATTTGTAAAGGCACACACCTGTCTATATAAGACCTCACAGCTCACAGTGCATGTCAGACCAAATGAGAATCATGAGGTCAAAGGAACTGGCCAAGGAGCTCAGAGACAGAATTGTGGCAAGGCACACATCTGGCCAAGGTTACAAACAAATTTCTGCAGTACTCAAGGTTCCTAAGAGCACAGTGGCCTCCATAATCCTTAAATGGAAGACGTTTGAGACCACCAGAAGTCTTCCTAGACCTGGCCATCCAGCCAAACTGAGCAATCGTGGGTGAAGAGCCTTGGTGAGAGAGGTAAAGAAGAACCCCAAAATCACTGTGGCTGAGCTCCACAGATGCAGTAGGGAGAAGGGAGAAAGTTCCACAAAGTCAACTATCACTGCAGCCATCCACTAGTCAGGCCTTTATGGCAGAGTGGTACGACGGAAGCTTCTCCTCAGTGCAAGACATATGAAAGCCTGCATAGAGTTTGCTAAAAAAAAACATATAAAGGACTTCCAGACTATGAGAAATAAGATTCTTTGGTCTGATGAGACAAAGATAGAACTTTTTGGTGATAATTCTAAGCGGTATGTGTGGAGAAAACCAGGCACTGCTCATCACCTGCCCAATACAATCCCAACAGTGAAACATGGTGGTGGCAGCATCATGCTATGAGGCTGTTTTTCAGCTGCAGGGACAGGACGACTGGTTGTAATTGAAAGAAACTTGAATGCGGCCAAGTACAGAGATATCTTGGATGAAAGCCACTTCCAGAGTGCTCTGGACCTCAGACTTGGCCGAGGTTCACCTTCCAACAAGACAATGACCCTAAGCACACAGGTAAAATAACAAAGGAGTGGCTTCAGAACAATTCTGTGACCATTCTTGACTGACCCAGCCAGAGCCCTGACCTAAACTCAATTGAACATCTCTGGAGAGACCTGAAAATTGCTGTCCACCAACGTTCACCATCCAACCTGACGGAACTGGAGAGGATCTACAAGGAAGAATGACAGAGGATCCCCAAATCCAGGTGTGAAAAACTGGTTGCATCATTCCCAAGAAGACTTAAGGTACTGCCACACTAAACAATCCGCTAGCGATCACGATAACGACGCATACTAATGCGATCGCTAGCGGGATTGTTTCTATATCGCTGATAGCGGCTTAACTTAGCGATGTCTTTAAGGACGCTATCGCGGTTAGCGATCTCCTTAACGACTTAGCGGTACAAAAGTACCGCTAAATCGCTAAGAAAAGGTGCCACACTCAGCGATATATACTTACCAGCGGGGCGCCGACGATAAAATAGGGTCCGGAACGATGTCAGCGATGAGCAAGATCACAGCAGGATCTCAGCAGGGGCCACGTCGCTGGTAGATGCCGCACACAACAACATCGCTAACGGGATCGCTAAATAGTGACGTTTTTTAGCGATCCCGTTAGCGATGTTGTTTAGTGTGGCATACCCTTAATGGCTGTACTAGCTCAAAAGGGTGCTTCTACTCAATACTGAGCAAATGGTCTGAATACTTATGACCATGTGATATTTCAGTTTTTCTTTTTTAATACATTTGCAAAAATTTCTACATTTTTGTTTTTTTTCAGTAAAGATGGGTGCAGAGTGTACATTAACCCCTTAATGTCCACTGACGTGCAGAGTCCGTCATGGCAAGGTGTCAGTTCCGGCACCAGGATGGACTCTGCACGTCATGGCTTTGATCTACCACTGCGTGTAAACACGCAGTGGTAGATCAGTGACGACAGCTGTCACAGACAGCTGACAGGCACGGCAAGCGGTGCGGGGACCTTTGCCGTCGGTCCCCGCACCTACAGCGCTGTGCTTGGTCAGTCAATCTGACTGACCAAACACAGCAGCGATCGTGCAGGAGAAGCTGAAATTTCAGCTTCTCCAGCGCGATCAGTGCAGGAGCCGGCGCTGCAGTGGCCAGGCTTCCTGCACTGACAGCCAGGAGCGGAGCCCCCACCGCCCCTGGCTGTTAACCCCCTGACTGCTGCGATCGAGCGCGATCGCAGAGCTCAGGGGGGGAGGCAGAGGGTCGGGAGCTCCCTCTGCCTCAGATCGACACCCTGCAATGTATTTGCAGGGCCCGATCTCTACCTTGATGACCCGGGGGTTGTCATGACAACCTCCGGGTCATCTAGCTACGAAAAGCTGCTGTGATCATTGTCACAGCAGCTTCCACTATAGTTGCAATGCATTGCAATGCCAGAGCATTGCAATGCATTGTAACTGCAATAAAAAGTAAAAAAAGTGAAAGTCCCATAAAGGGACAAGTTAAAAAAAATCATTTTTTAAAAAAAATTGTAAAAAAAAATATTAAAAATAATTTTAAAAAAATCCCCTAAAAAATACACATTTTTATGTAATAAAAAAAATAAAAAACAAAAAACATACACATGTTAGGTATCGCCACGTCCGTAAAAATCCCATCTATAAAAGCGTAACCCTAGTTAACCCCTTCAGTGAAATCCGTAAAAAAAAAACACAAAAAAGTAGTAAATTACTTTTTCCAAGCGGTATCATTATACCGCTTGGAAAAAGTGCAATAACACGCGATCAAAAAGTCAGATATAAATAATCATGGTACCGCTGAAAACGTCATCTTGTCCCGCAAAAAACAAGCTGCTATACAGCATCATCAGCGAAAAAATAAAAAAGTTATAGCTCGCGGAATAAACTGATGCAAAAATAATTATTTTTTCTATAAAATTTTTTATTGTGTAAAAAACGCCAAAACATAAAAAAAATATATAAATGAGGAATCGCCGTAACCGTAGTGACCCAAGAATAAAGCTGCTTTATCAATTTTACCACACACGGAACGGAGGGAAAAAAAAAAAAATTTCCTGAATTGCTGTTTTTGTTCATTCTGATTCCACAAAAATCGGAATAGGAAACGATCAAAAAAGTTATGTGCCTGAATATGGTACCAATAAAAACGTCAGCTCGTCCCGCAAAAAATAAGCCCACAGATAACTCTGTCGGCCGAAATATGGAAAAATTATAGCTCTCAAAATACGGCGATGCAAAAATTTCTTACAAAAAATTATTCCAAGAAAAAGCATCTTTTAGTGTGTGACAGAAGCTAAACATGAAAAAAGGGTGTAAATCTGGTATCGCTGTAATCGCACCGATCCGAGGAATAAAGTCGCCTAATCACTAATACCGCACGAGGAACGGCGTAAAAAAGAAAACCAATTCTTCACCTTTTGTGGATTTGTTCATTGTGCCTCCCAAAGATCGCAGTAAGGCGATCACAGTGGTTCCCCCCCACATATGGGGTATCAGCGTACTCAGGACAAAATGCACAATAGCTTTTGGGGTCCTATTTCTCCTGTTACCCTTAGAAAAATAAAAATTTGGGGCAAAAAGGTCATTTTTGTGGAAAAAAATATGATTTTTTTATTTTCACGGCTCTACATTATAAACTTCTGTGAAGCCCTTGGGGGTTCAAAGTGCTGACCACACATCTAGATAAGTTCCTTGGGGGGTCTAGTTTGCAAAATGGGGTCATTTGTGGGGGGTTTCTACTGTTTAGGTACATCAGGGGCTCTCCAAGCGCGACATGACACCCGCAGACCATTCCATCAAAGTCTGCATTTAAAAACGGTGCTCCTTCCCTTCCGAGCTCTGCCATGCGTCAAAATAGTGGTTCCCCCCCACATATGGGATATCAGCGTACTCAGGACAAATTGAACAATAGCTTTTGGGGTCCTATTTCTCCTGTTACCCTTATAAAAATAAAAATTTGGGGCAAAAAGATTATTTTTGTGGAAAAAAATATGATATTTTTATTTTCACGGCTCTACGTTATAATCTTCTGTGAAGCACTTGGGGTTCAAAGTGCTCACCACACATCTAGATAAGTTCCTTGGGGGGTCTAGTTTCCAAAATGGAGTCACTTGTGGGGGGTTTCTACTGTTTAGGCACATCAGGGGCTCTCCAAACGTGACATACACCGCAGACCATTCCATCAAAATCTGCATTTGAAAAAGGCGCTCCTTCCCTTTCCAGCTCTGCCATGCGTCAAAATAGTGGTTTACCCCCACATATGGTGTATCAGCATACTCAGGACAAATTGCACAATAACTTTTGGGGTCCTGTTACCCTTTGGAAAATAACAATTGGGGGGGGAAAGATCATTTTGTGGAAAAGATATGATTTTTTAATTTTACTGCTCTACGTTATAACCTTCTGTGAAGCCCTTGGGGGTTCAAAGCTTTCACCACACATCTAGATAAGTTCCTTGGGGGGTCTAGTTTCCAAAATGGGGTCACTTGTGGGGGGTTTCCACTGTTTAGGCACACAGGGACTCTCCAAATGCGACATGGCGTCCAATCTCAATTCCAGCCAAAAAAGTCAAATGGCGCTGCTTCCCTTCCAAGCTCTGCCATGCGCCCAAATAGTGGTTTACCCCCACATATGGGGTATCAGCGTACTCAGGACAAATTGCACAATAACTTTTGGGGTCCTTTTACCCTTTGGAAAATAAAAATTGGGGGTGGAAAGATCATTTTAGTGGAAAAGATATGATTTTTTTAATTTTACGGCTCTACGTTATAACCTTCTGTGAAGCCCTTGGGGGTTCAAAGCTCTCACTACACATTTAGATAAGTTATTTGGGGGGTCTAGTTTCCAAAATGGGGTCACTTGTGGGGGGTTTCCACTGTTTAGGCACACAGGGACTCTCCAAATGCGACATGGCGTCCAATCTCAATTCCAGCCAAAAAAGTCAAATGGCGCTGCTTCCCTTCCGAGCTCTGCCATGCACCCAAATAGTGGTTTACCCCCACATATGGGGTATCAGCGTACTCAGGACTAATTGCACAATAACTTTTGGGGTCCTTTTATCCTTTGGAAAATAAAAATTGTGATGAAAAGATCATTTTTGTGGAAAAAACATGATTTTTTAATTTTACGGCTCTACGTTATAACCTTCTGTGAAGCCCTTGGGGGTTAAAAGCTCTCACAACACATTTAGATAAGTTACTTGGGGGGTCTAGTTTCCAAAATGGGGTCACTTGTGGGGGTTTCCACTGTTTAGGCACACAGGGACTCTCCAAATGCGACATGGCGTCCAATCTCAATTCCAGCCAAAAAAGTCAAATGGCGCTGCTTCCCTTCCGAGCTCTGCCATGCGCCCAAATAGTGGTTTACCCCCACACATGGGGTATCGATGTACTCAGGAGAAATTGTACAACAAATATTGTGGTTCATTTTCTACTGATACCCTTGACAAAATTTTAAAAAATTGTGTCGAAAGAAAAATTTTGGGAAAAAAAGTTAAATGTTAATTTTTTCCTTCCACATTGCTTCAATTCTTGTGAAGTACCTAAAGGGTTAATAAACTTCTTGAATGTGGCTTTGAACACGTTGAGGGGTGCAGTTTTTGAATGGTGTCACTTTTGGGTATTTTCTGTCATATTGACCCCTCAAATTCACTTCAAATGTGAGGTGGCCCCTAAAAAAAATGATTTTGTAAATTTTGTTGGAAAAATGAGAAATTGCTGGTCAACTTTTAACACTTATAACTTCCTAACAAAAAAAAATTTTGGTTCCAAAATTGTGCTGATGTAAAGTAGACATGTGGGAAATGTTATTTATTAACAAATTTTTGTGACATATCTCTCTGATTTAATGGCATAAAAATTAAAAGTTTGAAAATTGCAAAATTTTCAAAATTTTTGCCATATTTCTGTTTTTTTCATAAATAAACACAAGTTATATTGAAGAAATTTTACCACTATCATGAAGTACAATATGTCACGAGAAAACAATCTCAGAATCGCCAAGATCCGTTGAAGCTTTCCAGAGTTATAACCTCATAAAGAGACAGTGGTCAGAAATGTAAAAATTGGCCTGGTCTTTAACCTACAAAATGGCTTGGTCGTTAAGGGGTTAATGAGAAGAAATGAACTTTTTTGCATTTACCAAATGGCTGCAATGAAACAAAGATTGAAAAATTTAAAGGGGTCTGAATACTTTCCGAACCGACTATACATAGTGTGAGACAGTGAAGGGGTGTGTGCTGGACGGCGTGTATATCTCGCCCAGGTTTCTTAGCTGGGGCGCATAAAATAGGTTGTCAGTGCGGTGTTCATTCCATTCCTATCTGGGACAGGTTTTCAGTGCAACCCGGAGTGAACACAGCTGCTTAATTAGGCAGCCATAAATACCTGCTTGAGAAGTTCAGAGGGGGCTCTATCTCTCAGTCTGGATCTGACTTCAGACGCCATTGGAGCCTCATGTGAGCTGCACGCTGGTAACTACTGAACATATGTGTTGTTTTGGGCACAGGCTATTAGAGTCTGGACCCGGATAGAAAGGGTAATCTATCTAAGTGTAATTAGTGGCGGGACACGCCTAGGCTTTATGTTTATGATTTTGTTTTAATTTATGTTCTGTTTGCTGTGGACTTTAATAAAACTGGTTGCGGCCAGTTTTTAACAGAACCACTGTCTGTGAATGGTCTCTTTATGCCACTCCGTCTCCCCAAGACGGCGATCCCAGAGCTAAATCCCCTGAAAAGCTTACAATAGCAAGTGACTGCAAACTTCAGTTAGTGGCTACAGTGGTTAAGAAACATTGGACATTGGACAGGACTTGTATTATGTTTATTTCTTTAATTTCTAATGTTCTTATTCTAATATTTTTAATGGCAATATCGTAGATAACCGAGTGGATTGATTGGCCAGTCTTCAGCACTCCCATAAAAATGAGTGAAGCGGCGGTGCGCATGATCGGCCACCGATCCATTCAAACGGGGCTCTTCAGTGTGGATCGCTGTGTAACATCCATTGCCTGTGCCCACGCATGGTTCACCTCCTCACTGTATGTGGGGAAGCTGGCATACTCATCGCCCTGGCCACGGCAGCGATCTCCTTCCTTCTTCTATGCACGCAGCTCTGACTTCTGGTGGCATACCTAGTGCATGCCCCTGCTCTTAAAGGGGCAGCGTGCCACCTGTAAAGATGCCCCCAGCCAATAGCTGGGAGGCATCTTGTATGAAAGGCACCCTCCCCAATAGGGAGGAGTCTGTGGACCCCCTACAGTTACTTAGTGGTAGTTTATATGTACAACTGTATGCTTCCAGGTCCCCCATCCTTAGTCTATTATAGTTATTTTCTGTACTGTCCCTGTAGTCCTGTGTACCTGAACCCTGAACCCTGTGGCTATGTCGTGTTAACCTGAACCGTTTCCTGAGACCTGTGTGTCTGAACTTGTACCTATCCCCGAAGTCCACGTTGTCCGTACTGTCCATCAGTCTCTGAATTCTTCCTGTCTGTATCTCAGCTCCCGTGCCCCCGTCCAGTGTAGACGACCCCTTTGATCAGTAGGTGCAGTACCAGGGACTGCCTAGGAGTGGTACTTGGCAGCGGCTACCTACAGCTCAAGTCTGACTCCACCATCAGGAGCTTCAGTGAACACCATGTAGCTGCCTAGCTATGCCCCTACTAAGCAAGTCCACCAGAACCGTGACACAGTGGGTCCACGAACCACGTATACCACTGGTGAGCGCGGCATCCTGCTGTTGGACCTTCGGTGATCGGGAAAATTATTCCCTATCTAATGGATGGGGGATAAATTCCAAATTTGAGAATACCCTTTAAGCCCTCCTATGCACAATAGATAGCTGTCAGACAATTCCCTCACTCACAAGTATATTGCCTTCATGGATAGGACCTTGTGGAGCTGTGCTACATTTTAATGTAAATTTATTACAAATGCCTTTTTTTTAACTTTGCAACATTTTTCAGTTAATGATTTGCAAATCAGACTGTTTTGTATTTAGGGGAATATTATTAAGTTGGATAATATTATTTGTCCATATATTCTCTATAAAACCAGAAACAAAAAAAAAATAAAAATATATAAAAAAATAAAGAAAAATTTATATATATATATATATATATATATATATATATATATATATTCAGTTTATATATGTCTACATATATCTATTATTATTAGTTTTTTCCACTTTTAAATAACATTCACTTGCATTTCTGTTGAATTTACTGTAACTTCACTAATAATACCAATAAAAAAAATGTGAATTTCTTTGATAAAACTGTATGTAGCACAAATAAAATGAATTGCCCGGTGGGAAGAAAACACTGGAGAATTGCTCATCCCTAGCTGTGAGCAACTCCGCTAATTAAGAGTCCATAGCCTTTCCACTTATGTATAAAACATTTTATGCACAGTTGTGATGTTGTGATAGACAGGTTACGATACTAAAATCTGATAATGAGCTGAGATATGTTGCTGGAGGCAGCGCTATACGGTCTCACATTTAGCCCTATGCACTAAAGAGGACTTGTTCTCGAGGTCTGACGAATAATTAAATTAGCGTGGACTTCTGTATAATCCATGAGTAAAACAGCCAGGCAGGTTAATCAAGGCCAATTGTAATGACTCCTCATATCACTGTGCCTAATACTAGACTAGAAAATATGACCCGCTCGTTGCCTGATTTCGTCCATTACCCGCTATTTATGCTGCTTTGACATTTTTAGAATCCTTTACAAAGAATTTGATCATTCACAATACTATGACCCCACTAGAAAGAGAAATTCTCGTTTTCTTACTTCATCGGGACACATACATACTCTGAACAGTTTCCAGGCAAATAACCCACCAGTACATCTTATTAGGCCACGTTCACGCGTTTAGTGTTTGGTCAGTTTTTTACATCAGTATTAGTAAGCCACCCACGACCAGGAGTGGAAATGTCAGATGAAATTTAAAATAAAAACACGTCACCACTTCTGTATTTTTCAACTCCTGGTTTTGGCTTAAAAATTCAATTTGAAGACATGTTTCAGGGTTATTTAACCTCATCAGTGCAAAGCAGGAAATCTGATTTGGCTAGCTGAGAGGCCTCTGACAGGTGTCTAAGGGGAACATTTCTCTTTGTGGAGAGTGCCAAACCAGCGTAAGGAGACTTATAGGCCATGCAATGCTCCTCTGGGAATGTAACTACTCAAATAGCCTGTTCAGAGATGAAGAGGACTTCATATCTAGTACCACCTAATGGATGTAGCAATCCTGGAAGTCAATATTGGCCTTTTTAACAAAACACATGTTTCCAAATGGAGTATCTGGTTTGGCTCTTATCCTAAGTCATGTTGCAAGGCTCATTAAAGTGTCGATATTGACGTTTTGCATTTCTACACTCAAAAGGTGGTGCTAAAGTTCTGGTCCTCTTCCTCTTTGGAGAGGCTATTTGCAATTTTATATTGCAGATACAGTCTCTAAATAGCAGCATGGACCAGCTGTGGGCTGCTCAATAGATGATGTGTCCTATTCTGTCTCTTAGGCCGGGGTCACACGAGCGTATGTTTCCTCCTCCGAGAGAAATGGGGCCAGTTATGTAAGTGACTCTCAGCTCAAACTGTCAGAGTTTGTTCCTAGTGTCTCTGCACTGTGCTCAGATTGTCTTGCATGAGCGGAGGGGACGGAGAAAGTAATTTCTCCGTCTCCTCATTGCCAGAATCTGCGGTAATCAGACTGCACTCCGTTGTTTCACACACACCCATAGACTTATATGGGTGCATGCGATCTGATTCTCTGATGCACTTGCAGCATGCTGCAACTCTTTTCTATTGTTGAATCGGCATGAGAAAATAATCGCAGATCGGAGCTGCTCCATAGTATAACATTGGTCCAATTGCAATCTGATGTTTAATTGAATTGCACTCGTCTGATTTATACTCTCACGTGAGCGAGCCCTTAGGATCCATTACCAGGTCAGCATTCAGTGCTGTAGAATCACTCCACATCCTACTGAGCTGGCTCCTGTACTTGAACCGAGAACCTATGAGTTAGAAAAGGACACTCTATCTCCTGGTGTATAGATATGAGCAGGCATATGAAATGTGACACTTTCTGAAGGGCAGTGATTCCACAAATGAAGTCTTGACAAGGCATAACTGTTCATTGGAAGCCATTCAAAGTGACCACCTGATGGAACTGCTTGAGAGAATGCCAAGGTTGTTTAAATCTGTCATCAGAGCAAAATGTATGATGGTTCAACACATCCATATCCTTCATGGTTTGCCAAAGTTTCTGGTGATCAACACAGTTGAAGGCTTTACTGTAGTCGATGAAGCAAAAATAGATCTTGCTGTATTCTTTGGCCTTTTCCATTATCCAATTAATGTTATCAATCACATCTCTTGTTCCTCAGCCTTTTCTAAATCCTGCTTGTTCCTCTGGCAGCTCTTCGTCAAAGTAAGGCTGTAACCATCAGGATCATCAGTATTATTTTGTTGGCATGAGGTATGAGCGCAATAGTCCAATAGTTTCCATAGTCGGTAGCATCTCCTTTTTCGGAATAGGAATAACGATCGGATTATAAAAAAACTGAAAAAGTTATTTGATTTTTCTGGATTAGAATCACAATAATATCTTTATCTACATCTTGCATAGTTCCACATACTATTCTAGTGGGTAAACTGGTAGCTCCAGGGCTTTGATAAACCTCCCTGACCCAATCGTCTTACAATGAATCCAATCCCCTACATCCACAAAATGCATTTTCCTATTAATTCATTTTCAGAAATGTGGACGCTGGAGGTGCACGTTGTGGCATGTTCTACCACATGCCCTATCATTAAAGTTTTTTGAAAGAACACCATATTGAACTGTGGCACCACACAACTGCATACAGAGTTCTCTGTGTTCCACCACACAAGCTTCGTGCACACTGCTTAGCTTTGTACATTGCAGCTCAGGAACATGACCGAGCTGTTGGCTCCGTGCTTGTCTAAGAGGTTACAGAGACTGACTTATGCCCCAAACACATCCCGGTTAAATGTTGATAAATGTGAATGTTCTAATCTGTATATATTGTAATGTACCTAATGCTGCTATGTGTATATTGTGTAGATAGGGAAAGTGTAGTTATAGGATTAGCAACTAGAGGGGGGCATTGTAGGATAGGAATAGGATAGGAATTAGTTAAAATCTAGGAGGGGCCAACTGTGGGTAAGTTGTAGGATTCCTGGATTCTAGTCAGCAGGGCCTGAGAGCACAGACAGGGCAGGTGGACTCCGTAACGTTCAGCAAGTAGCCCAGTCATCCAGGGCCTGTGGTGAAGATCACAGCACTAGCAGGATGCAGGGCAGCTCCAGGATTTGGCAGCCAACTACGTGGGCTGATGCCCTCTTGTCTGGAGCGAAACGGACAGGGGAACTCCTGATGTTAGTTGGGCTGGCCAGAAGGAATTCTGCGGTACCAGACAGGCCGGTGCGACCCTGAGACATTCTGGAAGAAGTAAAGGAAAGTACAGGGAAAGAACAAGCTGTACTCTTTGATGATCCCTATGTTGTGACTGTGACTGAGCTGGACGTACTGAGATTGGAACCAAGTAAAATTGTATGTTTTAAGTTGGAACTGGACTTTGTCTCTCTTTGTGTGAAGCCGCTCAAAGGAAATCCTCAGCAGATCCGAGAGGACCCTGATGGAATAGAAAGCGGGAAGAAAGGTACGCTACAAAGGGGACATTGTGTGTATGTCATGGGAGACCAAGGCATGAATGAGCAACCATTGTCAGCCACGACTACGGCCCTGGCTCCCCTTACACTTGCACAGCTATGCACGAGGGCCATAAGACACCTAAATATGGAGCCTTATGATTTTAAACTAGGGATATGAAGGTACTGCTGAGGCCCCATTCATTCTTATGAGACTGCTATTACGGCTTCAAACAAAATTAAGCTAAGAGTTAAATGGGTTGTCCACTACTTAAAATTTGAGGATCTGTCCTTTGGACTGTTCATCAATTGATATGAGCGAACCTGTCGAAAATCTAATTCAGCAAATTTGCTCAACTTTGTCCAGGAAATTCAATTCACGTTGAACAGTTTTGATGATTATTGAATTCGCTGTGTAAATGGTGAAAAATAAAATGTTATGCTCACCTCTTCTTGGCTCTATACATACATCTCTTGAAGGCCCCAGTTCGCTGAATGGTTCCTGTGTCTTCAATCTTCGATCGTTATTCCAAGTCTCTAGACCTGTTGTTCTACTCTAGGGCCCACACTGTTGCATAGGGCATGATGGACATCTTTACATTCATGACACGCTTTTCACCACATGTGGTCTTTTGGGCATAAAGCCCAAATTAAAGTAAAAAACATGCTCAAGATAACAAGGTGAGGTCTAATGAAGTGCGAAAGTGCTAGAGGCCTGGAACGAAAAGCATAGAAGACAGAGTTTCCAATCGAAGGGCCAGCTGTGGTGGATGAGGTAGTGGGATGGCCTAGAGGAGGTTAAGATACTAAAATCTGAAAATGAGCTGAGACATGTTGAAAATATTTTTTAATCATTTCTCAGTCCCAGAATCCAACAAAATAGTGACCTGAATGGTGAATCCGTTTTAGAATTCGGAATGGATTTGGTTAGGAATCCATTGGTGGGGGACAACGCACCCTCAACAATTAACTGTTTGTAACTGCCACGACACAGTATATGGTGCTTTACATCAGGGTTCCCCAACTCCAGTCCTCAAGGCCCACCAACAGGTCATGTTTTCAGGATTTCCTTAGTATTGCACAGGTGATAATTGCATCACCTGTGCAATACAAAGGAAATCCTGAAAACATGACCTGTTGGTGGGCCTTGAGAACTGGAGTTGGGGAACCCTGCTTTACGTTATGCCCATCCAAGAGGAGCTGATCGGTGGGAGTGCTGGCTGTCGGATCACCACTGATGTAATGTAAGTAGTACAGTTCATATAGTGTCTTGTGCTTGGGTGCGATGAAAACACAGGAGTCACAGGTTTGATATAGAAGGTCTTGTATTACTTCATACAAGTGGCAATATTAGTCACACAGTTTGCAGATACAAAAGCAGGAGACACAGCAGGCCAGAGTAACTTAAGCTCAGCAATCACTCTCCACAACAGGTTCAGGATCTCTTCTCTGTTACCGTAAGTCCATGCAAACGTGAATTTATCAAATAGCAAGGTTCCAAAGTCCACGAGTGTTCCAAAGTTCCACAATAGGAAATAACTGGAGTACAAGGTCCAAGGCTTTCAGGAGTCAGGTCACAGGTTCACTGCAGGCTTGATTCTGAAGCACTGATTGCTCAGCTGTGGCTGCTTAAGAAGCAAGAGGAGAGAATCAGGGCGGGAACATGCAAGCTGGAAACTCCATATTGACTGAGGGCAAGATAGCTGCAGCAAGACAGAAAGTAAAATGGTTGACGGAAAAACTGAGTTTCAGGAACATGTACACAGAACCTTACATTACTCCCCCCTTAGGGACAAACTCCGGATGACCTCAGACCAGGATTGTGTGGGTACCTCTGATGAAACTGACGGAGCAAGCGAGGAGCATTAACGTTATTGACTGGTTCCCATGAGTTGTCCTCCACTGGGTAGCCCTGCCATTTAATCAGATATTGTAACTGATTTCTATACAACCTGGAATCTAAAATCCTTTCCACCACAAATTCTTCCTGACCATCGACTAGCACTGGGTCAGGGCAAGGAGAAGAACGTCCAGGAAACGTATTGGGTGTCGCAGCCTTTAGTAGGGATACATGAAAGACAGGGTGGATTCTCATAGTTCTGGGCAGTTGAAGACGACAAGCAACGGCACTTATAATTTTACTGATTTTATAGGGTCCAATGTACTTATGTCCCAACTTAGACGATGGAATCCTTAACTTAAGATTTCTGGTTGACAGCCAGACCAGGTCTCCTACCTTGAAAGCTGGTGCAGGTTTACGAAATTTATCTGCTGCTTTTTTGTACCTTTCCTGAGCCGATTCCAGATTCTCCTTTAGAAGATCCATATTCTTCTGTAAAGACGTGATTCTTTCAGCCACTGCTGGTAAAGGCGTTTCTATGGGAAATCGTGGTAGAATGTTAGGATGATAACCTAGATTAGAGTAAAAAGGAGACTGCTTAGTGGAGGCACTCTGAGAGTTGTTATAAGAGAACTCAGCTAATGGAAGTAGATTGTCACGCGGTCTTATGATATGTGTACGATGTCAGTAAACTATTCTTAAAAGAACAACACTCTATACAACATATAGATTAGCAACATCAGCATGTAAATATAGAATAGATTTACCTGACACGATATCCGTTGAACTCAGGGTTAATCTTGAGGACTTGATACACTGTCACAGGAAAGAGGAGGACCGGGGGTCTAACCTGACCCTAAACTGGGGTCCTAACTAATCCCTCACCTTGGAGGTACTGATAATGGTTCAGAGGTCCAAGTCTCCAGCCTAACCCTGTCTCCTATCAGTCCCTGAACCCTGTAATCAGTCCTAAGAAGGATTCTGATTACCACCAAAGGGATATGGGCTGATCTCTGCTAAATACACAGATTAGACATATAAGACAGACTGGAGAAAACACAGACTTGCATACACACTCAAACACAGAAGGAACACAAATGATCTGGGATATTAAACTCTAAGCAAGGTGAGCTTAAAACAACTAAGGAGCTCTTTAACTTAAGTCTATACAGATACAATCCTATCTGTGGTCTGCATGAAGAATTTCACTGGCAACTCCCAACACAGACAACCAGAGATTTAAAGGAAAACAATCAACAAATAATTAATTGCAGCCGGGAGAAAACTGCACCCAGTCCCAGAACTGAGCACAGACAGAATTAACTCCCTAACTGCCAAACACAAAGAAACAGCAACTCAGCTGTGAGAAGTCAGAATGTGCAACCGCGACGATCTTCGTGGCGATGCACACATGACAGTACCCCCCCTTCTACGAGGGGCCTCCGGACCCTCAGGACCAGGTTTGCCCGGGTGAGTTCTGTGGAAGGTCCCACCAAACGATCTGCGTTAATGTCAGACGCAGGAACCCACGTCCTCTCCTCTGGACCATACCCCTTCCAATGCACCAAGTACTGAAGGGACGGCGATTCAGACGTGAGTCAATGATCTTTGACACTTGAAACTCCAAGTTACCATTGACCACCACTGGAGGAGGAGGTAGAGGTGATGGTATGACTGGTGCCACGTACCTCTTAAGTAATGACTTGTGGAACACATTATGAATTTTAAACGTAGGAGGGAGGTCCAGACGAAATGCCACAGGATTAATTATGGAACTGATCCTGTACGGCCCGATGAATCTGGGACCCAGTTTCCAGGAGGGCACTTTAAGTTTTATATTCCTGGTAGACAACCATACCAGATCGTTCACATTAAGATCTGGACCAGAAACTCTCCTCCTATCAGCCATACGTTTATAACGGTTCCCCATAGCACTCAGATTATTCAATACACCTCTCCACACTGAAGCAAGTGACGACGAGAAACGCTCCTCCTCAGGAACCCCAGAAGGGCCCCCCCCATTGAATGTACAAAACTGGGGATGAAAACCATATGCCCCAAAAAACGGGGACTTACCAGTGGACTCGCTCCGCCTGTTGTTAAGAGCAAACTCTGCCAGAGGCAAGAAAGAAGACCAGTCCTCCTGGTTCTCTGAGACAAAACACCGAAGATAAGTCTCTAGGCTTTGATTCAGACGCTCTGTCTGACCATTGGTCTGCGGATGAAAAGCCGAGGAAAATGACAATTGCATCCCCCGACGTAAACAAAATGCCCTCCAAAACTTGGACACAAACTGAGACCCCCTATCTGACACCACATCAGAAGGCAACCCATGAAGTCTCACAATCTCCCCAATGAACACCTGCGCCAGAGTTTTAGCATTAGGGAGGGCAGGAAGAGCAATGAAATGTGCCATCTTACTGAACCTGTCAACAACCACCAGTATGACAGTCTTCCCTGACGACTGAGGAAGGTCCGTGATGAAGTCCATAGACAAATGAGTCCATGGACGCTCCGGAAGTTTCAAGGGTAAGAGGGTCCCAGACGGACGGGTATGAGGGGTCTTAGAGCGAGCACAAACCCCACAGGACGCGACAAAAGTTAAAACATCTTTATTAACGTTAGGCCACCAAAACCGGCGAGAAAGGAGATCTAAAGTAGCCTTACTCCCTGGATGTCCTGCTAAAGCAGAATTATGATGTGCCTCAATAACCTTTAGTCTCAACTGATTTGGGACAAACAGTCTCCCTGGAGGTCCTGCAGGGGCGTCCCCCTGAGCCTCTAACACCTCCTCCTCAAGCTCAGAACATACAGCCGACACTACCACCCCCTCCTGAAGGATGGGAATCGGGTCATCCATTTTCCCGGCCCCTGGGAAACTGCGAGACAAGGCATCCGCCTTAACATTCTTAGATCCAGGGCGATAAGTGACAACAAAATTAAACCTGGTAAAAAACAACGACCATCGAGCTTGTCTGGAATTCAGACGCTTAGCAGATTCCAAATACAGCAGGTTCTTGTGATCAGTAATGACGGTGACCGGGTGGACTGCCCCCTCCAAAAAGTGACGCCATTCTTCAAAAGCCAACTTAATGGCCAAAAGTTCCCTATTGCCGATATCATAATTCCTTTCGGCGGACGACAATTTTTTAGAAAAGAAAGCGCACGGATGCCATTTACCAGGGGACGGACCCTGGGACAATATTGCACCCACCCCTACGTCAGACGCGTCCACCTCCACAACGAACGGCTGTGATGCATCTGGTTGGATGAGAACGGGTGCCGAAGCAAAACATTTTTTCAAAGAGGAAAAAGCTTGGCAAGCTTTGTCCGACCATTTAGAAAAATCCGTCCCTTTTCTTGTCATGTCAGTGAGAGGTTTGACAACAGATGAGAAATTACAAATAAATTTCCGGTAGTAGTTAGCAAACCCCAGAAAACGCTGCAGAGCCTTAAGATCCTCTGGCTGATCCCATTCAAGCACTGCTCTCACCTTTTCAGGGTCCATACGGAAACCGGAGGCTGACACCAAGAAACCCAAAAACTGAAGTTCCTGTACGGCGAATACACACTTTTCCAGTTTGGCGTATAGTTTATTGTCTCGCAAGATCTGCAACACCTGTCTCACATGCTCCTGGTGAGACACAAGATCTGGTGAGTAAATTAAAATGTCATCCAAATATACGACCACAAACAGCCCCACCAGATGACGAAAAATGTCATTAACAAAATGTTGGAATACTGCTGGTGCAGTAGTCAGACTAAAAGGCATGACCAGGTTTTCATAATGTCCCTCCGGCGTGTTAAACGCCGTTTTCCACTCATCTCCCTCTTTTATCCTAATCAGATTATACGCCCCCCTGAGATCCAATTTAGAGAACCATTTGGCGCCAACAATTTGATTGAAGAGATCAGGAATCAGAGGGAGTGGATACGGATCTCGAACAGTAATCCGATTAAGTTCGCGGAAATCCAAGCAAGGGCGTAGGCCTCCATCTTTTTTCTTCACAAAGAAGAACCCGCGGCCACTGGGGAAGATGAAGGTCTAATATGCCCTTTGGCCAGACTTTCCGAAATATAATCTTTCATAGCCTGCCTCTCAGGACCAGAAAGGTTATATAACCTAGCTTTAGGTAACTTAGCATCAGGAAGTAAATTAATAGAGCAGTCATACACGCGATGAGGAGGCAACTCCTGACACCCCTCCTCAGAGAACACATCCCCAAAGTCCTCCAAAAAAGGAGGCAAAGTACTAGGCACGACCGCACTGATGACTGTGTTCATGCAGTTACTTTTGCAAAACTCCCCCCATTGGCTTATATCTCTGGACTGCCAATTAATCACAGGGTTATGTTTAACCAACCAAGGAAGTCCCAACACAATAGGAGTAGGTAGACCCTCCAACACATAATAAGATAATAGTTCCCTATGTATTGCCCCTACCCGAAGGTCAATGTTATGAACCTCATGAACAAAGCTACCTTGGCCGAGAGGCCTGGCGTCAATGGAGAATATAGGGATCGGTTTGACCAATACACTCAGATGCATACCTTGAGCCTGAGCAAACTGAGCGTCAACCAGATTAGCCCCGGACCCACTATCAAGAAGAACAGAAAATCTCTCCACTCTCGTACCAACCACCACCTCCACTGGTACAAGGAACTGAGAAGAACTAGCGGACGAAATACATACTCCCAGGTTGTCGTCCACCACACAACCTGGGATTAACAGTTTTCCGGCGACTTTTTGCTCAACAAGGCACGGGATGGACATCCCCCAACAAAATGTCCCTCTTTCCCGCAGAAGAAACACCTTCTAGTCCTGCGGCGTACCGCCAATCCCCTCCTACGAAATGATGTCCCTCCCAACTGCATAGGCTCCTCCGAACAGACAAGGGGAACCTCAACATAAGGGACTTTAGTAGTAGGTGGAGTAACAACGGGGGCGGAGTTACCTCGCACCTCTCCCGGAGCCGTCTATCAGTACGGATAGCTAGGGCCATAGCAGCCTCCAGTGATGGAGGAGAATCATACTGAGCCAAAACGTCCTTTAATTTGTCAGAAAGCCCATGACAAAACTGGCTCCTAAGAGCTGGGTCATTCCACTGAGTATCTGTGGCCCATCTACGGAACTCAGAAGCAAATTCCTCCGCTGGACGATCTCCCTGCTGTATCTTACGTAATTTTGTCTCAGCAAGAGAGACCCGATCTGGGTCATCATATACCAAACCCAGGGCAGTAAAAAATCGATCTACTGACTGTAGAGCCGGGGATCCCGGAGGAAGGGAGAAGGCCCAGGATTGAGGGTCCCCTTGTAGGAGCGAGATAACAATTCCTACTCTCTGCTCTTCACTCCCTGATGATCGAGGCCGAAGCCGAAAATACAATTTACATGCTTCCCTGAAGGTAAAAAATTTGTCTCGCCCACCAGTGAACCTGTCCGGGAGAGCTACTTTAGGTTCAAATCTGGTTTTCTCCGAGGGAGACAAAACTTTGGACTTAATGTCCGTCAGCTCCATGGATAATCCCTGCAACTGCAGAGCCAGCTGGGCTACTGGATCCATGGCAACTGGGAATAATTTTATTGGCCAGTGAAAATGTCACGCGGTCTTATGATATGTGTACGATGTCAGTAAACTATTCTTAAAAGAACAACACTCTATACAACATATAGATTAGCAACATCAGCATGTAAATATAGAATAGATTTACCTGACACGATATCCGTTGAACTCAGGGTTAATCTTGAGGACTTGATACACTGTCACAGGAAAGAGGAGGACCGGGGGTCTAACCTGACCCTAAACTGGGGTCCTAACTAATCCCTCACCTTGGAGGTACTGATAATGGTTCAGAGGTCCAAGTCTCCAGCCTAACCCTGTCTCCTATCAGTCCCTGAACCCTGTAATCAGTCCTAAGAAGGATTCTGATTACCACCAAAGGGATATGGGCTGATCTCTGCTAAATACACAGATTAGACATATAAGACAGACTGGAGAAAACACAGACTTGCATACACACTCAAACACAGAAGGAACACAAATGATCTGGGATATTAAACTCTAAGCAAGGTGAGCTTAAAACAACTAAGGAGCTCTTTAACTTAAGTCTATACAGATACAATCCTATCTGTGGTCTGCATGAAGAATTTCACTGGCAACTCCCAACACAGACAACCAGAGATTTAAAGGAAACCAATCAACAAATAATTAATTGCAGCCGGGAGAAAACTGCACCCAGTCCCAGAACTGAGCACAGACAGAATTAACTCCCTAACTGCCAAACACAAAGAAACAGCAACTCAGCTGTGAGAAGTCAGAATGTGCAACCGCGACGATCTTCGTGGCGATGCACACATGACATAGATCCACCCAATCATCCTGTAGGTGGCAGATAAAGCAGCGGAGATACTGCTCCAGGGTTTGATTGGTTCGTTCGGTCTGTCCATTAGTCTGGGGATGAAAAGCAGAAGAAAGGTTTACTTTAATGTCCAATGCTGCACAGAAACTTTGCCAAAACCTAGAAGTGAATTGCACCCCTCGATCCGAAATAACCTCATCCGGTACTCCATGTAAGCGAAACACATCTTTAATCATCAAATCTGATGTCTGTTTTGCAGTGGGCAAGCCGACACAAGGGATAAAATGAGCTGCCTTTGTTAGACGGTCAACCACCACTAGAATGGTGTTCTTCCCTTGAGAGGTTGGTAACTCCACAATGAAGTCCATAGAAATGGATCCCCACGGACGGGACGGGGTGGGAAGAGGCTGTAACAGACCAGTTGGTGAGGAGCGAGGTGTTTTGCATCTTGCACAGACTTCACATGAAGTGACATAGTTTAAAACATCCTTCCTGCAAGTGGGCCACCAAAAGAAACGAGAAAGAAATTCCTGTGTCTTTAGAATTCCTCTATGCCCAGCTATCTTGGAATCGTGAATGAGTTGCAATACTCTCAATCTGACTGTTTCAGGAATATACAGGCGTTGTCCCTGAATCCACACACCATTCTTAAAGACAAGACTTACGTCCCTTGGGGGTTGTGCCAAAAAGGAATCCGCATGGTATGCTTCCTTGATGTCCTTAAGTAGGTCTTGATTATGAATCACTCCCAGGAATCTAGAGTCAGGAAGAATAGTCTTAGGAGGAGTAATTGGACGTGTCTCCGCTGAGTAAATCCTAGAGAGTGCATCAGCCTTTCCATTGCGCGATCCTGGTCTATAAGAAATGATAAAATTAAATTGGTTTAAGAAAAGATTCCAGCAAGCCTGGCGAGGAGTCAGGCACTTAGTCGACCTGATAAATTCAAGGTTACGATGGTCTGTCAGGACGACTATTTGCTGTGCAGCTCCCTGAAGAAGGTGTCTCCATTCTTTGAAGGCGGCAATAATGGCCAACAACTCTCTATTGCCCACATCGTAGTTCCTCTCAGCCGAAGACAACTGCTGGGAAAAGAAGGCACAGGGATGCAAGACATTCTTCTCACCTGTTCTCTGAGAGAGTATAGCTCCAACGGCACAGTCTGAAGCATCCACCTCTATTATGAAGGCAAGCTCGGGGTTGGGATGTACTAAGATAGGTGCAGTGGTAAATTTATCTTTTAGACGGGAAAATGCTTCCTGGGCTTGGGGAGTCCAGGAGAACCTAGACTCTTTCCGGGTAAGTTGGGTGATAGGTGACACTACCTCAGAGAAATTCCTAATGAAACGTCTATAGAAGTTGGCAAACCCGATGAAGCGCTGTACCTCCTTCACATTTCTAGGACTTGGCCAATCCTTGATGGCTTGGGTTTTGCTTCCATCCATACTAATTCCTTGTGTAGACAGTACATACCCCAGAAATTGAATTTCGGTCCTATGGAATTCACACTTTTCAAGTTTGATGTAAAGATGATTTTGTCTTAGACGTTCCAAGACCATTCTCACATGTCCATGATGTTCCTCTGTGGAGTTAGAAAAAATTAGAATATCATCCAAATAAATCACCACGAATGTATCTAGGAGATCCCTGAAGATGTCATTCACCAAGTGTTGGAAAGTGGCTGGGGCGGTACTCAGCCCAAAAGGCATAACTAGATATTCAAAGTGTCCATAGCGTGACCTGAATGCAGTCTTCCATTCATCCCCAGGTCTAATACGGACTAAGTTATAGGCCCCACGAAGATCTAGTTTAGAGAAAATTTTGGCATGTCGCACTCTCTCCAATAACTCAGGGATTAAAGGCAATGGATAACGGTTTCTAATAGTAACCTTATTGAGTTCCCTATAGTCTACGCAGGGTCTCAGAGATCCATCTTTCTTCTTTACAAAGAAGATGGGTGCACCTGCAGGAGATGAAGAGGGGCGTATGAAGCCCTTGGCTAGATTTTCGTCTATGTAATCCTTTAAAGCCTTTAGCTCGGGCCCCGCCAGGGGGTAGATCTTACCAAAAGGTATCTCTGCTCCAGGCAATAATTCAATTGGACAATCATATGGATGGTGAGGAGGAAGCTGGTCAGCGTTCTTCTTGTCACATAAATCCACATAGTCCTGGTATACAGCTGGTAGTTCAGGGACTGACATGATTCCTTTAGGAACAGAGCAAGCTGAAACTTTTGGACTCATCTGTTTCTCTGGAAAGTGTAATTCCTTGGTCTCCCAGTTAATGGTAGGATTCTGAGCCTGCAGCCATGGTAGCCCTAGAATAATGGGAAAGTGGGGAGAAGAGATAAGCATAAAGGACAGTTTCTCTTGATGATCTTTACCCATAAGAACCTTCAAAGGCTCTGTTTCCTGATCCACTGGTCCAGAGGTCAGCAGGGAGCCATCCACAGTTTCCATCTGTACTGGAGTAGCCTTCTTCACTGAACGTATCCCCTGTTTCAGAGCAAAGGAGACATCTATAAAATTTCCACTTGCCCCTGAGTCGATCATAGCAGAGCTAGACACCCAAGCTGAGTCAACCCAGAGTTTGATGGAAAGAAAGCAATGAGAATTGTTTTTCTTACAACTCAGCTGGGACACCGCTGAGGAAACTTGAAAAATTGCAGCGTTTACACAGTCAAAGTCCTCAGAGGTAACGGAGTTTAAGTCCGAGAAATCAAGATCTGTTGCTGCAGATCTCTCTGGAGCCTGAGGCTCGGACCTGACAGATCCCCTCTCGCAACACTCACAGTGAATGAGTGCTGCAGTAGTCTTACGAGAACGGCTGGAGCAGTTTATAATGAAGTGCCCTGACTTACCACAATAGAAACATAGATTCTCCTTAAAACGATGTTCCTTGCGTGCATCACTAACCCGTCGTTGTAAAGAGTCTACCTGCATGGGTTCAGGTTCAGGTTCCCGTGTAATCCTACTCAAAGGTTCCTTAGCTGGAGAGGAAGGTAGGAAAAGGTTAGTGCGATTGCTTTCGAACCATCTCTCTTGCCTGCGTTCAGTCAGACGAGTATCAATACGGATGCAGTAGTTAATAAAATCACCTAACGCAGTGGGAGGGTCGGCACGAGCAAGTTCATCCTTAATCAGTGGAGATAACCCTTTTCGAAAAATAGATTTTTTGGCGGAACTGTCCCAGGTGGTATCAAGGGCCCATCTCCTGAAATCCAAGGCATATTCAGCTACCGAGTGCTTACCTTGGCGCAAAGCTAACATGGCTGCTTCAGCTGTTGCACCTCGATTGGGGTCATCAAACACCTGCCCCATGGCTGAAATGAAAGCATCAAGATGATCCAAACATTCATCCTCAGTCTCAATCAGAGGGTTTGCCCACATCAAAGCCTTGTTGGTAAGCAACATAATTATAGTAAGCACCTTAGATCGTTCAGTGGGAAATTGTGAAGCATGTGCAGAAAAAAAAAGATTGCATTGATTAATAAATCCCCTGAATTTCTCACGTTCACCGCCAAAACGAAAAGGGGGCAACTTGGGAATTCCAGAACTCGGGGCTACGGCAGGAGCCTGGACTCGCCCCTCTAGAACCTCAATCCTGGCTCGCAAATCCTGGGCAGTCTGTCCAAACACTTGCAAATTGTGATTAGTGAGGTCCTGTAGGTTTGTAAAACAGGTCTTTATATTCTGCAAATCTGCAAGGATATTATCAGTCACTCCGCAAAGTTCCTTTATGCGGGCCTCCATTTTCCAGATCTTTTAAGACAGGAGTACTGGAAGGAGAGGAGAGGAAAAAAAAAAAAAAAAAAACAATAGTGTTTACCTGTGGTAACACTGCAGAGAGAAAAAAAAATTAAGGGAACTGCTCACCTGGAATGGTTGTGAGAAGTCACAACCACTATCATCACAGAAAGTTCAACCGGACATCTGATATCCACAGTTACAGCAGACACAAAAGAGGAAAGAAAAAAAAAACAATAGTGTTTACCTGTGGTAACACTGCAGAAAAAAAACTTAAGGGAATTGCTCACCTGGAATGGTTGTGAGAAGTCACAACCACTGTCATCACAGAAAGTACAACCGGACATCCGATATCCACAGTTACAGCAGACACAGCCTTTCCAGACCCAGCAGACACTAACGTTTGGCTTCAGAATCTTGTAATGTAAGTAGTACAGTTCATATAGTGTCTTGTGCTTGGGTGCGATGAAAACACAGGAGTCACAGGTTTGATATAGAAGGTCTTGTATTACTTCATACAAGTGGCAATAATAGTCACACAGTTTGCAGATACAAAAGCAGGAGACACAGCAGGCCAGAGTAACTTAAGCTCAGCAATCACTCTCCACAACAGGTTCAGGATCTCTTCTCTGTTACCGTAAGTCCATGCAAACGTGGATTTATCAAATAGCAAGGTTCCAAAGTCCACGAGTGTTCCAAAGTTCCACAATAGGAAATAACTGGAGTACAAGGTCCAAGGCTTTCAGGAGTCAGGTCACAGGTTCACTGCAGGCTTGATTCTGAAGCACTGATTGCTCAGCTGTGGCTGCTTAAGAAGCAAGAGGAGAGAATCAGGGCGGGAACATGCAAGCTGGAAACTCCATATTGACTGAGGGCAAGATAGCTGCAGCAAGACAGAAAGTAAAATGGCTGACGGAAAAACTGAGTTTCAGGAACATGTACACAGAACCTTACAACTGATCTGATATTGATGACCTATTCTAAGGGCAGGTCAATTAATACCACAGTTCGAAACCCTAATCTTCTTACACTGAATCTAATCCCAACTCTTTGCCAAGAAAACAAAATACACTTATTTGTGAATTTATTTATTTATTTTTTCACTTATTTATGAATCTGTTTTCAGGAATGTGCTGGAGGTACATGTTGTACCACATCCTCCATCATGAAAGTTTCTCGAAGAACTGTATACTGAACTGGGGCACCATACAGCTGTGCATTGAGTTGCTATAGGTTTTTAACACGGAGCTTTTTTAATGACAACTTTGTGTAACACCCCTTCAGGGCTACCACGGTACGCTGGGTGTTATGGGGGGTCTCACCTCTTTAGGGCGCAGTGCCTCCACCCGAATCTTGATTGGAGCTCTCTCTAGGACTGCAGAAGGACTGTTATCTTCTGCCAGGGACTGATTCGGGAAACCCATGCCTATAGCTCAGTACACACTCACCCAAAACAGGAGTAAAACTGTTTAACTGGTTTATGGATATGCAGCAGAAATGAAGTGTATTTAAAGAAACAACATGCAATACAGGTAACGGTGCTCTATAAAAATCATATACACATCACAACCTAATTCTTTCCCCAACCCTGCAAATATAACGTAGCAGGGTTCCCCTTTTCTTGTATTAACCCAGTCCAAACGTTGGGGCCCAGTTGCCGCGGATGTTGGCGCGCAAATTTATAACCGTTGGTGCACTTAGATGCTCACGAAGGTAAATAGTCTGGGGCGTAGTGTGCTCACTGTAACGGGCTGGTTGAACCACAAGTCTCGAAAAGGGGCACTCACGGTGCGTCTCCACCGGTGGTAGTTTTCCCTGGACCCCAACTGGGGGCGGCAGGATTCAGGCCTTTATACGGTGGGAGTGCCGGTAGAACTCTCCGAGTCCTTAATGTTGCTTGCTTCACCTGATGACCGGGCTGCGCTCTCTCCAGATTCGCAGGTATATCAGAGGGGACGGGAACGCTCCGCTCTTTAGAGGAATACAAGTCCACAGCGCTCCATCTTTTACATGAACCATCTGCTCTCTCACTTTCTTTCACTTCCTCTCCAGCTCCCTCCCCCAAGTTCCTCCTCCCTCCTATCCCTCCAAGCTGTGTCATCTGACTGAAACAAGGGTCCATGGGAATTGTAGTCCCCCGCAGCTCAGGGAAAAAACCATTAATGTCTGAAGGTCCCTGTTTAACAGCAGCTGCAAAACTCTTCTTAGTGTCTGTAAATCCCAGTATACCAGTAGCTGCTCTGACAGTTCCATGTGCAGGTGTTACATTCTCCCCCTGGTGAGTCATTGAAAGTGTCCCATCACGACATGAGGACTCACCACCTGAAACATGAATGGGGGTTAAGGCATCCTGACTAACACCAAATTTACATGCATACAAACCACCTCCTGGACACATGGAAGATACCGAGAAATAAGGCCAAACAGAATTAGAATTTGGGTGTATCAACCTGGGGACCTCAGTGGTATGTCCCATTCTGTCATAAGTCAACATCATGGGTGCCCTAATGTCCCGCTTGGGACGAGTGTGTACCGAGGGGCCCACCTCCTCAGTCCCCGACTCTTGTCTCTCAAGAACGGGCTCCACCAGGTGAATCTCTTCATTCAATAAATGTCCCTCTTCTGAACTTTCCTCCAATTGTGGGCGGGGTGCACTCGCCTCCTGACAAATGTCCCTTTTCTTTGTTTCTACTTCGGGGGTCTGGTTTTCAGGGTCTACGCCCATGGGGCATGGGTCCTCGATCCACCTGTAGCTCCATTGACAGTCAGGTCCCCATTCATCCCCAGACTCGCTGTCACATCCTCCTGAGGCAACTCCAGTCTGGGGTGGGTTTTTACACCTTGGACTTCTCCTATTGCACTGAAGAGTTCTATGACCTCCTTGAGTTGGCAATGGGGGTAAAGGGATGTTTTTTCCCACAGGCAACAGATGATGTCGATGATAGGTTTTAACAGCTCCACCCCCTTTTTCGGGCTTCACTCTGTAGGCCGGAACACCGGGCAACTTCTCCATCACCACGTAAGGGTCAGGACACCACCGATCAGCAAGCTTGTGCTTCCCAGGAAGGCCCAAAAGCTGAATAAGAACTCTGTCTCCAGGTAGTAAAACTTGTTCTCGAACCCTACAGTCGTAGCGAGTCTTATTGCGCTTCCCTGACCGACCAGAGGCCTGCTCTGCCAATTTGTAAGCTTTTGTCAAATCTTCTTTTAGCTGGGACACATATTTTAAGTAGGTCTTCCCATTAGAACGGTCAATGGATGTCCCAAAACTAATATCCACGGGTAGTCGGGCTTTTCTTCCAAACATGAGGAAATAAGGAGAATATCCAGTTGACTCATTTGTGGTGCAATTGTAGGCATGAACCAACTGGCTCACATGCCTGCTCCAGTGTCCCTTCTTCCTGGGATCTAAAGTGCCTAACATATTCAGAAGGGTACGGTTGAATCTCTCAGGTTGAGGATCCCCTTGGGGGTGATATGGCGTGGTTCTGGATTTCTTGATCCCACAGAGAGCGCATAGCTCCTTGATTAGTCTACTTTCGAAATCTCTTCCTTGATCGGTATGGATGCGGGCAGGCAGCCCGTAATGTACAAAGAACTTCTCCCATAATGTTTTTGCCACAGTAATTGCCCTTTGATCTTTAGTGGGGTAGGCCTGGGCATATCGGGTGAAATGGTCAGTGACCACTAACACATTACTGACATTGCTTTCATCAGGCTCGATGGAGAGGAAATCAATGCACACTAGTTCAAGTGGGCCATCGCTGGTAATGTTCACAAGGGGGGCTGTTCTCAAAGGCAAGGTTTTTCTCAACACACACCGGGAGCATGATTTGCAGTATTCTTCAATATCCGCTTCCATGCGAGGCCAATAGAATCGGTCGGCCACGAGACTCGTAGTCTTTTCGATGCCAAGATGTCCATGGTCATCATGCAGGGACTTCATGACCATCTTCCGAAATCGGGTGGGTAACACCAGCTGCCTGCGGACTCCTCCCTTCTGGCCCCTTGTCTCTCGGTATAGTAGCCCATTTTTTACTACTAGCGACTCTAGCTGCCGAGTCAGCAGGACAGACTCCTCTGTTCTTAATGCATTCTTTTCGGGCCTCCAGCCCCTCTTCACCCACCATCGAACTACCCCCACTGACTGATCCTCCTGCTGCGCCGTCCTGACTTGATTATGAGTCAGTTGAGGGAGAGAGTCTGGGGTTACATTTGTCACTCGACAGTACGACAACGGGAGCGCTTCGCTAGATGCTCCTAAGAATTTAGCACAGCACTGCAGAGTGAGGGCATCAGTTCGATGTCTATGGCACAGAATCTTCACCTCAGGGGCAGGGACCTCTATCCATCCTCCTTCTTCTTCCTCATTTAAAGGTTCACTAGGCAGGCGAGAGAGTGTGTCTGCATCAATGTTACTGATCCCTGGTCGATATTTTAAGCTGAAATCATACAGAGAGAGTGCGGCAAGCCACCGGTACCCCGTGGCATCCAGTTTTGCTGTGGTTCTCACGTAGGTTAATGGATTGTTGTCGGTATGAACCACGAAGCGTACCCCATAGAGGTAGTCATGCAGCATGTCCACTACAGCCCATTTCAGAGCCAGAAACTCCAGTTTGTGAGCTGGGTAGTTGCGTTCACTGGGAGTCAATCCTCGACTAATGTAGTAAACGGGACGTAGACAGCCATCATGTTCCTGATAGAGAATCCCTCCTAGTCCGTTGAGAGAAGCATCTATATGTAACACATATGGTTTACTGGCGTCTGCATAGGCCAACACTGGAGTTTGGGTCAAACATGACTTCAGTTTCTCGAATGCCTCGTCGCATAAGGGTGTCCATCTTTCCCCAAAAGGTTCATTAACTGGAAGTAGTCTCTTTTCCCTGACCTTGAGGGGCGGGCTGTCCCGCCGGAAGGGGGATACCCTGGGTAAGAGCAGTTAATGGCTTCGCAATCCGAGAGTACTGGGGTACAAATCTTCGGTAGTATCCACAGAATCCTAAAAAGGACCTAAGCTCCCCCAGCTTGGTGGGCTTAGGCCAGTTTACCACAGCCTCCACTTTGGCGGGGTCGGTGGAAATTCCTTCTCTGCTGACTATGTGCCCCACATATTTCACAGTCGTCTGGCAAATCCGGCACTTATCAAGGGACAACTTCAACCCAGCCTCCTTCAACCGATCCAGCACCTTGAACAACCGCTGGTTGTGTTCTTCCAGAGTCTTCCCAAAAACAATAAGATCATCGAGATAAACCAAGACCTCACGTAAGTGCATGTCCCCCACTACTTTGTCCATACATCTCTGAAAAGTGGCCGGAGCACCTGTCAGTCCTTGAGGCAGTCTTTGAAACTCGAAGAACCCAATGGGGCAGATAAAAGCGGTCTTCTCTTGATCTTCCTTTGACATGGGTATCTGATAGTAACCACTCCGGAGATCTAACACAGAAAACCATTGGCTCCCTTGCAGGCAATCTAAAGCTTCATCAATTCGGGGCACAGTGTACTGGTCAGGAACCGTACGTTTGTTCAAAGTACGATAATCCACACACATCCGAATAGCTCCATTTTTTTTTGAGCAATCACAATGGGGGAAGCATATGGGCTACTAGACTCTATGATGACTCCTGTGTCTAACATACCGCGTAGATGCTGCCTAACATCTTCGATATCCGCCGGGGCCAATCTTCGGGATCTCTCTCGGAAAGGCTTTTGATCTTTCAACCGAATGCGATGCTCTACTCCTTGGGCGAGGCCCATGTCCCATTCGCCCAAGGAGAAAGCCGCCCCCCGCATCATCATGCCGTCGATGACTAGCCTCCTCTCTTCTCCTTTCAGCTCACTTCCTTCAAAACAAGGGTCAAAGCTTTCAGGCTGCAGTTCCCTCTTCTCCTCCTCCGTCCTCACATAGGCTTCCAGACAGACTGGGTGGATGGATAGGGTCTGCGATTACTTTTCTCCCCCAGCTTCACGACACCACTGAGCTAACGTACGGAAAATGTTGGCATTTGTTCCCACTATGACAGGTGTGGGTCTCTCATCTGCCTCTGCCTCTGGGCAGATTAGCGCTATAATGGGTATCTCTTTATCCACTCCAACAACAGTCTCTGGGAATCGTAGTGTCATGGACACGTATCCTCGGTAGGGATAGCTGTGTTCACTCAGTCCCACACCACGAGTCCAGACAGCGGTTTCAGAGGCACATTGGATATAAATATCTTTTATACCATCCTTCAAAAATGATGGACACTTGAGATCCGCTATCCAGCAATACTGAACAAGATTTACCATTGATATATGCGGGGACATGCGGGGCTGGTCCCACTAACCCTTCAGGCAGTGTTTTCGATGAGTCACTATTGGATGGAGGGGTAGAGTAGGTCTTAGTTGCTGATGGGGGCTCAGTATGCGGTTCTACTGGCCCCCTTTCCCGTTTCCCGACTGCCTCGGAGGGAGGTGGGGAGAATGTGAAGAGTTCTTTGAACTCCACCTCTTTGGACACTGACGAGCTATATGGCCCAGACTCCCACAGACAAAGCACCCTTCTGGTTTACTACTTTCCACTCTACACAGGTCATCATTTTCTCTTCCTGAAGCCAGGGTCTGCTTCTCGGCTACCTCTGCAGCACTTTGTAACCGCTGTATTGTCTTGGCCTGAGCACTTAACAATTGAGTAATCTGCTCCCCCTGTTTCTCGATGACTTTCAGCAGTTCCCTCTCTCGGCAGTCGGCTGCTGGCTTCAAGGCAACAGTAGTCACCCGAGGGGAGGTCTTCTCTCTTGCGGCCAAAATAACCTCTTCCTTGCGAACTTCCTTAAGCAACTCATGAAAAGAACCAGGAATCTTCTCTTTATCACAAGACCTCATCCGCTGAGCAATTGGATCATGAGTGAGAGCTCCTCTGAGTACTTGGTCCAGACGACACTGATCAACTTCTTTAGGGCTGACTCCACCTTTAGATACTATTCTATGAACCATCTTATCCAATCGGTATAGATAGTCGGACATCTTCTCATCTGGTTGTTGGTAGGTGGTACGAAGTTTATAGAGTAGATCAGTAGCATCTTCAGGGGATCCAAAAGCATCTTCTAAAGCACTCATATAATCTTGATAAGTTGCTAGTGGCTTGCTCCGCCAAGCAGCCTGCACCACTTCCATAGCAGTACCCTTCAAACTTTCTACTATTCTCTGCTTCTTCATGGCATCAGTGCACTGCCACTCTTCTAAGCACAGTAAAGTGACATCCCTCCAAGTATCATATTCTTCTTCTCCAGCAGGGGTGGGGAGGGCACCCGAGAAGGTTCTTAAACGACGGTAGTTCCCTTCTGGCTGCATCTTTGCAAACTGACTGACTAACTTTTCCATAGCTGTCATAAGCACATCAACAGGGGCCGCTGTCTCTTCAGGACTGGTTCTAAGGGGAGTAGAGGGCGGACGTATACTAGTCTTCCTAGACTGAGTGGTTGATTCCTGTTGCCGGGTCTCAACTTCGGACTCATTAGGCCAAGTGATCTTCCATTGTCGACCATACTCTGGGGACACGGCTATCATGGATGGGAAGTAATCTTTCCTCAAGATCTGCCCGGTTGAGATCAGGGCTATGGGTAACTGTCCCCCCTTTTCCTTTCTGCGGTCGACCACTTCAGGGTGGGCAAGTTCAGTGAGTCGGTTAACTATTTTCAGTATCTCTTCATCAGATGCATCACAGAGCTCACCACTCACTGCAAAGCTTTGTCTAGCTGTAACATCCATCTCTTCACACCACAAATATACTTCTCGCTCTGTTAAAGTCTCCATAGTAAATACTCCTGTGTTAGTTCTGTATCTCAGCAGTGCCTCCACTGTAACACCCCTTCAGGGCTACCACGGTACGCTGGGTGTTATGGGGGGTCTCACCTCTTTAGGGCGCAGTGCCTCCACCCGAATCTTGATTGGAGCTCTCTCTAGGACTGCAGAAGGACTGTTATCTTCTGCCAGGGACTGATTCGGCAAACCCCTGCCTATAGCTCAGTACACACTCACCCAAAACAGGAGTAAAACTGTTTAACTGGTTTATGGATATGCAGCAGAAATGAAGTGTATTTAAAGAAACAACATGCAATACAGGTAACGGTGCTCTATAAAAATCATATACACATCACAACCTAATTCTTTCCCCAACCCTGCAAATATAACGTAGCAGGGTTCCCCTTTTCTTGTATTAACCCAGTCCAAACGTTGGGGCCCAGTTGCCGCGGATGTTGGCGCGCAAATTTATAACCGTTGGTGCACTTAGATGCTCACGAAGGTAAATAGTCTGGGGCGTAGTGTACTCACTGTAACGGGCTGGTTGAACCACAAGTCTCGAAAAGGGGCACTCACGGTGCGTCTCCACCGGTGGTAGTTTTCCCTGGACCCCAACTGGGGGCGGCAGGATTCAGGCCTTTATACGGTGGGAGTGCCGGTAGAACTCTCCGAGTCCTTAATGTTGCTTGCTTCACCTGATGACCGGGCTGCGCTCTCTCCAGATTCGCAGGTATATCAGAGGGGACGGGAACGCTCCGCTCTTTAGAGGAATACAAGTCCACAGCGCTCCATCTTTTACATGAACCATCTGCTCTCTCACTTTCTTTCACTTCCTCTCCAGCTCCCTCCCCCAAGTTCCTCCTCCCTCCTATCCCTCCAAGCTGTGTCATCTGACTGAAACAAGGGTCCATGGGAATTGTAGTCCCCGCAGCTCAGGGAAAAAACCATTAATGTCTGAAGGTCCCTGTTTAACAGCAGCTGCAAAACTCTTCTTAGTGTCTGTAAATCCCAGTATACCAGTAGCTGCTCTGACAGTTCCATGTGCAGGTGTTACATTTGTACACAGTATTCATATACACACCCTTATATATGTATGTCTTACAGAAGCATGGATGACTCATGTGTCTTTCTTTTCGTTTCCTTACTTTGCATCAGAGGCTACATTATCCCATATGTAATTTTCAATTGACTATCACAATATAAATGTTTTCTGGCCATTAGCAATAACAGCATTTTCCACATACATCGATAGCTATAATTGCTGCTTAGATAGAGTGTCATGGGTACGATTTACTGAAGTGGTTTTAAAAGTACCTGACCTTTCCAATTTGTCTCACCTGCTCTTGTTTTGCGAGTATCTGATTTACCATTTAAAATACACCAGGGTAAACAGGGCTTCATCGATTCAGTCCAAAGAATAGTGCGCATTTCTTTACATTTTCTCGTATGGGCTTTTTCTTTCTCTCTGGTTTGTAGGTTCATTATTTCTTACAAGAAATGACAATATTGTTCATATTCAGGAGGGATTTATGTTTATCTGCGATGATGCTGAAAATAGATGTATCCTATGCTGATTTTCTTACTTGCATAGTTTGCAGGATAGGAAACTAATATTTCGGTCTATGAAGGTCGTCAGTCTGCTCATGCTGGAAACATTTTTTTTTATTCATATGAATGTGCAAAAAAAGCAATGAAGTGCATTCATGTGGTCCATTTTTTTTGCATGAGTTTTGCAACCCAAATAGATTGATAGATTACCACTGGGAAAAAATAAATCATTCTAGACATCATTTAATGGCATTCTGATCTCTTCGTGGGTATGTATATATCTGCAGTGTGATAGCCAGAAACCATAGTGAATGGTATAATCGCACTGATAACATGGATGGTATATTTAAAATGGGATTTCTGTTTTTGTCATTGAAGAAATCAATGTAGAATACTATAAGATTTCATTATAGGGATTGTGACAGGTGGAAAAAGATTTGCAAAATGTCATTTCCAAATATTTTCATAACATCCGTTTGTTACATCGGGTGCAAATAATAAACAAACTTGGCAAAAACTGGATATTCCTTTTAGACAGTGAGATTTTAATGTTTCTGACACTGTTTATTAGGAAGTGGAGATGCAACTGCAAGAAAGCAACCTAAGATCAGAAAAGCCAAAAATATATAATACTGATATTATGTCATATTTGATTTTTTTTTAACCCTTGATGTAGAAGCAACAAATTACATACAATATCCTGGCAGTTATTGACTCTTACATACATGCTGTAGCTTTACTTTTGCAGCTACAATTGAAGATATATCTGACATTTTTACCCTCTCTTTCCACAAATGTTTAGGGCATTAGGTTGACCTCTAAGAAGGTCAAGATATCTCTTGATGCAGAGTACAGTATCTCAAAGAGATAGCAAAGATTTGTTCCCTTTGAGTCCAAATTATTAAACTTAATACCATGCTGCCATCCCCAAACTGGACTGTCATAATCACATCTTCATCCTGCTAATATAACGCAGCAGCGGTAAGTCACATCACTGTCATCAACCACTTTCCAACTGGGAAATTTTCGCTTATGCACCTTTGTATTTTTCCTACCTTTCTTCCAAGAGCCATAACTTTTCTATTTTCCATCCATCAACACAGCCATAGCAGGGCTTTTTTTTGCAGGACGAGTTGTAGTTTTGTATTACACTATTCACTTTACCATATAATGTACGGGAAATAAATTCCAAGTGAGATTCAACTGGAGGAGAAAGGCTGGACTTGGTGGATTTATGTCTATTTTCAATTTATGTAACTATAAAATGTAATAGAAAAATGTTTTGACGTTGATTTTTTGAGTTATGTTTTATGGTGTTCATTGTGTGTTAAAAATTACCTGGAAACAATTGTTTTATTTTTTTTCTATTTTAGTATCTAAGAAATTGCAGAATTTTGTAAACATTTTGTTTACATCATCGTTTTTTTAAGATCTGTACCTTTTTTTAATGTCTATGGACTTGTATGAGGACTTGTTTTTTTATGTGGCAAGCTGACTTTTTATTTGCAACGTTTTGGGTACACAAGACAATTTGATCATCTTTTATTTCATATATTTGGGGAGACACAGTGACGGAAAAATGGCAATTCTGGCACTTCAATGTTTTCTCTTTACGGCACAAAAATTGTATATACTCTTATAGAATCGAGGATAAATGTTTATTTTTTTACTTTTCTTTAACTTGGAAAAGTAAATAATGGAAACTTTTATATATTTTTTAATTTATTTATAAAGTTAAATACCCTTATTTTCTTCATTTTTAGTGTACTTTTTTGGCCCACTAGGGTGCCTAAACCTGTAATTGTTTGATAGAATGTTTTGTTTACTGGAATGCTACAGTATTGAAGGATATAGAAGAAATAACAATTTCCTGTAAAGCCCAGCATGTTTCCAGGGATTTGTGGAAGTACAAAGATGGCGGCAACAGAGGGCTTCATTTGGCTCCCAGATGCCATTGCAGTCCATCTGCGATAGTGGGTAGAGGCTGATCTGCACTGGAATGGTTGCATGACATGATTGCTCCACTTAAATTCTGCTATCATCGATTGACAGTGGAATTAATGTGGCTAAGTTGCATTTATATGTAGAGTCAGGTGTCGGCTGGTTAACACAGCCCGCACCCGTTGAGTATGAAGTTTCTGACCTCACTCCATACACCCGCACCCAACTTGTAACAAAACGTACATGCACATCACATATTGGGAAGGAGATAATGTGACAAAAATAGCATTAAGTTTAATGTGTCACCTAGATTATTTTTAATATTTAACAGCCGATA
The DNA here is from genome assembly GCA_033576555.1 of Oophaga sylvatica. NCBI lineage: Eukaryota > Metazoa > Chordata > Amphibia > Anura > Dendrobatidae > Oophaga > Oophaga sylvatica. The sequence goes on from JARQOD010000007.1 coordinate 62,979,693, forward strand.
GTGATACATATTTGCTTTTCTAGTCTGTTTTTTATTTTTTGAAATTTTATTCAATTTTATATACATGATTCTGGGGCAGCCATCTTGCCAGACTTTCTGTTATCAGCATTTAGAGATATGCTTTATTGCAGCTACATGGATCATAGACAGCAATCGTCAGAATCTGACTTATGGTGACTTTTTCAGGGTAATTCCGCCCAGAATGTCCCTGAAAAATTGCTGCAAAATTGCCCAATAAAGCATCCCATCAAATGAACAAAGTGCCCAGCCACATCAAAGTGACATTATATCACTTCTTTTAACCACTTCAAGATTCGGAAACCCTCAAACCGTTAAGACGTGACATGCTCATTCTACAGGTAGCGTGAAAACTGACCCTTCTTTATGCTACACAGTATATAGTTAAAAAAAACCTGTTGGCAGAGTCTCCTCAAGAACGATGCAAAATCCACTGATGATGCCGCCTTAGGAAGGCGACCACGGCATTTTCCTGAAGACGCTTGGCCTGGGAAAGCTCAGTGTGCACATTGCCTTATTTGCTTCCATAGGAAAGTTTTCTAGGCATGCTCTGTAAAGATGAGTGTATCTGACAAAATCTGAATTTGCCTGCTCATGTATTTTACCCAGAAGATTCAGTTCGCAGAGAAACTTATTCCCTGAAAATGTAATGTCTCTTTTTATGCTCTGAGGTCTTTCTAGATTCCAAATTATTATAAATGTAAGAAATGTAAGAATAAAATAAATCCTTATACTCACTTTACCGCTCACCTCTCCGGAGCCTCCTCTACTCACCAACACTTGTCCATTCCTTAATGCATCTTCTGATCATTGCTACTCACGCAGAAATTCCCGGGCCTCATGCTAGGTAGGACATTCTGGCTCTAATGAGGTTTGGGATGGTTCTTCGTAAGCGTGCGGAAGGTCATGATGAGCGCCATGATCTTGCACACGCATGCGCAGAACCGTCCTTGGTCTTATTAGATCCGACTTAGCATGAAAGGGGATGTCTGATGGCAGTCAGAAGATATGGCAAGGACCGCACTGCCAGGGCATAAGCCAGACAGATTCCAAAGTGATTTCATCTGCCTCATTATAGGGAATGTTCTTCAGGGATTTGTGTGAATTATATAGTTCAGAGATTTACACGAAAACCTTGATGTAAGTGCTCAGCGTAGTGCCCAGGATAAATGTAAAACGAGCCTTTTTGCGATCTTTAGGAGGAGAATGAACAAATCAGCAGGTCAAGATTAGCATTAATTTGTTTATTATTATGGCGTTCACTGTGCGATACAAGTGATATAAGTGCAGTTTTCTGTGCAGTATATGTGATAAGATGAATTTATTCCTCAGGTCAATATGATTACAGCGATTTCCAGATTTATATGTACGGTATATTATTTTTAGGTTTTGCTACTTTTACACACTAAAAGACTTTTTTTTTTTGCAAAAAAAGTGTTTTTCATAGCCACATCTATAGAGTTATAATTTTTCTATTTTTCTGCCAACAGATTCATGTGAGATTTTTCTGACATGAGTTGACATTTTTATTGGTATCATTTTCGGGCACATAACATTTTTTGATATCTTTCTGCTCTGATTTTTGGGAGGCAGAATCAACAAAAAACAATAATATATATTTTTTTCTTTTATGCTCTTCACTGTTTGCCAAGAGTGCTCGTTTCCTGCTCGGTGCTTTCCTCCTGCCTGTGATTGACATATCACGACAGACAATATCTTCTGCCTTCCCTTACTGAGATCTCTCGCCATCTCCTTCACTGCCTGGGTTGGCGCAGTATTACCGACTGGTGCTGGCACACAGATGAGACCTAACTTTGCCACCATGAGCAGATGCGGGAGTAGCAAGAGTTCTTGGCAAGGGTAGGCGGATAATGTCTCCTGGATTAATATGTCAGTCACAGGCAGGGCTGGCGTTAGGGTCAGGCAGACCAGGCAGCTGCCTAGGGCCCCCACTCCATCACGCAGCCGCTATGGGCCCATGAGGCAGGCCGCCGCATTGAACTATACCGGCATCATGGACGCCGGTACAGTTCAAAGCAATGATGAAGGAGAGAGCTTCAGCTGACGCTCTCACTCCCATCATTCCCCACTCTGCCTGACACAGCGGGTGCGCGATTATGTTATCGCACACTCACTGTGTACCAGGCATGGCAGGCTGAGCCAGGAGACAGCCGGGAGCAGCGCAGGTACGAGGAGAGGTGAGGAGTGTGTTTTTTTTTTAATTTAACAGTGAGTACTGGATAATGGGGTCATTCTAGGGGGGTGTTATATGCTATGTGGTGCTGTGCTATATACCATGTGGTGCTGTCCTGTATACCATGTGGTGCTGTGCTGTATACTATGTGGTGCTGTGCTATATACCATGTGGTGCTATGCTATATACTATGTGGTGCTGTGCTGTATACCATGTGGGGCTGTGATATATACCATGTAGTGCTGTGCTATATACAATGTGGGGCTGTGTATATACCATGTGGTGCTTTGCTGTCTACCATGTGGTGCTGTGCTGTTACCCTGTGGTGCTGTGCTATATACCATGTGGTGCTGTGCTGTATACCATGTGGTGGTTTGCTGTATACCATGTGGGGCTGTGCTATGTACCATGTGGTGCAGTGCTATATACCATGTGGGGCTGTGCTATATACCATGTGGTGTTGTGCTATATATCATGTGGTGCTGTGCTATATACTATGGTACTGTGCTGCATACCATGTGGGCTGTGATATATACCATGTGGTGCTGTGCTATATACAATGTGGGGCTGTGCTGTATACCATGTGGTGCTGTGCTATATACCATGTGGTGCTGTGCTGTATACCATGTGGGCTGTGCTATATACTATGTGGCGGTGTTATATATCATGGGGGTACATTATACATTATTCTATGGGTGAGGCTGTGTTATATAATATGGGGGCTACATTATATTATATGAGCAGGTGGGCTGTATTATATTCTATCCGGGGCTACATTATATTCTATGGGGGGCTATATTATATTTATTATATTCTATGGGGGTGATTGCATCATACGCTATGAGGGGCTACATTATACTATATGAGGAGGCTACATTGTATTCTATGGAGGGCTGCATTATACTCTATGGTGGGCTAGATTATATTGTATGGGGGTTTCATTATACTTTATAAGGGGGCTACATTATATTCTATTGGGGCTGCATTATACTATATGAGGAGGGCTACATTGTATTCTATGGAGGGGCTAAATTATATTATATAAGGGGCTGCATTATATTCTATGGTGCTGCATTATACTCTGAGGGGGCTGCCATATATTCTATGGAGGTGCTGCATTATACTATAAGAGGGGGGCTGCATTATATTCTATGGGGGTTTACATTATATTGTATGGCAGGCTGCATTATACTCTGTGGTGGCTGCATTATACTCTGTGGGGTGGCTGTATTATGCTCTATGGGGTGGCTGCATTATACTATATGTGGGCTGCATTATACTGTATCGAGGAATATGGGGAATACACTATACTATATGAAGAACTATGGGGTGCATTATACTATGGGAAGTGAATTGTACTACATGGATGACTGGCAGTGTATTATACTATATTGAGCACTATGAGGAGTGTATTATACTATATGGAGGACTGAGCAGTGCATTTTAATATATGGAGGGCTATAAGGAGTGTATTATACTATATGGAGGACTATGGGGAGTGTATTATACTATATGGAGGACTATTAGGACTGTATTATACTATATGGAGGACTATTGGGAGTGTATTATACTATATGGAGGACTATTGGGAGTGTATTATACTATATGGAGGACTATGGGCCACATTATATTTTATGGAGGACTATGGGATGTAAACTGTAGATGTGCTGCTGATAACATGATACTGTATGGTGATCTGTTAGTGATCCTTTAGTGATAATTCTGACCCCATCATTCTTTCTTAAACAGTGGAAAGAGGCCGGGAAACAAGTGTTGAACGACTTCAATATTGTCGATCACACTCATTTAGCGGCCTGACCTCAGCGCATGGTGCAATATGTTAGCATTTGGGGCTCCATTTTAAACTTTGCCTAGGGCCCCACTTTGCCTAAAATCGGCCCTGGTCACAGGCAGACAGAAGGCTCTACGTGGGGAATAAGTAGTGAGTTGGACGAGTGCACAGGAACGCCCAAAGCACTTACAGCTAATTTGCATATAACCACAAAGTCGAATTTTGCAGGAATGGCAGGTAGCAGGAAGCTCCTATGTAATAAAGTCTAAAGTCTTTTCCTTCTTGTCTTGGATCTGCCGCAGATTGGGAATGAAGAATTACGGTTGTGACTTTAGTCAGATACTGCTCGTACATCTTCTGAAGGACAATTCTGTACTGTAAAACTGAAGAGTTAATGAGCTCACAATTTTAATAATTAAGTATGTCATATTAATAAAGAGGACTAATTAACAATTTGCATATAAAATAAGACATTCTAATAGTGTCTCTGATAGCGGCCTGGACAGATTTATAGTAGAAAGCCCCTTAATAAATGTATTTAAACAACGATTTTCATGGTCTGGAAAAATCAGTGTATCTGAAGAGCAGAATTTCAGGGAATGTTGTATGGGTGCCTTACATTTTTTTATGGACTCCAGTCTATGCAATGTGAGTGATTAACACAGTGAGAATATATGTGCAACGGCTTTAGGATAAGGTTTCGTGGAGGAACAAACTGCACCGAGATTGTGGTTGTATTTTTGTAAAGGTAAGGCCTCATTCTGATGTCCATTTTTGTTTTTTTCTTTGCATACAATTTCAACAGTTAGCTGGATCCAATTTTGATCGATTTTTGACTGTGTCTTTTTTCTCACCATCAATGTGACTTCCATGTTTAAATTTTTAAAAGTTCTTTTGCCCCTCATTAAACAGTAAAAAAACCCGATGACATTGTTTTTTTCGCGAACCCATTGATTTGAATGGACACATTTGATCCATAATTCGAATAAAAAATGGACATGATTCAGGGATGTGTGAACATACCCATAGACTATAACGGGCCTTAGGCACCACAATCTCTGTGTCCTCGATAGTTATGCTTTTTCATATTGAGCATATTCAGATGTGCAAAACGGACAATAAATGGACAACACAAGGACCAATGCAAGTCAATGTGTTAGTTCACGTGAACGTTTTTACACACAAACAGATAACCTGCAGGTAAAAAATTGCAGCATTCACTACTGTGATCCGTTTTTGGATCAGACTCGCCCATCATAAGTCAAGGGGTGCGTGAAAAAATTGATCACATATGGGATACCAACCACATGTCATCAGATCCATTGCGATTATTAAGATAGTAAACTGTATTTGGTCTATTATTATTTAATGTGTTGGTTTGTATAATGGATGTTATACAGAAGTTAAAAACTGACATATAGATGACAATACCGATGAAGAATTGGCTGTTTTTCTGGAACCAAAAAAAACCCTGACAATTTTGCATCTGCTCATTTGAACCTGGTTTAATAGATATTTTATTTTATGGCTCTGAGATCTATTATATAAAAATGTTGCAACATTTCTTTAACATCGGAGATTGCTAAAAAACAACTATTTGCACGGCATTTTTTTTTCATCCAATTGCTCTATACTATTTCAGCAGCAGATAAAAATGTTTTAACCCCCAATATCGCATGTTAATCTGGGTACTTAGCTTGGGAGAAGTTGATTTATAACACTTTGGTTTAATGGGTAATCTCTTTAAAAATACACATGCTTAGCGGTGACATGTATAAGTCCTTATTTAGGGTACATTGTTAATTTGATCACTGCCTACCCTGCTGCGTAAATAGTCTCTGGAGGTGCGAGCATTAAGTGCATGTGCTGTGCTTTATATTACACGGCATAACAATTCTTCTTCCTTGAGTGTCTCCATCCCCCCAAACAAGGGGAAAGCAGACAATAGATACATACTAATGCAGCTCGGTACCTACCATCTGTATCAGCAGCTGCTCCCATACATCTGTACAATATGTTAGGACTGAGAGCTTCACTAATCTGCATAATAAGGAGGAGGCTTATCCCACTTCAGCTAATAATCACAAGCAATCGATGCAGACCGTTCCCCTACTGCACCCAACAACAAAGTTACAATATGTTTACCATGTTCCGCGCATCCAGGAAGGTCAAGGCGAGAGCGGCTCTGTTCACACATTGCCTGCAGCTACTTATTAGGCTTCAAACAATTTCATCCTGTCTCTAAATCAACTTCCTGAGTTTTATACTTTAATTGTTAGGTGGAATTAGAAATCTGAAGAAACACATCGTAGACAGTACGGGTACTCTTCCTCCTACATGAGAGCACAGCCTTGAAGTTCACGCAATAATTAGACATAATAAAGATAAAACACAGCCCGTGGAGAGTTCTGCCAATAATAGGTTATTAGTTAATTTCAATGTTGGTAAATTGCCCTTATTATTCATCTCTTCTCTGTTAACTCATATGTAAACGAGTTTTGCTTGGAAATCCTATATTTTCTGTTGATTTGTGAGGAGGGAAGAGAAATGGGAATGTAATGTAGCTTTACTGGCACCAAAGAAGCTGATTGTTCACGTAAATCAAATTGCCAAATGATTGTAGCATTTAGTTTGGGACTACACGGTGACCTTGACCACAACGTAGGTCACCGGACAAAGACTGTAGGTTGCTACTGCTACATTACACTACACTAGCCACTAAGGAAACTCAATGTCTCCAAAAATTCAATATAAACAGCACAAAAAGGCAGCAACACTCACCAGCCCAGATCTCAGAACAAATGCACTACAGGGTGCAGCCAGCCCATAAAGCAAGATGTTAGCAGCACAGGTGCAAAATACCAGATTAAACAGCCACTCTCCACATACCCATTCAAGGAGGGGTGACTGCTCAGTATACAATTGCACAATAGAGTCCCGCATAGGGTGCCGTTCACACAAGGATACTGCACAGTGTCTGGTTCACAGCCTATTAGTTACGCCCCTACTATTCGACTAGGCGGGCTGGCCAGTACACTCTCCATGCGCACCAGTGTGAATACCCCTCATGCGAGACCAAAACGTGCTTGGGCTTGGCTGCACCCGAAAAATAAAGTGCAAAAAATACAAAAATAGTGGGGTATTAGTTAATATTTTGGCCAAAATACGTAAGCTTGTAACCTGCGCCAAAGGTCCCCATGCTTACAAGTACCTACACTACACTACACTAGCCACTAAGGAAACTCAATGTCTCCAAAAATTCAATATAAACAGCACAAAAAGGCAGCAACACTCACCTGCCCAGATCTCAGAACAAATGCACTACAGGGTGCAGCCAGCCCATAAAGCAAGATGTTAGCTGCACAGGTGCAAAATACCAGATTAAACAGCCACTCTCCACATACCCATTCAAGGGGGGGTGACTGCTCAGTATACAATTGCACTATAGAGGCCCGCATATTTTTGTATTTTTTGCACTTTATTTTTCAGGGTGCAGCCAAGCCCAAGCACGTTTTGGTCTCGCATGAGGGGTATTCACACTGGTGCGCATGGAGAGTGTACTGGCCAGCCCGCCTAGTTGAATAGTAGGGGCGTAACTAATAGGCTGTGACCCAGACACTGTGCAGTATCCTTGTGTGAACGGTACCCTATGCGGGCCTCTATAGTGCAATTGTATACTGAGCAGTCACCCCCCCTTGAATGGGTATGTGGAGAGTGGCTGTTTAATCTGGTATTTTGCACCTGTGCTGCTAACATCTTGATTCATGGGCTGGCTGCAACCTGTAGTGCATTTATTCTGAGATCTGGGCTGGTGAGTGTTGCTGCCTTTTTGTGCTGTTTATATGCTACTGCTACATTGCAGCATATGCAATTTAAATTGTAGTAAATTGTGAAACTCGATTTCGATCACAAACAAGCCACAACAAAATTCAAACAGACTTTGTCACATTCACGATATTATATTTATTTTTTTGGAGGTCACAAGCAACCCCTTTCCCTATGCTATTGGTGTTATACAGCATCTACAACTTCATCTTGGGCTTTTGACCATGCAACCTGTGAGTTACACATCTGTCCCGTCTGGGCTTGCTCACTTCATCCTGGTCCGTAAACTCTCTTGTGCTCCACGTTGGCTTTGCAAGTAGCTTGGCGTGCTCCCATGTGAGATCTACCTAAGCCTATGTAAGGCCACCAAGACACATGCCTGGTCTTTGTATTAACACTTTAGTTGTCTGCAGCTCCATAACGATGTCAGTACCTGCCTGTGCCTCCAGGACTCTTTTACCTGTCTGTGGCCTCCAGGACCTTGCAACCTGTTTCCCGCATGCCTCAACTGCCATTGCACAATACTGATGGTAACACCCAGTTGTGCATTATTCCTACATTTTAGAAGGAATAATAGAGAGTTGGCACAACATGGAAAAGATTATCTAGAACTGTTGATTCTGAGGAATACAAGTGATAGCAACCTTGCACATGCTACTGCAAACATGTTTTCTACAAAGTGCACTATTGTGTGAAAAAATCAGTTTGGCAGTTCATCATTATAAGATATGCCCTTCGACTTGCCAAACAAGCCTCTCAGCAGCCTAATCACTCATTATCTAACAATCAAAAATACTCTTTCACACTTTTCTTTTCACTCCCTCCTTAGTACTAAAGGCCTGATCATCACCCAGCGCTGACAATCTGGTACTGAAAAAATTCACCATATCGTAGGAAAATTTTCCCAATCTCTAATTTATGGATCCTGTTCATCCTGCACTTCATAATCACTTTCTGCCTTAAAACCAGTCACAGAAGAAGACATATCTGGCTCCTCTCTCATCTCGCCTACTACCTGCTCAAATGACTCTATCCTCACATTCCTTCAGTCGTCTGTCTGGCTGTGACTACCCACCTAAAAAAACATTTAAACCTCTCTTCATTCCTCAAAAACGCCATCTTAACCCTTTACTAAAAATCCATCTTTGACCAGAATGCTCTACTAACCACAGGACTGTCTCTAATCTCTCCTTCATTCCTAACTCCTGGAATGCTCTTGTATAATCTGCTCTCTCTCAGATAACTCTTCTTGGCACTTTACAATCAATTTCGCTCTTTATAGTCTATAAAACTGCCCTTACTAAAGCTCTAATGTTCTACTATCAGCAAAATCTAATGGTCACACTCCCTACTGGTTCTCTTGATCTCTCTACTGCATTCGACACTGTGATCACCAGCTCATCCTCGTTATGCTCCACTCTATTGGCTCAAGTATACTGCTCTCTTGTGTTTCCCTTCTACCTCTCTGACTGCTATTCACTGTATCTTTTGCTGGTTCTTCTTATCCTCTTCCTATACTGTTGAGATTCCTCAGGTTGAGTCCTAGGCCCTTCCTCTTTTTTCTATATACCACTGATATGGGCAAATCATCAGCAAATTTGGTTTCCAGTACATCTCTATGTTAATGACATGCAATTACAAGTTAACTCCCGCATTGCTCAAATACCAACCACTGTGTTTCGTTTATATAACATCATATGCCTTGTCTGTCGTAACTGAATCTTTCCAAAGTGAATTTCTTGTGTTTCTTCACTCTACTAACATATGTAATCCAATATTGCAATATGCTCTAATGCGATCCTGCATCAGTCAATGCGGTGGTCTCCTTATAATAATCAGTTAAGGTTGAGAAAAAGCCGTGAGCTGATATTAATAGCTGGAACCTTTATGGACATTGCCCATTCCCAGATTATTAACTTCAGCACCCGGGCTGTCGACATTTCTTTGCTGGTTATGAAATTAATGGGACCGTTTTTTTCCATTTATTTTTTTATTTATTGCAAGTACAGTATGGTCACCTGAGTTCATAGCAGCGTTTCTCTGCTTTACAAGTGCCACACAGTTTGAACGACGTGAGTCCGGCACTCGGCTCTCGACATTCATCAGTCTAAGTGCTCGAGTACGGAAGACCGGTGGCTGTGAACTCTGGCAACCTTTACCAGAGTTCGCAGCCACCGGGTTTTTTGGCAGCTGTGAGGCTGGAAACCTCATGGGAACTTTGAGGGAATTTAAAGTTATTGGAGTTTCCAGCTGTTGAAACACCTGGAGGATGTGGACTAAAGTACCTTGGGTGTGTATTTTACTGTGCTCTTACTTTGTCTAGTTGAATTCACATATTTAAGTCCTGCTCCATAATGAAAGCAATGATGGGACGTTGTCCTTGTAGCAATGATTCAGCAGGATGACACCCAATAATCTGTCCTAGTGAAAATATGAGCAACTCGGATGTCATTGTTAGTCACTGCAGCATATGTGCCAGGATGACCAGAGCAATGACAGGCTGTCCTCGGTGGGAGGTGTATAGTCTGTGTCCTCACTGTCCCCCAGCCACGCTCCAGAGATGCCCGTGAGATGCTCTAAAGGTACAGTCACACTAAACGAGATCGCTAACGAGATCGCTAATGCGTCTCCGATTTTATGACGCAGTAGCGATCTTGTTAGCGACGCAGCTGTGTGTGACATGTAGCAGTGATGTGGCCTCTGCTGAGATGTCGTTGATCGCTCATGAACGTTCTGAGCCGTTTTTTGGTCGTTGGTGTCCCGCTGGTGAGCCTGAATCGCTGAGTGTGACACCCTTTATGAACGACTTCACCAGCGTCGCAGGTGGTACTAGGTTTTCCCAAAGACCGCAGAGGTCGTTATACAGATCGCTGATGAGATGTGTTTGGAATCTAACTAGCGATCACATAGCGATCGCACCAACGATCTCGCCAGGTGGTGTCGTTGTCGTGATCGCTGGTGCGATCGCTAAGTGTGACAGTGCCTTAAGAGCCACTTTCTTGTGAACACGGCTGTTGTTCCTTCTCATTCTCCATTACTGTCCCCTGGCTGTACACTTGTGTTGATAACAAGTCTCCTCTTCCTGCTCTCCCACTTCCTCTTGCATCATTGCCTGTAATGTTTTTTCCAGCAGACAAACAATTGGTATCGTAACGCTCATGATGGTGTCATCAGTGCTGGCCATGGTGCTGGAATATTCAAAGCAGCGCAACACAGCACACATGTTCCGCATGATGGCCCAGTCACTGGTGGTGAAGTGTGGTTGTACTGCAGAGTGACTCATCCTTGTATGCTGCAGCTGAAAGTCTACAATTGCCTGCTGCTGCTCACACAGCCTCTGCACTATATGAACGGTGCAGTTCCACTTTGTGGATACATTGCATATAAGGCAGTGTGCAGATAGAGAGAAGTAACGCTGCAACATAGACAGACGAGCAGCAGCAGGGTGAGGCCTCCCTGCACCTTCACCAGTTGATCTAATATACCTGGGTAATTTTTGAGGAAACTTTACACCACCAAATTAAGAATATGCGCCAGACAAGGGATGTGCATCAATCCGAGTAGGTCAAGAGTTGCTACCAGATTTTGCTGGTTATCGCACAACACCATGTCGAGCTTGAGGTGCAATTGTAACAATCACTCATTTGTCTGCTCTTTGATCCCAGTCCACAGCTCCTGTGTTGTGTGGGATCTGTCCCCAAACAGATCAGTTTCATAACTGCCTGCTGTTGTATCCTCTTGGCTGAGGTCAAGTTTGGTGGTGCAGGTTTTACTGTAAGTGGATGATGAGGTGGTGGAGGAATCAGCAACCTGGCCAAAGGACCGTCCAGTAATCCTTGATGGTGGTAGGACATCCACTAGCATGCCTTCTGCCTCTGGCCCTGCCGCTACTACATTTATCCAGTAGGCAGTAAGGGAGATGTAATGTCCCTGGCCATGCTTGCTGGTCCACATGTCAGTCATTATGTGGACCTTCATATATATAAGAGCCTACAAAGTTATACCTCCACAAATATACTTCAAAAAAGAAAAAATGAGGTTTTTCAATATAAAAGGTAATTTTTATTGAACAATCATTTTAAAAAATAAATTTTAAAAATGCATACATATACAAAAAGCGGGGAACACATGCAACAAGGATATATAAATAAATCAAGCCTAATAAGGGTATTTATACATATGGTCACATAAGGGATTCTTTATCGGTAATACTGGGAGAGAAAAAAGGCTGCCCAAATGTGATATATCTATCTACTATATGGTGCAGCATAAGATTCTCCTCTTTAGATAATACCTCATTAACCACGAATTTATGCCAAGCTCATATTTATGTAACCAAGTGGTTTATAAGCTATGCAAGCTAAAAAAGTGCCTAGTGCATTATATACAGCAAAAAATAGTGTCTATATCAAATATTCGTCCCATTCAAAATAAGGGCTAATATGGCAGATATTGAATAATGCTCGCAAGAGAAAAGCAATTTCATGGCTGGCAAATTATTCCCATACCTCTTAAACAGGCTGCCAGCACCCCTGACGCGCGTTTCGCTAGTCGCTTCTTCCAGAGGGGAGGTAAGTAAAGGTTATATGGCATCAAAAAAGCATCATTTGTGTATATATATGGAATCTAAAATTTAAAAAAATATATGTTAAAACCAAGAAAAATATACATACATAAAATAACATGCCAGAAAAAAACAACACTCAGAAAGAACTATATTTAAAATTAAAGAAAAGGGGCATAACTCAAGATTTTATGAGCTGGGCATAAATTCGTGGTTAATGAGGTATTATCTAAAGAGGAGAATCTTATGCTGCACCGTATAGTAGATAGATATATCACATTTGGGCAGCCTTTTATCTCTCCCAGTATTACCGATAAAGAATCCCTTATGTGACCATATGTATAAATACCCTTATTAGGCTTGATTTATTTATATATCCTTGTTGCATGTGTTCCCCGCTGTTTGTATATGTATGCATTTTTAAAATTTATTTTTTAAAATGATTGTTCAATAAAAATTACCTTTTATATTGAAAAACCTCATTTTTTCTTTTTTGAAGTATATTTGTGGAGGTATAACTTTGTAGGCTCTTATATATATGAATATACTATTGTGCTGTACTTTGTTTACAGCTTTTTTGCCACTATGGACACTAAGGCTAGAGACCAGGATTGGCTGGCCAGTCTCGATACTGTATTTAGTGGGGCACAATGCAAAAGGATCTTACTGAAAATGGGCAGAAAAATACCTTGAAGAACGCTATGAAATCCTCCCTTAAGAAAAGGGCGAGAACATGGTGGAATAAGGCTTCATTGGAGAGTTACCTTGCCAAAGGACTCATTCCCAGGGGCCTAAGAGTGCGTATAATGCCATCCTTCCCCATAGATGATAACACCTTCAAGAATAGATGGGAAGAAGCCTGTACTTCTTGCTCTAAATTACTCATTGAACTTCTCATAGGAAATAGCAAAAAGAATTTGGACAAAATAGATGGAGAAATTGAGATCACAAGAAATAGTTTAAAACAGCACTTATCAGCTACCGAGATGGAAGGTTTCAACAAAGAGATAGACACCCAATCTCTAATCTGGGAGAAAGAGATTAAAGACAATAAAGCAAAAAAATTCCAGAGGGATTTGCAAGATTTCCAAAATGGCACAGTGTACAAATGGCAAGGAATGAGCATAGGTGAGCGCAGCATATCCAGATCTGCTTCCCTCTCCTCCATATCATCTAGAGAGGATGAAGATGGACATAAAAGAGGCTATAACCTGAGAAGAAACTATGGCAGAAGATATGATACACCTAGGAGGCGGGATCGATTTCCTGAAAAAGCGTCAACATCTAAGTTACAGGTGATAAATTTATCTGATATACAGCTATCTGCCGAACAGGTTGAGGTTCTAAGTTTAGGTCTAACCTTTTCACCTGATGCATCTTTTGACTCATTCACAGCGATAAAAGACCTTCACTTATTTGCCAGAAAATTAGTTTTGAAAAAACTGCATGAGAAGCCATATATAGGAGAAACATGGACAGAGCAAGAATTACGGGCTATGGCTATCCTGGAGGAACTCCGGGATGAACAAACTGATGACACTATGGTAGGTAAATTCAACCCACCGAAACCAAAAAAATTCCCTCCTTTGCACCTATACCCCAATATAGAAATATTTGTCAAATTAGTAACGCAGGCTTTTGAGAATATCCCGCATGGGATCAGGCAGGACAATCTCACTAGGGGTCAGAGGAATGCCCTTAAAGAACTCAAAAAACTTAAGGGGATAATCATTAAGCCGGCGGACAAAGGGGCAATGTGGTGGTTTGGCCGGCAGTAATGTATGAGAAGGAAGCCTTTCGGCAGTTGAAGGATGTTAAATGCTACCAAAAAATTACATTCAATCCCACCATCAAATATCATGGAAAATTGCAGGATATTTTGGATGAGGCCTTTGAGGAGGGGATAATTAACAAGGATTTACAGAAATATCTGATACCGAACATCCTAAGATGGCATGCATATATTTCACACCTAAAGTGCATAAAAATGCTATCAATCCACCAGGTCGCCCGATCGTATCAGGTAATGGCAACTTATGCGAAGTAATTAGCCAATATTTAGATTTTTATCTGAAACCATTGGTTAGCAAACTTCCATCTTACATCAAAGATACGAGTGACATCTTGAGGAAAATTGAAGGCATACCACTGGAGGATGATATGTGGTTGGTTACTATGGACGTTGAGTCCTTATATACCTCTATACACCACACAGATGGTATCGCAGCAGTGGAGGCCTTTTTGGATCTTTCTGAATACGATGCACCCTTTAAGAAATTCCTCCTCAGACTTCTACGATTTGCTTTGGGACATAACTACTTCACCTTTAAAGGAGGCATTTACTTGCAAAAACAAGGTACAGCCATGGGTGCGGCATATGCATCTTCATATGCTAATTTGTTTTTAGGCCAATGGGAAGAGAATATCTTCTTTGCCCACCCTATAGCGCACATCGAAGGAGCTCTTTTATGGGCAAGATACATCGATGATGTTCTCCTAATTTGGCAGGGACAGGAACAGGACTTATTAGCATTTGTAGACGTTTTGAATTATAACAACCTTAATATCAGGCTTACCTGCAAGTATAGTCGGATAGCATTGACTTCCTGGATGTCCTTATCTCAAAAGGCAATAATAGAATGTTGGAAACAAATATATTTCGAAAGGAGACGGCAGTTAATTCCATCCTACATGCCGATTCAGCACACCCACTCCCTTTGATCAATGGGATACCTATTGGACAGTTTTTAAGAACTAGAAGAATATGTTCAAATGATCAATCCTTTTTAGAGCAGGCAGACATACTGGCAGCTAGATTTGAACAACGTGGATACTCCAAAAGGAGTATCAAGAGAGGATTTAATAGGGCCAAAAGAACAAATAGAAATGAGTTGCTACAAGGAAGAACAGCCACTAAGGATAATGCTACAGTAAGATTCATAGCTGATTATAATCAACAGTGGGTAAAAATGAAGGAAGCTCTGAACAAATATTGGCCCATTTTACAAATGGACCGAACACTTGCGAAATATGTCCCGATTCAACCGTCTATCACATATAGACGAGCACCTAATCTCAAGGATATCCTGATTCACAGCCATTATGCTGGGCCACAGCCAAAAGATAAATTCCAGACACAAGGGCCTAAATGGGGTTTTTACCCCTGTGGAAAATGTATTGCATGCCCCAATATGACACAGGCGCATACTTTTTTGGCCAGTGACGGCCAGAAAGAATTCAATATCACGCAGAATATAACTTGCGAAACCCTGGGTGTCATTTATTATGCTACATGTCCCTGTCCGAAAATTTACATAGGGCTCACATCAAGACCCCTTAAGATTCGAGTAAGGGAGCATTTCCATGATATCGAAAAAGCTGCCAATGAAGATGATCATACCGCCTTGAAATCCATACCAAGGCATTTCAAAATACACCACAACTGTGATGCCAGACTTCTCAAGGTCAGAGGTATAGATAGAGTACATATTGACATACGAGGAGGCAATTGGAGGAGGAAACTAGCGCAATTGGAGGCCCGCTGGATTTCTAAGGTGCAATCAGTGCAGCCAGCGGGACTTAATGAAATCTTGAGTTATGCCCCTTTTCTTTAATTTTAAATATAGTTCTTTCTGAGTGTTGTTTTTTTCTGGCATGTTATTTTATGTATGTATGTTTTTCTTGGTTTTAACATATATTTTTTTAAATTTTAGATTCCATATATATACACAAATGATGCTTTTTTGATGCCATATAACCTTTACTTACCTCCCCTCTGGAAGAAGCGACTAGCGAAACGCGCGTCAGGGGTGCTGCAGCCTGTTTAAGAGGTATGGGAATAATTTGCCAGCCATGAAATTGCTTTTCTGTTGCGAGCATTATTCAATATCTGCCATATTAGCCCTTATTTTGAATGGGACGAATATTTGATATAGGCACTATTTTTTGCTGTATATAATGCACTAGGCACTTTTTTAGCTTGCATAGCTTATAAACCACTTGGTTACATAAATATGAGCTGGGCATAAATTCGTGGTTAATGAGGTATTATCTAAAGAGGAGAATCTTATGCTGCACCGTATAGTAGATAGATATATCACATTTGGGCAGCCTTTTTTCTCTCCCAGTATTACCGATAAAGAATCCCTTATGTGACCATATGTATAAATACCCTTATTAGGCTTGATTTATTTATATATTCTTGTTGCATGTGTTCCCCGCTTTTTGTATATGTATGCATTTTTAAAATTTATTTTTTAAAATGATTGTTCAATAAAAATTACCTTTTATATTGAAAAACCTCTTTTTTTCTTTTTTGAAGTATATTATGTGGACCTTGCCACTGATGGCGTTGCGCAGTACAGGCCTAATTTTGTCCACCACATGTGTGCGCAGGGCAGGGATGGTCCGCCTGGAGAATTACTAGTGGCTGGGAACAACGTACTGTGGGACATCCACTGCCTTCAGATTTTTGAAACGGTCCATCTCCACAAGCTGGTATGGAAGCATTTAGAAGGAAAATAATTTTGAAATGCTGTAATTGAGGAGCATGCCTTGTGGGTGGTTAGGGGCAAATTTAGTCTTTCTCTCTAGGGTTTGGCAAATGGAAAGCTGAACAGTTCCAGGGGACTGTTTGGAGATGCTCAGTAACACTGGTGATGGTGGTAGTGTCAAATCCTCTCTTTACGGGCAGGTGGGTGGCCCTGTTGATCATGAGCAGAGGGGAAGAGGCCAGGACTGCAGAAGCAGAGGGAGCAGGAGACAGCTCTGATCTGTCATGCTTTTTAACATGTACTCCACTGCATCTTGTGCTTTGATTTCAGATTCCTGATCATGCAGATGGTGCTCAGGTTCAGCAGATTTATGCCTCTCTACAGACTCTGATGGCATAGCATGCAAACCACCCGTGTCTTGTCATCAGGGCATTGTCTGAAGAAATCCCATGCCAGGGAGCTCCTTTGAGCTGGTTTGGGTGTGCTAATTTCATTGGCACGGTGGGCAGTAGCATCCAGCATACTGGCTATGGGTTGATGACTGTGCTTTTCCACCCTGCTCCCTCTTGGTCTGTGATGCTAGGGCAGCGAGACAACCTTTTCTTCCTCCAAACTGAGCATGTCACTATGATGGCCTTCACTCCATGTGGTGTATAGGACCTCATCATCCCCCGCATCATCTTCAAACCAATCCACACCCCAGCCCTCTTTGCCTGTCGGCTCACTGCAAAAAGATGCACCAGTTGGTACTTGTGTTTCCTCATCCTCTGAGATCTCCTGCATGATCCACTAACCGTATACATTGGCACTCCAACATACTTATTCTTCAACATAACAAGTTGTTGGGCATCAGTGCAATCAGTCTCTTCCACTTGGGGGGCAGGGCGAGGTGGATGGGCCATGGAACCACAGCCACTGGAGTCCTCAAACAGCAGAAGAAACTGCTGCATGACTTGTGACTCAGACAGCTTGGCTGTTTTGCAAGGGGGTGAGGTGGAAGAATGTTCATGACCATGGTTCTCAGGTGCCAAATCTGCGCTTTCTGCAGGAGAACGGGTGGAAGACAATGCCAAGGAACTAGAGTCACTTTCAACCATCCAATCTAGCACCTTTTCAGCAACTTGTGGCTCCACCATTCTGCCAGTATTACTGGATCCCCCGAAAAGATGACTAATGTCCTGGCACCTGCGTGTACCATAGGAAGTTGTTATACTTTGGTACCTAGCAGGTACAGAATTACCACATCCTTTCCCAGCAGCAGCTCCATTATCTTGACTAGCAGCACCATGACCACACAGCTTGTTTAATGCTCTCATATTTACAGCCATGATATACGACACTGGAAGTCGATTGAGCATTGGATGGATGGGTCGGGCAGTATACATGACAATGGAAGTGCACTGTGCACCAGGCTGGACGGGCACAATACAGAAGGCTGGATCTTCACTGTGTACTATACTGAACCAGCAATATTAATCAGGCTTAAAAGAGTAGATAGCGGCTGTATGCACGAGGCTGTACTGCACTCTTTTCTCCTGTCTGGCAACGCTGGTAACAGCGGCGCATTACGTGTTCCTGCCTTTACACAGGCTGTCTCACATGCTGTGCCGCCAAATCACAGCCATGCCGATACTTGCCATGGCTGTGATTAAGCATGAAGTCTCCACACTCAAAAATCGTGGTGAGTGGCTGCGATGCAGCCTTTCACCAAGCTTTATTAGACTCAGCCGATGCACTTCCAGTTTAAAGTCCATGTTCGGGGTTCGGTACCGCACACAGCACAGGGTGTCTGGTGCGGACCCCAAACATTAGTGTTCTGGTGCTCCAATCTGTGTATTTATTGAATAAATGAAAAAATAAATGAAAAAAATTGTGTACTGTCCCCGTAATTTTCAGGAATAGCAGAAGAAATGCCGATGGCTGGGGGATGATGTTAATATTCTGGGAACAGGCCAATAACCATATAGGTTACCAAGCTATTAGAATCAGCTCACAGCTGTTTGCTTAGCCTTTACTGGTTATTATAGGGGAGAACCCCCAAAAATGATGTGAGGTCCCCTATATTCAATAACCAGCAAAGGCTAAACAGACAACTGCGGGCTGATATTAATAGCCTAGGTAGGGCCCTTGCATATTGGCTCCCTCCCAGACTAAAAACATCAGCTCTCAGTTGCCCCAGAAATGGCACATTCATTAGATCCACCAATTCTAGCACTTAGCCTCGCTCTTTCCGCTTGCCCTGGTGCGGAGGCAACTGTCGTAATAGTTGTGGAATTGAAGTCAGCTGTTTTATGGCCACTTACATCAAGCCCACAGGGTTAGTAATGGAGTTGTGTCTTTAAGAAGCCCCATTACTAACCCCACAGTCATATTGTAAACAACCACAGCCAGAATACACAGTATACACAGCCAGAATAATGTCCTTTGAAATAAACACTCCCCAAAATAAAAAAATAATAACACACCATATTTCCCACCTGTCCAGTGATGATCAATTAATTGCCATGTCCAATGATGATCTGGATGGTTTGGAGAGCAGTCACATCAATGATGCAACCGCTCTCTACGCCAATAGGCTCACACTGAGCAGAGAGTGAGAACGCGGCTGCGTGTGACCGGCTGTGACGTCATTAATGTTACCACTGTTCACAAATATTGGTTTACCTATGATTTTTAAAGTAGAAATCTACTCTATAGGCAGCAATATGACAATATGTGTTATAGGTTATCTATAGGTCATAGCAGCAGAGCTTCCTACTGCACAAGCTCACAGGTACTCGTCCTAAAAATATCCTAGGACAAACATCTGTCAGTGTAACAAGTTGGTAGCCATTTAATTCTAAAATGATTCCATTTTTAGATATGAGCATGATTTACTAGTCAAAAGTATTTAAGATTTTTTTTTATATACGGTAATTACATTTCCATTAGTTACTTATTTTTTTCTTTTCCCGGAGAACCCTTTTAACTTCAAGAGAAAATTACTATTTCTTACCAGCAACTTTTTAAACTTGTGACTACTTTACAACTTAGGGGTATGTGACACGTGCAGTCATCTAACCTACATAAAATGGCACTGTGGCAATACTGCATTTATTCTTAATTATGCCAAACATATTCCGTAGGCCCAGGGACATGAGCTATTGTTCATATGAGCCTGAATGTTGACTCTTGTTGTAGGATGAATTGATGTTTGTTGATTTGTTGAATGCTTGCTGATTACCTATTATATGAGTTCCAACACCTTATTGCTCTGCTATCCTTGAGGGACAAAGGTGCAGGTTAATTGAACAATCAATGTTTGTTAATTTGGTGAATGCCTACTACTTATTGTATCAGTCCCTGAAACTTGCTGTTCTGCATACATTGAAGGACAAAATATGCAGGTTAATTAAACACTTGAACAATGAGAGATTACTTCCTCCCACCTTCCTCCAAACCTGTGGACAATGCCCTGAAGGACAGCTTTGGGTATAAAAGGAATCTCTCTCCTTCTACAGTGGCACTCTAGAGCAGGAGTGGGGAATCATTTTTCTGCCAAGTGCCATTTGGATATTTCTACCATCCTTCGTGGGCTTTATAAATTGCACATTAAGTCCGTTCACAAAGTACGTCCTGATGCTGGCACTGGTGTCAGGCTGTAATCTTTCATTGCATACCCTCAGAACTCAGCAGTGAACACTGCGTATTCGTGCTCACAGAGCAAGAAGAAATTAATGAGCCGGCGGCCAACAAAATACAGCTGCCCGCCCAGGTACTGCGATCCCCAGGGATCTTCCTGTGGGCCTGATATAAGGTCATCAAGGGCCGAAAATGCCCTGTGGGCCTGAGGTTCCCCACCCATGCTCTAGAGAACAGCAGCCAAGGCACCATGGCTCCAACCGGAGGAATACAGAATTGATCCACTGCTCATCACTGAACCTATGGAGATGTTTGGAGAACCCAGGTTGGGACAATCAGATCACCTGGCTACATACCTCAATGTACTCTGTCAGTTCCTAAGCTTGCTGCTACCTCCTCTCTGTGGGTGCCCACTAAAAGTGAGGTGCCTGTGATGGAGGTAGTTGACTCTGAGGCCCCAGAGGCGCAGATGTTCCAATTCCCGGCCAGCCAGAGGAAGGGTGAGACTCTGTTATTTGCACCATCTTATGTATTTGCCCAGACTGACTACATGTTGTTGACTTGGTGATTCAATAAATATATTACCCTAATGTAATACCCACAACCAGTGTTGTCTGAGTAGTATTCTGGTCAATGGGAATTAGTGTGGGCATTCAGTGGGATGAAAGCTGGTCCAGGCCAGCGGACGAGAGCACCCATTGACTCTCGTGTTTCCACAGTCACCATAACTACAGAGCTATTTTTCAAGGTCTAAAGATTGGGTAGAAACTAGAAGAGCCCAAAGTCGAGTAGTTGTCGTGTTCCTCCTGTGTATTGAGTGAACTGTACATAAGATGAAGCAGAATAACAAGTAGTGTTAGTGACAGAGAGGAAGTCAAGAGTCAAGGTAGCTCAGGATGAAAAGTAGATATGGTGGAGGAGTAGAGATTGCCTTCCTCTTAATCCGCAGGGCAAACAGCAGAACTGGTGGATGAGGTTGAGCCCATCTACGTGCATGATTTATCCCCAGGCAGGCCAAACTCCAGTGAATTCCACCAAGAGAGAGTACCCCTCAATCCTAAGGGGAATTACATAGCCAGTGCAGCCAAGTAGTATTCAGAAAGCACATGGCTTACCAGCAACAAGCAAAGTTGAATGGAATCTGTTGGTAATATGAACACCCCCAAATTGCATACATGGGAATGCAGGTGTTTGAAATGTAAATCCATCTGCACCTTTCCATGTTCTATCTGTTGCTGCATTCCCGAGAATTACCATTTTAATTCATATGTAAATGAGACATTTAGTGCTCAGGACCTGATAGAGCACCTTATAAATCTCTGCCTCTCATCTAATTGTCATTGGGTATCCCATACAAATAATCAGCTCATGTAACTAGCCCTTAGCTTGTAGATCCTTACGTTTCATCTATATTGATAAGCTATTGATTGATTCTTCTTGATAAATGTGCTCAATGTTTGCATACACCCTATCAAGCAAACCTCAACCTAATTGTAATGGATTTGATGTACTGAATGCTCTGTGTTTCTCCAGGCTCTTCTCCCTTTGACTTTATCGGCCATTTGATACCGCTAGCGCTGAATGTGTGACCTTTTCACGAGTAAGTAAACAATGTCCTATACAGTAATCATCTCCCAGGAATTCTTTCTTATTGCTTGCTCACACAAGAATGATTTTGTAGGCAAATAAGACACTGGAAATTGACCACAATAAACCAATTCAAATTGTTTTCTTTCCATATCAGGAAGGTGTCAGGTGAAACCTCTACTAAAATCAATAAGACTAGTGTTTATCAGCTGTTTAAAATAAATAATTGCTGAAGAGTCCTCAAATTGTATGTTTATGGCTCCTTGGAGGCTTATATTCAAGATGGTAAAGAAGTGAGTGCTGTTAAACATTACCCCCACAAATGTCTATTTATCAGCAGGTTCTCCTGTAATTTTGATGGATAATATGTGTTATAGCAAATGCATTCATTGTCAATGGATATGATTATTTCTGTTGAAGGTAATGGACATTTCTGATTTGCATCAGTCAATGATATTCATGCCTATACCAGTAACACTAACACTAACAGTAATACCAATATGTGTCTATGGTACCTACCAAGTACCGGTAACTATCAAGTTCCCACCATACCATGGATACAACTTGTGTACTTACCCTCTACATTATGGGCGCACAATCTTTTTTGTTCCCAGTGCCACGTTGTCAGATTGAATCAACGCCATAGGACACATTAAAAGATCATAAACATCATAACACAATAGGTGTTGATTAGTGATGAGAGAACATGCTGGGATAACGTCTCATCCGACCATGCTCGGGTGTCATCCGAGCATCTGGGTGTGCTTGTATATTATGTTCGAGTCCCTGCGGCTGCATGATTTGCGGCTGTTAGACAATCAGTCACAAATCATGCAGCCGCAGGGACTGGAACATAATATACAAGCACACCCAGATGCTCACATAAGAAGTTATCCGAGCAAGCACGTTCACTCTTCACTAGTGCCGATTCCATTGTTAGGTTGATCTCCCACTTATCAGGAGGATAGAGGTCCTCTTCTCTTCCACCCACAATCCAGAAATGAAATAGTGTGGATTCAACCTTCTACATTCTAGTTTATTTGAGATGCTGACACAGTCAAGTGTTTCTCTTCTCCCACAAACTACAATGATTATGGCAGCAGTCATGCATGGCCAGTCCTTTACTTTACTTGTCACCTAGATGATGACTTGGTCACAGACATGGCCACACAGTGTAATAGATAAGCATGCCTGTGGCGCTATCTGACACACCTCCACTCCCCAACATGTTGCCTCTGATTTCTATCACTGGGATCTCTCTGCATCTTGCAGTATGTTGGTATTGTGACCAGATATTGGTAAATTGGACTGCTCATTTTTGTGATTTTGTTTGGATTTGTTGTCATTTTTCAGTGACTTGGAACCCCAGAATAAATGTTACTGCCTAAGGCTATCTATCTATGCAATGTTTCAGCTCTAAGGCTATGTGTACACGTTGCGGATTTGCTTGCAGACATTTCTACAAAGTTTCTGCATCTCTTGGCAGAAAAACGCAGTTGAAATTCCACGTGTTTTTTATACGTTTTTGATGCGGATTTGTATGTATTTTTGTAAGCAAAATAAAGATATATTATTTAAAAAATCATTTCCTTGTCCAACCTCCATAGGATAGGACTCCATTGTTGATTTTCTTTGACCAAGATGGGCACTATTCTATATTCTCCACCCACACACTTTTCCTCCTCCTGACATCATTTCCTTTAAAAAATCTGCAGCGTTTTTTGGCAGCAAATCTGCAGCAAATACGCAACAAATCCACATCATGTGCACATAGCCTAACACTGAAACTTTCCCAAGTGAGTTTCTGAAAGATCAATGTTAGAACTGAAACTCTGAATACCTTGGGCATGGAAAAAATAACTTATTGAGTCGGGAATTTCTTATAATGTACCTTTGGCTGACCGTTGGGATTCAAGAACCTCAGGATTGTGGTCCTTAAATACCCTCTTGCTCAAATTGGAGTTATACCAACACAAAATCAGTCCAGACACATATTTTACTACTTATCTATATAACTATCTAGAAAGAGGCTATTTATCTATCTGTCTACAAAAACCCCAAAACTTACCAACAGCCCCAAGAGAATAAAACAAGTGTGAACAGGTGCAAGCTGCTATGACTGCATAACAGACAATGGTAAGCATGCAGCAGCGTTCTGTATGTACTAAGATACATGTAAGCTTTGAGTAAACGATATTCGGACTGCATTGCTGCTATATAGAATATACTTATAAAAATTACCAAAAAAAGAGAATAAGACCCTGGCGCTCACTAATTGCTGGTATAGTGAAGCTGCTGGCAGTGAGGCAGGCCCTATGTGCTATCCTGTAAAAAAATTGAATCAGAAGCAATAACAGACTACACTACCCCGCTACTAAATAAAATTGTGCCCAGTAAAGTCTAAGGTGATTATAGATAGATGGAAGCAGAGTTGATAGATCTTAGATCATATATGTAGACAGAACACATATGATTATAATGAATAAAAGCTGGTAAACCAGTCACTTTAGTCTTTTCTGGGTACAATTTTCTTCAGTAGCGCGGTAGTGCATTCTGTTATTACTTCTGATTTATAAAAATGAAAATAGTTAGCACATAAATTGGTCAGTTCATGAGAGCCCATCAACCAAGACAAGGTGTACCTTTCTTCGATGGGACTCTAACGTAATATTAATCAAACATTCATCTCCTGGGCTAAAAGCCTACAAATGTGAAGGGCAGGTAGGATCCAGCACTATCTATCTATCTATCTATCTATCTATCTATCTATCTATCTATCTATCTATCTATCTATCTATCTCATATCTATCTGTAAATTCAAACTTATTCAAATTAATACAAATCAGCCTTAAAAATGAAACATAAAAACAATTTCCGATGTAATTAATTTATAGTTACTGTTTGCAATTAACTGAAGTTTTATTAGAGGTGAATTCTTCTAAGACCCAGCTATACCACTATAAAACCAAAAATAGGGCTTACACCCCTTTACTGTTAAATTAACATATAGGTGCACAAATACACAATGTGGTCAATATATAAACATACCGTATGCATACACGATGCATCAGCACATTACGATGAATGAACTTTACATCCAACAGGTATTTACTAAAGACAGCGGTCTGTTTTCAACTACGATGTATTATAACATCAGCTTTTTGAGTCGTTGGCTTGAGAAGTATTCTGCTTTTTTGCGGTACTGTGATCAAATTTTACTTAGACACTGAAATAATTTGCTGCTGTGCCATGGTGGTATTATTGTACTGCAACTTGTCCAGCACAGCTGGTGTTTGCAGGGGTTCCTTTGCAGTGACATCAAGGCGTGAGAACTACCGCAAACTCCGACATACTATTATGTTTGTTTTCTTAGAGGAAATCTGTCCATGGATTCATGCTGCCCAAACAGGGGCAGTATGAATCAGGGGCTGTCTGAATGATTGCAGCCAAGTGTGACCACTGTTTTACAGTCAAAACATACCGTAGATTGAAGATCCGTACAAGGACATAGGGAGAGTTGAGACTAGTCCAGCGTGGCCACTGGCTGCAGCTGCACGGGACTAGTCTCTCCCTATGTTCTTCCGCCGGATCTTCAATCTATGTTTTCTCTGAAACACCAGAACATTTCAGAGTAAATTATACCTGGCCAGGCTTTGATTCATGCTGCCTGCAGCATGAATTGACTTAAAGGTTTACTTTAAAGGGAATCTGTCCCAATGTTTTAGCTACCCCATGTAAGAGAAACATGTTGTATGGGCAGAGACTTTGATTACAGCTATGTGTCACTTACTGGGTTGGTTGCTACAGTTTTGATAAAATCCCTGTTTTCTCTGCTGCAGATCTAGCAATGCTCTGAATGCTGAGCTCTGTATAACCCCGCCCAGACCACTGATTGGCGCTCTCTGTGTACACTGTGTATAAGCAGAAAGCTTCCAATCCATGATGGGGAAGAGTTATACAAAGCTCATGGATATGCAGGATTTCTTGGCAGCAGGTTTACTAGTCCTCAAATGATCATTACCTGTGATTTTATAAAAAAATATAGCATGCAGCTAAGTAAGTGACACATCACTGGAATCATAATCTCTGTCTCTACATTTTGCTGCTATCAGATGATATGGCAAAATCCTGGTGACAGATTCCATGTAAATGGATTTAACACATGTATGCAGCAGATCTCAAACATACATCATTTTTTGAATAAACAGGAATTCTCTTTTCCCTGCATGAGTCATCTCCCTCTTAAACTTCAAACCCAGCTGCTCCCTACTCCCCCGTGCCAAGGACTTTTTCAGTGTTGAATCATGAAAGGAAATTGAAACTCCTGTTTCTTCACCGAGCTTAGAAGGATTCACTTAGACTGTTTTTAATCACGTGATGTCATATACCTAATTGAAAAGAGAAGAAATATCCGGGTAGAAAGGCAAAATGAGCAATTGTAAGTACACACTGCTATATAATATGATGACTGCAATATATTGAGAGGATAAAACCTTTAATCGGAGTGCTGCTTTAATGAGAGTAGTCAAAACTAGCAGAACCATTATGGAACACAGAGGAAAAGTAAGTAAAAACAGAAGCCTCCATTGTGAACTGACCTTTAGATATCACCTGATTGCCAGAATTGTAGAAAAACAAAAGCAATGCTATATGTACCAAAGAGGAAGACATGCAGTTGCTGTATGGTCATTCTAGAGATAGCCATTATTTTTGGGTAGTGAGAACCTGTGCAGAACTCACACAGGTAGTTGTGGGATTGGCCCAAAGGCCAAGGAATGGCCATGGAAGAATAAACCAGCACAAAGCTCTTCTGTTTTTGGTAGCAAAACCTGGAACCACAAAAAGAAATCCATTTTGATAGTTGCCATGAGAACCCCTCTCTTTTATATATGTACTGGACATAGGTTAACAGGAAAAATACCTTTATTTGCACTGTTGGAATGACCCAACCAATCATTCTTGTAGATCTAAAGATCTAGAGTTACCTTCTTCAGGTTTATCTTGACACATACAGTTTATATGTGTCCCAGGTGGCTGGGAATTTAGGGTGCAGCGATCATGCTTCCTCAAATTTTGTATTACAAGGGGAGAAAGACCAGCAAGGACTCAGACTTTAAGGTTGGACTTCAGAAAGGCAGATTTTAATGGACTCAGAAATGATATTGGAAAGGTTCAATGGATGGATGTTCTAACGGACAGAAATGTCCATGACGAATGAGGTATTTTGATAAATGATATTTTCTCTGTACAGTCGGTAACAATCCCGAAAAGAAGGAAGAATTGGAAGCATTTAAAGAGACCAGGATAGATGAAAACAGAACATAATAACTTGTTAAAAAGGAAAAAAGAAATGTTTATTAAATGTAAAGAGGGGGGCATATCTAAAAAATAATATAATACTGTTTGCAGGGAATGCAGGGCACATGTTAGAAGAGCTAAAGCCAGTAAAGAAGTGAGGCTTGCAAGGGAGATCAAAACCAGTAAAAAAGGATTTTGTGGGTATGCCAAAAGCAAAAGAAAGGTCAAAGAGTCTATAGGATTTTTGCAGGATGAAAAGGGTGAAGTGGTCAAAAATGATGTTGAGAAGGCCAAGCTTTTAAATTCCTATTTTGTGTCTGTGTTTTCTAAGAAAGCAATTGTAACATGAGCTGATCTTCACGGTGCTACTGAAGGAATAAAAGAATCCTCTCTATCCATAAACAGATGGTGAGGGAACACTTAGCTAATTTAAATGAATTTAAATCTCGTGGTCCAGATGAATTACATCCTAGGGCACTGAAAGCGTTAGCAGAGGAAAGACTTAGCAGAGGAATTTGCAGAACCACTAGCCAGAATCTTTGAAGAATCTTGGAGAGCAGAAGTCATAGAAGATTTGTGAAGGGCAAATGTTGTCCCTACCTTCAAAAAAAGTAAAAAAGATGGAGCCAGGAAATTACAGGCCAGTAAGCTTTATTTCTATACCAGGAAAGATATGTGAACAAATCATGACACAGCATGTAAGTACTTGGATAAGAATACAGTAATTAACCAGATCCGGCATGGGATTGTAGCAAACAAGTCATGACAGATTAATCTAATTTATTTCTGTGATGAAATCACTGACTGGGTGGATCAGGAAAATGCAGTAGATATATTATATCTCGACTTCAGCAAAGCATTTGATAAAGTATCTCATACTATCCTTATTGAAAAAATGACCAAGTATGGGACTGACAAGGCTACGGTTAGCTGGATTCATAACTGGCTCAGTGATTGTACTCAAAGACTGGGAATAAATGGTTGCACATCCGATTGGACGAGTGTTTCAAATGGGCTACCACAAGGCTCTGTCCTGGCCTCAGTGTTGTTTAACATTTTCATAAATGATCTAGATAAGGGAACTAACTGTAGACTAATCAAATTTGCAGATGATGCAAAGCTAGGAGGGATAGCTAACACTAGAGATGACAGAGAAGGGATTCAAAAGAATCTAGATAAGTCTGATAAATGGGCAGCAATAGAATGGTATTTAACAGGAAGAAATTCAAGATTCTATATCTGGGCAAGAAAAATAAAAATTACATCTACAGAATGGGAGGAATAGAACTAAATAACAGCACGTCTGAAAAAGATCTAGGTATACTAATAGATCACAGACTACACATATGTCAATAGTGTGATGAAGCAGCAAAAAGGCAAACACAGCTCTAGGATGTATTAAGAGAAGTATAGAGTCTAGATCACATTAAGTATTTATTTCCCTCTACTCCTCCTTGGTCAGGCCTCATCTGGAATACTGTGTCCAGTTCTGGTCACCACATTTAAAAAAAAGACATTGAAAACCTTGAGCAATTACAGAAAAGAGCTACCAGGATGGTGAGTGCACTTCAAAGTATGTCCTACGAGGAACAGTTAAAGGATGTCACAGTGTAGAGGGATCATCTTTATTCTCATTTGTGCATTGAAACATGAGAAGCAATGGAACTAAACTGAAAGGGAGAAGATGTAGATTAGATATTAGAAAAAACTTTTTGACAGTGAGGGTGATCAATGAGTAGAACAGGCTGCCACGTGAGGTGATGAGTTCTCCTTCAATGGAAGTCTTCAAACACATGCTGACAGTCTTCTATTTGAGATGATTTAGTGAATCCTGGTTTGAGGAGAGAGTTGGACACGATGACCCTTGATGTACCTTCCAACTGTAACATTCTATGAGAACAACATTTTGAGTTCTTTGTTACATTGTGTTTTGTCTATAACATATTATTAATTTTGTACTTGCAGAATTCCAAGTATATGTGCTTACTTAATCCATGAGCACTCTGTGACGGAAAGCTAGGAAGAGACATTGTGTAGTTAGTGATTCTCATTATTGGTATCTCTGCATCTTCAGCAAATGTAGGAAATTGATTAAAAATATTTCCCTAGCGTGAAAAGAAAAGTCAATAAGCTACTCATGACTTCACTAGACGCTTCTGTTTCCTAAGCCAGTGGGAATCTTCTTGAGGATGTGTTCCCTTTGTGCCCCTAGTTAGACAGTCATAATCTATATATTTCTGTTTTGTATTTGAAACAAAGTGCTAAATTGAACAAAAAAGGTTAACTCTGCAAACAACTATTGGAGAGTTGCCTTCTTAAAATATCCAAAATGTTTTCACAGCAATTTTCCTTTAGATTGGTTGTTAATTAACTACATGATTAATGGGTTCAAACAGATTTCCAATTACTTAATACAATACTTATTGTTCCAATTTAGCAGTTTGTGCCATTATTGCCTGGAAACTTTTGCTTTGTTTTTGTACCTTTGTTTATTTACTTTATTCAAGTTTTTTTAATAGTTTTTCTAGTGTAGTACTATTATGAAATTATTAATTTAAAGGTGTAAAACATTGATGGACTATCCTTTGGAATGGCAAACATTTTTTTAGATTGGAGTGGGTCTGACCCCAGGAACCTTTGTCTATTAGCAGAATGAAAATACCTAACCAATCCAGTGAGTTTGCACCGGCATCAGATTTCAACCTATATATCTGAACCTATATATCTGCTTGGCACTACAGCTCAAGTTCATCCATTTGGTCTAGTTTGTGTATGACTACCATTGTAGCCAGAATGATGGACGAGCCTTGTCATGTATTTATTAAGACATGTCCTCACGCTATACAAGTAAAAACAAAGGACTACAGCATTAGTGGTGTGGGGACAGTGCAGAATTTAAAGTTAAAGTACATCTTGGGTCCTTACTCTTGTTGGGATCAACTAATAAAGCCATTATTGGAGAAGTTGCACAACCACTTTAATTTATTCAGAGCTCGACTCTAGAATTTATCACATTCGACTAAAGGGAAGCTGTCACCTGGTTTTCCCAATGTAAATCACAGCCATCACCTTTAAGCCCTCTTTTACATCATTCTAGTATGCTTTATATATGTCTCCAATCCCCTCTGCATAGCACAAAAACATGTATATTACTTACAGGTAATGTGTTTTTTCGTAACCTATGATGGCACCACGAGAGAGGGGGATCCGCATCAGTTGGTTTACAGAGCACAAGAGGAACTTCCAGGTTAGTTTACACACCTACCGTATATATACATGGATATCTATATTCCTATTCATTCTTAACTTCCACCAACACCAAAAGCGTGTATATAATAAGGATCCACCACTGATCAGAAAGTGATTAATTCAGTAAAAGGGAGGTGATATAAGGGTGTTGTCATGGGTTACGGAAAACACATTACTGGTAAGTAATATACATGTTTTTCAGTCAGCACCACAAAAGAATTACTTATATTCTAGGGAGTGACCACAGCCTGAAGAATCCTTCTCCCAAACGTGAGGTCAGAGGAAGCTGACAGATCCAGTCTATAGTGCCTATAAAAAGTGGACGGAGATAACCACGTGACCGTCTTACAGATCTGGTCGATTAAGACATCCGCCTTTTCTGCCCAGGATGCCACTATAGCTCTTGTGGAATGGGCCTTCAGCCCTTCTGGGACAGCCCTACCAGCACTGACATAAGCTAATTTAATAGCATCTCTGACCCACATCGCTAAGATTTTCTTGGACACCTTAAGGCCATTTCTAGACCCCTAGATTGATACAAACAGGGCCCTTTATTTCCTCCATGGTTCTGTGACTGCTAAATACTGCAGCAAACATTTCCTGACTTCAAAGGTATGTAACCTTTCTTCCTTAGGGTTTGTAGGGTTAGGAAAGAATGATGGTAATACAATCTCCTGTGACCTATGGAATTTTGAAAATACTTTAGGAAAAATATCCTGGGTCTAACTTCAAAACTACCCTATCATCCAGAACCTGAGTGAACGGAGGATCTGTTGACAAAGCCTGGATGTCTCTTATTCTGTGGGCCGATGTTAGGGATACTAGCAGGGATGTTTTTAGCGAGTCTACCTTATCTGAGGCAGAATGAAAAGGTTCAAAGGGGCTTTCTATCAATGCTGTTAAGACTAAATTCAAGTCCCAGGGAGGAGCTCTATAGGAATGGATTGATCTAATTCTGCTACAGGCCTTGATAAATTTAGAAACCCACTTATTACCCCCTAGATTATACCTGTACAGTGCCCCCAGGGCTGAGACTTGAACTTTAAGGGTACTGACCGAAAGACAGAGCTCTAGACCCTTCTGAAGGAACTCCAGGATAGATGTTTAAGGTTTCTCCCCATCTGGATCCGCCCCTGTATAGAACAAGAACTTTCTCCAGGTTCTCCCATAGATTCTTGTAGTTACTGTTTTTCTACTGACCAATAGGGGAGAAATTAATCTGGAGGAAAACCCCTTTTTCTCTAGAATCTACCACTCAAGTTTCAGGGTGTTAAATGTAGACTGGACACCTGGGGGGTGATGAAAGGGCCCCTGGAACAAAAGATCTGGGTCTTCTGGGAGAACCCACGGACCCGAGACTCACATCACTCTCAGGCAAAATAACCATGGTCTCTTTGGCCAAAAGGGTGCTATGTGGATAACCCTTGCTTCATCCTCCCTGATTTTCTTTAGGACTGACGGGATGAGTCACACTGGGGGAATCGCATAAAGTTGCCTGAGGGTCCATTTCATTCTGAAGGCATCCACTGTTATGATTTGGTAGCTGAGGAGAGCAGGCAAAAACGGCAATACACCAGGGAGGTTGGAATCTACTGGATTGCAGTACCCTGACTAACCACCACAACTAAAGGCAGCCGTGGAGCGTTCCTACGTTGGTCCTAGACGCCTTGTAACAGCCTGAGAGGTTAACTACACCTAAAGATAGAAAGAGGAAATCTATCTGCCTGGAGCAGATCCCCAAAGAACATAGAAAGCCCCCAAACATGTAATGGCGGTTAGACAAGAGGAAATACAGACACAGACAGAAAATAGTATGAGCAAACGTTGGGGTCCAATCTTCCTAGAAAGAAAAGGATAGGAAGGACACATACTGCAATCCAAAAAACCCTAAAAAAATACCAACTCTACTAATTGCAAAAACACCTGAGATCACACGACCTCTACCACCTAAATTAGTTCTCTGGTGTCACAAAACTCAGCCGCAGCCACTGAAAAAACTGGAAAAGGCAAATGAACAAATAACAGTGGCTCAGATAAACTGAGAGGAGCACAAGCCCCTGAGGGGACCTGGCTGACCTCCACAGAAGTGCAGGGAACAATGCAAAAAGCAAGCACAAAAATAAAAGCAGAAAATATCTTATCTGATAGCAGAAGATGCAGGCAAGACTCAGCAAGCTTCCAAGTGAACCAGGACCAAAGATGAGACAAGAACAATTGATCACCGGCAACCTTGATGGGAGGGAACCTCCCTTATATAAGACCAGTCTGTAACTCCTGATTGCCAATCTTCACAATCTTCATTGAATGGTTCAGTACAGTTTGTAACCACCAGAGGGAGCTTCTGCTCAGAATTCATTTCTAACACATTCACAACAGTACCCCCCCTTGAGGAGGGGTCACCGAACCCTCATTTGGGCAACCAGGTCGGTCAGGATGAGCTCTGTGATACGCACGGATCAGTCTCCTAGCATGGATGTCCGAAGCAAACACCCAAGAATTGTCCTCCTGACCATAACCTCTCCACTTAACCAAATACTGGAGTTTCTGTCTAGAAAAACGAGAATCCAATATTTTCTCAACCACATACTCCAGATTGCCCTCAACCAAAACAGGGTCAGGAGGCGCAGCCATAGAAACCACTGGCTCGACAAACCTCTTCAATAAGGACTTATGGAACACGTTATGGATCTTAAATGTCCCTGGAAGAAGTAAACGAAAGGAAACAGGATTAAGAATCTCCATGATCTTATAAGGTCCAATGAACCTAGGCTTAAACTTAGGAGATGCAACTCTCATAGGGATATTTCTTGAGGACAACCAGACCAAGTCCCCCACTTCAAACCGAGGACCATCAGTCCTATGCCGGTTGGCAAACCGCTGGGCCCTCTCCTGAGAGAGGGACAACCTCTCCACTACCTGGTCCCAAATCTGCTGCATACGCTCCACAACAGAGTCAACACCTGGACAGACAGAAGCCTCCGTCTGTCCCGAAGAAAATCGAGGGTGAAACCCAAAATTGCAGAAAAATGGAAACATCAAAGTGGCAGAGCTAGCCCTATTATTAAGAGCAAACTCAGCCAAAGGCAAAAAAGAGACCCAGTCATCTTGATCAGCAGACACAAAGCATCTCAGATAAGTCTCCAATGTCTGGTTTGTTCTCTCAGTTTGTCCATTGGTCTGAGGATGAAAAGCAGAGGAGAAAGACAATTGAACACCAAGTTTAGAACAAAAAGTCCTCCAAAATCTGGAAACAAACTGGACTCCTCTGTCAGACACAATGTTCTCAGGAATGCCGTGCAACCGAACCACGTGCTGAAGGAACAAAGGCACCAATTCGGAGGAGGAAGGCAACTTAGGTAATGGCACAAGATGTATCATTTTGGAAAACCTATCACAAATCACCCAGATAACGGTCATTCTCTGAGAAACAGGGAGGTCGGAAATGAAATCCATAGAGATATGGGTCCATTGTCTCTTGGGCACAGGCAATGGCATCAACAAACCACTAGAGCGAGAGCAAGGCTTGGAGCGAGAGCAAGTCCCGCAGGACTGCACAAATTCCCTGACGTCACGAGACAAAGTAGGCCACCAAAAGGACCGACTAACCAAGTCTCTGGTAGCAAAAATCCCGGGATGATCGGCCAACGCGGAACAATGAATCTCAGACATCACACTCTTTTTCCACCGGTCTGGGACAAACAATTTCCCAATAGGGCAGCGCTCGGGTTTATCCTCCTGACACCCTTCCAGAGCCAGTCTCAAATTGGGCGAGATGGCGGAAAGAACTACACCCTCTTTCAAAATAACAGCAGGATCAGATAACTCAGGAGAGTCAGCAAGGAAACTCCTCGAGAGGGCATCCACCTTAACATTCTTAGTGCCAGGAAGAAAGGAAACCACAAAATTAAAATGTGTGAAAAACAAGGCCCACCTGGCCTGTCTAGGATTAAGTGTCTTGGCTGATTCCAGATAAACCAGATTCTTATGGTCCGTGAGGACCACCACCTGATGTTTGGCTCCCTCCAGCCAATGTCTCCACTCTTCAAAAGCCCATTTCATGGCCAATAACTCCCGATTACCCACGTCATAATTACGTTCAGTTGGAGAAAATTTTCGAGAGAAAAAGGCACAAGGGTTACTTTTAGAGGTCTCTGGATCTCTTTGGGACAAAACGGCACCTGCCCCAATTTCAGAGGCATCAACCTCCACCTGAAATGGCGGAGAAACATCAGGCAGTCGTAGAACAGGAGAAGAAGTGAATCTCTGCTTAAGTTCCTGAAACACAGAGACTGCCTCAGGAGGCCAATTCACCACATCAGAACCCTTTTTGGTCAAATCAGTCAATGGTTTAACAATAACAGAGAAATTACCAATAAATTTACGATAAAAATTGGCAAAACCCAAGAATCTCTGAAGAGCCTTTAATGAAGTAGGTTGGACCCAATCACAGATGGCCTGAACCTTGACCGGGTCCATTTCAATAACAGATGGGGACAAAATGAATCCCAGAAATGAGATCCTCTGTACGCCAAAAAGACACTTTGATCCCTTCACATACAGAGCATTCTCTCTCAAAATCTGGAACACAGTCCGAACATGTTTCACATGAGAGTCCCAGTCATTGGAAAAAATCAAGATATTATCCAAATAAACAATCAGAAATTTATCCACAAAATCCCTGAAAATATCATTCATGAAGGACTGTAAGACGGAAGGAGCATTAGTGAACCCAAAGGGCATCACTAGGTACTCAAAATGCCCCTCTGGGGTATTAAATGCCGTCTTCCATTCATCCCGGTGCTTAATGCGAATAAGGTTATACGCCCCCCTGAGGTCAAGCTTGGTAAACCAAGTAGCACTTTTCACCCTGGAAAACAGGTCAGAAATCAAGGGTAACGGATATTGATATTTCACAGTGATATTGTTCAAGAGACGATAATCAATACATAATGAACCATCCTTTTTGGCCACAAAGAAAAAAACGGCACCCAAGGGTGAAGAGGATGGTCTGATATGACCCTTCCCCAATGACTCTGTCATGTATAGTGTACAGTTCCTATAGCGTCTTGTGCTTGGGTGCGAGGAAAACACAGGAGACATAGGTTGAAATGAAATGACTTGTATTACTTCATACAAGCATGCTGAAAAGTTCACACAGTTTGCAGGAACAGCGACAGGAGACACAGCAGGCCAGAGTTAACTTCAAGCACTACAATAAATCTCCAAAGCATGTTCAGGATCTCTTCTCTGTACCGTAATTCCTCTGCAAACATGGATTCACCAAACAGCAGGTTTCCAGAGTCCAAAAGTGTTCCAAGGTTCCTCAGTAGGGAATAGCTGGAGTACAAGTCCAAGGCTTTCAGGAGTCAGGTCACAGACTGACTGAGGCTTGATTCAGGAGCACTGATTGTTCAGCTGAGGCTGCTTAAGAAGCAAGAGGGAAGAATCAGGGCGGGAACATGAAAACTGGAAACTCCATATTAACTGAGGGCAAGAGCTGCAGAAAGAGAGAAAGCAAAATGGCCGACGGAAAACTGAGTTTCAAGGAACATGTCAACAGAGACAAAGAACCTTACATTACTCCCCCCTTAGGGACAACCTCCGGATGACCTCAGACCAGGCTTGTCAGGGTACCTCTGATGAAACTGGCGGAGCAGGCGAGGAGCATTTACATTATTGACTGGTTCCCATGATTTGTCCTCCACTGGGTAGCCCTGCCATTTAATCAAATATTGCAACTGATTTCTGTACAACCTGGAATCTAGAATCCTTTCCACCATAAATTCTTCCTGACCATCGACCAGCACTGGGTCAGGGCAAGGAGAAGAACGTCCAGGAAACGTATTGGGTGTTGCAGCCTTTAGTAGGGATACATGAAAGACAGGGTGGATTCTCATAGTTCTGGGCAGTTGAAGACGACAAGCAACAGCACTTATAATCTTATTGATCTTATAAGGTCCAATGTACTTATGTCCCAATTTAGATGATGGAATCTTTAATTTAAGATTTCTGGTTGACAGCCAGACCAAATCTCCTACCTTGAAAGCTGGTGCAGGTTTACGAAATTTATCTGCTGCTTTCTTGTACCTTTCCTGAGCCAATTCTAGATTTTCCTTTAGAAGATCCATATTCTTTTGTAAAGAAGTGATTCTTTCAGCCACTGCCGGCAAGGGCGTATCTATGGGAAATCGAGGAAGAATGTTAGGATGATAACCTAGATTGGAGTAAAAAGGAGACTGCTTAGTGGAGGTGCTCTGAGAGTTGTTATAAGAGAACTCAGCCAGTGGAAGTAGATCCACCCAATCATCCTGTAGGTGGCAGATAAAACAGCGGAGATACTGCTCCAGGGTCTGATTGGTTCGTTCTGTCTGTCCATTAGTCTGGGGATGAAAAGCAGAAGAAAGGTTTACTTTAATGTCCAATGCTGCACAGAAATGTTGCCAAAACCTTGAAGTGAATTGCACCCCTCGATCCGAAATGACCTCATCCGGTACTCCAAGTAAGCGAAACACATTCTTAATCATCAAGTCTGATGTCTGTTTTGCAGTGGGTAAGCCGACACAAGGGATAAAATGAGCTGCCTTTGTTAGACGGTCAACCACCACTAGAATGGTGTTTTCCCTTGAGAGGTTGGTAACTCCACAATGAAGTCCATAGAAATGGATCCCCACGGGCGGGACGGGGTGGGAAGAGGTTGCAACAGACCAGTTGGTGAGGAGCGAGGTGTTTTGCATCTTGCACAGACTTCACATGAAGTGACATAGTTTAAGACATCTTTCCTGTAAGTGGGCCACCAAAAGAAACGAGAAAGAAATTCTTGTGTCTTTAGAATTCCCCTATGCCCGGCTATCTTGGAATCGTGGATGAGTTGCAATACTCTCAATCTGACTGTTTCAGGTATATACAGACGTTGTCCCTGAATCCACACACCATTCTTAAAGACAAGACTTACGTCCCTTGGGGGTTGAGCCAACAAAGAATCCGCATGGTATGCTTCCTTGATGTCCTTAAGTAGGTCTTGATTATGAATCACTCCCAGGAATCTAGTCAGGAAGAATAGTCTTAGGAGGAGTAACTGGACGTGTCTCTGCTGAATGAATCCTAGAGAGTGCATCAGCCTTTCCATTGCGCGATCCTGGTCTATAAGAAATGACAAAATTAAATTGGTTTAGGAAAAGATTCCAGCGAGCCTGGCGAGGAGTCAGGCACTTAGCCGACCTGATAAATTCAAGGTTACGATGGTCTGTCAGGACGACTATTTGCTGTGCAGCTCCCTGAAGAAGGTGTCTCCATTCCTTGAAGGCGGCAATAATGGCCAACAATTCTCTATTGCCCACATCGTAGTTCCTCTCAGCCGAAGACAACTGCTGGGAAAAGAAGGCACAGGGATGCAAGACATTCTTCTCACCTGTTCTCTGAGAGAGTATAGCTCCAACGGCACAGTCTGAAGCATCCACCTCTATTATGAAGGCAAGCTCGGGGTTGGGATGTACTAAGATAGGTGCGGTGGTAAATTTATCCTTTAAACAGGAAAATGCTTCCTGAGCTTGCGGGGTCCAGGAGAACCTAGACTGTTTCCGGGTAAGTTGGGTGATAGGTGACACTACCTCAGAAAAATTCTTAATGAAACGTCTATAGAAGTTGGCAAACCCGATGAAACGCTGCACCTCCTTCACATTTCTAGGAATTGGCCAATCCTTGATGGCTTGGGTCTTGCTTCCATCCATACTAATCCCTTGCGTAGATAGTACATACCCCAGAAATTGAATTTCGGTCCTATGGAATTCACATTTTTCAAGTTTGATGTAGAGATGGTTTTATCTTAGGCGTTCTAAGACCATTCTCACATGTCCATGATGTTCCTCTGTGGAGTTAGAAAAAATTAGAATATCATCCAGATAAATCACCACAAATGTATCTAGGAGATCCCTGAAGATATCATTCACGAAGTGTTGGAAAGTGGCTGGGGCGGTACTCAGACCAAAAGGCATAACTAGATATTCAAAGTGTCCATAGCGTGACCTGAAAGCAGTCTTCCATTCATCCCCAGGTCTAATACGGACCAAGTTATAGGCCCCACGGAGATCCAGTTTAGAGAAAATTTTGGCATGCCGCACTCTCTCCAACAATTCAGGGATTAAAGGCAATGGATAACGGTTTCTAATAGTAACCTTATTGAGTTCCCTATAAAACTTTGTTTAAACAAGGATAAAAATAGATAAAACCAATAAGGTCAAGTATGAGTCAGAATAACCAATACAAGGGAGAAAACAACATCCAAATCTTGATCAGTAAGTCAGATACGATAATGATATAAGCAAATTTGTATAACAATATAGACAGTCCATACAGTCAAAATAGATCTCAAATTTCTATATACATATAGGCACAAGCAACTGTGTAGCACCACTGGAGATTTATTAAAGATAATAAATATTAATCAAATATATATACACACAGACACGAAATGGTCAGTATAGAAAAATAGATGTATAAATCGCTAGTGCATAAGACATCAAAGAGATCTCAAACAGGAGGAAAAAATGTGTCTCAATAATGATAATCAGAAATAAATATCCAGTGCATAAAGCATCTGATCAGTTAGTAGTATATATATAAAAAATGATAATCAAGAGGATCCGAGATAAATATCCAGTGCATGAAACATCTGATCAATTAATAGTATATATACATATACATAGAAAGTGCATGTGCGTATGCAAATAAATCAGAGAGACAGGAAAAAGTTATCAATATAAAGGCAAAACTGCCTTCCTGCTATAATAACCAAATACACTGTCACAGATAATGCAAATGCATAAACCAAGATCAACAGGACAGAAAGCTGTATATATTCAATATGGAGGTGAAATTACCTTCCTAATTAAGTGAACAGCTATACTGTCACTGATAGTGCATATGTATAAGCATCAGTAAATAAGGTAGCAAAAGGTAGTAAGTATGGAGGTAAAACTACCCTCCTACTGCACTGAAGCAAATGCTGTCAGCACAGGGTGAAACTACCTCCCTGCTATGCAGAGCAAGAGTACTATAAATAATAATGCACATACAGAGGCATAAATAAAAAAGACAGAAAGGACATCCAGACTTACTGATGAAGAGCTGGGAGACCCCAACGCGCGTTTCGCTATGTAGCTTCCTCGGGGGGCGAAACGCGCGTTGGGGTCTCCCAGCTCTTCATCAGTAAGTCTGGATGTCCTTTCTGTCTTTTTTATTTATGCCTCTGTATGTGCATTATTATTTATAGTACTCTTGCTCTGCATAGCAGGGAGGTAGTTTCACCCTGTGCTGACAGCATTTGCTTCAGTGCAGTAGGAGGGTAGTTTTACCTCCATACTTACTACCTTTTGCTACCTTATTTACTGATGCTTATACATATGCACTATCAGTGACAGTATAGCTGTTCACTTAATTAGGAAGGTAATTTCACCTCCATATTGAATATATACAGCTTTCTGTCCTGTTGATCTTGGTTTATGCATTTGCATTATCTGTGACAGTGTATTTGGTTATTATAGCAGGAAGGCAGTTTTGCCTCTATTTGATAACTTTTTCCTGTCTCTCTGATTTATTTGCATACGCACATGCACTTTCTATGTATATGTATATATACTATTAATTGATCAGATGTTTCATGCACTGGATATTTATCTCGGATCCTCTTGATTATCATTTTTTATATATATACTACTAACTGATCAGATGCTTTATGCACTGGATGTTTATTTCTGATTATCATTATTGAGACACATTTTTTCCTCCTGTTTGAGATCTCTTTGATGTCTTATGCACTAGCGATTTATACATCTATTTTTCTATACTGACCATTTCGTGTCTGTGTGTATATATATTTGATTAATATTTATTATCTTTAATAAATCTCCAGTGGTGCTACACAGTTGCTTGTGCCTATATGTATATAGAAATTTGAGATCTATTTTGACTGTATGGACTGTCTATATTGTTATACAAATTTGCTTATATCATTATCGTATCTGACTTACTGATCAAGATTTGGATGTTGTTTTCTCCCTTGTATTGGTTATTCTGACTCATACTTGACCTTATTGGTTTTATCTATTTTTATCCTTGTTTAAACAAAGTTTACAACTTTTCATTATGACTCCTAGTCCATGACTCTTTTGGGTTTTTGTTCAATATATGGATGAGTATATTCATATTTAGCCTTCTCCTTTTTTTTGGGTTATATATTGAGTTCCCTATAGTCTATGCAGGGTCTCAGAGATCCATCTTTCTTCTTCACAAAGAAGATGGGTGCACCTGCGGGAGATGAAGAGGGGCATATGAAGCCCTTGGCTAAATTTTCGTCTATATAATCCTTCAAAGCTTTTAGCTCGGGCCCCGCTAGGGGGTAGATCTTACCAAAAGGTATCTCGGCTCCAGGCAATAATTCAATTGGACAATCATATGGACGGTGAGGAGGAAGCTGATCAGCGTTCTTCTTGTCACATAAATCCACATAGTCCTGGTATACAGCTGGTAGTTCAGGGACTGACATGGTTCCTTTAGGAACAGAGCAAGCTGAAACTCCTTGACTCATCTGTTTCTCCGGAAAGTGTAATTCCTTGGTCTCCCAGTTAATCGTAGGATTCTGCGCCTGCAGCCATGGTAGCCCTAGAATAATGGGAAAGTGGGGAGAAGAGATAAGCATAAAAGACATTTTCTCCTGATGATCTTTACCCAAAAGGACCCTCAAAGGCTCTGTTTCTTGATCCACTGGTCCAGAAGTCAGTAGAGAGCCATCCACAGTCTCCATCTGTACTGGAGTAGCCTTCTTCACTGAACGTATCCCCTGTTTCAGAGCAAAGGAGATATCCATAAAATTTCCACTTGCTCCTGAGTCAATCATAGCAGAGCTAGACACCCAGACTGAGTCAACCCAGAGTTTGATGGAAAGGAAGCAATGAGAATTGTTTCTTTTACAACTCAGCTGGGACACCGCTGAGGAAACTTGAAAAATTGCAGCGTTTATACCGTCATCGTCCCCAGAACTAACAGAGTTTAAGTCCGAGAAATCAAGATCTCTTGCAGCAGATCTCTCTGGAGCCTGAGGCTCGGACATGACAGAGCTCCTCTCGCAACACTCACAGTGAATGACTGCTGCAGTAGTCTTACGAGAACGGCTGGGGCAGTTTATAATGAAGTGCCCTGACTTACCACAGTAGAAACATAGATTTTCCTTTATACGATGTTCTTTGCGTGCATCACTAACCCGTCTTTGTAAAGAGTCCACCTGCATGGGTTCAGGTTCTGGTTCCCTTGTGATCCTACTCAAAGGTTCCTTAGCTGAGGAGGGAGGTAGTAAAAGGTTAGTGCGATTATTTTCGAACCATCTCTCTTGTCTGCGTTCAGTCAGACGAGCATCAATACGGATACAATAGTTAATAAAGTCACCTAACGCAGTGGGAGGGTCGGCACGAGCAAGTTCATCCTTAATCAGTGGAGACAACCCTTTCCGAAAAATAGATTTTTTAGCGGAAGTGTCCCAAGTGGTATCAAGAGCCCATCTCCTGAAATCCAGGGCATATTCGGCTACTGAACGCTTACCTTGGCGCAAAGTTAACATGGCTGTTCAGCTGTTGCACCTCGATTGGGGTCATCAAACACCTGCCCATGGCTGAAATAAAAGCATCAAGGTGATTCAAACAATCATCCTCAGTCTCAATCAGAGGGTTTGCCCACATCAAAGCCTTATTGGTAAGCAACATGATTATAGTAAGCACTTTGGATCGTTCAGTGGGAAATTGTGAAGCATGTGCAGAGAAAAATAAATTGCATTGATTAATAAATCCCTGAATTTCTCACGTTCACCGCCAAAACGAAAAGGAGGTAATTTGGGGATCCCAGAACTTGGGGTTATGGCAGGAGCCTGGGCTCGTTCCTCTAGAGCCTCAATCCTGGCTCGCAATTCCTGGGTAGTCTGTCCAAACACTTGCAAATTATGATTAGTGAGGTCCTGTAGGCTTGCAAAACGGGTTTTTAAAGTCTGTACATCTGAAAGGATTGTATCAGTCACTCCGCAAAGTTCCTTTATGCGGGCCTCCATCTTCCAGATCTTTTAAGGCAGAAGTGCTGGAAGGAGAAGAGGAAAGGAAAAAAAAAAAAAAAAAAAACAATAGTGTTTACCTGTGGTAACACTCCAGAGTAAAATTTTAAGGGAATGCGCTCACCTGGAATGGTTGTGAGAAGTCACAACCACTGTCATCACATAAGGTATTAAACGGACATCTGATATCCACAGTCACAGCAGACACGGCTTTCCCAGACCCAGCAGACACTAAACATTGGCTCCTGAATCTTGTCATGTATAGTGTACAGTTCCTATAGCGTCTTGTGCTTGGGTGCGAGGAAAACACAGGAGACATAGGTTGAAATGAAATGACTTGTATTACTTCATACAAGCATGCTGAAAAGTTCACACAGTTTGCAGGAACAGCGACAGGAGACACAGCAGGCCAGAGTAACTTCAAGCACTACAATAAATCTCCAAAGCAGGTTCAGGATCTCTTCTCTGTACCGTAATTCCTCTGCAAACATGGATTCACCAAACAGCAGGTTTCCAGAGTCCAAAAGTGTTCCAAGGTTCCTCAGTAGGGAATAGCTGGAGTACAAGTCCAAGGCTTCCAGGAGTCAGGTCACAGACTGACTGAGGCTTGATTCAGGAGCACTGATTGTTCAGCTGAGGCTGCTTAAGAAGCAAGAGGGAAGAATCAGGGCGGGAACATGAAAACTGGAAACTCCATATTAACTGAGGGCAAGAGCTGCAGAAAGAGAGAAAGCAAAATGGCCGACGGAAAACTGAGTTTCAAGGAACATGTCAACAGAGACAAAGAACCTTACAGACTCCTTGATATAAGACCGCATAGCGTCATGTTCAGGTAAGACAAGTTAAAAAGGCGACCTTTAGGGAATTTACTACCAGGCACTAATTCAATAGCGCAGTCATAGCTCCTATGGGGGGGCAAGGATGCAGATTTACTTTCGCTAAACACATCAGAAAAATTAGTCAAAAAGTCAGGAACATCCTGAGCCTGGGGAGAGGCAGAAAAAACAGGAGTGTTGGCATTAACACATTGGCAGCCCCAACTGGTTACAGACACAGATTTCCAATCCAAAACAGGATTATGAGACTGTAACCAAGGGAAGCCTAGTACAATAATGTCATGCAGATTATACAGAACCAAAAATTTGCAACTCTCCTGATGATCAGGTTCAACCCTCATTATCACCTGAGTTGAGAACTGGGGTTTATTCTCAGCCAAAGGGGTAGAATCAATACCCAGTAGGGGAATAGACTTCCGTAGGGATATCAAGGGAAACCCAGAACGTTTAGCAAAATCAAAATCCATCAGGTTAATAGCTGCTCCCGAATCAACAAAAGCCTGAGCAGAAAATGTGGACAGGGAGCAAATCAGGGTAACAGTCAACAGAAATTTAGTCTGAACACTACCCAAGACAACTGAGCGTGCAAAACGTCTTCCCCGCTTAGGGCAGACTGAAATAGCATGAGAGGCGTCACCACAGTAGAAACATAACCCATTGCGTTTTCGAAACTCATGACGCTGTGCCCCAGAAGCCACTCTATCACACTGCATGGGTTCAGAAGCAGGTTCACAAGGCAACACTATTCCACGCATACTTTACGCTCACGCAAACGTCTGTCAATTTGAATCTCTAATGACATAGAATCATTGAGACCAGAGGGAGCAGGGAAACCCACCATAACATCCTTTACATTCTCTGACAGCCCCTTCCGAAAAAGGGCTGCCAAAGCATCATCATTCCATTTGGTCAGGACTGCCCACTTTCGAAATTTCTGACAGTATAACT
Organism: Oophaga sylvatica; assembly: GCA_033576555.1. Taxonomy (NCBI): domain Eukaryota; kingdom Metazoa; phylum Chordata; class Amphibia; order Anura; family Dendrobatidae; genus Oophaga; species Oophaga sylvatica. The sequence goes on from JARQOD010000007.1 coordinate 63,024,206, forward strand.
CAGCATCCTCAAGCCCCTGATTTAATGCCAACAAGGTTTTTTCAGCTTGATCAGTGACATTAGGTTCATCGTACAATAACCCCAGAGCCAGAAAAAATGCATCAACATTACTCAAAACAGGGTCCCCAGGTGTCAGGGAAAAAGCCCAATCCTGAGGATCGCCGCGCAGGAGAGAGATGACAATTGAAGCTGCTGTGCTGCGTTCCCTGAGGACTTAGGTTTTAAGGCAAAAAACAACTTACAGTTATTTTTGAAATTCAGAAATTTAGCTCGATCTCCCAAAAACAAATCTGGCATGGGGATCCTAGGTTCCACAACAGGCAACCCTGCAAGATAGGTAGCAATACTCCGAACTTCAGTGGCAAGCTGATCCACACGGCCAGACAACTGTGCAAGCTCCACTGAGAGAAAAAAAAATCCTCAGCACCCAGAGAAAAAGAGGGAAAAAAAAATGCAACAAACAGGAAAAAAAAAAGAAATATCTCTGACAACTCTGACAACTTTTTTTTTTCCACACTATTTTTCCCTTCTGTGAGTACCATATAATTTTCAGTTTAGGCCGGTGATACTGTTATGATTTGGTAGCTGAGGAGAGCAGGCAAAAACGGTAATACACCAGAGAGGTTGGAATCTACTGGATTGCAGTACCCTGACTAACCACCACAACTAAAGGCAGCCGTGGAGCGTTCCTACGTTGGTCCTAGACGCCTTGTAACAGCCTGAGAGGTTAACTACACCTAAAGATAGAAAGAGGAAATCTATCTGCCCCGGAGCAGATCCCCAAAGAACATAGAAAGCCCCCAAACATGTAATGGCGGTTAGACAAGAGGAAATACAGACACAGACAGAAAATAGTATGAGCAAACGTTGGGGTCCAATCTTCCTAGAAAGAAAAGGATAGGAAGGACACTTACTGCAATCCAAAAAACCCTAAAAAAATACCAACTCTACTAATTGCAAAAACACCTGAGATCACACGACCTCTACCACCTAAATTAGTTCTCTGGTGTCACAAAAAACTCAGCCGCAGCCACTGAAAAAACTGGAAAAGGCAAATGAACAAATAACAGTGGCTCAGATAAACTGAGAGGAGCACAAGCCCCCGGAGGGGACCTGGCTGACCTCCACAGAAGTGCAGGGAACAATGCAAAAAGTAAGCACAAAAATAAAAGCAGAAAATATCTTATCTGATAGCAGAAGATGCAGGCAAGACTCAGCAAGCTTCCAAGTGAACCAGGAACCAAAGATGAGACAAGAACAATTGATCACCGGCAACCTTGATGGGAGGGAACCTCCCTTATATAAGACCAGTCTGTAACTCCTGATTGCCAATCTTCACAATCTTCATTGAATGGTTCAGTACTGTTTGTAACCACCAGAGGGAGCTTCTGCTCAGAATTCATTTCTAACACATTCACAACAATCCACCATGTGAAGGTTTTCTCGTGGGTTTAGAGAGCATAATTTCTAGACCTTCTTGTTACCCATTCAAGCAAAAAGATCTATCTGTTGGAGACCCCACATGTACACAATCTGAACACTGCTTTCTTTAGTGACCACTCTCCCTGACCTAATTGCCTGCGGCTTAGGAAGTCTGCTTTGCAATTTTCTTTTCCTCTGATATGCATGGCCAATAATGAAAGGAAGTGCTCTGCTGCTGTTATAAATATCTGATTTGCTATTAATGTTAGTGGTCGAGAGTGAGTACCCCCTTGGTAATTTACGTAGGCTACTGTAATGCGGTTGTCAGAGAGCACCCTCACATGGTGACCCTGTAGAAAAGGTTTGCATGAGATATAAAAATGTTAGTAAGTTTCAATGTTTGCCAACGTTTTTATATATCATGTGTCCTACCATGTGGTATCGGACTGAACCCTGACATGCAATCATGTGGTTCAGCCTTTTGGCGCCTACATTCAAAGCATTAACCTATTTAAATGATACTCCTACTATCTCATCATGCCTGTGGTTTTTCCTGAAGAAGAAGTTATACACTTTGAAATGAGTTGAAATAAACCCCACCTTACTGTACTATACTGGGATATATGTCTCCATTCTGTCGGCCGCATGGAATATTGTCCACTATCTCCCTTTACAGTCTGATGGTTGCTTGCTGACCCTTGGATCCGCTGCGACTGATTTTCTATATTATATGCGTCATTAACAGATTGAACAGGTGAGATTAATCTGAGTGCTAAACTAACTGTATTTCTCGGATAAGACCCTATTTGCGCTGATCTCGCCTACAGTTTCTTGGTTATGGGTGTATTATTGTAACTCCTCCGCTCTGGTGCTCTGGTGGTCTCCCTCCGAACTGTAACTGATGATACCTTTTCCACCAACCACTGATTAGTTGCAATAGTCAGATCATCACTACGTTGAAATGACATCTTGTTCACCAGCCACCTAACTGCTACAGTCAATAGTCAGCAAGATGAATGGTAGTGTTCCCCAAGCCCAACATATGTGATAACTGATGGGCTATTGAGACCGCTACACTTGGGACCTCTGCTAGACAAAATTGCCAGGTTCTTCATTCCTACTTACCAGAATGTCTGCGGTGAGGCGGAGTTCAATAGGGCAGTGTCCGAGCATGCACACTTTCACCCTATACAACTGTATGACTCCCTTAGTTGCAACTGCATTAAGTGAGCCAAAATTTATTATAAATCTGCAAGTAGTCAACTTCTCTAATTAATATGAGGTGTGTAGTGTAATTCTAGCTTATAAATATTTTTTTAATAAATGCAGAAATATTCCTCTATTAAAAATGTATCAACAGGATGTGTGAGCATTTTATTTGGCACTAACCTCCACGTATTTTAGCTGCCTGGAGTCATTAAACCATAGTGAGAACCTCACCAGACTTAATACATCCGTATAAGTGGATGCCTTAAAAGATGCCTGAGATTTACAAGAGGCTGTTCTGCTTTAAACTAGGCTCTATCTGATAAACAAGCAATTTTTCGCCTCAAGCTAAATGATGCTCTTTGAGGCTTTGATTTACAACACTGCAGATGATGTATTTCCTGTTGAAGCTTAGAGTTTGCTGTGATTACTCATATAGAAGCCGGAGTTTGGACTTAGATCTTTAAGTAAGTGGTCAAAAATGCAGCTGTACATGAAAAGAAAATTGTTGGTTTGGTTTAACTAGTATGAAAGGAAGAAAGATAAATAGAAATATACCTTATACGAGTGATAATATTTATACAGTATATCATAAATATTTAATATAATTTACTATTAATTTTACTTAAAGTAAAAAGAATCCTTGTTCGTAAAGCGGACACTAAAAACTAGAATGAAAGAATCAAGTGGTAAATTTTTGGTTATTTTCAAATAAAACTATTTTATAGTAATCTCTTTTTGAAAAACTTAGTTCTGGTTTTAGAAAGAGATCTAATCTTAATTTTATATATTGTATTTGACTTGGCAATGTGGACAAATAACTTTCTAATTCTGGAGGGAATGCGAAAAATAAAATGTTATTACTGCAAATTTGAGAAACCTAGAAGATAGGTTTATGGATACTTTCAAAGAAATTATAAATTATTCTGAATAAATGGATACTTTAAAATAAATTATAAATTAAATTTGCGCATTAGTTTTATATATAAAATATCAACATTTGGGACATAATCCTGAATTAGCAACAAAACTGAAGTATTTAACTCAAATTTCTTCTCGTAAGACCTTTTACATCCTAATTATGAACCCTTTAACACATATGCCTCAGTATTGGCTGAACTCACACCAACCAGACATTGAGCTCGCCGTTCAGTTTAGTATAAGGATAAACACATAAACTATTTGTTTTCCCAATGAATCGTTTTTTTTTAGGTGCGCAGCTTTTACTAGTTTATATACCCAAATGTATATTGCCACAAGCTAATTTATTCGACATCGTTGAGTCTGGTGTAAAATGTACAATTAATTACATAAAGAGTCTTTTGATCGGTGGGAATTGAGTGCCAGATGGACTACACATTTACAGTGTACTGTTTTTTTAGACTTTTTGCTTTCATAGTTGTTGTTAAAGTTGAAAAAAATACAAAACTCAGTCCAACTCAATCTGTAACCTTAATGTGTTGATGCAGAAAAAAGCAAAAACCCCATGAGGCAGATGCTAATTACCCCATATTATCGGAAAAATTATTTCAAAATATGGAAATCAAACTAGTTGCCTGGGTCAACATCTCATGTCCAGAAATCTAGTACCCATACACTCTAATATTATATTTTATAAAAAATTCATCCAAGCCTTCCCTAAACTTGTTGAAGGAATTGACCATCACAATATGTTCCACGATGTCACTGCTTGTACAGTAAAGAATCTTCATCTGTAATGATGGTGATCAAGGGGTGCAGGATTTGCAGTCACGCTTTGGCCTATACTGTAAGACCAATATTTTTAAAGGACTAATGTTTGAGTGCTGTCGGAGAATTTGCATTAGGGCCAGAAGCTTCCCGCTACATCAGTGCTGGTGATACCTGCCTGTTGTGAATGGGTTTGAGATGAGTTCTGAGCAGAGGCTTCCTCTGGTGGTTACAAGCGGTACTGGTCTGTCCAGTGAAGATTGTGAGGACTGGGAATCAGGTGTTACTGACTTGTCTTATATAAGGGAGTCACCTTCCCATCAGGGTTGCCGGTGATCAATTGTTCTGGTCTGAATCCTTCATTCCTGTTTCCCTTGTAGCCTGCTGTGTCGTGTCTGCATCTCCTGCTAACAGATAAGACATTTTCTTCTTTTTGTTTTTGTGCTATATTTTTGCATTTTTTTCCTGCACTTCTGTGGGGGCCTTCAGGGTCCCCTCCGGGGGCTTTTGCCCTCTCAGTTTAGTTCAGCCACTTATGTATGTACTTTTGCTTTTTCCAGTTTTTTCAGTGGCTGCTGTTTTGATTTTGTTACACCAGAGAACTAATTTAGGTGGTAGAGGTCGTGTGATCTCAGGTGATTTTGAAATTAGTGGTGTTGGTGCTTTTCAGGGTTTTCTGGGATTGCAGTAAGTACCCTTCCTGTCCTTTTCTATTTAGTTAGTTTGGGCCCCAGCGTTTGCTCACACTATTTTCTTTCTGTGTCAGTATTTCATCTTGTCTAACCGCCATTACATGTTTGGGGGCTTTCTATTATCTTTGGGGTTCTGCTCCGGGCAGATAGCTTTCCTATTTCTATCTTTAGGTGTAGTTAGTTTCTCAGGCTGTGACGAGGCGTCTAGGACCAACGTAGGAACGCTCCACGGCTGCCTCTAGTTGCGGTGGTTAGTCAGGGTACTGCAATCTCATAGATTCCAACTGCTCTGGTGTATTGCCTTTTTTACCTGCACTCCTCAGCTACCAAATCATAACAGTATCACCGGCCAAAACTGAAAATTGTGTGGTACTCACAGAAGGGAAAAATATTGTGAAAGAAAAAAAAAAAGGTTGTCAGAGTTGTCAGAGATATTTTTCTGTTTGTTGCATTTTTTTTTTTCCCTCTGTATCTCTGGGTGCTGGGGAGGATCTTTTCTCTCAATGGAGTTTGCACAGTTGTCTGGCCGTGTGGATCAGCTTGCCACTGAGGTTCAGAGTATTGCTACCTATCTTGCTAGGTTGCCTGTTGTGGAACCTAGGATTCCCATGCAGATTTGTTTTTAGGGGATCGAGCTAAGTTTCAGAATTTCAAAAATAATTGTAAATTGTTTTTTGCCTTAAAATCTAAGTCCTCAGGGAACGCAGCGCAGCAGGTTCAAATTATCATCTCTCTCCTGCGCGGCGATCCTCAGGATTGGGCTTTTTCCCTGACACCTGGGGATCCTGTTTTGAGTGATGTTGATGCATTTTTTCAGGCTTTGGGGTTATTGTACGATGAGCCTAATGTCACTGATCAAGCTGAAAAAGCCTTGTTGGCATTAAATCAGGGGCTTGATGACGCTGAGTTATACTGTCAGAGATTCCGTAGGTGGGCAGTCCTGACCAAATGGAATGACGACGCTTTGGCAGCCCTTTTCCGGAAGGGTCTGTCAGATAATGTAAAGGATGTTATGGTGGGATTCCCTGTCCCCTCTGGTCTCAATGATTCTATGTCATTAGCGATTCAAATTGACAGACGTTTGCGTGAGCGGAGAAGTATGCGTGGAATGGTGTTGCCTTGTGAACCAGCTTCTGAACTCATGCAGTGTGATAGAGTAGTGTCTGGGGCACAGCGTCATGAGTTTCGAAAGCGCAATGGGTTATGTTTCTACTGTGGTGATGCCTCTCATGCTATTTCAGTCTGCCCTAAGCGGGGAAGACGTTTTGCACGCTCAGTTGTCTTGGGTAGTGTTCAGACTAAGTTTTTATTAACTGTCACTCTGATATCCTCTCTGTCCTCATTTTCTGCTCAGGCTTTCGTTGATTCTGGAGCAGCTATTAACCTGATGGATTATGATTTTGCTAGACGTTGTGGGTTTCCCTTGATACCCCTACAGAAGTCTATTCCCCTACTGGGGATCGATTCTACCCCTTTGGCTGAGAATAAACCCCAGTTTTCTACTCAGGTGATAATGAGGGTTGAACCTGATCACCAGGAGTGCTGCAAATTTTTGGTTCTGTATAATCTGCATGACATTATCGTGCTGGGTTTCCCTTGGTTACAGTCTCATAATCCTGTTTTGGATTGGAAATCTGTGTCTGTAACCAGTTGGGGCTGCCAATGTGTTAATACCAACACTCCTGTTTTTTCTGCCTCCCCCCAGGCTCAGGATGTTCCTGACTTTTTGATTGATTTTTCTGATGTGTTTAGCGAAAGTAAATCTGCATCCTTGCCTCCCCATAGGAGCTATGACTGCGCTATTGAATTAGTGCCGGGTAGTAAATTCCCTAAGGGTCGCCTTTTTAACTTGTCTGTACCTAAACATGACGCTATGCGGTCTTATATCAAGGAATCATTGGAGAAGGGTCATATCAGACCATCCTCTTCACCCTTAGGTGCCGGTTTTTTCTTTGTGGCCAAAAAGGATGGTTCATTGAGGCCGTGTATTGATTATCGTCTCTTGAACAATATTACTGTGAAATATCAATACCCGTTACCCTTGATTTCTGACCTGTTTTCCAGGGTGAAAAACGCTAATTGGTTTACCCAGCTTGACCTCAGGGGGGCGTATAACCTTATTCGCATTAAGCACGGGGATGAATGGAAGACGGCATTTAACACCCCTGAAGGGCATTTTGAGTACCTAGTGATGCCCTTTGGGCTCACTAATGCTCCTTCCGTCTTCCAGTCCTTCATGAATGACATTTTCAGGGATTTTGTGGACAAATTTCTGATTGTTTATTTGGATGATATCTTGATTTTTTCTAATGACTGGGACTCTCATGTGAAACATGTTCGAACTGTATTCCAGATTTTGAGAGAGAATGCTCTGTATGTGAAGGGATCAAAGTGTCTTTTTGGCGTACAGAGGATCTCATTTCTGGGATTCATTTTGTCCCCATCTGTTATTGAAATGGACCCGGTCAAGGTTCAGGCCATCTGTGATTGGGTCCAACCTACTTCATTAAAGGCTCTTCAGAGATTTTTGGGTTTTGCCAATTTTTATCGTAAATTTATTGGTATTTTCTCGGTTATTGTTAAACCATTAACTGATTTGACCAGAAAGGGTTCTGATGTGGTGAATTGGCCTCCTGAGGCAGTCTCTGCATTTCAGGAACTTAAGCAGAGATTCACTTCTGCTCCTGTTCTACGGCAGCCTGATGTTTCTCTGCCATTTCAGGTGGAGGTTGATGCCTCTGAAATTGGGGCAGGTGCCGTTTTGTCCCAAAAAGATCCAGAGACCTCTAAAAGTAACCCTTGTGCCTTTTTCTCTCGAAAATTTTCTCCTACTGAACGTAATTATGACGTGGGTAATCGGGAGTTATTGGCCATGAAGTGGGCTTTTGAAGAGTGGAGACATTGGCTGGAGGGAGCCAAACATCAGGTGGTGGTCCTTACGGACAATAAGAATCTGGTCTATCTGGAATCTGCCAAGCGACTCAATCCTAGACAGGCCAGGTGGGCCTTGTTTTTCACACGTTTTAATTTTGTGGTTTCCTTTCTTCCTGGCACTAAGAATGTTAAGGCGGATGCCCTCTCGAGGAGTTTCCTTGCGGACTCTCCTGAGTTATCTGATCCTTCTGTTATTTTGAAAGAGGGTGTAGTTCTTTCCGCCATCTCGCCCAATTTGAGACTTGCTCTGGAGGGGTGTCAGGAGGATAGGCCCGAGCGCTGCCCGGTTGGAAAATTGTTTGTCCCGGATCAGTGGAAAAAGAGTGTGATGTCTGAGATTCATTGTTCCGCATTGGCTGGGCATCCCAGAATTTTTGGTACCAGAGACTTGGTTAGTCGGTCCTTTTGGTGGCCTACCTTGTCTCGTGATGTCAGGGAATTTGTGCAGTCCTGCGGGACTTGCTCTCGCTCCAAGCCTTGCTCTCGCTCTAGTGGTTTGTTGATGCCATTGCCTGTGCCCAAGAGACCATGGACCCATATCTCTATGGATTTCATTTCCGACCTTCCTGTTTCTCAGAGAATGACCATCATCTGGGTAATTTGTGATAGGTTTTCCAAAATGATACATCTTGTGCCATTACCTAAGTTGCCTTCCTCCTCTGAATTGGTGCCGTTGTTCCTTCAGCACGTGGTTCGTTTACACGGCATTCCTGAGAACATTGTGTCTGACAGAGGAGTCCAGTTTGTTTCCAGATTTTGGAGGACTTTTTGTTCTAAACTGGGTGTTCAATTGTCTTTCTCCTCGGCATTTCATCCTCAGACCAATGGTCAAACTGAGAGAACAAACCAGACATTGGAGACTTATCTAAGATGCTTTGTGTCTGCTGATCAGGATGACTGGGTCTCTTTTTTGCCTTTGGCTGAGTTTGCTCTTAATAATAGGGCTAGCTCTGCCACTTTGATGTCTCCGTTTTTCTGTAACTCTGGGTTTCACCCTCGATTTTCTTCAGGACAGACGGAGGCTTCTGTCTGTCCAGGTGTTGACTCTGTTGTGGAGCGTATGCAACAGATTTGGGACCAGGTAGTGGAGAGGTTGTCCCTCTCTCAGGAGAATGCCCAGCGGTTTGCTAACCGGCATAGGACTGATGGTCCTCGGTTTGGAGTGGGGGACTTGGTCTGGTTGTCCTCAAAGAATATTCCTATGAGAGTGGCATCTCCTAAATTTAAGCCTAGGTTCATTGGACCTTATAAGATCATGGAGATTATTAATCCTGTTTCTTTTCGTTTGCTTCTTCCAGGGACATTTAAGATCCATAACGTGTTCCACAAGTCCTTGTTGAAGAGGTTTGTTGAGCCAGTGGTTCCTGCTGCTGTGCCTCCTGACCCTGTTTTGGTTGAGGGCAATCTGGAGTATGTGGTTGAGAAAATATTAGATTCTCGTTTTTCTAGACGGAAACTCCAGTATTTGGTTAAATGAAGAGGTTATGGTCAGGAAGACAATTCTTGGGTGTTTGCTTCGGACATCCATGCTAGGAGACTTATCCGTGCGTATCATAGAACTCATCCTGATCGGCCTGGTTGCTCAGGTGAGGGTTTGGTGACCCCTCCTCAAGGGGGGGGTACTGTTGTGAATGGGTTTGAGATGAGTTCTGAGCAGAGGCTTCCTCTGGTGGTTACAAGCGGTGCTGGTCTGTCCAGTGAAGATTGTGAGGACTGGGAATCAGGTGTTACTGACTGGTCTTATATAAGGGAGTCACCTTCCCATCAGGGTTGCCGGTGATCAATTGTTCTGGTCTGAATCCTTCATTCCTGTTTCCCTTGTAGCCTGCTGTGTCGTGTCTGCATCTCCTGCTAACAGATAAGACATTTTCTTCTTTTTGTTTTTGTGCTATATTTTTGCATTTTTGTCCTGCACTTCTGTGGGGGCCTTCAGGGTCCCCTCCGGGGGCTTTTGCCCTCTCAGTTTAGTTCAGCCACTTATGTATGTACTTTTGCTTTTTCCAGTTTTTTCAGTGGCTGCTGTTTTGATTTTGTTACACCAGAGAACTAATTTAGGTGGTAGAGGTCGTGTGATCTCAGGTGATTTTGAAATTAGTGGTGTTGGTGCTTTTCAGGGTTTTCTGGGATTGCAGTAAGTACCCTTCCTGTCCTTTTCTATTTAGTTAGTTTGGGCCCCAGCGTTTGCTCATACTATTTTCTTTCTGTGTCAGTATTTCATCTTGTCTAAAAGCCATTACATGTTTGGGGGCTTTCTATTATCTTTGGGGTTCTGCTCCGGGGCAGATAGCTTTCCTATATCTATCTTTAGGTGTAGTTAGTTTCTCAGGCTGTGACGAGGCGTCTAGGACCAACGTAGGAACGCTCCACGGCTGCCTCTAGTTGTGGTGGTTAGTCAGGGTACTGCAATCTCATAGTTTCCAACTGCTCTGGTGTATTGCCTTTTTTACCTGCACTCCTCAGCTACCAAATCATAACACCTGCCTTCTTCTACGTTTATAGGATTCTTCCTTGTTATTGTTGCAGATCTAGATGCAAAAAGATGAGTAGAAAGCTCTCTGTTCTGTTCATTCATATAGTTGAACATTATAATTAAGTGGCCCCTAAATCATCTCTTTTTCTAAGTGAATGACCCTAAGTTCGTTAACCTGTCTTGATATTGTAGTCCACCTGTTCCCTTAATAATCTTGGTCGCTCTTCTCTTCACCCGTCCTTCTTATCCACCGGAGATCAAAATTGTACACAGTACCCATGTGTGGCTGCACTAGTGATCTTGTATTGAGGAAAAGCTATATTCTAAGAATTAAACCTATATATAAACAGAAGTTTTTGCCACAAATATTAAGAAAATAGTTCAACTTTATTTAGAAAAATTAATTAAAAAAAACAAATAAAAATGGGGAAATAAGTGCAGAAACGACACCTGCAGGACATGATATCACTCCTAAATATATAAATTTTTTACATAAAAAAATATGCTTTCATGTATATTAAAGTGCCCGCAGGTTAAAGCAGCAATATATGCAATAGATAAATACACCAATACTTCAAAGTTACATATATCTCCACATATTAGTATGTGGCCCATGTATAGCCCAATGCACAAAAAGTCTATAGCAAGTCCAATGCTAGTACATATACTTCATCTAAAGCGTATATCACAAAAAGCATTTATTTAATCTGGCCGAAAAAAAACCTAGAACGCTAACGTATTTGTGCAATGACAAGGTGCATAGTGCTAATATAAAGAGTAGAAAACACTGGACAGAGTATGGAAATAAAACACAATTTAGCAAGTGATGAAGGGTAAAGTCTTAACCTGCAGGTGAAGTCTGGGCCCCGACGTGCGTTTTGTGTTTAAGCTTCTTCCTGGGGGAAAATAAAGTTGAACTGTCTTCTTAATATTTGTGGCAAAACTTCTGTTTATATGTAGGTTTGGTTATTGAATGTGAAGTGCCAGTACTTTAAAGGCCTTTCTCTAGGTTTATCTTCTAACAATGCACAATGTAACTTTGACCTGTAATCAATAAGATATCCTGTGAACCATTTTCCCTTGGTAAAGACCATAAAAATTAGTACTAAATGAAATTTTTTTTAAAATTTTTGTTTTAATTTTTTTGTAGGACTAATTTTCATTTTTCATTGATAGCCCTTTAGAAAGAGATATAGTTTATTATTTATTTAGATATATTTTTATGGGATTGGATGGGAACATTTTTAGAAACAAATGTCAGAGAGGTCTCAAGTTGACAGTTTCTTCACATAGTATACTCACAATATAATGGTCAGTCCTAATATTAAAATTACGCCATCGGAACACAAGCCTTAGGGCTCGTCCACACGACTGTATTGTCGGTCCGAGTGCAGTCCATTAGGAAAAGGATCGTACTCGGACCAATGTTATTCAATGGGGCAGTGCAGATAAACGATCATTTTACTGACTGAATCTGTGTTTGAAAAAAAATCACAGCATCTACTAGTTTCTTCCAATAACCATTTGAGAGTCACCCATTCAAGTCTATGTGTACCCCCCAAAAATTGGATGCCATAAAGAGCCACAGAATAGCATACTTTTTTATGGATATTTTTGAATTCTACAACATAGAAAGCTAAATGCCCTTGTAAATGATTAATAGCTTGCTGCTCTAAAAAAAGGGATTGTACACGGATGACAAATGAGAAAAAAATTGTCCCACTTTTGGATGAAACTGAACGATTTCTTATCTACTCGTGTGAACATACCCTTACAGGCAGTGTCTGATCGGGGTGCCAAGGGGCCGCCAGTAACATTGACTTTGGGGGGCCCATTTTTCACCTGCATACAAATATTACACTACTCTTGCTCACAAATTTACCCATATCTCTATATGATAATAAATTGGGTAGTTTAGTTAATGAAGAATGAGATGCTGCTTTTTTATCTCTGCAGAGTGAATTAAGAGAATTGCTTGTTGCTATTCAAGCACTTTGAAAGACTGATCAGTATAATCACAAAAATACAAATCAGTTTGCAGTTAGGCGGCCGTATAAATCGGACCGAGATCGGAACGCAATGAATGGACTGGCCGGTGGCTCTACCGACCCGAGTGTGAGAGCTGCATAGAAATACATGAAGCTGTATAACTTGTGTTGGGAGAACCGACGGTCAGTCTGGGCATTGCGGTTTGATTTTGGTTCGAATTATAAGGTCATGTGACTGTGTATTTAGTGTATTGACCATGTTGTCTTTTCTGTCAATACATATGGTCATAATCATCGTCTTCTGGATCAAGCTGATCAGCATTAATTATCCTCCTGCTTAAGGTTGCATTCACATGCAGAGGTCACGCTGTGGCATTAAAGCACAGCAGCCCTGTGCCGCTGCAGTCTTTGAACTGTTTCCCTGCACAATCACCTAATCTTACCGGGAAATAACTGTTTCACTTGCAAAACCATACGGCCATTACGATTGAAAAACTGGGTCTGAACTGAAAAAGTAAATTGATGTGTATGCAAAATGTAAATGCATATTAAACACATGACCATTATACAGAGAAAACAAAAAACAAGAAACAAATATCCTAAAATAAAATAAAAAATATATTGCAAAACATGCATGAGGTTGTAATAATAATAATAAGGGTATTTGGTAAATATAATTTTGATCAAAAGAATGTACAAGCCATCCCGCCACGTCAAGGCAACCCTTTGTGGGACAGTCCTAACTCTTGTATTAAAAACCTTTCCACCTGTCAAGTGACAAATGTGAACAAGGCAGAGGGACTGAACCCACCAGTCATTACGGAGCTTCTCCCTGCCTGTGGCCGAGCTTCAATGGAGACTGTGATTTCTGCTATATGTAGCTGTGGCATAAGCAATCGAACGATCACATCTTCAAGTCCCCTGAGAGGGCTGACAATAACAGTGAAAAGTAAAAAAAGTTTTAAAAAATATTAAAAAATACCCCCAAAAAAAGTTCAAATCAACCTCTTTTCCTCCACTGAAAATAAAGTTATTAAAAAAAATACACATATCTGGTATCGCTGAATTCAGAAAAGTCTGATTTGTCAAAATATAAAAACAACTAACTCAATCGGTAAACATCATAGATGGGAAAAAATTAAAAAAAGCTCAAAATTATCTTTTTTTGGTTTCCGCAATTCCACAAAAAAGGCTGTAACAAGCAATCAAACAGTCATAGCTACCCCAAAATGGTATTAATAAAAACAGCTCCATCGGCCAAAAAATAAAAATGTTACGGTCTCGTAAAATGGCGACACAACTACAAAAAATGTTTTTTTCCAAACTTTTGATTTTTTTTCTCCACTAAAATGATAAAAAAACTGGACATGTTGGGTATCGTCGTAATCATGTGGATGAGGAGAATCACATTGCAAAGTCATTTTTACCACAAAATATACAATTACCCAAAAATAATGTCAGAATTGCATTTTTTTTTCACAATTTCACTTCACCTGGAATTTTTTTTTCCCATTTTCCAGTACGCTATGTCATAAAATGAATGGTGTCATTGAAAAGTACAACTCGTCCTTATATGCCTATGTGGACGGAAAAATAAAAGAGTTATGCTCTGGGAAGAAGGGGAGGGAAAAAAAGACAAAAAAGCGGAAATCAGTGAGAGGTAACTTCCTTAAAATTCGCCTTTTGTCATTGGTTACTTTAATGTTAGAATTTTATCATTTTAAATTTTAAAATATAAAAAAGAAAAACAGATACAGACAACCTACAATATCAACAGCGGCTAAAAACGTTCACCTCCTTCAGTAATGAAAGTTAAATGGATTGTCCCATATGGACACTCCATTTTATAATCAAGTTTACTGTTGAAAACTATACAATGTGCAGTGACCACTACAGGAGAACTGTGGTATTACAGGAGCTAATTCAAATACTAACATACAATTGTTCACATGGTGGCATTGAGCCCTCCAGCGAAGGAGACATTTTGCAGCTCCTCTAAGGACTGGTTTAGAATGGATGCCAAGAGGACATCCCCTATATGACGTTCATAAATCTAGTACGGCATATGGACAGTTGGCGTCTAGTTAAGACAAACCCTTTAAAAACTTCTCCCACAGGTCATTTTTGCCTGAAGCTGATATCTCAGTGTCATAGAAATGAATAAGTAAAAATTCTTATTACATATCTTTGAATAAATAAAAGCATTTACTAAATATATTTAAAGAAGCACTTCCATCAAAATTGTTGTCCATTTATAAATTGCAATCATCATATCACATAGTACTGTGCACTTACAATTGCTAAGTTTGCCTTTCTACCTGGTTAATTCTCCTATTTTCTATTAGGCCTATGACATCACAACGGACTAGCTGAATCTTTCTAAAATTTATGTAGAAACAGGAAATCTCTTCTCCCTGCATGAGTCATCATTGGAACTACAATCATACAACCCTGCAAAGTCCCTGGCAGGGAAAAGTCAGGAATTGAGGAGGGGGATGACCCATGCAGGGAGAAAAGACTTCCTGTTTCTATAAAGAGCAGAGAAAAGTGAAAAGAGAAGAATTGGGTAGCTGGGTAGAAAGGGAAAATGGGCAATTGTAGGTACACAGTGCTATATGATATGATGACTGCAATATATTAAGAGGATAAAAACTTTGATGGGAGGAGGAGTGCTTCTAAAATGTACAGTATATATTACAATTATGGATGAGCGAATCTGCTGAAAATTCGATTTGCATGCTCAGAGGTATCCCAATACCCCAGAGCATAATAAGCATAGTAAAATAGATTTACAAAATTTGCTCAGTGCAGATCCGGTCATCTTCTTCTGTCTATTCTTTAGTGGCACCTTCAGCACTGTTGGGTCTGAGTCCCCTTACAACATGACGTTGAATGGTGATGTGCCATGTTGCATGAGTCCTAATATCCTAGTAATCACTGGAAGCAAAGTAGATGCCATTATAGACCAAACTGAGGAAGGCCTGAGGAAGGTGATATATATATATTTTATTTATTATTTTTTAATACCTTGCTATCCCTATTTAATCCACCAGAATGGTTGCTGATCGTCATTTTCTTGCATTTTTTTGGCAGAATTTGAGGCCTATTTCTTTCGACTTTACTTGATTTACTTATCTCTAATTAGTATGCAATATAGATAAGATGCTTTTTAGGACATGTTTCTATTCTTGGTAGTACTTAAAGTCCTATTTAACAGGGTAAACATTTATGTGAGTCAGGCGGCAGGATTCCCCTGCGATTCACTTGAAGATGTCGTTGATGAAGGAGTTCATGATGCCCATGGCCTTGGAGGAGATGCCGGTGTCGGGGTGGACCTGCTTCAGCACCTTGTACACCTAGATGGCGTAGCTCTCTTTCCTGCTCTTCCTACGCTTCTTGCCGTCCTTCTTCTGGGTCTTGGTCACGGCTTTCTTGGAGCCCTTCTTGGGGCTGGAGCAGACTTGGCGGGATCAGGCATGGTCACAGTAAGAACACACCGATAACACCTCTGAGAAGAGAGAACAATGTTAACGTAGACATTTATATAGTAATTTTATACCAAACTGAATATGAAGCCATTTAATCTTTCATTGTAAGTACATCCAAACACTGGAA
This sequence comes from Oophaga sylvatica, assembly GCA_033576555.1. Lineage (NCBI taxonomy): Eukaryota > Metazoa > Chordata > Amphibia > Anura > Dendrobatidae > Oophaga > Oophaga sylvatica. The sequence continues at coordinate 63,040,222 of JARQOD010000007.1, forward strand.
GAATTGTCTAATAAATGGAATATCTCATTTATCCTGTCTTGTCCTAACTATATATATAATAGACATTATATTATCATGATGGACATTGCTATTATCGTACAGTGAAATTGATATGCTTTTAAAGTAGGTTTTAGTGAAGCGCCTTATCCACAACTTTAACCTATTGCATATTGTTTTTAGCATTTATATCTACGTTCGTCTTTCTAAAAAAATGCAGAGAAGCATATAAAATGACAAATAATCAATATTGTTTATATGATATAGATTACATGGCAGTTACTTTGTGCATCTTCCCCATGCGATCTGCATATAAATTGGCCTTTCATGGCTGAAGTTATTTTATTTATGTAATGAGCTGTGCTAAATAATTTTATGACCTTTATATATGGTAAACCGGAGCAGGTCTATGTTCGGTAGATAGGCTATTAAACAAATGTCATGACCCAGTAAGATGCACTTGTCCCTTTATAGCACTCCTCACTATATAAATATATGGACAAGGACATGCTTTTAATTTTAAGCATCATACGGCACAGAGAGGCGTCATAGGACAGGGCACTGTTCGTCGTACGCAAGGGTTGAAAGGGAGAAGGTCGAGAGAAAGATGGTTCTTGAGATGATCAGAAAAATAAATATCTGAGCCAATGTATATTGATTAGTTAAACAGAAAAGGTGGATGTATAGGGAAAATAATCCAAGCTTACATGTAAGGTCAATAATGATAAGTCTGAAGTGCGTATTTCCTAAGCAATAGTAAAATGTAAGATTGGCAAAGTAAATAATTCTTAAACACACAATACCTAATGTCGATCTAATTTGGTTTTAGTAGAACTATATGTGATCTAAAAGTTAAAGCCATAATACAAACTTCAAAAGGTGACCATAATTAAAGGTGTTATCTTTGACTATTTCTTTTTACAATGTGCCTAAGAACTAACAGGCAGCTAGTTGCTTCCTATCTGCCCAGCGCTGATCTCTGCTGGCAAAGAGTGGTCACAGTGGCTTCTCTTCCGCTTTGCTCTGTAGATGGGGCGTAATTTGCCAATGTTGTGTTGGCTCCCTGCTGCTGTCAATCACCATGATGCCGGCAGTGACGCTATGTTGACAGTTTAGCAGGAAAGAAGAAGAACTGCTCTGTTAAATCGCTGGCAGAAGCGGTCAGTGCAAGGTAGAACAGGCAGGTAGTTGCCTATGTTAGCACTTATCTGCCTGTTTTTTTTTCACTATGGGCCTAAAAACTGTCCTGTACAACCTCTTTAAAGACAAGTCCAAAGGCTACACTGTTATCCCTGAGTGTAGGGCTGCAATCAAGGCAATATTTCCCTTACTGAGCATCTCACTTTTTGCCTCTGCTGGTACTAAGCCGGCGTGCTGGAATGCCGGATATCCACACAGCCACGTGCACGCGTTCTCTGCTCCTTCACTTTCTGCACAGTGACGAGCAGAGCGCGGGTGTTGCACGCAGGCCGTGCAGAGAATTCCCAGCTGCAGTGGAGCAGTGACGCGCATTCATGCACGCTGTGACAATACTCATCCCCCAGCGCCTGCAGGCAGTACCTAAGCCAGGAGCCGAGCATCCGATCCCTCAACTCCAGCAGGTGGAGCCACAGAAAACCATGGAGAAGGAGGCTGAAGGAAAGAAAAAAGAGCAGGAGAGAGAAACGATAGAAGAAGTGAGAAGAGAGAAAACACAACAGAGAGGCAAGAGATACAAGAGAGACAGGTAAGAATGTTACATATAAGACTCTGGCTGCAGTGGTGGGATTCATGGGGCTCTCCCCAGGTCAGGTTAACAGCTTGTTAAAATAGCAGGTAGTTATCTGAACCATCAAGAAGCGACACCCCAATTTGGTTCCCTGGCTCGTAATTTTCAACTGAATGTGCATCCGATGATGCACATTCAGTTGAAATATATTGGGGTGCAGTAAGCCTCCAACTTCCTGCACAGCAATAATTAACAGCCGCCAGCCAATCACAGGCCGGCAGCTGACGTCGGCGCGTACCGGTGTATGATGTCACTGTCATGAGTCTGCGCCTCAAATGAGGGAGGGGCTGCTGCTGGACCTCGGCCAGGTAAGGAGATTTTTTAAAACTGTTTCTTGTACTAAAAGTCGCAATGTGGGGACAGAAAGGGAGACACATGGGACAGGATGGGAGAACATATGGGGACAGAATGTATTAACTGTACACTAACACTATATATAGAGCTCCTGTGTATAATGCCACTGTGTATAATGGCACACAAGTCTCCTGGGAGTGCTCTTAGGGTGTGCATGCATCCTGCTTCTTAGAGAGGCAGTGCAGGCGCTTCTGAAAATGTCCCCAGCCAATAGCTGGGAGACATCTGATACTATTGGCAGATGCCTTAGCAACATTAGCTATCAGTATGCATTCATGCTACTTAGTTGTAAGGTTCCTGTACCTGTGCTTCCTGAATCTGATCCTGTCTGTCATGTCTGCACCTGACCCTGCTCATGCTATTTGAACTTGATCCTGTCTGTCATGTTCCTGAGCCCATCCTGCCTCTACCAAATCCTGAGCCTGATCCGCCTTGTCCGCACCTGTACCGCTACCCTCACCTGTCCAGTCTGAACCAGCACCTGAGATCCTGCATCCGATTCCGCCCTGTGGAAAAAAGTAATGGGTCCAGAAACTTCTTATCTTCTATTGCTGACAACTTTATCTTTCAAAAGGCAATAGACAGAACAATAGGATCTGCAATCTTGGACCTAATTCTTATCAACAGGGAGGAAGTGGTTGAGAAATTAAAGGTGGCTGGGAATTTAGGAGGCAGTGATCATGCTATCCTCGAATTTTGGATTACAAGAGGAGGAAGACCAGCGAGGACTCAGACTTTAAGGTTGGACTTCAGAAAGGCAAATTTTAATGGACTTAGAAAGTGTAGGAAAGATCCAATGGCTGGATGTTCTAAAGGATACCAATGTCTAAGAAGGATGGGAGATTTTGCTAAATGAAATTCTCACTGCATAATCAGTAACAATCCCAAAAAGAAGAAAGAATTGGAAGCATTTAAAGAGACCAGACCAGGATAGATAAACACAGAACTTAATCACTTGTTAAAAAGGAAAAAAGAAATGTATATTAAATGGAAAGAGGAGGGCATACCTAAAGAATATAGTGCTGTCTGCAGGGAATGCAGGACAAGAAGTCAGGCTTGCAAGGGAGACCAAAAGCAATAAAAAAGGATCTTGGGGGTATGTCAAAAGCAAAATAAAAGTCAAAAGACAGGATGAAAAGGATGAAGTGGTCAAAAAGTATGTTGAGACGGCTTAACTTTTACATTTCTATTTCGCATCCGTGTTCTCTAAGAAAGCAATTGTTGCATCAATTGATCTTTACAGTGCTATCGAAGAAATAAAAGAATCACGTGTCCCTCCTTAAGTCGGTCATCTTGAATCCCTTTTTTAAGGATTCTGGTGCTACGTCTGCTTCCATTAGCTCCGAGGATGTCTTTGAAGTGGAGAATATCTTAACCTTGAAAAAGGTGAAAGGAAAAACTTATTTTTTAGCTGATTGGAAGGGATTGGGACCTGAAGAAAGGTCTTGGGAGCCCAAAGAAAATATTTATGCTCCATTTCTTCTACAGAACTTCCTCGTGAGCTTGAAGAAGAGGGTGTATAGGGGGTACTGTTAGAACAGCATCAGCACCCCTGCACGAGTCCCTGTCCTCCTCTCAGCAGGGATGCCGGCATATTCACTTGCCATTCTGCGCTGCCCCAGTCCCCGTAGTGTCTGCATGCCTCCAAGACCTTCGCACTGCATGCATGTCTCTTGGGAGTGTGCTTAGGGTGCGTGAGCCTGTTAAAAAGGCAACGCACGCACTTCTGAAAACATCCCCAGCCAATAGCTGGGAGAAGTCTGATATTTAAGGCACCCTCCCCTATTGGGAAGTGCCTTAGTAAAATTAGCTATCAGTGTGTATTCCTGCTATGTAGTTGTAGGGTCTTTGTACCTGTGCTCCCTGAACCTAATCCTGTTCGTCCTATCTGCACCTGATCTTGCTCGTCCTGTCTGAAATTGATCCTGATCCAAGTCCTGAGCCTGATCCGCACCTGTACCGTTACCCTCACCTGTCCAGTCTAAACCAGCACCTGTGATCCTGCACCCAAGTCTTGTCTGTGTTCCCAAACCTATCCTGCCATTCCCTGATCCAGAACCTATTCTGCCTACTAGCTTGGCAGTACTATCCTGAACCTGCTCTGTCTAACCTGCTGCATGTCCTTCAGTTAACCAGTTCCTAGCGGGTTCTGATTCCCTGCCCCTTTGGGGGTCATCTTCTGTGGCTCCAGGGTCTGTCCTGGAATAGCACCTGGTGTCTACCTGGGTTCAAGTATAACCACACCATCAGGGGCTCTAGTGAAGAACCAGGTGATTGCTTAGTTACGCCCCTCCAGGCTTTCTCAGGACCGTGGCATAATGGTACCGCAACAATGTGCATTGGAAAGAGGTTATCTACTGAAGATAATTTATCACCCATACAACAGATAGGTGATAATTTATAGATTGGTAGATCCAACAACTAAGAACCTCGCTGATCGCCAGAATAGGGGAACTTTTATCCCTGATGAGGCACTTGTAGAATGTAGCAGAGGTGTACATGACCGGTCGACATTTCATTTATTCCCTATGCGGCTGCCAAATGCTGCTTTCAGCTTTATCCAGCAGCCACATATAGAAGGAAGAAAGTGACGATTAAGCATGCACACTGATGAGCTAATTGGTTTAACCCTCAGCAATTTATAAGATACCCCTTATTCTGTGTATAGGTGATCACTAATCTTCACTGATAACCCCTTTAATAGTGTACATTGGATAATTTTATATGTTACATTAGGTCCGGTGGTCTTTCTTTGGTTTGGCTGTTTTGCTATTTGATTTGGGTCCTACAAAATAACTTTATGATTTGATCAAAATTTGTGTCTAAATGTTCACTGTGATTCGATTATACATCGTGGACACAAAATACTTTACACGGAAATCACAAGGATAAAAAGGCATGTAAATCGAAACTTAACAATCAAAACAGCCGGAAAGTAAAACTTCATCTGCAACAATAGACATTTTTCATCAGAGACAGATTTGACGTTCCCTGTTTTTATACTTCTGGAATATATTATTCTAAGGCAATACTAATGAAATATGAATTTGCCATCTCCATGATGAATGCCAAACGGCTAGCGTTATTATGGAATGAAAAGCGATTTTATAAAAGACCTGGCTATATGAAGCCGGCACAATAAAATGTCCCAGTTAAAGTAAATGAGAGTCTGTTATTGTGAATTGTGTTCAATATTATTCTCCATCTAATATGTATTGCTTTTTCGCTCTAAGACATGTAAAAAGGTGTGTGATAGGGGGAATGCATAAACGACACGTGCATAATGCATTTCTGCTCCTGTACGATTGTGTGCTCGCACTTTTCTGATATTGATATAAAGAAAGAGATTCTTGGATGCTATTAATATGAACAGGGATGTAAAATATTTTAGAGGGATATAAAGCAAAAGCATATGAGCCTTGGAAAGATTTCAGAGATTAGATGCAGCCAGTTCACCCGGCTGCCACAAAATAATACACCTGTCTAATGGGTTGTGCGCTTGGACGGGATGAGGCTGATCCATTTCAATGTTTAGTCTGTTTCAATTGGAAATATAAAAACCTAAAAGTTTAAATATTTAGTAAAAATTCTTTCATTTATCAACCTAAAAATATAATATATTATAATAATATAATATAAGGAGCATCTGTCTTATGACATAAACCTGTATGATAAACTTTAGGTTTTGTACACCATTTATTAAAGTGTTTAAACCAACATAATAGAACCCACATTATATACAAAGAATATACAAAAGTAGCAGGGGCGGACATATCAGTAGTGAAACCTGTGCGGTCACACAGGGGCCCAAGAGGTAAGGGGGCCCATTTCTACCACCAAAGCAGGTGCAATTTTGCACTTTTAAGAGCTCTTGGTTTGCAAAGTGCCCATATATTTTTCTTGCACAGGGGCCCTTTCCTGTCTGTGTCCGCCAGTGAAAAGTATAATATAAGACTAGAAAAAGTATATGTGCAATACACAAATCTATACTGTATGTGCAATATTTGCAATACAATAGATATCTTATTGAACAGGTAATGATCACAGATAAGCAAATTTATATTTGTTAGTTAGTATTCTCTGGAATACAGATTTTTTTTCATTTTGCTCCCTATGAATTTGTACGCCATTTTGCTGAGCCATAGAGGGCCAGCAAAAGATTACAAAAAAATACTATTACTCACCTCATAGCTCACCTGTTCTGTTGCCCATGCCATCTATCATCCAGTCCTTCACTCCCCTTCTTTTCCCCTTTGTCCTTCGTGCAAATGCTCTTCAACTTCCTCGCTCCATGCTGTGTCTTCCGACTCAACTAGGTCTCGAAGTGACTGCGCGTTGTGCCGTCCCAGTGCACGTTGTGACATCGCGATACTACGGCGCGTGTTGCTCCAATGACAGCATGGTGTGTATTGACATCAGACACCTCATTGAGCCAGAAGTCCAAGCCATGTGTGAAACAAGACAAAAAAGAAGCTTGTGACTGGGGAAGGCAAAAGGAAGAGGCGTGGAGAACCAGACCTCGGGCTGTAGAGGTGGAGGAACAGCTGAGCAGTGAGTTGAGTATTATTATTTTATTTTAATATCCAACATTTATTGTACTCAAGGGTTTGGAGAGACCTCAGAGCATAACAAGGAACATTCAATTCACGGCAAAAAAATTCCCAATAAAATTGGTACCATTTGGCGAATTAGAATCTTGGCAGATTCGATCATCTCTAGTAATTATAAACTTTCACGATGATCTGTTTTGGGTTAATAAAAACAGAAATAAAATGTTTCATTTCAGAGAAGAGTTTGAATGGGAACAGAAGTGCCATAAAATGTCTTCCTTTTGCCTCCTTGGCAGCTGATATCCATTTTTTTTGATGGATCTAAAAAATGTAATCTTAACAACTTTTTTGTCCAGCCAAAAAAAACAGAGTAGCAACTGGATCCTATATTTTTAACATTGAAATCTAAGGCAAATCGAACATAACCGATGGTTTCCATTTTGCATCCCATATTGTTCCACTCCGTTTTTTTTTTTTTAAATACTGGATCCGTTTTAACTGGATAAAAGCTGTTCATGTGAACAGAGCCTTAGACTTTTTGTGACTCTGTCCGTCACCTCAAGCATTCGCCATCAATCATCATACAGATGGAAGAAGAGAGTGACTAATAAAGACTTCTGTTCCTCTCCCTCAAACTTTTGATCCCCAAACTGATGCAATAAATGAAATTGCTTTGGGACACTGATAAATGTTGCATAGTTGTGAATAGGCAGAAATAACACGATACATAAAATAAACACAGAACCGTGAAATTCTGGTAAATTGATTATGGATTCTGATTAAGATACAATCGTGCTAATTGAACGTGATATCTTCAGATGTTGCTCTTTCTGCATTAGATTAAGATATAGTGTGGATGTGATGGGTTTGTGTTTGTACAAAATTTAATTGGCTACAAGAAAAACAAATAAAAAGGATAATACAAAAGCTCATAATTATTCGTTTCCTACAAGCCCAACAACTGAAACAAATCTATTAATCTTGTATAGGCATCTAATATATACTGTGTATCAAAAATATGGTGTATAATAAAGATAAAAAAAACAAATGTTTATCAAAAATGACAGTGAGAACTTCCTATAGACTCAGATGAAATCATACAGAATATTTATTTAACCCCTTCTAACTCCATAATGTACGATTACATACCGGCTAAAATATTGCAACACATCTGACACCTGCCTTGCTCCATGACATATTATTTATTACATCATAGAGCGGAGCCGGTGCCAGCTGTGTAATACACCCAGTAAGGGTCCCTAATGGCAGCAATTGGAGCTAGCTCTTAGCGCTGGTGTTAAAATCTCGTTGTCAATCCCTGAGAGTGGAATTTAGCTTATGCGATCTTACACGGGTGCTCATTAGAGAACCCATCATGTCATAGTGATGGCGAAGTTAATGGTTGGTTATCATGGCAGTTGGAGTCTACTAAAGGTCCCCGTTGCTGCCATATTGGTACTCCTATGCAGGTACAAGTCCCCTATGGGGACTACAAAAAATAAAGATTTGAATTTTTTTTAAATGTATTAAAAAATACTGAAAATAAATCATTCTAATTATCATACTTTTCTCCAGTTAAAAAATAATAATAAAAAAATGTGATAGCATATTCGGTACTCTGAAAATGTCCAATCTGTGAAAATTGTAAAATTGTTTAAGCCATACAATATATACATTGTAAAGAAAAAGGAATCAAAATATCAAAAATTTAAAAAATGCAATAAAAAGCGATCAAAATAACACATGTACCTCAAAACGGTGTTGTTAAAGACTACAGCTTGGCCAGCAAAAAAGGAAGCCATTAAACAGAGTGAGATCACACTGACAATGCCTCCTTCCTGCCACTTTCTGTTATTAAAATGTTCAGAGAGGTGTCGGACAACAGCAACAGTGAAGAGCGCCACTTAAGCAGCAGATCTACTATGGGCAAATATTAATGTGCAGGTAGGGAACCAAGATGTCAAACAAAAACAAAAAGTCCATATGCTTTCAGTGCTGCAGTTGGAGGTGAGTGTAAAATGCTGCAACCACAAACCAGTAAAAGATTACACTCTCCACAAAAGTTAAGATTAGTTTTATTGTACAAAAAAGGTAAAAAACACTAAGCGTCTCTAAGTTGTACCAACTTCTTCTTCGAGCAGGAAAAGCAGAGACCAGCTTTGCCTCCGAAACCTCTGCTTTTCCGGCTAGCCAGATTTTATTCTTACAACGCCCACCGACTGTGCACTCTCTAACGGGCTCATCACTCATCAGAGCCGGCGGCATGGGGGGAAGGCGCACGGTCACAGTGCATTAAAAAAATATTGCACAGTGCCAAAATACTACTGAGCAATTGACAACGGAAGTCACTGATGACGCTTTGTTTCAGGGAGGGGGCAGAGACTGCTCCAGTGATGGCATCCTCGGCCCACTGATGATCTCTCGTTTGAGTGTGTCAGCAGAGTTAAAACCAGATAAGGGCAGAGCAGGACCTGAGTCCCGACAGTTCAGACACCTGCCCATGGAAAGCCATATAAACAGAATGAACAGCACAAAAGGGGAGCCACGTCCATTTGTAAAAAGTGCAAAAAACTAAAGCAAGACAAAATGAGCTAGACCTTATGTTCACATTGTGCCATTTTACAGACAAAACATAGGATAAAAACAAAATGTGCAAATTCCTTGTAAGTAAATAAATAGTAACAGTAATAGTAGTAGATATCACTATGTGTCAGAAGACACAAAAATAGATAGGACAAAGGACAGGTCAGAAGCCAGACCCGACTGTTTAGACACCTGCCTGCGGAAAGCTGTTTAGACAAAATGAACAGCACAAAAAGGTGCCACAAAAGTAGACAAAAAACATATCTCCCTACTGAACCTACCTCGCATCCCCCAACAGGCGCCTAGCTTCCTCTTCCAGTAGGGGCATCACGTGATTACTGCAGCCAATCAGCGGCTTATGGAGTGTTCTGATTGGCTTAAGTGGTCACGTGATGCTCCTATATTCACATGTAGCAGACTTGTTGCAAACATTTCTTTGACTGTCGTAGTCATCTGAATTGAGCTTGAAGAAATAAATGTGCCTCCTGCCAAAACAAAACCTTTACGGTCCCAGAAATTAGGATAAAAAAAATCGGTCTTACGTTAATTTACCTTAAGGCTACATTCCCATGATAAGTGTTTGGTGAATTTTTGACGTTGCAGATTTTCTGCACTTATTAAGTGAATTAGATTACTGGCATTTTTATTTCTTTTTTTTCATTGCGTTTTGAGTGCGTTATTGTACATGTGTTTTTATTTCGGTTTTGACACTGTGGTATTTGTATCTTTTGTATGTCATGTTTTAAATTAATCAGATTTATTTTTGATACTTCCTGGTGTTTTGCTTTTTCAAAACTTTATTAATTTAGTAATGTGCGGATTACATGCATTTTTTTTGTGTTTCCACCATGGAAAAAACACTAAAAACGCACGTGCGTCATTTAACTGTGGATTTACAATGTGTTTTTTTACGCAGCGTCAAAAAATTACCAAAAACTCATCTTGGCATTTAACCTTATAGGTTCACAATGAAAAGTGGATCCGGTCCAAGCATTAGTACTCCCACGTTATGTGCAGTTTTGTAGATTTTACTTAGCTGTAATAGATCAATGTATCAGATTTGGATGCACGGTCTAAATCTTTTTTTTTTCCCTAAAACTATAGCACAAAACGTCCCTTTTTATGTCTCCCCCCTTTCCTTACAGGTGCACATACTCTTATGAAAATGAGGCTGCGTCCAGAAAGAACTCTATCCAAATGTTTAGGAAATGACAGTCGGAAATGATGCATCCTGGAAGATAATAATAAAAAGTGAAAAATATAAGTATATTATACAAAGCTTATTATCATTAGTAGAGTTGAGCGATACTTTCCGATATCCTAAAGTATCGGAATCGGAATGGTATCGCCGATATCACTAAAATATCGGCGATACCCGATACCGATACCGGAAGTCCCATGTAAGTCTATGGGAACAAAATATCGCAACTAAAAAAACCTTTATTTCCTTGTAAACACTAAATATACACACATAGAATACATATATATATATATACATGTCATTGTGACATATATATATACATATATGTATAGTTTATACACTTCTACATAGTAAAATATACTCTGATTCAATTGCCGGGTAAAGCCGGCTTCAGTGAAAAGACAGAAGCACCCGACATGAAATGACACTTGGTGTACATAGGGTTAACCATGTCTTTTCATGTCGTTTGCTATCTGATTTGCACAAACAATTAAATCAGACTATGTGTGCAAAATTTCACACCTGTAGGGGTTAATTAAAGGTGTAAATTCGTTGTAAAAAAAACGGACTTTTTTGCTACGAATTTACACCTTTAATTAACCCCTACAGGTGTGAAATTTTGCACACATAGTCTGATTTAATTGTTTGTGCAAATTAGATAGCAAAGGACATGAAAAGACATGGTTAACCCTATGTACACCAAGTGTCATTTCATGTCGGGTTCTGCATTTTCACAAAAGCCGGCAATTGAATTAGCGGCTATTATACTATGTAGAAGTGTATGAACTACAAATATAAATATATATATATATGTGTCACAAATTCAATGACATGTATATATATATATATATATATATATATATATATATATGAGGTGTAAAATTGCTGAAAAAAAATGCGTGGGCTCCCGCCCTATTTTCGCAACCAGACAGACAAAGCCAGTGAGTGGGGGCAGATAATAATAGCCCAGAGAGGGACCATTTTTTTTGGCCCCCCCCGGCTACTTAACATCTGCCCCCAGACACCCCAGAAAGGGCAAATCTAATTAGAGATTTCTTTCTGGCACTTTGCCCGTCTATTCCCATTGCCCTGTAGCGGTGGCGAATGGGTTAATAAGGGGTTAAAATGACCTTGCAATTGAAAGGTCACTTTAAGCCAGGTTAATAATTGAGAGCTGTCAATTAGACAACTATCAATTATTAATCCTATTGTATGAAAGAAAAATCAAACACACACACTTTAATAAAAAAGAAGTTTAATGAAATAATCACACAGTTTTTGACCATATTTTATTTACCTGCTAAAACCATTTCCTGTAATAAAAATAAAATAATAAAGCAAAATTATTCTTACCTATCCCATGCACAGTCAGGTCCCACGGTGTAATCCTTCAGAAAGGGTTAATGTTTACTGCAGGGACCGCAGCTAATGCTGCAGCCTCACAGTAAACCCCAAATGAATGAGTTCCTCTCCTGCCTGACAGGAGAGTAAAGGCTGGGTGTCACATAACGATACACCAGCGATCCCGACAACGATATGCACTTGTCAGGATCGCTGGTGTATCGCTACATGATCGCTGCTGAGCTGCCAAACAGGCAGCTCAGGCAGCGATCTGGGACAGCGACACTGCGGGTAACATCGCTTAAGGGCCCGTCTCACATAGCGATATCGCTACCGAGATCGCTGCTGAGTCACAAGTTTTGTGACGCAGCAGCAAGCTCACCAGCGATATCGCTGTGTGTGACATTCAGCGACGATCAGCCCCCCTGCCGGGTATCGCTGATCGTCGCAGAAATGTCAGGACCTTTTTTTGATCGCTGGTTTCCCTCTGACAGGCACGCATCGCTGCGTGTGACAGGCGGGAGACCAGCGATCCGCTGGTAACCAAGGTACACTGCGGGTTTCCAGGCACCGCGCAGCGCTTGGAAACCCGCTGTGTACCTTGGATACCAGCTCCCTGCATCAGGGCGCTGGTATCCAAGGTACACAGCGGGTTTCTAGGCACAGCCCCGCGCCTGGAAACCCGCTGTGTACCTTGGTTACCAGTGGATCGCTGGTCTCCCGCCTGTCACACGCAGCGATGCGTGCCTGTCAGCGGGAAACCAGCGATCAAAAAAAGGTCCTGACATTTCAGCGACGATCAGCGATACCCGACAGGGGGGCTGATCGTCGCTGAATGTCACACACAGCGATATCGCTGGTGAGCTCGCTGCTGCGTCACAAAACTAGTGACTCAGCAGCGATCTCGGTAGCGATATCGCTATGTGAGACGGGCTCTTAAGTGGAAAGCTTAATTGATTGCTTTCCACTTTCACTTCAGGTCAGCCAGGGACACAATCAGTGACGTCAGAGGGAACTGATTAACAAAAATAGGGGTTCCCTTCGAAAAAAAAATGGCGTGGGGTCCCCCCTATTTTTGTTAACCAGCCAGATGAAGCAGACCGCTGAGGCCTGGATTTTCAGGCTGTTAAGGAGCCAAGATCCATGGACCTTGCCAGCCTGATAATACTAGCCACAGCAGTCTGCATATCTTGGCTGATTAACAAAAATAGGGATCCCCTCGAAAAAAATTGGCGTGGGGTCCCCCCTATTTTTGTTAACCAGCCAGATGAAGCAGACCGCTGAGGCCTGGATTTTCAGGCTGTTAAGGAGCCAAGATCCATGGACCTTGCCAGCCTGATAATACCAGGCCACAGCAGTCTGCATATCTTGGCTGATTAACAAAAATAGGGGATCCCCTCGAAAAAAATTGGCATGGGGTCCCCCCTATTTTTGTTAACCAGCCAGATGAAGCAGACCGCTGAGGCCTGGTTTTTCAGGCTGGTAAGGATCCAATATCCATGGACCTTGCAAGCCTGATAATACCAGGAAACAGCAGTCTGCTTAGCTTGGCTGGTTAACAAAAATAGGGGATCCCCTCGAAAAAAAAACGGCGTGGGGATCCCCCCTATTTTTGTTAACCAGCCAAGTAAAATGCAGACTGCTGCGGCCTGGTATTAAAAGACTGTCAAGGCCCATGGATTTTGGCCCTCAACAGCCTGATAATACCAGGCTACAGCAGCCCCACATTTGGCGCATCAAAAGATGTGCCAATTGTGGCACTTTACCCGGCTCTTCCCACTTGCCCTGTAGCGGTGGCAAGTGGGGTAATAAGGGGTTATTGTCACCGTTGATTGCACGGTGACAATAAGCCCGGTTAATAATGGAGAGGCGTCAATAAGACACCGATCCATTATTAATCCCAAAGTTATTAAATGCATAAAAAAAAGACACAGCAAGAAAAAAGTCTTTTAATGAAATAAAAGAGACAACACAGTTTTCATTACTTTTATTACTCTCTCATTCCTGCGACGCCATCGATCTCCTGTAAAAAAAGAAAAAAAACAAACCAACAGTATACCACCTGTCCGACGCAGTCCATAACGACAGTCCCACGATGATCCAGCTCTGCTACATCGCAATGACAGGCAGAGCCTGTCATCGCAACGCAGCACAGCTGATTACCTGCTTCCCGGCGGTGACGTCATCGGACTGACTGCTTTACGGCCGGGATTACCCAGCAGTCACTGCAGTTATCGCGAGAAACTGCATGTGACCGCCGGGGAAAGAAGATGGCGGCCATGAAGCAGTCCAGGACGTGACCGCCGGAGATCTTCTGCCAGGTAAGTGCCGCTGACTCCTGACAGACCCGACCGACGGACACTGACAGTGACAGTGACAATCCCGATTCCGGTATCCGATAAGACGAAAATATCGGAACTCGGAATTGGAATTCCGATACAGCTAATATCGGCCGATACCCGATATTTGCAGTATCGGAATGCTCAACCCTAATCATTAGTAATCTATTATGGCATTGTCAGTGTAGAATTATGTGTTGACTGCAGTTTTTCTCTAAAGGGGTTGTCCGGTCAAAATTGATAGGTCTGCAGTCACTCTGTGTGACTGCAGACTTATGAGCCTTCCAGTGCTTGCTCGATGTGATGCTGGGATTCGCCGGATTCAGACCCAGGAACAGAGGGTATGTATGAGTTATACATACCTCCGGCCAGTGGGCGCAGCCTCGCTCTCCATACACTTGTATTGTGCTTAGGCCGCGCCCCATCTAGTGACGCGGCCATCCAGCGAGTGTGTCCGACAAGAGACCACGGCCTCGCTCCATACAAGCGTATGGAGGATGTGGCAGCGTCCACTGGCCGGGGATATTTAATACTCATACATACCCTCTGTTCCTGGGTCTGAAACCGGCAAATCCCTGCAGCGCACAGTGCATGCGCTGGGGGATTCATATAGAGTGACTGCAGACTTATTGGTTTTGACTGGACAACCCCTTTAAGGTCATACTGCTGCTACCATTGATACGTCTTATCGTGCTTAATAAAGAGATTTCTAATTCATTGCTTCCTTTCTTTTTGGAAACTTTAGTGACATACTTAAATATTCGTATGTGATGCGTACAGCAGCAGAAGTCTATGCAAAAGCTTCAAAGAAAAAGGTTTATTTGGAAGTGGTCGTCAGTTTGGTGTTATACTTCCCCTCAGTCCAATTGTAAAGCGAGAACTGCATCCTTTGCCGATCTGGTGCCATCTTATCCTTGTTTCATCTAATATGACACTTTGTTTATATAACAAATGCTGAATGCATCCGGGATTTCTTTAATTATACATATGCATTGTCTTCTGAGCTTAGGGATCTAAACAAAGAAACCAGTGCAGAGAGCAGAAGCTCGTTGTCAAGGAATATTATGTAAATCAACTTTAGACTGTTCTTCCAAACAAAATAACAAGCCTTGTTTTCAGCCTTCTTTACTTAAAATTCTTGATTGTACATTGAACCATATAGGAAATGTGTTTATGCTTAAGCAGAATGCAGTTTCCCTAAGGAAAATGATATTAACATTTTTTGTTTTTATTACCATATGTTGGAAATTAATCAGTAACCCCTTATTTACTGGCCATATTAGTCTTATAATGGTAACCACCTTGCGGTCTTAAAATATTTATATGGGATGTATGAAGAAGATATTTTTTTTTATTTAAAGCAATGTTCCACTGGGAGAAATGAGCAAATAAAGTCGAGGCAAGTGGAATTCGCTTCAAATTTTACAAAAAATTTAGAACCTGAATTTTGGCTATCTGATTAGCTTAAATCAAGCAATTTTGCTTGATTCTTTTTAGCACAATGAAGGGGTTGAAAAATAAACAAAATCTTACCTCGCCTATCACCTGTTTTTGCGTTGTAGCTCTTCGAATGGGTTTTCCGCTGGATTGCTCCCTCCGATTCCCACCTTTTCTTCCGTCTTCACTCTTCAACACCTCCGACATTGACTAGGCTGCAAGAAACATCATGATGTATTGTCATAGCGCGCTTTACCCTGCAACAACTTTGCTTGAGGTCTAGTCAGTGCCGGTGGTGCCGAAAAGTGAAGACAGAAGAGAAGACTAAGAGCCAAAGAAAAGGAGCAAGCAGCTACAGTGCCAGAGCAGGTGAGAATCAAAGTGAGTATAATGTGTTTTTAAGATTTTTTTTTATTATTTTACTCTTGCATTTATTAAGTGTGAATCTGCAGAATTTGAATTTCATCAGATTCATTCATTTCTATCCTTTGGCTGCACAAATCCTTGAATTCTTGGTAAACTTGAAAGGGTTGGAAACTTGTTTAAAGAGAACCTATCATCAGGATTATCCATAATAAACTAAAGGAATGGGCATAATGGTACTGTCATACTGATTTATTAATTTAATAGATACATTCACTGTAGAAATCTGCAGCCTGGTTTTTGTTAAATCATCATTATAAATTTTGTTTTCCTAATCTCTTTGTGCATCCGGGTGGGACTGTGAGTAGGGTCTATTGCTCTGATGCGTCAAATGCAACATGTTGCATTTTGTTGCAGTCGGCGCAGCTTCAAAACAACGCACGCGGACGCATCCGCATTCATCCGCATGGCCTGCGTACAGAATGTTAAAGATAGGGTACGCAGGATGCATGCATATGTAGGCGGAGCTGAACAGAAGAGATGCAGTAGTGGGCGTGGCTTAACAGAGGAAGTACGCAGCCCTCCGCAGTCTCCACTGGGGCCCATCACCTGTTATCAAAAATATAGAGGTTGTCCAAGTTACTGTTAGCACAAAGGCTCTGGAAAAGTGACATGGCTCCCACCAAAAGAAATCTAGAGAAATCTGCATTCCTAAATCCAAATACCCCTTCCTTCTGAGCCCCACAATATGCCGAAACTGCATTTAGCATCCACATGTTTGATATTAATGTAGTGATGAGAGCCACCTAATTTGTGGGTGCGTGCTCCAGATCTACAAGCTGGGCAAAATTCATTGGGCGCTACAATGTACTCGGCACTGCAATGGCATATTTGCAATTTTCACTCTGCAACTTCCACTGCGTGCTTGTTTCTGGAAAAAAACATAGCGTAAAAATCATCATTGCATCCATAAATATGCGACCCCTTATTGGAATTTACACCCTATAGCAATTTGAGTTTTTTTTCACTCTTCAGGCACATCAGGTGCTCTGCAAATGGAGTCCGCAAACTACCGTATTTTTCGGACCATAAGACGCACTTTTTCCCCCCAAAATTTTGGGGGAAAATGGGGGTGCGTCTTATGGTCGCAACATACTGGAAAGTCCAGTGGCGGCGGCGCTCCCAATGCAACTTCGCTGCGATGCGGTGGTGGTGTCGGGGCAGCAGCGGGGCTCTGTGCTGCGTTGGGGGCTCCGCCGGCATTTCGTCCCAGCCGGAAAGCCCCTCCGCAGCTGCGACACGGTGCCGGCCTGAGGAATGGCCGCCAGGGGCCTCCGGCAAGATAGCCGCCGCATACTCTCATTCAAATCTCGGCAACGAGATCTCTTCCCGAGATCTCGTCTCCTGAGATCTCAGGACAAGATCTCGTTTCCGAGATTTGAATGAGAGTATGTGATGGCCATCTTGCCGGAGGCCCCAGGCGGCCACTCCTCAGGCCGGCACCGCGTCGCACTGCTTTTCGGCTGGGACTATCCGGCTGGGACGCACAATGCCGGCGGAAGACCACCCCACGATCCTGGTCCAGCCCACCTGCAGGCGCCGCTGACGTGCCGCGGACCACCACCACCCACACACCACCACGGCTGCATCGGGACCGCCACCGGAGGCCCCTGGCGGCCTTCAGCCCGGCACCGCATCGCAGCTGCGGGGGGCTTTTCGGCTAGGACAAAATGCCGGCGGAGCCCCCGACGCAGCACAGAGCCCCGCTGCTGCCCCAACACCACCACCGCACCGCAGGGAAGCTGCATTGGGAGCGCCGCCGCCACCTGGATTTGTGAGTATATGGCCACCCCACAGTGCCCAACCATCCCACAGAACACAGCCACCCCCACATAACACAGCCACCCCACAGAGCACCACTACCGCACCAGCATGGACCACCAAACGACCCCAGTGACCACTCCTCTACCTGTGCTGATCCGTTCGCTGGTAAGCTAAATTCGGACTGTAAGACGGACCCCCATTTGACACATTATTTTTTTTTCCCAATTTTCCTTCTGAAAATTTGGGGTGCGTCTTATGGTCCGGTGCATCTTATAGTCAGAAAAATACGGTATTCTAGAAAAATCTGCTCTACAAATGTCAAATATCGCTCCTTCGCTCTTGAACCTGCCATGTGGCCAAACAGTTTCTGTGCAGCCATATATGGGGTATTGCCACCTTCAGCAAAATTTGTTTAACAAATTATGAGGCCTTTTTTAGTCATTTCCCTTTGTGAAATTAAAAAATCTGGTGCTAAAACACTATTTTAGTGATAAAAATGTAATTGTTAGTTGTTCACCACAGAATGATATAAAATTATGTGACATATCTGTTGTGTCAAATCCTCACTGCATTACTAGATATATTCATTGCAGTTTGTAAAATAGGGTCACTTTTATGGGATTCCGCTGTTCTGGCACCTTAGGGGCTCTGCCAGTGTGACTGTAAGGTTCTTTGTCTCTGTTGACATGTTCCTTGAAACTCAGTTTTCCGTCGGCCATTTTGCTTTCTGTCTTTCTGCAGCTCTTGCCCTCAGTTAATATGGAGTTTCCAGTTTTCATGCTCCCGCCCTGATTCTTCCCTCTTGCTTCTTAAGCAGCCTCAGCTGAACAATCAGTGCTCCTGAATCAAGCCTCAGTCAGTCTGTGACCTGACTCCTGAAACCTTGGACTTGTACTCCAGCTATTCCCTACTGAGGAACCTTGGAACACTTTTGGACTCTGGAAACCTGCTATTTGGTGAATCCATGTTTGCAGAGGAATTACGGTACAGAGAAGAGATCCTGAACCTGCTTTGGAGATTTATTGTAGTGCTTGAAGTTACTCTGGCCTGCTGTGTCTCCTGTCGCTGTTCCTGCAAACTGTGTGAACTTTTCAGCATGCTTGTATGAAGTAATACAAGTCATTTCATTTCAACCTATGTCTCCTGTGTTTTCCTCGCACCCAAGCACAAGACGCTATAGGAACTGTACACTATACAGACAAGATTCAGGAGCCAATGTTTAGTGTCTGCTGGGTCTGGGAAAGCCGTGTCTGCTGTGACTGTGGATATCAGATGTCCGTTTAATACCTTATGTGATGACAGTGGTTGTGACTTCTCACAACCATTCCAGGTGAGCGCATTCCCTTAAAATTTTACTCTGGAGTGTTACCACAGGTAAACACTATTGTTTTTTTTTTTTTTTTTCCCTTTCCTCTTCCAGCACTTCTGCCTTAAAAGATCTGGAAGATGGAGGCCCGCATAAAGAACTTTGCGGAGTGACTGATACAATCCTTTCAGCTGTACAGACTTTAAAAACCCGTTTTGCAAGCCTACAGGACCTCACTAATCATAATTTGCAAGTGTTTGGACAGACTACCCAGGAATTGCGAGCCAGGATTGAGGCTCTAGAGGAACGAGCCCAGGCTCCTGCCATAACCCCGAGTTCTGGGATCCCCAAATTACCTCCTTTTCGTTTTGGACGGTGAACGTGAGAAATTCAGGGGATTTATTAATCAATGCAATTTATTTTTCTCTGCACATGCTTCACAATTTCCCACTGAACATCCAAAGTGCTTACTATAATCATGTTGCTTACCAATAAGGCTTTGATGTGGGCAAACCCTCTGATTGAGACTGAGGATGATTGTTTGAATCACCTTGATGCTTTTATTTCAGCCATGGGCAGGTGTTTGATGACCCCAATCGAGGTGCAACAGCTGAAGCAGCCATGTTAACTTTGCGCCAAGGTAAGCGTTCAGTAGCCGAATATGCCCTGGATTTCAGGAGATGGGCTCTTGATACCACTTGGGATACTTCCGCTAAAAAATCTATTTTTTCGGAAGGGTTGTCTCCACTGATTAAGGATGAACTTGCTCGTGCCGACCCTCCCACTGCGTTAGGTGACTTTATTAACTATTGTATCCGTATTGATGCTCGTCTGACTGAACGCAGACAAGAGAGATGGTTCGAAAATAATCGCACTAACCTTTTACTACCTCCCTCCTCAGCTAAGGAACCTTTGAGTAGGATCACAAGGGAACCAGAACCTGAACCCATGCAGGTGGACTCTTTACAAAGACGGGTTAGTGATGCACGCAAAGAACATGTATAAAGGAAAATCTATGTTTCTACTGTGGTAAGTCAGGGCACTTCATTATAAACTGCCCCAGCCGTTCTCGTAAGACTACTGCAGCAGTCATTCACTGTGAGTGTTGCGAGAGGAGCTCTGTCATGTCCGAGCCTCAGGCTCCAGAGAGATCTGCTGCAAGAGATCTTGATTTCTCGGACTTAAACTCTGTTAGTTCTGGGGACGATGACGGTATAAACGCTGCAATTTTTCAAGTTTCCTCAGCGTTGTCCCAGCTGAGTTGTAAAAGAAACAATTCTCATTGCTTCCTTTCCATCAAACTCTGGGTTGACTCAGTCTGGGTGTCTAGCTCTGCTATGATCGACTCAGTAACAAGTGGAAATTTTATGGATATCTCCTTTGCTCTGAAACAGGGGATACGTTCAGTGAAGAAGGCTACTCCAGTACAGATGGAGACTGTGGATGGCTCTCTACTGACTTCTGGACCAGTGGATCAAGAAACAGAGCCTTTGAGGGTCCTTATGGGTAAAGATCATCAGGAGAAAATGTCTTTTTTGCTTATCTCTTCTCCCCACTTTCCCATTATTCTAGGGCTACCATGGCTGCAGGCGCAGAATCCTACGATTAACTGGGAGACCAAGGAATTACACTTTCCGGAGAAACAGATGAGTCAAGGAGTTTCAGCTTGCTCTGTTCCTAAAGGAACCATGTCAGTCCCTGAACTACCAGCTGTATACCAGGACTATGTGGATTTATGTGACAAGAAGAACGCTGATCAGCTTCCTCCTCACCGTCCATATGATTGTCCAATTGAATTATTGCCTGGAGCCGAGATACCTTTTGGTAAGATCTACCCCCTAGCGGGGCCCGAGCTAAAAGCTTTGAAGGATTATATAGACGAAAATTTAGCCAAGGGCTTCATACGCCCCTCTTCATCTCCCGCAGGTGCACCCATCTTCTTTGTGAAGAAGAAAGATGGATCTCTGAGACCCTGCATAGACTATAGGGAACTCAATAAGGTTACTATTAGAAACCGTTATCCATTGCCTTTAATCCCTGAGTTGTTGGAGAGAGTGCGGCATGCCAAAATTTTCTCTAAACTGGATCTCCGTGGGGCCTATAACTTGGTCCGTATTAGACCTGGGGATGAATGGAAGACTGCTTTCAGGTCACGCTATGGACACTTTGAATATCTAGTTATGCCTTTTGGTCTGAGTACCGCCCCAGCCACTTTCCAACACTTCGTGAATGATATCTTCAGGGATCTCCTAGATACATTTGTGGTGATTTATCTGGATGATATTCTAATTTTTTCTAACTCCACAGAGGAACATCATGGACATGTGCGAATGGTCTTAGAACGCCTAAGACAAAACCATCTCTACATCAAACTTGAAAAATGTGAATTCCATAGGACCGAAATTCAATTTCTGGGGTATGTACTATCTACGCAAGGGATTAGTATGGATGGAAGCAAGACCCAAGCCATCAAGGATTGGCCAATTCCTAGAAATGTGAAGGAGGTGCAGCGTTTCATCGGGTTTGCCAACTTCTATAGACGTTTCATTAAGAATTTTTCTGAGGTAGTGTCACCTATCACCCAACTTACCCGGAAACAGTCTAGGTTCTCCTGGACCCCGCAAGCTCAGGAAGCATTTTCCTGTTTAAAGGATAAATTTACCACCGCACCTATCTTAGTACATCCCAACCCCGAGCTTGCCTTCATAATAGAGGTGGATGCTTCAGACTGTGCCGTTGGAGCTATACTCTCTCAGAGAACAGGTGAGAAGAATGTCTTGCATCCCTGTGCCTTCTTTTCCCAGCAGTTGTCTTCGGCTGAGAGGAACTACGATGTGGGCAATAGAGAATTGCCATTATTGCCGCCTTCAAGGAATGGAGACACCTTCTTCAGGGAGCTGCACAGCAAATAGTCGTCCTGACAGACCATCGTAACCTTGAATTTATCAGGTCGGCTAAGTGCCTGACTCCTCGCCAGGCTCGCTGGAATCTTTTCCTAAACCAATTTAATTTTGTCATTTCTTATAGACCAGGATCGCGCAATGGAAAGGCTGATGCACTCTCTAGGATTCATTCAGCAGAGATACGTCCACTTACTCCTCCTAAGACTATTCTTCCTGACTCTAGATTCCTGGGAGTGATTCATAATCAAGACCTACTTAAGGACATCAAGGAAGCATACCATGCGGATTCTTTGTTGGCTCAACCCCCAAGGGACGTAAGTCTTGTCTTTAAGAATGGTGTGTGGATTCAGGGACAACGTCTGTATATACCTGAAACAGTCAGATTGAGAGTATTGCAACTCATCCACGATTCCAAGATAGCCGGGCATAGGGGAATTCTAAAGACACAAGAATTTCTTTCTCATTTCTTTTGGTGGCCCACTTACAGGAAAGATGTCTTAAACTATGTCACTTCATGTGAAGTCTGTGCAAGATGCAAAACACCTCGCTCCTCACCAACTGGTCTGTTGCAACCTCTTCCCACCCCGTCCCGCCCGTGGGGATCCATTTCTATGGACTTCATTGTGGAGTTACCAACCTCTCAAGGGAAGAACACCATTCTAGTGGTGGTTGACCGTCTAACAAAGGCAGCTCATTTTATCCCTTGTGTCGGCTTACCCACTGCAAATCAGACATCAGACTTGATGATTAAGAATGTGTTTCGCTTACATGGAGTACCGGATGAGGTCATTTCGGATCGAGGGGTGCAATTCACTTCAAGGTTTTGGCAAAATTTCTGTGCAGCATTGGACATTAAAGTAAACCTTTCTTCTGCTTTTCATCCCCAGACTAATGGACAGACAGAACGAACCAATCAGACCCTGGAGCAGTATCTCCGCTGTTTTATCTGCCACCTACAGGATGATTGGGTGGATCTACTTCCACTGGCTGAGTTCTCTTATAACAACTCTCAGAGCGCCTCCACTAAGCAGTCTCCTTTTTACTCCAATCTAGGTTATCATCCTAACATTCTTCCTCGATTTCCCATAGATACGCCCTTGCCGGCAGTGGCTGAAAGAATCACTTCTTTACAAAAGAATATGGATCTTCTAAAGGAAAATCTAGAATTGGCTCAGGAAAGGTACAAGAAAGCAGCAGATAAATTTCGTAAACCTGCACCAGCTTTCAAGGTAGGAGATTTGGTCTGGCTGTCAACCAGAAATCTTAAATTAAAGATTCCATCGTCTAAATTGGGACATAAGTACATTGGACCTTATAAGATCAATAAGATTATAAGTGCTGTTGCTTGTCGTCTTCAACTGCCCAGAACTATGAGAATCCACCCTGTCTTTCATGTATCCCTACTAAAGGCTGCAACACCCAATACGTTTCCTGGACGTTCTTCTCCTTGCCCTGACCCAGTGCTGGTCGATGGTCAGGAAGAATTTATCGTGGAAAGGATTCTAGATTCCAGGTTGTACAGAAATCATTGCAATATTTGATTAAATGGCAGGGCTACCCAGTGGAGGACAACTCATGGGAACCAGTCAATAATGTAAATGCTCCTCGCCTGCTCCGCCAGTTTCATCAGAGGTACCCTGACAAGCCTGGTCTGAGGTCATCCGCAGGTTGTCCCTAAGGGGGGAGTAATGTAAGGTTCTTTGTCTCTGTTGACATGTTCCTTGAAACTCAGTTTTCCGTCGGCCATTTTGCTTTCTGTCTTTCTGCAGCTCTTGCCCTCAGTTAATATGGAGTTTCCAGTTTTCATGTTCCCGCCCTGATTCTTCCCTCTTGCTTCTTAAGCAGCCTCAGCTGAACAATCAGTGCTCCTGAATCAAGCCTCAGTCAGTCTGTGACCTGACTCCTGAAACCTTGGACTTGTACTCCAGCTATTCCCTACTGAGGAACCTTGGAACACTTTTGGACTCTGGAAACCTGCTATTTGGTGAATCCATGTTTGCAGAGGAATTACGGTACAGAGAAGAGATCCTGAACCTGCTTTGGAGATTTATTGTAGTGCTTGAAGTTACTCTGGCCTGCTGTGTCTCCTGTCGCTGTTACTGCAAACTGTGTGAACTTTTCAGCATGCTTGTATGAAGTAATACAAGTCATTTCATTTCAACCTATGTCTCCTGTGTTTTCCTCGCACCCAAGCACAAGACGCTATAGGAACTGTACACTATACATGACAGTGACTTAACTCCCGCAAACCACTTCAGCAAAATCTGCATTTCAATCTGGTGTTCCTTCCTTTCTTAGGCCGGGGTCACACTTAGAGAAACTCGCAGGAGTCTCGCACCTCAATACCCGGCACCGCTTCCGGCACTCAGACCGGAGCGTTCAGATGCATAGAAATACATGCAGCAGCACACTCCGGTCCGAGTGCCGGCGGCAGTGCCGGGTATTGAGGTGCGAGACTCATGTGAGTTTCTCGCAAGTGTGACCCGGCCTTAAAGGGAGTCAGCCAGCAGGATTGTGCTAAGTAACCTACAGACAGTGTCAGGTTGGCACAGTTATACTGATTACAATGAATCCTTGGTTGATGAAATCCGTCTTGTGGTTGTTGTTTAATCTTTATTTTCAGTTTTCAATTAATGAGATTCTTGTGCTGCGGGGCCGCCCGGGGGCAGTGCTGTAGGCAGGGTTGTATGTGGTGGTCTGCTTACATATTCATCTGTATGGCTTATGACAGGTCACTGATCCCTCAGTGACCTGTCCCCTATTTTACATACTGAATATAATATGTTTTGAAAAAAAAAATCACATTCAGTGGTGGCACCTGCACTGTAGCATGATCACATGTATAATGTCCATGTAATTATTTTATTTGGTGGCATACACGTATTCATAAAAAAAAATTGTTTCTCAAAATGGCGCCGGCTGCACCTGCACAGTAGAATCTATCAGTGATCCAATAGATGCTACTGTGCTGGTGCCGCCAGCACCATTTTGCTAGAGGAAAAAAATTGTCTTCACCAAGATGCCTGCGCAGTAGCTTCTATCGGTTCGCTGTTGGAGGCTACTGCGCAGGTGCCGCCAGCACCACCTTGATGGAGTCAAATTTTTTTCCCTCTATGGCACCGGCTGTGGTAGGATATTGGCAAACTCAGGAGAAATTGTGTAACAAATTATCTGGCCCTTTTCCTTCTAATAGCCCTTTTGAAAATTAAAAAATTGGGGCTAAAACAACATTTTAGTGGAAAAATTAAATTTTTTATTTCCACAGTCCATTATTACACAATTTTGTGACTCATCTGTGGGTTTAAAATGCTCACTAGATTAATTCCTCAAGAAGTGTAATTTTCAAAATGGGGTCATTTGTGTGTGGTTTCTACTATTTTGGCACCATAGTAGCGGCTCATCAAATGCGGCATGGCGCCTGCAGTCTATTCATGTCAAATAGTGCTCCTTCCCTTCTGAGCCCTTCCATGCTACCAAACAGTAGTTTTACACTACATGTAGGGTGTACTTAGGAGAAATTGCATAACAAATTGTATGATCAATTTTCTCGTTACTCTTGTGAAAATGAACAACTTGGGGCTAAAGCAAAGTTTTTATGGGAAAAAGTAAAATTGTCATTTTTTTCCTTCCACATTGCTTTAAATCCTGTGAAGAACCTAAAGGGTAACAAGCTTCTTGAATGTGGTTTTGAGTACTTTGAGGGGTGCAGTTTTTAAAATGGTTTCAATTTGGGATATTTTCTGTCACATAAGCCACTCAAAGTCACTACAAGTGATGTGGTCCCTAAAAAATGGTTTGATAAATTTTGCTGGAAAAAATAGAAATTGCTGATAAACTTGTAACCCTTGTAACTTCCTAACAGAAAAAATATATATATTTAAAAAATGATACTGAAGTAAAATAGACAAGTGGTAAATGTAATTTATTAACCATTTTGTGTGATATAACTATCTGGCTTGAGGGCATAAAAACTAGAAGTTTGAAAATTGCAAAATTTTTCACCAAAATTCCAATATTTTCACAAAAAAGCCCAAAAAATATAGTCCTAAGTTTATGACTAACATAAAGTACAACTTGTCACGAAAAAACAGTCTCAGAATCACTGAGATCCGTTGAAGCGTTCCAGTGTTGTTACATCATAAAGTTACATTTGTCAGAATTGGAAAATTTGGCCTGGTCGTGAAGGTGAAGACGGGCTGGGGGGTGAAGGGGTTTATTGACCCGTCCACACCATCGTAGAAGGACAGTCTATCATCTGCTGCACTGGGTAGACAGGTCCTCCCTGGCTGACACATTTCCCACTAGCTTTAGTGTTACCTTCCCAGGGTTTCTATCCCCCGCTAACCAAAATAAAGCAGTGACAGCCTACACTGAGCTTTACTTGCTAGATGTTTTCTTCTTTCAATGGCCATCTCTTTGGTTTTGGAGGTATTCGAGACAGCATCTTGCTTTGCCTTTTCGCCATTCAGTAGGTCATGAAATTGAATTTGTCTATATACAGTTGTTTTACGTTTTATTTTGTCCAAAACGTATCCTGTAAGCTTGACAGATCTCAGTTCAACAACTAAGGAGGCCAACTGAAGGATTTTTGCATTTCTTTCTCTAAGGTATTGGCGATCTTCACATAAAAATGTTTTGAAATTGCAAATTTGAATCTTTTTCCATTTGATAACCTGATGTCAGTTGGTTTCCTATCCCAAAGGCTGAGCATTAGATGAGGGTAATAGAAGACAAAGAAATGAAAGAACATTTTGCTTCAGGCTATAAGATTGTTATTTAGTTAAAAATTTCCTTATTAGCACTATCATAACCCTGTGATAAATCCCATAGAGTCACTAGTGAACAGATTTTAAGCCTGCCCTGCAAACACAGTCTCTGGATTTATCTCATTAGTTGGCTGTGACTTTTAAATCAGTGTGTCTGGTTTTCGAGTTGACTTGGTGGATTGTCCCGCTTCCTGCTCTGCATAGATGTGAATCTGAAACTTCAGTCTGCACATGTACCCTTGTCTTTATTTAGAAGTGCACATGCATGTCTTCCACTTAGACACTCAAATAAAATGCGCAATTAGCTTTACCCTTAAGCAGTTTAATTTGTTCATAGACATATGGTCCCTTGTGCTGACATTGTAAACACAGCAATATATCTTGCATACTTTAGCTGATGGTTATTAAGCAGATGCTAAGGAAAAACAATTTATGTTTACTTTTAAAATTTACAAAGCTGTTTAAGTAATAAACATACCGAACACTTCGAGATGTCTAAGTGTTTGTTGCACAAATTTCAAAGTAATGAGTCTTTTAATCACTTTGAAGCCAACTAGTTAATCCAGACTCAGAGGCTGGTGGGTCTGTTTTTTTTAAAGAAGCTTCATAAATATGTTTAACTATGGGCATTCAGTTTTTTTAGTCTACTTTAGAAATGGACACAGTTCTGAATCAAACAATATTTCTAAATTCCTATTTTTTTATTACAGAAGTCCTTCCATCAAAATTTGTATTCTTTTAATATATTGCAGTCATCACATACTATGTACTTACAATTGCTCATTTTGCCTTTCTAACCAGTTAATTCTTCTCTTTTCCATTAGGACTATGACAAGGATTAGAAACAGACTAGCTGAATCATAAGCTCTGTGTAGAAACATGAAGACTCTTTTACCTACATCAGTCATTATCGGAACTACAATTCTACATCACTGCAGAATACTTGGCATGGGGGAGGTGTGGAGCAGCTGGGTCAGGAGTTGAAGTGGGGGGTGACTCATGAAGGAAAAAGAGACTTCCTGTTTCTACGTAGAGCTTAGAAGGATTTAGGTAGGCTGTTTTTACTCACATGATGTCATAGACCTAATGAAAAAGAGAAGAATTAACTTGGTAGAAAGGCAAAATGAGCAATTGTAAGTGTGTAAGGTTCTAAGCAGGAACACGGGATGCAGTCCCCCCTACAAGTGCACAGGGCTATATAATATGATGATTGCAATATATTAAGAGGATGAAAACTTTTGATGGAAGTGCTGCTTTAATACTTAATTTAGATAGACATATTGTACGTAAGTTTAGTTGTTTGTATTCCAGAAGTAGCACATGGACCTCCCCGGCTATACTGAACAAAAGCAACACCACCATAGATCTTTTGCTGCAACAATACTGTGGTGAGTTTAGGTTTCACATCTAGAATACTGTCAAAGTGTATTTTCCATTTTACCTAAAACCTGTAGAGAATTGTGGATATCATGCCCTGTCTAATATCTTCAAAAACTGTCACAATTTGCCATACACTCCTCTGTTTGGGCATTTTTCTAATCAGCATTCCTCCAGTACCATAAGAGATGGAACTTTCTTTCTCTGTTATGCCAGTATGCATTGCTCGTGCCACTGCCCAAAACAACATGCCCATCTGTTAAGAGAGCTGGAACAGAGAGACAAAGACTCCCCCTGATTTCCTGTTATCCATTTGTGTCTCAGCTGCTAGAGATGAATTAAACTTAATATGCACTGCACAACAAGTTAGACAGAGAGCAGACACTTGTTTCAGGTGTAGCTCAGAAAAGAAAAGGGAGCAAGAGCTTTATAGTGTAGCTCCATTAATGTAATCTATAATACAAACGTGACCAGGTGCTTGGAAGAAGAGAGGACAGACAAAAGGCAAAGGAAAAAGCAGTGATGACCATGTGAAGAATACTCTCCTTGGGGTTAGCTGCACACCTTTTTGGGTTATTTTTGTGCTCCTTGGTTCAAACCTTTGAGCCTGTGATTTGTGGTCCTGTTCTCTGTCCACTGAGCCACAGCAGGCACATCTTTTCTCCAGGTGTTTCATTTCTGTTATTCTGGCTGCAGTCTGTTTAGCATAACACAGGTGTTTTCATTTGTCTGCCCTATCACCTTTTGGGTGCGGCTTAATATTCTGTCCCCCTACTGGCATTTCCTATTGGTGATAATTTCTTTTGGATGTTCAGCCATTATGCTACAGCTTTAAGCCAGTCAGTGAAATTCCATTTATCTGTTTCTGTTTTTTTACTTTGCACCTACCTCCTGTTTTTTTTTTAGGAACTATGCAGCATATAATCAAACAGTGCGTACTTTATACTTAATTTTGTATTTCATGGTTAAATTTACTCACTCTGGGATCTTTCCTTTTTCCGGCACACTTTCCCTTTTGTAGGTAATTTACTCTCTGCTCTGCCCTCCGGTTCTTTAGGATGAATGTAAAGCGTTCAGCGGCATTTCAGGTAGTTTAGGTCTAAGCTGCCATCTTCTACTCTGTGGTTAGCGTTATCTCTGCTCATGCAGGAACCTTTAGGAACAGCTGTTCAGGATCTCTAGTCTGTACAGGAACCGGCAAGGTCAGTTGCAGTTTTTAGTTTGTTACCTATTTTCCTGAGTCAGTTGTTAAACAACCATGTTATGTTCAGTAAATAACATCTATCGGTGACACTTGTGATAGTGGTATTGGTGTCCAAGGCTGCTGAATTCCCAAATGGTGCCCAGGAGTGTCCATGAAGTCATGCAAAGTATTACAAATGGAGATGGGATAATTTGATAAGCATTGTGGCTAAAAAATAAGCCAAAATTAGCAGATTGTTGTGAAATTATTATTATTTTTTTTAAAAGAAGGTGTAACACATTGCAATACTGGACTGGCTCTTGGTATTACCAAGAGAAATAATATGGTATATCAATAATTCCACAACCATCTGTTGATTCTGGCTTACACTCCATCACAGCATTGACTGAATTATCCCATTACATTTTAGTACTTTGCAGAATGGAAACACTGTAAATGGCATTTTGAAATGGAATTTTTGTGGGGGGTAACAGCATACCTTTTTAATTACGTGTTTTGAAGACTTAGTCCATTATCAATCAAATGGCATATTTACTCTGAAAACCCCAGCCAAAAACACATAAAAACAGTTTTTCTAATTCAATTCACTTTAGCTCTTCATAATTAAAGGGATTGTCTCACTTTTTTTTAAATTAAACAGTAAAAAGAGTAAACTTGAATCACCATCAACTCTAGTTCAAAATCTTCTAAATTAACCATTGACTTTTACTTCCTTGTTCCTCTCTACACAAAAGAAATGACCTCTCAGCCAATCACCGCTGCAATCAGTCATTTTCTGTGTGTCAAGAAGGACCAAGAAGTAAAAGCCAGTGGGGACCTGAAAAGTGTTGGTACTAGAGTTATGGAGGATTCTTTTATTTTAGTATCGTTAAAAAATATTGGGTTGAAAACCCCTTTAATAAGGCTTGTTATATGAAAAAGCAATGACTTAGGCCACGTTCACACGTTCAGTATTTTACATCTGTATTTGTAAGCCAAAAATGGAATGGGTGAAAAATACAGAAGTGGTGATGTGTTTCTATTATACTTTTCCTCTGATTGTTCCTCTCCTGGTTTTGGCTTCACAAATACTGATGTAAAAAACTGACCAAATACTGAATGTGTGAACATGGCCTATAAAGAAATGTTGAATAGAGGAAAAAAATCAGTAATATGCTAAATGAAAAAAATCTACATACATATATAAGGGTAATGCATAAAGTCTCATTAGGTTGCAGCTTATTTATCTGCTTAGGCTTTTTTACTCTGTTTATTTTCAAAAATGTTAATCATCATTTCAGGTATCCCTATCTGTAGTCTTTATGTCCAAAAAGCATTAAATATATTAAATTAAGTTGTAGCATATCATTCTACAAATTCCAAAGTGCAATTGATTGCTATTATAACATTGATTCCCATGGATGCTCAAGTAAAAGATGATAGAGTGTCCTAAAAACATTGTTACTAGAAATCAATAAGGTGCTAACTTCATAAATCACTGCTTCTAGAATACCGATGTGGATATAATGCCCCAAATAATATAAATGTTAAAAGGAGACTTCTGAGATAGTTAATGCATTGTCTTTTTTTTAACCTATTTTATATTTTACGGGGTAATTTCTACATTTAATTGATCATTTTATTTGTGTTTAAAATTTATTTTTTTTAAGTGACATTAGGCATTTCATGTTACCAGAGCTGTGGTCACACTATCAGTATTTGGTCAGTATTTCACATCAGTATTTGTAAGCCAAAACCTGGAGTGGGTAATAAATACAGAGGTGGTGACGTGTTTCTATTATACTTTTCCTCTGATTGTTCCACTCCTGGTTTTGGCTTACAAATACTGATGTAAAATACTGACCAAATACTGATCGTGTGACTGCAGCCATAAGCATCTAATAAGTAGCATTTGATAGAAATCTATGACAATCATATAGTGCTTGAAATTTCATTATAGTACCCCCTTTGGCATCTATAAAATTTTCCAAACGAAAAGGAATCTGTCATCAGATACAAGTTGCACGGGATCACGGACAACTTGAATCAGAGTCTGGATGCTCTAGAAAACATACTAGCATTTCAGAGAAGCCAGCTGTGGATTTGTCTTGCACTTGTCATGTAAGACAGGTAAACCCTGATTCATCAATGCTTTTACCATTCAAAACTGACATAAAAACCTTTGAAAGTTTTTGCTCAACTCAGAGTGTCGCAAAAATGTTGAGACTTTTGGTGTTTTCATGCCAGTTTCTACCAGCCCTGCCAAATCGGTGGTGCTAGGGTGGGTTGTGGGTGTGATGCCTAATTCATTACGAACTGTGGCATTTCTTACGTCAGAAATCTTACTCCAGTCCATGCTTAGAGTAAGATTTTTGGCAAGGCGCATACGGAGACACACGCCACTTGTCACACGCACCTGATTCATTAAGAAGGGTCCGCCTCTTAAAGGGAATCTGTCACCCCATTTTTGGACTATGAGATGCGACCACCGCCATCAGGGGCTTATCTACAGCATTCTTAATGCTGTAGATAAGCCCCCGATGTCACCTAAAAGAGAAGAAAAACGAGTTATATTATACTCACCCAGGGGCGGTTCGGTCCGATGGTGTCGCGGTCTGGTTTGGCGCCTCCCATCTTCTAGCAAAGCCGGTCTCTTCTTTGCGTCCGTCGCGGCTCCTGCGCAGGTGCACTGATCTGCCCTGGTGAGGGCAGAGCAGAGTACTGCAGTGCGCAGGCGCCGGGAAAGGTCAGGGAGGTCCGGCGCCTGCGCACTGCAGTACTCTGCTTTGCCAGCTTCGCTAGAAGATGGGAGGTGCCGAACCGGACCGCGACGCCCATCTGACGTGACCGGACAGCGGACCGCTCCTGGGTGAGTGTAATATAACTTGTTTTTCTTCTCTTTTAGGTGACATCGGGGGCTTATCTACAGCATTCCATAATGCTGTAGATAAGCCCCTGATGGCGGTGGTTGCATCTCATAGTCCAAAAATGGGATGACAGAGTCTCTTTAATGAATCACGAGCGTCCAACTCTGCCACACCCCAACATCAAGACCAGTGAGAAAATCGTCAGTTCTCTGCCCGGTGTTAAAAATTAAATTTGAGAAGTTATTCACCACAGATGTAATGTCTATTGTTATGCTCTAGGGTCTCTCCAGAGCCTAATAAACGTAATGTTTATAAAAAATAAAAAAGTAATTATTTTCACTCTGTGTTCACCTCTGTGGCCCCTCTGTTACTCATTGCCACTCATCTGGTCCTCGCCACATCTTTTAATCCCCTGTCACTCGCGTTGGAATATTTAGTCCTCTTGAATTGTGCAAGACTTACAGGTGTCATGGTGCTCAGGAGGGTTCTGCACAGGTGCATGGAAGGTCAACAGCATCATGACATCACAAAAAAGATAATCTTCAATTCATATAAAGTATCCAAAAAACATGTATGGACATACAGTATATGGTCATCCAAAAAAACCAGAACATTTTATTAAGGGCAAACAAAAAATCAGACATTTAAAAATAATTAAAAACAGCCATGCGGCAAACATCTGCCCAAAAGCAGAGTATATAGCCTCCTGATCTAATGGTAATATAGACCAGAGGATTCCCCACACGCAAAAAACTGTAAGTATATGATGCAAAAATATATAAGGAAGAACAGACTAAGTGAAAATACACTAAGGGCTATAAATAAAGAAAATACAATATATAAGGCAAGTTACACCATTTTGCATCTCAGAAAACCATTATAAGGGAAACCCTAGAGCATAAAATATAGAGGTAGATAAACCATAAGAGTAATAAACTATAGGAACCAATATTGGGGAACAATCACCCCTGATATGGTAGTGCAACAGATCAAATGATTCCCAATTCTTCTAGGTAAATTTGCACAAAGAGCAGGATTTTTTAGGATTTTAGTCAGGTGCATGAGTAACCAATTAAATGAAACAGGTGATAATGATAATTTTCATATGTAGGTTGAAGTACAGTTATTACCTGAAGCAGAAACATTTGTGCAGGAGGCTTGAAACTTTCTGAGTAACAGTCAAACTTTTCTACAAAGGTGAGGTTGGGGAAGACAGTTTCATTTCACAAGTCATACACCATGGCTAGATGAAAAAAAGCAACATGACACAAGGTATTACATCTACTAGGCCTCTCTTAGGCAACAATTGCAAAGCTGACAGAGGTTTCATGTTCTGCTGATCAAGCTCTTTTGACGAAGCATCAAAAAATGGCAACTCTGAGGACAGTAGACGCAGAGGTCGGTCAAGGAAACTTAGTGCAGCAGATGAAAGACACATCATGTTTACTTCTCTTCTAAATTGTAAGATGTCCAGCAGTGTCATCAGCTCAGAACTGGCAGCAACTAGTGAGACCAAGGTATATCTATCTGGTCAGAAGTGGTCTATATGGAAGCATTGTGGCCAATAAGCCATACGTTCGACATGGAAACAAGGACAAGAAACTCAATTATGGACAAAAACAGGAACTAGGGTGCAGAAAAATGGCAGCTGGTGCTCTGGACTAATGAGTTAATGTTGGAATATGTTTGGTGCAACAACTCCATTCTTGTCTATGAGTGTTTAGTTGCTAGATTTGTATGCTGTTTATAAAGTTAGAACAATAAAAAAAACTCCCAGAGGCTCACACAGGGATAGCATGTGACTGTATTTCCTGCTTTCCTGTGTCTGTGTATGAGAGAAGCAGCCTGCTGCAGATGCTGAACAGATAGAGACACACAAATGATTTATTCCTGATCTATTGAGCTTATCATATATTGTTCCTGAATAAACAAGTTATGTTCTCACACGCTTGGAGAGTATTGTGAGTAATCTGCTGCCAACAGTTAAAATGTAAAATATTTGGCTGTAACAGAAGTCAGTTTATTTACTGAAGGGCTGGAGAGCAGTACAATAATGTGTGTCTGCAGGCAACAGTGAAGCATGATGGAGACTCCTGGCAAGTTTGGGGCTGCATTTCTGCAAATGGAGTTGGGGATTTGAGCAGGATTAATGGTGTACTCAATGCTGAGAAATATAGGCACATGCCTATTCATTATATAATACTACTAGCTGAGGAGCCCGGCGCTGCCCGGGCATAGTACCTAACTACGGTTAGTTATAACAAATTGTAATGATTATATCTATATACAAGTATTCAGCTTTCTCCCCATTATGTAGATAGGGCCAAAATAGTTTGGCAATTTGGAACGTGCGGGGTTAAAATTTCGATTCAAAACATAGCCTAGGACTCTTTCGGGGTCGAGACGTGCGGGCGTGCAAAATTTCATGCCCATAAGTACAACGGTGCAGATTCCTATCCCGGGCCAAAATTATTTGCCGATTTGGAATGCGCGGGGTTAAAATTTCGACTAAAAACCTAGCCTATAACGCTCCCGGGGTTGAGACGTGCGGGTGTGCAAAATTTCATGCCCGTAAATGCAGATTCCTATGCCGGACATACACACAAGCATTCAGCTTTCTCCCCATTATGTAGTTAGGGCCAAAATTGTTTGGCGATTTGGAACGTGCGGGGGTTAAAATTTCCATTCAACACATAGCCTATGAATGCTCCTGGGGTTGAGATGTGCGGGCATGCAAAATTTCATGCCCGTAAGTACAACGGTGCAGATTCCTATCCCGAGCCAAAATTATTTGCCGATTTGGAATGCGCGGGGTTAAAATTTCTACTCAAAACTTAGCCTATGACGCTCCCGGGGTCGAGACGTGCGGGTGTGCAAAATTTCATGCCCGTAAATGCAGATTCCTATGCCGGACATACACACAAGCATTCAGCTTTCTCCCCATTATGTAGATAGGGCCAAAATTGTTTGGCGATTTGGAACGTGCGGGGGTTAAAATTTCGATTCAAAACATAGCCTAGGACTCTTTCGGGGTCGAGACGTGCGGGCGTGCAAAATTTCATGCCCATAAGTGCGACGGTGCGGATTCCAATCCCGGACAAACATACCCAAATACATACACACATACATACATTCAGCTTTATATATTAGATTAGAGAGGCATCTGATTCCAATTCTATTCTGTAGCAGGACAATGACCCCAAACATACAGCCAATAACATTGAGAACAATCTTCAGAGTAAAGAAAAAGGAGTCCTGGAAGTGATGATATGGCTCCATCATTGAGTGTGTCTACATGAAGAAACAGAACAATTTTTGTAAGTCTTTGTCTACAGATCTGTGGTTAGTTCTCCAAGATATTTGGAGCAACCTCCCTGCCGAGTTCGTTCAAAACCTGTGTGCAAGTACGTAGAAGAATTGCTGCCATTTTGAAGGCAAAGGGCGGTCATAAATAATGATTTGAATTAGATTTCATCCACTTTTCATTTTGTTGATTAATAAAAATTAACAATTGTATTTTTTTATTTATAAGACGCACTTTTTCTATCTAAACTTAGAAGGAAAATGGGGGTGTATCTTATGTAGCATTGGCGTCCCGGCTCTCTGCCAGGCAGGGACGCCGTTCCCCTTACCAGCGCTCTGCGTCCTCAGCGCCCCCAGCGTCCTCAGCGCCCCCAGCGTCCTCAGCGCCCTCAGCATCCTCGGCGTCCTCCTTCCATCCTGCTGGGCCCGCGCGCTCCTTCCCTGCTGCCGGACTTAGGGCGCGCGCCCGCACCCTCCCCCGCTCTTAAAGGAGCCGCGCGCATTTTCCAAATTAGTCTCCGGCCAATGCCGGAGGACTCCACCCTATATTAAGGGCTTCCTCCTTAATGGAGGTGCCCGAGCAATGTTGTTATTGCACTGTATAACTCTGCTTCAGCCCTCAGCTCCTGTTTCCAGTTGCCTGCCTGTTACCTGTCTGTTTGGTGTCTGCCATCTGACTGCAGCCCTCCCCGGAGGTTCGGACATCACCTGCAGTGATCCCCGGCTATTACAGAGACTCTTGCCTGCTCACTTGGGAGCGATCATCTGCCATCCGACTGCAGCTCTATCCGAAGGTTTGGACTCCATCAGCAGTGATCACCGGCTACTCCAGAGACTCTTGCCTGCTCACTTGGGAGCGATCATCTGCCATCCGACTGCAGCTTTATCCGAAGGTTCGGACATCTCCAGCAGTGATCACCGGCTACTCCAGAGACTCCTGCCTGCTCGCTTGGGAGCGATCATCTGCCATCGGACTGCAGCCTACCAGGAGGCTCCAACAGCTCAGGTCGTATAAGCCTGTATATTCATAGACTGCCTGGTCACTTGCCGTGACAACCTGACTACCCAGAGTCTGCCCCGGTCACTTGCCGTGACAACCTGCCTACCCAGAGACTGCCCTGGTCACTTGCCGTGACAACCTGCCTGCCCAGAGACTGCCCCGGTCACTTGCCGTGACAACCTGCCTACCCAGAGACTGCCCTGGTCACTTGCCGTGACAACTCTACCAAGTCCCCTGTCACTTGCCGGAACCTCCTACCCGACTGCCCTGGTCACTTGCCGTGACAACCTGCCTACCCAGAGACTGCCCTGGTCACTTGCCGTGACAACCTGCCTACCCAGAGACTGCCCTGGTCACTTCCCGTGGATTCCTGTCCGTATTCCCCGGGCGCCACCTGCTCTCTTACAAGTATACTGTCTTGTATAATAAAGCTCAGTGGTTTCACCTACCAGACCCGTTACATCTTATACTCCAAATGTAGCTTACCACCTGCGGTGGAGCAGAGACCCAGAGTCGCTGCTGCAGGAAGCTTCTGCCCGCACGGCAGGAGTGGGGCGATACTGTGGGTTCCAGGTTGCTCCCTACTCCACTGCCACCGCACCCCAGGTAACCTACCATAAAAGAGATTATAAGAAGCACCAACATTTTATTAAGATTGTTTTGTCCTTGCCAAAATTTGAGGTGCATCTTACAATCAATTCACAAAATACGGTATATATATATATATATATATATATATATATATATATATATATAGGGGCA
The DNA here is from genome assembly GCA_033576555.1 of Oophaga sylvatica. NCBI lineage: Eukaryota > Metazoa > Chordata > Amphibia > Anura > Dendrobatidae > Oophaga > Oophaga sylvatica. The sequence goes on from JARQOD010000007.1 coordinate 63,077,446, forward strand.
TACATAAATATACAGGGTAAACCTAAAGTAGGTAGACAGTTACTAACACAAACCCTATGCATGTACTGTATATGTTTATATTGTCCACCTACTTTTGGTTCACCCTGTATATACACAGTTTCTTAGATATTAGGTAGATACATTATAATGAGTTACTACATATATCAGCCCTTCGCTGGAAGTTGACTTTCTATTTTACATTTTTCTCTACTTACTACCCATGAAGTAATAAACCCATGATATTTATAAGTATTGTATAATGGGAATTCTAAATATCACTCTACTTCCTATTTGCAAATAAGGTGACGTAGGTCAAAAAGACAATTTATTTACTGCTTTATAGATCAATAACATGGCCATTTAAAAGGTGAAAAAATCACATGTACCACAGCATTTTAAAGCTTGGCCACTAAATAAGTACATATGCTACATAAGGCAAAGCAGAGGCCTTGTACTGAATGTTGCAGGTTGTCACCGGAAAAATTAATGTGATGAATAGCAGTATGCATGTGGCTTGTAAAGGTCCATAGGGAACAATTGAGAATGATTTTAGTCTATCCCAATTGGCTTTCATCACTTCTAGTGTATGCTTCAAGAGTTACACAGCTGGGAAAGAGAGGCTAGGCTCAATTTCTGAACAGGAACATTATCTGCTATCAAAATAGACAGAACATATGAGAGCTTGAGCATGACAATTTCTGGAGTAATGATGTTTTCCATTGTGACAATATCCACTTTCCAAAGTCTTTCCCTGGGATCTTTTATTTATGCGCTTAGCTGGGGAAATAATTTATAGAAATGTCACTTCCAGTGAGTCAACTTAAAAGATTGATATTGCCAATTCTGCCTTTCTTACTGGTATGGTAATTGATAAGGGATTAAAAAATATTTGACATAAAATAAAAGACGGGTATAAAGGAGTCATAAGGTCGCCGAAAGGCAAGATTATATGGTTTATGGTACATCACAGTTTAGTTAATATTAGATTTTCTGAAGGCTAATCCACAAAACTAAATTAAACAATATAAAAATGCATAACGCAATACAATAATGACACCATCCATGTCAAGGTTAAATAGCTTTACAGACATTTTCAATTGTTATTTGGTTGTATTGTTGTACTATGTGTATTGCACAATATATATTCATTAGGTATAACGGAGTCTAGGTCCTTAGTGACACGGGGAATTCAGTGTATTCTGTCTTGAGTCTGTATATCTACTACAATGAGAAATCTCTGTAACCATCTTGTATAGATCCCACTGCAGCTGTAACGGTCTAGGTGCCTGACTTAGTGCCATAATTTGCCATAATTAGGGTAATATTTATGAAGATTGGTGTACTTGCCGATAGTGAAATAAATTTCACTAGAAGTTTTTGGAGTAACTACTACTTCTTGGACATAAGAAGCTTAGAATGAAATGTTACAATGATATTCTAGCCCTATAATTGTAGAAAGTGAAGAATGACCGCTAGGTGCCTACCAGTCTAAAGTGAAGTAAATACATAAATTAAGACCTATACAGGCTAGGGATTTGGCAAATCATTGGTGTATTGATTGTGAAGAAGCTCACCTGATGAGGTGAATTCTATAAGCCATACATCAGGGAGAGCAGCATAAACCAAAGGCGATGAAGCAACGAAGCATGTCTTGACTGGGTGGCATGTGGAGCAGCTAGGACCAAGACAGTGGAGTTTGCAGGATGACAGATAGACAAAAGAAGCTGGAAGTAAAAAATGAAGTTGAGCCAAATATGAGGATCTACATGGGTGCAGTAGATGTATAGACAATCTGGAACAAGCAGCAGTAAATGGTTAATAGCAGGATAACAGTAATGTAATTGCAACTGATATGCACATCCAGAGGAGTGGTTACTCACAGGAGTAATAGCCGAATTGACAATATGGTTTAGTAAAGAAGTTGAACTAGATTTGAGAATACACAGTAGATGTATAGACAATATGGAACAAGCAGCAGGCAAATGGTTAACAGCAGGATAGCAGTAATGTAATGGCAACTGATTTCTGCATCTAGAGTAATGGTTACACACAGGTGTAATATTCGAATAGACAATCTGGTATCTTGGTTGCAGAGTTATGATTTGGAAAAGAGAAAGCAAGAGCAAATACAGTGACAAGGAAAAGGGTAACAATGTTTTGAACTTTTGACTACTGCTACAAATGTGATAAATGCTGCCTATGACTCAAAGAACACCGTACCCACTGTCAAGCATGGAGGTGGAAACATTATGTTTTGAGGATGTTTCTCTGCTAAGGGCACAGGACTACTTAACCGCATCAATGGGAGAATGGATGAAGCCATGTACCGTAAAATCCTGAGTGACAACCTCCTTCCCTCCGACAGGACATTAAAAATGGGTCATGGCTGGGTCTTCCAGCAAGACAATGACCGAAAACATACAGGCAAAGCAACAAAGGAGTGGCTCAGAAAGAAGCACATTAAGGTCATGGAGTGGCCTAGCCAGTCTCCAGACCTTAATCCCATAGAAAACGTATGAAGGGAGTTGAAGCTCCGAGCTTCCAAGCGACAGCCTCAAAATCTTAATGATTTAGAGATGATCTTCAAAGAGGAGTGGATCAAAATTCCTCCTGACAAGTGCGCAAACCTCATCATCAACTACAAAAATGTCTGACTGCTGTGCTGCCAACAAGGGTTTTGCCACCAAGTATTAAGTCTTGTTTGCCAGAGGGATCAAATACTTATTTCTCATTGCAAAATGCAAATTAATTTATATAATTTATGCAATGTGATTTTCTGGATTATATTTTTGATATTCTATCTATCAAAGTTAAAATTAACGTACCCTTAAAATTATAGACTGTTCATGTCTTTGTCAGTGGTCAAACTTACAAAATCAGCCATTGATAAAATACTTATTTCCCCCACTGCATATTGGGGGTTGTTGTGGAAATAATTCCATATGGGCAGCTGTGGTGACCATCACACTATGTAAGGGGACAGAGTGAGAAGTGGCTACAGTTTGAAGAGGGCAGTGTGGTGCGCAGTATGAGGGCATAGCGTGAAGAGGAGGCACAGAATGGTTATGGAGAGGGGACAGCGGAAAATGGAGGCACAATATGGAGAGGGGTAAGCATGGTGTGGTGACAGTGTGGAGATATAGAAAATTAGAGAGGGGACAGCCATGGTATAGGCCGAGGTTAATAAGGGCGGATGGTATGGAGGTTCTAGCTGATAATAACAGACAGCTTAGAGGTCATATACCATAGGAGACTTATTTAGGTTATAATGTGAAAAGATATTTTTTTGCAGAGGGCATTTTAATGACACTTGTTTTTAAGGGCACTGTGTCGGGATGTGCTGCAGAAGACCGAAAAACATGGAGATCTGCAGAGAACAGTGGTGGGTGTGAGTAATCGTCATGGCATCTAGACAAAATAGAGATGAAAAGAAAGAGACGACTCCAGAGAAGATGTCATATACGGCAGGGTTCCCCAACTCCAGTCCTCAAGGCCCACCAACAGGTCATGTTTTCAGAATTTCCTTAGTATTGCCCAGGTGATGATTGCATTATATGTGCAATACTAAGGAAATCCTGAAAACATGACCTGTTGGTGGGCCTTGAGGACTGGAGTTGGGAACTCTGATATACGGTATAAAGTATCTGGATGTAAAAGTTTATTTGTGATACTGAAATATTTAGACTTGAGAGTCCTCAGTGGTTGATACCTTTTAATGGCTAACTGAAAAGATGGTAACAAATTGCAAGCTTTCGAGACTACTCCGGTCTCTTCATCAGGCAAAGACTAAAACAAAAACTGAAGAATCACACATATATATATATATATACACAAGAGGACACAGGAATAGTGCAATAGGTAAGACAAGTGACGTGAAGCAGAACTGTCATTATGGCAGAGGAATGAACATAAATATTGGAACAGATCATAGATAAGGAGAGAGTTTTATTACCCTCTGATTGGGGTCTGGTGTTGTGTTTTGATGCCCCTAGAAGGTCAGAGACGCAGATTCCTTAATTGATATAGAATGACATGAATCCATGTGACACGTTCATTCCAGCACTAAGAGTGTCAAAGGTCATCATAAGTTTGTATTCCCAAACCTTTCTATCTTTCTCAGATTTGAAGTTAGATTTTAATACCAGTAATTCCATATCCATTATGCTATGACCGGGCATACAAAAGTGTTTTGCCACAGGTAAATCCATTCTTTTTTCTCTTATCGTGTGGCGATGAGAATTCATCCTTGTTCTCAGTTTTTGCCCGGTCTCCCCGACATACAGACCCCCATGTCATTCTATATCAATTAAGGAATCTGCGTCTCTGACCTTCTAGGGGCATCAAAACACAACACCAGACCCCAATCAGAGGGTAATAAAACTCTCTCCTTATCTATGATCTGTTCCAATATTTATGTTCATTCCTCTGCCATAATGACAGTTCTGCTTCACGTCACTTGTCTTACCTATTGCACTATTCCTGTGTCCTCTTGTGTATATATATATATATATATGTGTGATTCTTCAGTTTTTGTTTTAGTCTTTGCCTGATGAAGAGACCGGAGTAGTCTCGAAAGCTTGCAATTTGTTACCATCTTTTCAGTTAGCCATTAAAAGGTATCAACCACTGAGGACTCTCAAGTCTAAATATTTTTCTATCTACTGGCTAACACGGTACGAAGATACACATCTTTCCTATATCAAAATGGAGGATACCAGAATGTACCGCATCTTTATGGAACTAAAACCACTTCTGAAGAAACGCGCACAAATGGACAGCGACATTTTTTTCTTATCTAAATGCAAAAAGGAGAATCTAATTCCCAAAGGACTCTGGATTACAAACCCAATTCTTCACACCTACAATACCCATTATGCACAAAACCTTTGTCACAGGACTTCTGAAAGACTAAGGAACCATCTTTTACATGTCTGCTACAGCATAAGGAGTAAAGTCCAAGGGCAATTTGAAACTCTGAGGAAAACACTTACAGAAAGCACAGAGCAAAAATTACAACAATACTATAACAAACTACGGACCTTTCTGATTCATAACAAGGAAAAGAAACTACACAGATTGCGCCTCCATTCCGGACTCTATACAAACAGATACAAAACAAAACCTGACAACTCTGACAACCACTCCATTCCAGACACAAAAGCATCTAACTGTGTCATCAATCTCTCAGATTACAAACCCAACAAAGTGGAGCTTGCCGTGCTTTCTAGAGGACTCTCATTTTGTCCTACTAAGGCCCTGGATAAAACCGAACTCTGCAGTGATATGGAACATTTTTTCAGGAGACTGCGCCTGAGGGAATACTTCAATGATATAGAAGATCCAGAAAACACTCGGACTGAAGGAAAAGGGATCCCAACAACCAAGAAGAGGTCAGACTGGACACCTCCACCTGGACGTAACCCCCATTTGGATAAATATATAGACTCATTCAGACAGTTGATAAAATCCACCATCATAGCCACCAACAAGAGACAAGCATCCAACATCAGTGCCCAGGAGAGAAAGGCCATACAGTCTCTGAAAACCAACAAAGAAATCATCATTAAACCTGCTGACAAGGGAGGTGCAATAGTCATGATGAACACATCAGACTATATTAAGGAAGCAAACAGACAACTTACGGACACACGCTACTACAGAAAACTGGAGTCGGACCCTACACAGGACTATTACAAGGAACTAAGCAAGTTGGTATCTTGTCTGTCTGACAAATCCATAAGAGCTGATGACCTGATACCAGAAAGTCCAAGAACAGGGACATTTTACATGCTTCCCAAAATCCACAAAGCTGGGAATCCAGGGAGGCCGATTATTTCATGTGTGGACACCCTTACTGAGCAGGTATCTGGATGGGTAGAGGGCATTCTTAAACCCCTGGTAAAGGATACACCCAGCTACATTCAGGACACAACTGACCTACTGAATAAACTAGCAGCAATAGGTGCCCTACCAGAAGGAACCATCCTGGCCACCATGGACGTGGAATCTTTGTACTCTAATATCCCACACCAGGATGGATTAAATGCCTGCAAAGTCTTCATGGGAAACACCGGGAATGATGCTGATTCTGTGGTGAAACTCACAAAATTTATCCTCACCCACAATTACTTTGAATTTGACAACAAGATCTATCTTCAGGAGACTGGCACAGCTATGGGAAGAAAAATGGCTCCACAGTATGCAAATCTTTTCATGGCCAAGCTTGAAAGCGACTTTTTGTCCTCATGTCCCATCAGGCCTCGGGCCTACTACCGCTACATTGATGACATTTTAATCATCTGGACGGAGTCTGAACAACAGCTAAAGACGTTCCATGAACAGTTCAACCAATTTCATCCAACCATCAACTTAACACTCAACTACTCCAGCACTGAAATTAACTTTTTAGACACCACCATTAAGCTAAAGAACAATGAAATAGAGACATCCCTGTATCAGAAGCCAATCGACCGTCCAACATACCTTAAATGGGACAGTTTCCATCCAAAACACATAAAAAACTCTATAGTCTACAGCCAAGCCATCAGATACAACCGTATATGTTCCAACCCCATGGATAGAGATGAACACCTTGGTCGCCTCAGAAAGACTTTTTTGAACCAGGGCTACCATCCAAGAACAATTGAAAACCAAATTACAAGAGCCACCAGAATATCAAGGAATCACCTGCTACATTACAAAACTAAAGAAGAAAATAACCGGGTGCCTCTAGTGGTCACCTACAATCCAAATCTGGAGATGCTAAGGGGAGCTGCACGGAAACTACAACCTTTACTACAAAAAGATGCCCGATTACAATCCATATTTCCAGACCCCCCACTACTATGTTTTAGGCAGCCCCCAAATCTAAGAAGCATCATTGTCAGAAGCTCCCTGTCCTCCCCAACAGCTGCAGGAACCTTTCCTTGCAAACAGAAGAAGTGTAAAACATGTGCATCTATAATGACCACGGACAAGATAAAGATACCCAACTCCCATCAGGACTACAAGATCCCAGGTACTTTCAGCTGCATCACATCTAATGTGGTGTACCTAATTATATGTACTAAATGTCCAACTGGGGTCTGTATGTCGGGGAGACCGGGCAAAAACTGAGAACAAGGATGAATTCTCATCGCCACACGATAAGAGAAAAAAGAATGGATTTACCTGTGGCAAAACACTTTTGTATGCCCGTCATAGCATAATGGATATGGAATTACTGGTATTAAAATCTAACTTCAAATCTGAGAAAGATAGAAAGGTTTGGGAATACAAACTTATGATGACCTTTGACACTCTTAGTGCTGGAATGAACGTGTCACATGGATTCATGCTAATTATACAAATTGTCTCTTCAGAGAGGAAGAGAGCTAGAACTCTAGTGCCACCTTTTGGAAGGTAGCAATCCTACAAGTCAATGTCGACCCTTTAACGAGCCTTATCACATGACCTAGGATAATAGCCAAACCAGAATCTCAATTTGCAGACACTGTGTTTCGGGGTTCAGCCCCTCGTCAGTGCAAAGCGGAGATCTGGTTTGGCTGTGTGAGAGGCGTCAGACCATTGTCCAAGAAATATCGTCACTCCTTGCGGAGATCAACATGCTAAGCATGCAGATGAGGAGACTTAAAGCCGCAATGCTCCTCTGGGAAATATGCTAATTATGCAAATTGTCTCTTCAGAGAGGAAGAGAGCTAGAACTCTAGTGCCACCTTTTGGAAGGTAGCAATCCTACAAGTCAATGTCGACCCTTTAGCGAGCCTTATCACATGACCTAGGATAATAGCCAAACCAGAATCTCAATTTGCAGACACTGTGTTTCGGGGTTCAGCCCCTCGTCAGTGCAAAGCGGAGATCTGGTTTGGCTGTGTGAGAGGCGTCAGACCATTGTCCAAGAAATATCGTCACTCCTTGCGGAGATCAACATGCTAAGCATGCAGATGAGGAGACTTAAAGCCGCAATGCTCCTCTGGGAAATATGCTAATTATGCAAATTGTCTCTTCAGAGAGGAAGAGAGCTAGAACTCTAGTGCCACCTTTTGGAAGGTAGCAATCCTACAAGTCAATGTCGACCCTTTAACGAGCCTTATCACATGACCTAGGATAATAGCCAAACCAGAATCTCAATTTGCAGACACTGTGTTTCGGGTTCAGCCCCTCGTCAGTGCAAAGCGGAGATCTGGTTTGGCTGTGTGAGAGGCGTCAGACCATTGTCCAAGAAATATCGTCACTCCTTGCGGAGATCAACATGCTAAGCATGCAGATGAGGAGACTTAAAGCCGCAATGCTCCTCTGGGAAATATGCTAATTATGCAAATTGTCTCTTCAGAGAGGAAGAGAGCTAGAACTCTAGTGCCACCTTTTGGAAGGTAGCAATCCTACAAGTCAATGTCGACCCTTTAACGAGCCTTATCACATGACCTAGGATAATAGCCAAACCAGAATCTCAATTTGCAGACACTGTGTTTCTTTTTTTTTTTTTTTTTTAAAACCATTCAGGTTAGTTATAAACAACTCAATATAAGCTCATCAACTTAAACGTCGTTGTTTCAACTCTCATCATCATGGTTCATATTTAATTCAGCATAACAAACTAAAGGTATACACAAAATACGTAATAAACATCAATAAACATCACTAAAATTCACTGATATTTGATCAAGTGCTGCCATTTTTTAAATTTCCAAACGCCCTCTGCATCAGAACCACCACCGCCTTCACTATCTAATTTATAAATCAAGTATAATCTAGACAGGATCAGCCTGACACACTTATTCACAGATAAATGCTTCTCTTTGAAAATTCCTAAATTCCTCACATCCCACAAACTCTGCATCACACAAGTCATAATTAACCATAGGATTCTATTTTTCACACGACCACATGCACCAATTCCAAACATTGCAACACGCCAGTCAATAAAACTCACCCCCGCTAATTCCTTACACAACTCACCTACACACTTCCACACACTGTACGCGTAATCACAGTCCCACATAGTATGCCACACAGTCTCACATCCACCACAACCTTCTCTCGGGCACACTTCCGTTCTGGTCAAACCTCGTCTCTTCTGAACCTGTCGCACAGGCAAAATATTGTGCAAGGACATCCATACAATATCCCTTTGTCTATTAGACATCCCATGCGTTCCCAAACTCTTCCATGCAACCGAGACTTCATTCCCTCTCAAACCCACAATATTACTCTCCACATCATTCTTATGTATTATTTTCATCACCTTCTTAGCCATTCTAAAATCATTCATCGGCACACTCAGTAAATCATGCTTCCTCACAAACTTTTCAATCACCTCATACCAGACCGGACACTTGAAAGCAACAGGCACTCTAGCATCCCTCTTTCTCCAACACAAGCCATACAACATCCAACCAGCAGAATAACTTGCCATATAAGCTCCTTTATTTCCTTTATTCAACAAAATAACTACCGTTTTGATATACTGAAGCCCCAGAAAAATCTCAATGTTTGGAAAGGCCATGCCACCATGGCGACATGCCTTAAAAAGACTTTCTCTCTTAAGTTTTTCTATTTTACTACTCCAGAAAAAAGTAAAAACTAACTTTTCCACTCTTTTTATTTTCCTATTAGACGGTGGAAAAACTGTTGCAATAAAAAGCAGAATCGGAAGAATCACCGCTTTTATGACCAAAATCTTACCACTCAAGGTCAAGTCTCTCAGTCGCCAAAAATTTAACTTACGCTCTATGCGCAATCCACACTCCTCCCAGCTCTTCTTACCTTCCAGCTCCTTATTAAATAATACTCCCAGCACTTTGAGAGCACCCTCCTCACATTTAACCCCCTCCATTTTAACCCCTTCATCCCCAAAACATTTAAAGCTACATTTATTCCAATTCACTCTAAATCCAGACACACCACAGAAAAACTCCAAAAGCAACTTAACCCTACTCATAGACGCAACACTTTCACTCACAACCACAACATCATCCATATATCCAAGAACTTTCACATGCTTTCCACCACTCCCCGGTACCAACAAACCTCGCACCACTTTATCACGTCTCACCAAGCACAACAAAGGTTCAATCACACATACAAATAAGACAGGGGACATGGGACACCCCTGCCTTACACCAGACATAATATTCACTTTCTCACTCAACCATCCATTAACAAGAAACTCACTTGACACACAATCATACAAAGACTTTATCCCATTCACAAATTTTTTAGGAAATCCCATTCTCTCCAGAACTTTAAACAAAAACACATGCGAGACCCTATCAAACGCTTTCTCAAAATCAATTGTCAGAACCATACACTTCTGTTTCCTTCCCATGCAGTCCCCAATCAAATCCCTTAATAACAATAAGTTATCACTCATACTTCTCCCAGGCACCGCACACACCTGATCCTCATCCACAACATTACCAATCACCTCACGCATACGATTCACCAACAATTTGCTATAGATTTTGTAATCTGCATTCAGCAGCGTTATAGGTCTCCAATTCTCTAAACACTTTCTCTCACCTTTCTTATACACAAGCACAACCACCCCCTCCTTCATTGATTCACACAACTTACCATTCTCCCACATGTACTTACATATCTCAGTCAAATCAGCACCCAGGAAATCCCACGCTTTCACATAGAATTCTACCGGCAATCCGTCTTTCCCTGGTGTCTTATTCTTTTTAGCACTCTTCATCACGTTTTCTACTTCATCCTATAATCACGTCCTCATTCAAAATATCACATTCTTCACTACCCAACTTGTTTTCTAACCCATTCAGCACTTCTGAAACAAGACCAGAGTCAATCCATTTTTTATCATATAACTTGCTGTAGAACCTATTCACCTCCTTTATCACATTCTCACCTGACACACACAAACCGTTCCTATCCAGGACTTTGTCCATATCAACCTTTCTCCCATTCATTTTCTTAAAAAAGAACCTTGTGCACTTTTCATCTTTCTCAAGATGTTCTATTTTGGTGCGATAGATGATTTCCTTCCCTTTCGCATCCATAACACGCTTTAGTTCACTCTTTGTCTCAGCCAGCTCATCAGACACATCCATCCCACTTTCTCCACACTTCCTTAACCAGTCTATACGCCTGTTTAAATCATTAAATCTTTCCCGATAAATAGCAGCTTTTTTATAGCCCCATTTTTTGAAGAATTTTTTGCAACACACCTTAACCCAGTCCCACCATTCCAGCACACACGCAAAATTCCTCTTACATACTCTCCACTCTTTATACTTTATTTTTAATTCATTCATCACATCCTCATCTTCTAACAACCTAACGTTCAGCTTCCAAACCCCACCCCCATACACACGGTCATCAATCGCACTAAACACACCTCTCAAACACTCATGATCAGAAAAAGGTACAGCATTTTGTTCAAAATTCATACATAACATATTTTTGGAAAACAACATTTTATCTATTCTGGATACAATACCACCCCTATCAGCATGGTATGTTGGCGGTGGTGGATGCCAAATTTCAAAGCAGCAGCATCTAGAAGGGAAAAATCAGAAATAAGATTGGATAACTTTTTACCAGTTATGTCACAATTCCCTTCTGTGATGCAATTAAAGTCTCCAACTAAAACTGTAGGCATTTTGCCTGGAAGAAACAAACTTAATTTTTCCAAAAGAGCCAGACGCTCCTTTTTCCCATCCTTTCCTGATGGACAGTACACATTAATAATTCTAGCCCGCCACCCCCTATAGCTAACATGTGCAATTATACATCTACCCACCTCTACCACCGTGTAGCTATCTAAACTAATCTCCCTGTTACCCATTAATATCCCTACACCATCATTCCTATTAACACATGAGCCAGACCATACATGCTGACCGTAAGGCCAGTCCTTATCGCTTGGAGCGTCCTCAATCCCACATTCCTGAAGACAAAAGATGTGAACATTCATCTGTTTAATATAATCTAGGACGACTGCCCTCCTGGATTTAGATCTAATTTGTCTGACATTCAGGGACGCAATGCCCCAACCAGCTTGGGGAGCCATAACATGATGGTGTTATTTACATGACGACAAACAGGCCACTTCTTCTTCAGCCGTTTTCGTCTTCCATCTGGAACTGCAACTCCCCGAATCTGTTTACGTCTGCGGGAATGCCTAAAAAAAACATTGGTGTCAGGAGAGAAGACATTCTGAGGTAACTACGTTCACTCACCGGACTTAAACAATCTTCACCGGCGTCCGCCCAATCCGTTCTGGGCTTTTTACAGGAAGTTCCAGGCTCCTCCTCCTCCTCAGAGGGCCTTGCAAGAGTGAAGTCACCTTGATCTCCACAACTGGTCAACTCCTCCTCAGTAGCTAACCAAGATATACTGGGGGTATTACCAAGAGAACCCTCCAACTCCCCCTCCCCACAGACATCAGACTGATGAGGGAGCTCACATTCAACCTCAGCAAGTTCCAAACCTGCCACCTCTGGGCTGGGAGTCTCCGTTTCGGGCAGGGCCTCCTCATGTGCATCCATGATTTCAGGTTCCTCAATAAGATCCGGGTCTGTAACCTGTGGAATGTCAACAACAGCAGCAGGGGGCGCAGCTGCCCCACCTGTGACCTCAGCGTAAGACCTAGGACTGATCCTGGCCTTACAATCCCGATACTTATGGCCCTCCTCACCACAAGCATTACACATAACAGGATTTGTGCAGTCTTTTGCCATATGGCCGGAACCATTGCAATTCCTACAAGTTGGCATGTCCTTGCAACTATCCTGGGTATGCCCGAAATTTTTACACCTCCTGCAATACAGTGGGGCATCTGGAAAAAACAAAAAACCACTATTTTTCCCAATTGAAAAATTAAGAGGGGGGTAATGGATGCCTCCCGGGCCTTGGGATCCATCCCAAATCTCACAAAAAATTTGTACTTCCCGGTCCAGAGCCCTTCTCCATTCAGGACCCTGTGGGAGTACTGAACATAAATGCAATGTCTTTTCAAAAATAAAGTAATGTCCTCCAGGGAAACAAAAGGGTTGTGCATGAAAACCACAAGTGGGATATCCCCCTTAGAGTATAGCACAGTAAAGGTAAGTCCTTCCAGCAAAGGATTTGCAACTCCATTTTTCAGGGCAGTAAACAAATTCTGGCAAGCCGCCATAGAAGATAGCACCAGCACATACCTGCCTTCCCTCCTGAACTCCTGCAGGCATATTATATCGGACTTCCGAATCTTCAGGATGTCATAAAACACCATGTTGACCAAATATCCCAGGGAAAAATGCAACTTCTTATCTTCAGCGATTTCAATCCGGAATCCATTTTTGACCCGGCTATCACCGGTCCCAGAGAATTGAAGTCGGACTCCCATCGTCCACAACTCCAAGGATCTTCTCCCTGAATCCTCCTGGCTATCTCCCTAAAGCAGCAACCGGCTTAAGCCACCGAAGTGGCGATGCCGGAAGGCCAAGAGACAGCACTCAAGGTATCCAGGACACTTTGCACCTCGTCAGTGCAAAGCGGAGATCTGGTTTGGCTGTGTGAGAGGCGTCAGACCATTGTCCAAGAAATATCGTCACTCCTTGCGGAGATCAACATGCTAAGCATGCAGATGAGGAGACTTAAAGCCGCAATGCTCCTCTGGGAAATATGCTAATTATGCAAATTGTCTCTTCAGAGAGGAAGAGAGCTAGAACTCTAGTGCCACCTTTTGGAAGGTAGCAATCCTACAAGTCAATGTCGACCCTTTAACGAGCCTTATCACATGACCTAGGATAATAGCCAAACCAGAATCTCAATTTGCAGACACTGTGTTTCTTTTTTTTTTTTTTTTTTTAAACCATTCAGGTTAGTTATAAACAACTCAATATAAGCTCATCAACTTAAACGTCGTTGTTTCAACTCTCATCATCATGGTTCATATTTAATTCAGCATAACAAAAAAAGGTATATACAAAAGACGTCATAAACATCAATAAACATCACTAAAATTCACTGATATTTGATCAAGTGCTGCCATTTTTTAAATTTCCAAAGCCCTCTGCATCAGAACCACCACCGCCTTCACTATCTAATTTATAAATCAAGTATAATCTAGAAAGGATCAGCCCGACACACTTATTCACAGATAAATGCTTCTCTTTGAAAATTCCTAAATTCCTCACATCCCACAAACTCTGCATCACACAAGTCATAATTAACCATAGGATTCTATTTTTCACACGACCACATGCACCAATTCCAAACATTGCAACACGCCAGTCAATAAAACTCACCCCCGCTAATTCCTTACACAACCCACCTACACACTTCCACACACTGTACGCGTAATCACAGTCCCACATAGTATGCCACACAGTCTCACAACCACCACATCCTTCTCTCGGGCACACATCCGTTCTGGTCAGACCTCGTCTCTTCTGAACCTGTCGCACAGGCAAAATATTGTGCAAGGACATCCATACAATATCCCTTTGTCTATTAGACATCCCATGCGTTCCCAAACTCTTCCATGCAACCGAGACTTCATTCCCTCTCAAACCCACAATATTACTCTCCACATCATTCTTATGTATTATTTTCATCACCTTCTTAGCCATTCTAAAATCATTCATCGGCACACTCAGTAAATCATGCTTCCTCACAAACTTTTCAATCACCTCATACCAGACCGGACACTTGAAAGCAACAGGCACTCTAGCATCCCTCTTTCTCCAACACAAGCCATACAACATCCAACCAGCAGAATATCTTGCCATATAAGCTCCTTTATTTCCTTTATTCAACAAAATAACTACCGTTTTGATATACTGAAGCCCCAGAAAAATCTCAATGTTTGGAAAGGCCATGCCACCATGGTGACATGCCTTAAAAAGACTTTCTCTCTTAAGTTTTTCTATTTTACTACTCCAGAAAAAAGTAAAAACTAACTTTTCCACTCTTTTTATTTTCCTATTAGACGGTGGAAAAACTGTTGCAATAAAAAGCAGAATCGGAAGAATCACCGCTTTTATGACCAAAATCTTACCACTCAAGGTCAAGTCTCTCAGTCGCCAAAAATTTAACTTACGCTCTATGCGCAATCCACACTCCTCCCAGCTCTCCTTACCTTCCAGCTCCTTATTAAATAATACTCCCAGCACTTTGAGAGCACCCTCCTCACATTTAACCCCCTCCATTTTAACCCCTTCATCCCCAAAACATTTAAAGCTACATTTATTCCAATTCACTCTAAATCCAGACACACCACAGAAAAACTCCAAAAGCAACTTAACCTACTCATAGACGCAACACTTTCACTCACAACCACAACATCATCCATATATCCAAGAACTTTCACATGCTTTCCACCACTCCCCGGTACCAACAAACCTCGCACCACTTTATCACGTCTCACCAAGCACAACAAAGGTTCAATCACACATACAAATAAGACAGGGGACATGGGACACCCCTGCCTTACACCAGACATAATATTCACTTTCTCACTCAACCATCCATTAACAAGAAACTCACTTGACACACAATCATACAAAGACTTTATCCCATTCACAAATTTTTTAGGAAATCCCATTCTCTCCAGAACTTTAAACAAAAACACATGCGAGACCCTATCAAACGCTTTCTCAAAATCAATTGTCAGAACCATACACTTCTGTTTCCTTCCCATGCAGTCCCCAATCAAATCCCTTAATAACAATAAGTTATCACTCATACTTCTCCCAGGCACCGCACACACCTGATCCTCATCCACAACATTACCAATCACCTCACGCATACGATTCACCAACAATTTGCTATAGATTTTGTAATCTGCATTCAGCAGCGTTATAGGTCTCCAATTCTCTAAACACTTTCTCTCACCTTTCTTATACACAAGCACAACCACCCCCTCCTTCATTGATTCACACAACTTACCATTCTCCCACATGTACTTACATATCTCAGTCAAATCAGCACCCAGGAAATCCCACGCTTTCACATAGAATTCTACCGGCAATCCGTCTTTCCCTGGTGTCTTATTCTTTTTAGCACTCTTCATCACGTTTTCTACTTCATCCATAATCACGTCCTCATTCAAAATATCACATTCTTCACTACCCAACTTGTTTTCTAACCCATTCAGCACTTCTGAAACAAGACCAGAGTCAATCCATTTTTTATCATATAACTTGCTGTAGAACCTATTCACCTCCTTTATCACATTCTCACCTGACACACACAAACCGTTCCTATCCAGGACTTTGTCCATATCAACCTTTCTCCCATTCATTTTCTTAAAAAAGAACCTTGTGCACTTTTCATCTTTCTCAAGATGTTCTATTTTGGTGCGATAGATGATTTCCTTCCCTTTCGCATCCATAACACGCTTTAGTTCACTCTTTGTCTCAGCCAGCTCATCAGACACATCCATCCCACTTTCTCCACACTTCCTTAACCAGTCTATACGCCTGTTTAAATCATTAAATCTTCCCGATAAATAGCAGCTTTTTTATAGCCCCATTTTTTGAAGAATTTTTTGCAACACACCTTAACCCAGTCCCACCATTCCAGCACACACGCAAAATTCCTCTTACATACTCTCCACTCTTTATACTTTATTTTTAATTCATTCATCACATCCTCATCTTCTAACAACCTAACGTTCAGCTTCCAAACCCCACCCCCATACACACGGTCATCAATCGCACTAAACACCCTCTCAAACACTCATGATCAGAAAAAGGTACAGCATTTTGTTCAAAATTCATACATAACATATTTTTGGAAAACAACATTTTATCTATTCTGGATACAATACCACCCCTATCAGCATGGTATGTTGGCGGTGGTGGGATGCCAAATTTCAAAGCAGCAGCATCTAGAAGGGAAAAATCAGAAATAAGATTGGATAACTTTTTACCAGTTATGTCACAATTCCCTTCTGTGATGCAATTAAAGTCTCCAACTAAAACTGTAGGCATTTTGCCTGGAAGAAACAAACTTAATTTTTCCAAAAGAGCCAGACGCTCCTTTTTCCCATCCTTTCCTGATGGACAGTACACATTAATAATTCTAGCCCGCCCCCCCTATAGCTAACATGTGCAATTATACATCTACCCACCTCTACCACCGTGTAGCTATCTAAACTAATCTCCCTGTTACCCATTAATATCCCTACACCATCATTCCTATTAACACATGAGCCAGACCATACATGCTGACCGTAAGGCCAGTCCTTATCGCTTGGAGCGTCCTCAATCCCACATTCCTGAAGACAAAAGATGTGAACATTCATCTGTTTAATATAATCTAGGACGACTGCCCTCCTGGATTTAGATCTAATTTGTCTGACATTCAGGGACGCAATGCCCCAACCAGCTTGGGGAGCCATAACATGATGGTGTTATTTACATGACGACAAACAGGCCACTTCTTCTTCAGCCGTTTTCGTCTTCCATCTGGAACTGCAACTCCCCGAATCTGTTTACGTCTGCGGGAATGCCTAAAAAAACATTGGTGTCAGGAGAGAAGACATTCTGAGGGTAACTACGTTCACTCACCGGACTTAAACAATCTTCACCGGCGTCCGCCCAATCCGTTCTGGGCTTTTTACAGGAAGTTCCAGGCTCCTCCTCCTCCTCAGAGGGCCTTGCAAGAGTGAAGTCACCTTGATCTCCACAACTGGTCAACTCCTCCTCAGTAGCTAACCAAGATATACTGGGGGTATTACCAAGAGAACCCTCCAACTCCCCCTCCCCACAGACATCAGACTGATGAGGGAGCTCACATTCAACCTCAGCAAGTTCCAAACCTGCCACCTCTGGGCTGGGAGTCTCCGTTTCGGGCAGGGCCTCCTCATGTGCATCCATGATTTCAGGTTCCTCAATAAGATCCGGGTCTGTAACCTGTGGAATGTCAACAACAGCAGCAGGGGGCGCAGCTGCCCCACCTGTGACCTCAGCGTAAGACCTAGGACTGATCCTGGCCTTACAATCCCGATACTTATGGCCCTCCTCACCACAAGCATTACACATAACAGGATTTGTGCAGTCTTTTGCCATATGGCCGGAACCATTGCAATTCCTACAAGTTGGCATGTCCTTGCAACTATCCTGGGTATGCCCGAAATTTTTACACCTCCTGCAATACAGTGGGGCATCTGGAAAAAACAAAAAACCACTATTTTTCCCAATTGAAAAATTAAGAGGGGGGTAATGGATGCCTCCCGGGCCTTGGGGATCCATCCCAAATCTCACAAAAAATTTGTACTTCCCGGTCCAGAGCCCTTCTCCATTCAGGACCCTGTGGGAGTACTGAACATAAATGCAATGTCTTTTCAAAAATAAAGTAATGTCCTCCAGGGAAACAAAAGGGTTGTGCATGAAAACCACAAGTGGGATATCCCCCTTAGAGTATAGCACAGTAAAGGTAAGTCCTTCCAGCAAAGGATTTGCAACTCCATTTTTCAGGGCAGTAAACAAATTCTGGCAAGCCGCCATAGAAGATAGCACCAGCACATACCTGCCTTCCCTCCTGAACTCCTGCAGGCATATTATATCGGACTTCCGAATCTTCAGGATGTCATAAAACACCATGTTGACCAAATATCCCAGGGAAAAATGCAACTTCTTATCTTCAGCGATTTCAATCCGGAATCCATTTTTGACCCGGCTATCACCGGTCCCAGAGAATTGAAGTCGGACTCCCATCGTCCACAACTCCAAGGATCTTCTCCCTGAATCCTCCTGGCTATCTCCCTAAAGCAGCAACCGGCTTAAGCCACCGAAGTGGCGATGCCGGAAGGCCAAGAGACAGCACTCAAGGTATCCAGGACACTTTGCACCTCGTCAGTGCAAAGCGGAGATCTGGTTTGGCTGTGTGAGAGGCGTCAGACCATTGTCCAAGAAATATCGTCACTCCTTGCGGAGATCAACATGCTAAGCATGCAGATGAGGAGACTTAAAGCCGCAATGCTCCTCTGGGAAATATGCTAATTATGCAAATTGTCTCTTCAGAGAGGAAGAGAGCTAGAACTCTAGTGCCACCTTTTGGAAGGTAGCAATCCTACAAGTCAATGTCGACCCTTTAACGAGCCTTATCACATGACCTAGGATAATAGCCAAACCAGAATCTCAATTTGCAGACACTGTGTTTCTTTTTTTTTTTTTTTTTTTTTAAACCATTCAGGTTAGTTATAAACAACTCAATATAAGCTTATCAACTTAAACGTCGTTGTTTCAACTCTCATCATCATGGTTCATATTTAATTCAGCATAACAAAAAAAGGTATATACAAAAGACGTCATAAACATCAATAAACATCACTAAAATTCACTGATATTTGATCAAGTGCTGCCATTTTTTAAATTTCCAAACGCCCTCTGCATCAGAACCACCACCGCCTTCACTATCTAATTTATAAATCAAGTATAATCTAGAAAGGATCAGCCCGACACACTTATTCACAGATAAATGCTTCTCTTTGAAAATTCCTAAATTCCTCACATCCCACAAACTCTGCATCACACAAGTCATAATTAACCATAGGATTCTATTTTTCACACGACCACATGCACCAATTCCAAACATTGCAACACGCCAGTCAATAAAACTCACCCCCGCTAATTCCTTACACAACCCACCTACACACTTCCACACACTGTACGCGTAATCACAGTCCCACATAGTATGCCACACAGTCTCACAACCACCACATCCTTCTCTCGGGCACACATCCGTTCTGGTCAGACCTCGTCTCTTCTGAACCTGTCGCACAGGCAAAATATTGTGCAAGGACATCCATACAATATCCCTTTGTCTATTAGACATCCCATGCGTTCCCAAACTCTTCCATGCAACCGAGACTTCATTCCCTCTCAAACCCACAATATTACTCTCCACATCATTCTTATGTATTATTTTCATCACCTTCTTAGCCATTCTAAAATCATTCATCGGCACACTCAGTAAATCATGCTTCCTCACAAACTTTTCAATCACCTCATACCAGACCGGACACTTGAAAGCAACAGGCACTCTAGCATCCCTCTTTCTCCAACACAAGCCATACAACATCCAACCAGCAGAATATCTTGCCATATAAGCTCCTTTATTTCCTTTATTCAACAAAATAACTACCGTTTTGATATACTGAAGCCCCAGAAAAATCTCAATGTTTGGAAAGGCCATGCCACCATGGTGACATGCCTTAAAAAGACTTTCTCTCTTAAGTTTTTCTATTTTACTACTCCAGAAAAAAGTAAAAACTAACTTTTCCACTCTTTTTATTTTCCTATTAGACGGTGGAAAAACTGTTGCAATAAAAAGCAGAATCGGAAGAATCACCGCTTTTATGACCAAAATCTTACCACTCAAGGTCAAGTCTCTCAGTCGCCAAAAATTTAACTTACGCTCTATGCGCAATCCACACTCCTCCCAGCTCTCCTTACCTTCCAGCTCCTTATTAAATAATACTCCCAGCACTTTGAGAGCACCCTCCTCACATTTAACCCCCTCCATTTTAACCCCATCATCCCCAAAACATTTAAAACTACATTTATTCCAATTCACTCTAAAACCAGACGCACCACAGAAAAACTCCAAAAGCAACTTAACTCTACTCATAGACGCAACACTTTCACTCACAACCACAACATCATCCATATATCCAAGAACTTTCACATGCTTTCCACCACTCCCCGGTACCAACAAACCTCGCGCCACTTTATCACGTCTCACCAAGCACAACAAAGGTTCAATCACACATACAAATAAGACAGGGGACATGGGACACCCCTGCCTTACACCAGACATAATATTCACTTTCTCACTCAACCATCCATTAACAAGAAACTCGCTTGACACACAATCATACAAAGACATTAACCCATTCACAAATTTTTTAGGAAATCCCATTCTCTCCAGAACTTTAAACAAAAAACACATGCGAGACCCTATCAAACGCTTTCTCAAAATCAATTGTCAGAACCATACACTTCTGTTTCCTTCCCATGCAGTCCCCAATCAAATCCCTTAATAACAATAAGTTATCACTCATACTTCTCCCAGGCACAGCACACACTTGATCCTCATCCACAACATTACCAATCACCTCACGCATACGATTCGCCAACAATTTGCTATAGATTTTGTAATCTGCATTCAGCAGCGTTATAGGTCTCCAATTCTCTAAACACTTTCTCTCACCTTTCTTATACACAAGCACAACCACCCCCTCCTTCATTGATTCACACAACTTACCATTCTCCCACATGTACTTACATATCTCAGTCAAATCAGCACCCAGGAAATCCCACGCTTTCACATAGAATTCTACCGGCAATCCGTCTTTCCCTGGTGTCTTATTCTTTTTAGCACTCTTCATCACGTTTTCTACTTCATCCATAATCACATCCTCATTCAAAATATCACATTCTTCACTACCCAACTTGTTTTCTAACCCATTCAGCACTTCTGAAACAAGACCAGAGTCAATCCATTTTTTATCATATAACTTGCTGTAGAACCTATTCACCTCCTTTATCACATTCTCACCTGACACAAGCAAACCGTTCCTATCCAGGACTTTATCCATATCAAACTTTCTCCCATTCATTTTCTTAAAAAAGAACCTTGTGCACTTTTCATCTTTCTCAAGATGTTCTATTTTGGTGCGATAGATGATTTCCTTTCCTTTCGCATCCATAACACGCTTTAGTTCACTCTTTGTCTCAGCCAGCTCATCAGACACATCCATCCCACTTTCTCCACACTTCCTTAACCAGTCTATACGCCTGTTTAAATCATTAAATCTTTCCCGATAAATAGCAGCTTTTTTATAGCCCCATTTTTTGAAGAATTTTTTGCAACACACCTTAACCCAGTCCCACCATTCCAGCACACACGCAAAATTCCTCTTACATACTCTCCACTCTTTATACTTTATTTTTAATTCATTCATCACATCCTCATCTTCTAACAACCTAACGTTCAGCTTCCAAACCCCACCCCCATACACACGGTCATCAATCACACTAAACACACCTCTCAAACACTCATGATCAGAAAAAGGTACAGCATTTTGTTCAAAATTCATACACAACATATTTTTGGAAAACAACATTTTATCTATTCTGGATGCAATACCACCCCTATCAGCATGGTATGTTGGCGGTGGTGGGATGCCAAATTTCAGAGCAGCAGCATCTAGAAGGGAAAATCAGAAATAAGATTGGATAACTTTTTACCAGTTATGTCACAATTCCCTTCTGTGATGCAATTAAAGTCTCCAACTAAAACTGTAGGCATTTTGCCTGGAAGAAACAAACTTAATTTTTCCAAAAGAGCCAGACGCTCCTTTTTCCCATCCTTTCCTGATGGACAGTACACATTAATAATTCTAGCCCGCCACCCCTATAGCTAACATGTGCAATTATACATCTACCCACCTCTACCACCGTGTAGCTATCTAAACTAATCTCCCTGTTACCCATTAATATCCCTACACCATCATTCCTATTAACACATGAGCCAGACCATACATGCTGACCGTAAGGCCAGTCCTTATCGCTTGGAGCGTCCTCAATCCCACATTCCTGAAGACAAAAGATGTGAGCATTCATCTGTTTAATGTAATCTAGGACGATTGCCCTCCTGGATTTAGATCTAATTTGTCTGACATTCAGGGACGCAATGCCCCAACCAGCTTGGGGAGCCATAACATGATGGTGTTATTTACATGACGACAAACAGGCCACTTCTTCTTCAGCCGTTTTCGTCTTCCATCTGGAACTGCAACTCCCCGAATCTGTTTACGTCTGCGGGAATGCCTAAAAAAACATTGGTGTCAGGAGAGAAGACATTCTGAGGGTAACTACGTTCACTCACCGGACTTAAACAATCTTCACCGGCGTCCGCCCAATCCGTTCTGGGCTTTTTACAGGAAGTTCCAGGCTCCTCCTCCTCCTCAGAGGGCCTTGCAAGAGTGAAGTCACCTTGATCTCCCAAACTGGTCAACTCCTCCTCAGTAGCTAACCAAGATATACTGGGGGTATTACCAAGAGAACCCTCCAACTCCCCCTCCCCACAGACATCAGACTGATGAGGGAGCTCACATTCAACCTCAGCAAGTTCCAAACCTGCCACCTCTGGGCTGGGAGTCTCCGTTTCGGGCAGGGCCTCCTCATGTGCATCCATGATTTCAGGTTCCTCAATAAGATCCGGGTCTGTAACCTGTGGAATGTCAACAACAGCAGCAGGGGGCACAGCTGCCCCACCTGTGACCTCAGCGTAAGACCTAGGACTGATACTGGCCTTACAATCCCGATACTTATGGCCCTCCTCACCACAAGCATTACACATAACAGGATTTGTGCAGTCTTTTGCCATATGGCCGGAACCATTGCAATTCCTACAAGTTGGCATGTCCTTGCAACTATCCTGGGTATGCCCGAAATTTTTACACCTCCTGCAATACAGTGGGGCATCTGGAAAAAAAAAAAAACACTATTTTTCCCAATTGAAAAATTAAGAGGGGGTAATGGATGCCTCCCGGGCCTTGGGGATCCATCCCAAATCTCACAAAAAATTTGTACTTCCCGGTCCAGAGCCCTTCTCCATTCAGGACCCTGTGGGAGTATGAACATAAATGCAATGTCTTTTCAAAAATAAAGTAATGTCCTCCAGGGAAACAAAAGGGTTGTGCATGAAAACCACAAGTGGGATATCCCCCTTGGAGTATAACACAGTAAAGCTAAGTCCTTCCAGCAAAGGATTTGCCACTCCATTTTTCAGGGCAGTAAACAAATTCTGGCAAGCCGCCATAGAAGATAGCACCAGCACATACCTGCCTTCCCTTCTGAACTCCTGCAGGCATATTATATCGGACTTCCGAATCTTCAGGATGTCATAAAACACCATGTTGACCAAATATCCCAGGGAAAAATGCAACTTCTTATCTTCAGCGATTTCAATCCGGAATCCATTTTTGACCCGGCTATCACCGGTCCCAGAGAATTGAAGGCGGACTCCCATCGTCCACAACTCCAAGGATCTTCTCCCTGAATCCTCCTGGCTATCTCCCTAAAGCAGCAACCGGCTTAAGCCACCGAAGTGGCGATGCCGGAAGGCCAAGAGACAGCACTCAAGGTATCCAGGACACTTTGCACCTCGTCAGTGCAAAGCGGAGAAATGGTTTGGCTGTGTGAGAGGCGTCAGACCATTGTCCAAGAAATATCGTCACTCCTTGCGGAGATCAACATGCTAAGCATGCAGATGAGGAGACTTAAAGCCGCAATGCTCCTCTGGGAAATATGCTAATTATGCAAATTGTCTCTTCAGAGAGGAAGAGAGCTAGAACTCTAGTGCCACCTTTTGGATTTGCACACAGTGTCTGCAAATTGAGATTCTGGTTTGGCTATTATCCTAGGTCATGTGATAAGGCTCGTTAAAGGGTCGACATTGACTTGTAGGATTGCTACCTTCCAAAAGGTGGCACTAGAGTTCTAGCTCTCTTCCTCTCTGAAGAGACAATTTGCATAATTAGCATATTTCCCAGAGGAGCATTGCGGCTTTAAGTCTCCTCATCTGCATGCTTAGCATGTTGATCTCCGCAAGGAGTGACGATATTTCTTGGACAATGGTCTGACGCCTCTCACACAGCCAAACCAGATCTCCGCTTTGCACTGACGAGGTGCAAAGTGTCCTGGATACCTTGAGTGCTGTCTCTTGGCCTTCCGGCATCGCCACTTCGGTGGCTTAAGCCGGTTGCTGCTTTAGGGAGATAGCCAGGAGGATTCAGGGAGAAGATCCTTGGAGTTGTGGACGATGGGAGTCCGACTTCAATTCTCTGGGACCGGTGATAGCCGGGTCAAAAATGGATTCCGGATTGAAATCGCTGAAGATAAGAAGTTGCATTTTTCCCTGGGATATTTGGTCAACATGGTGTTTTATGACATCCTGAAGATTCGGAAGTCCGATATAATATGCCTGCAGGAGTTCAGAAGGGAAGGCAGGTATGTGCTGGTGCTATCTTCTATGGCGGCTTGCCAGAATTTGTTTACTGCCCTGAAAAATGGAGTGGCAAATCCTTTGCTGGAAGGACTTACCTTTACTGTGTTATACTCCAAGGGGGATATCCCACTTGTGGTTTTCATGCACAACCCTTTTGTTTCCCTGGAGGACATTACTTTATTTTTGAAAAGACATTGCATTTATGTTCAGTACTCCCACAGGGTCCTGAATGGAGAAGGGCTCTGGACCGGGAAGTACAAATTTTTTGTGAGATTTGGGATGGATCCCCAAGGCCCGGGAGGCATCCATTACCCCCCTCTTAATTTTTCAATTGGGAAAAATAGTGGTTTTTTGTTTTTTCCAGATGCCCCACTGTATTGCAGGAGGTGTAAAAATTTCGGGCATACCCAGGATAGTTGCAAGGACATGCCAACTTGTAGGAATTGCAATGGTTCCGGCCATATGGCAAAAGACTGCACAAATCCTGTTATGTGTAATGCTTGTGGTGAGGAGGGCCATAAGTATCGGGATTGTAAGGCCAGGATCAGTCCTAGGTCTTACGCTGAGGTCACAGGTGGGGCAGCTGCGCCCCCTGCTGCTGTTGTTGACATTCCACAGGTTACAGACCCGGATCTTATTGAGGAACCTGAAATCATGGATGCACATGAGGAGGCCCTGCCCGAAACGGAGACTCCCAGCCCAGAGGTGTCAGGTTTGGAACTTGCTGAGGTTGAATGTGAGCTCCCTCATCAGTCTGATGTCTGTGGGGAGGGGGAGTTGGAGAGTTCTCTTGGTAATACCCCCAGTATATCTTGGTTAGCTACTGAGGAGGAGTTGACCAGTTGTGGAGATCAAGGTGACTTCACTCTTGCAAGGCCCTCTGAGGAGGAGGAGGAGCCTGGAACTTCCTGTAAAAAGCCCAGAACGGATTGGGCGGACGCCGGTGAAGATTGTTTAAGTCCGGTGAGTGAACGTAGTTACCCTCAGAATGTCTTCTCTCCTGACACCAATGTTTTTTTAGGCATTCCCGCAGACGTAAACAGATTCGGGGAGTTGCAGTTCCAGATGGAAGACGAAAACGGCTGAAGAAGAAGTGGCCTGTTTGTCGTCATGTAAATAACACCATCATGTTATGGCTCCCCAAGCTGGTTGGGGCATTGCGTCCCTGAATGTCAGACAAATTAGATCTAAATCCAGGAGGGCAGTCGTCCTAGATTACATTAAACAGATGAATGCTCACATCTTTTGTCTTCAGGAATGTGGGATTGAGGACGCTCCAAGCGATAAGGACTGGCCTTACGGTCAGCATGTATGGTCTGGCTCATGTGTTAATAGGAATGATGGTGTAGGGATATTAATGGGTAACAGGGAGATTAGTTTAGATAGCTACACGGTGGTAGAGGTGGGTAGATGTATAATTGCACATGTTAGCTATAGGGGGTGGCGGGCTAGAATTATTAATGTGTACTGTCCATCAGGAAAGGATGGGAAAAAGGAGCGTCTGGCTCTTTTGGAAAAATTAAGTTTGTTTCTTCCAGGCAAAATGCCTACAGTTTTAGTTGGAGATTTTAATTGCATCACAGAAGGGAATTGTGACATAACTGGTAAAAAGTTATCCAATCTTATTTCTGATTTTTCCCTTCTAGATGCTGCTGCTCTGAAATTTGGCATCCCACCACCGCCAACATACCATGCTGATAGGGGTGGTATTGTATCCAGAATAGATAAAATGTTGTTTTCCAAAAATATGTTGTGTATGAATTTTGAACAAAATGCTGTACCTTTTTCTGATCATGAGTGTTTGAGAGGTGTGTTTAGTGCGATTGATGACCGTGTGTATGGTGGTGGGGTTTGGAAGCTGAACGTTAGGTTGTTAGAAGATGAGGATGTGATGAATGAATTAAAAATAAAGTATAAAGAGTGGAGAGTATGTAAGAGGAATTTTGCGTGTGTGCTGGAATGGTGGGACTGGGTTAAGGTGTGTTGCAAAAAATTCTTCAAAAAATGGGGCTATAAAAAAGCTGCTATTTATCGGGAAAGATTTAATGATTTAAACAGGCGTATAGACTGGTTAAGGAAGTGTGGAGAAAGTGGGATGGATGTGTCTGATGAGCTGGCTGAGACAAAGAGTGAACTAAAGCGTGTTATGGATGCGAAAGGAAAGGAAATCATCTATCGCACCAAAATAGAACATCTTGAGAAAGATGAAAAGTGCACAAGGTTCTTTTTTAAGAAAATGAATGGGAGAAAGGTTGATATGGATAAAGTCCTGGATAGGAACGGTTTGTGTGTGTCAGGTGAGAATGTGATAAAGGAGGTGAATAGGTTCTACAGCAAGTTATATGATAAAAAATGGATTGACTCTGGTCTTGTTTCAGAAGTGCTGAATGGGTTAGAAAACAAGTTGGGTAGTGAAGAATGTGATATTTTGAATGAGGATGTGATTATGGATGAAGTAGAAAACGTGATGAAGAGTGCTAAAAAGAATAAGACACCAGGGAAAGACGGATTGCCGGTAGAATTCTATGTGAAAGCGTGGGATTTCCTGGGTGCTGATTTGACTGAGATATGTAAGTACATGTGGGAGAATGGTAAGTTGTGTGAATCAATGAAAGAGGGGGTGGTTGTGCTTGTGTATAAGAAAGGTGAGAGAAAGTGTTTAGAGAATTGGAGACCTATAACGCTGCTGAATGCAGATTACAAAATCTATAGCAAATTGTTGGCGAATCGTATGCGTGAGGTGATTGGTAATGTTGTGGATGAGGATCAGGTGTGTGCGGTGCCTGGGAGAAGTATGAGTGATAACTTATTGTTATTAAGGGATTTGATTGGGGACTGCATGGGAAGGAAACAGAAGTGTATGGTTCTGACAATTGATTTTGAGAAAGCGTTTGATAGGGTCTCGCATGTGTTTTTGTTTAAAGTTCTGGAGAGAATGGGATTTCCTAAAAAATTTGTGAATGGGATAATGTCTTTGTATGATTGTGTGTCAAGCGAGTTTCTTGTTAATGGATGGTTGAGTGAGAAAGTGAATATTATGTCTGGTGTAAGGCAGGGGTGTCCCATGTCCCCTGTCTTATTTGTATGTGTGATTGAACCTTTGTTGTGCTTGGTGAGACGTGATAAAGTGGTGCGAGGTTTGTTGGTACCGGGGAGTGGTGGAAAGCATGTGAAAGTTCTTGGATATATGGATGATGTTGTGGTTGTGAGTGAAAGTGTTGCGTCTATGAGTAGAGTTAAGTTGCTTTTGGGAGTTTTTCTGTGGTGCGTCTGGTTTTAGAGTGAATTGGAATAAATGTAGTTTTAAATGTTTTGGGGATGATGGGGTTAAAATGGAGGGGGTTAAATGTGAGGAGGGTGCTCTCAAAGTGCTGGGAGTGTTATTTAATAAGGAGCTGGAAGGTAAGAAGAGCTGGGAGGAGTGTGGATTGCGCATAGAGCGTAAGTTAAATTTTTGGCGACTGAGAGACTTGACCTTGAGTGGTAAGATTTTGGTCATAAAAGCGGTGATTCTTCCGATTCTGCTTTTTATTGCAACAGTTTTTCCACCATCTAATAGGAAAATAAAAAGAGTGGAAAAGTTAGTCTTTACTTTTTTCTGGAGTAGTAAAATAGAAAAACTTAAGAGAGAAAGTCTTTTTAAGGCATGTCACCATGGTGGCATGGCCTTTCCAAACATTGAGATTTTTCTGGGGCTTCAGTATATCAAAACGGTAGTTATTTTGTTGAATAAAGGAAATAAAGGAGCTTATATGGCAAATTATTCTGCTGGTTGGATGTTGTATGGCTTGTGTTGGAGAAAGAGGGATGCTAGAGTGCCTGTTGCTTTCAAGTGTCCGGTCTGGTATGAGGTGATTGAAAAGTTTGTGAGGAAGCATGATTTACTGAGTGTGCCGATGAATGATTTTAGAATGGCTAAGAAGGTGATGAAAATAATACATAAGAATGATGTGGAGAGTAATATTGTGGGTTTGAGAGGGAATGAAGTCTCGGTTGCATGGAAGAGTTTGGGAACGCATGGGATGTCTAATAGACAAAGGGATATTGTATGGATGTCCTTGCACAATATTTTACCTGTGCGACAGGTTCAGAAGAGACGAGGTTTGACCAGAACGGAAGTGTGCCCGAGAGAAGGTTGTGGTGGATGTGAGACTGTGTGGCATACTATGTGGGACTGTGATTACGCGTACAGTGTGTGGAAGTGTGTAGGTGGGTTGTGTAAGGAATTAGCGGGGGTGAGTTTTATTGACTGGCGTGTTGCAATGTTTGGAATTGGTGCATGTGGTCGTGTGAAAAATAGAATCCTATGGTTAATTATGACTTGTGTGATGCAGAGTTTGTGGGATGTGAGGAATTTAGGAATTTTCAAAGAGAAGCATTTATCTGTGAATAAGTGTGTCGGGCTGATCCTTTCTAGATTATACTTGATTTATAAATTAGATAGTGAAGGCGGTGGTGGTTCTGATGCAGAGGGCGTTTGGAAATTTAAAAAATGGCAGCACTTGATCAAATATCAGTGAATTTTAGTGATGTTTATTGATGTTTATGACGTCTTTTGTGTATACTTTTAGTTTGTTATGCTGAATTAAATATGAACCATGATGATGAGAGTTGAAACAACGACGTTTAAGTTGATGAGCTTATATTGAGTTGTTTATAACTAACCTGAATGGTTTTAAAAAAAAAAAAAAAAAAAAAAAAAAGAAACACAGTGTCTGCAAATTGAGATTCTGGTTTGGCTATTATCCTAGGTCATGTGATAAGGCTCGTTAAAGGGTCGACATTGACTTGTAGGATTGCTACCTTCCAAAAGGTGGCACTAGAGTTCTAGCTCTCTTCCTCTCTGAAGAGACAATTTGCATAATTAGCATATTTCCCAGAGGAGCATTGCGGCTTTAAGTCTCCTCATCTGCATGCTTAGCATGTTGATCTCCGCAAGGAGTGACGATATTTCTTGGACAATGGTCTGACGCCTCTCACACAGCCAAACCAGATCTCCGCTTTGCACTGACGAGGGGCTGAACCCGAAACACAGTGTCTGCAAATTGAGATTCTGGTTTGGCTATTATCCTAGGTCATGTGATAAGGCTCGTTAAAGGGTCGACATTGACTTGTAGGATTGCTACCTTCCAAAAGGTGGCACTAGAGTTCTAGCTCTCTTCCTCTCTGAAGAGACAATTTGCATAATTAGCATATTTCCCAGAGGAGCATTGCGGCTTTAAGTCTCCTCATCTGCATGCTTAGCATGTTGATCTCCGCAAGGAGTGACGATATTTCTTGGACAATGGTCTGACGCCTCTCACACAGCCAAACTAGATCTCCGCTTTGCACTGACGAGGGGCTGAACCCCGAAACACAGTGTCTGCAAATTGAGATTCTGGTTTGGCTATTATCCTAGGTCATGTGATAAGGCTCGTTAAAGGGTCGACATTGACTTGTAGGATTGCTACCTTCCAAAAGGTGGCACTAGAGTTCTAGCTCTCTTCCTCTCTGAAGAGACAATTTGCATAATTAGCATATTTCCCAGAGGAGCATTGCGGCTTTAAGTCTCCTCATCTGCATGCTTAGCATGTTGATCTCCGCAAGGAGTGACGATATTTCTTGGACATGGATTCATGTCATTCTATATCAATTAAGGAATCTGCGTCTCTGACCTTCTAGGGGCATCAAAAAACACACACCAGACCCAATCAGAGGGTAATAAAACTCTTCCTTATCTATGATCTGTTCCAATATTTATGTTCATTCCTCTGCCATAATGACAGTTCTGCTTCACGTCACTTGTCTTACCTATTGCACTATTCCTGTGTCCTCTTGTGTATATATATATATATGTGTGATTCTTCAGTTTTTGTTTTAGTCTTTGCCTGATGAAGAGACCGGAGTAGTCTCGAAAGCTTGCAATTTGTTACCATCTTTTCAGTTAGCCATTAAAAGGTATCAACCACTGAGGACTCTCAAGTCTAAATATTTTTCTATCTACTGGCTAACACGGTACGAAGATACACATCTTTCCTATATTTGTGATACTGAGTAATTCTCATCATTCCTGTGGTTCCTGTATGATCCGTTGTCTGAATATGGCTGTTGATAACAACTCCCAGTATCTCCTTACCATTGTTAAGGACAAACTGGGAGTTGTATGGTTGTAGGTTCATGTAATACAATTGTTTATGGGGCTGACTTCATATTGAAATTGATCATTGTACTAAGCTTGGTTCTTGTATTTAAGTACACTTGATTATAGGCACATATTCATGTACTTATGGTGGTTCTTTTGACGTATTCATGTACTGATGGAGATTCTGGTGACGTATTAATTTACTGATCGTGGTTCTGGTGACGTAATCAAGTACTGATGGTGGGTATGTTGATGTAATCATGTACTGATGATGGATCTAGTGATGCATTCATGTACTAATGGTGGTTCTTGTGACGTATTTATGTACTGGTTATAGTGATGTATTTCTGGTGACGTTCATGTACTCATGGTGCCTCTGGTGATGAATTTATTCACTGATGATGTTTCCAGTGCCATGTCCATGTACTATGATAGATCTGGCTCTGGTGCTCTACTTATGTACTGATGATGATTTTTGGCTTTGTATTCATGTACTGATGCTGGTTCTCCTGATGAATATATCACCAGAATCATCTTCACTACAAGAATACAGCACCAGAATAACCGTCACTACATGAATATTTCACCAGAACCACCTTCAGTTTTGTGCAAGTTGTATTTGTCTAATGACGGACGCAAAAAACGTCAGACGTATCCCTTTATATATGATGGAGGTCTGTTTATTTTCCATTAGGGTATTTGCCAAAAGCTGGACACCTTAATTGAAACCAAATGGCCCTGATTATAGTTACGCTTTATTCGTTTCCATGACTGTCCATGGGTTCTACATTTAAAATATAGGACATCAGGGATGAATATCACTATTTTTTCCCCATGTATTGTATAAATGGTCAAAAAAGATTGATTCTATATCTAACTTTGAAATTGCATTCCTGTTAAGTGGCATGACTAAAGTACACCACTTTTTTATACTTTTGATGATTTTTTTTGTGAAAAAGGTAACAATTCTATTGGACATGGTCATCAGAGTTTGTTACCTAACTCGTGGCAGGGGAAGGGGGGATGTGCATTAGGGGTCCTGTTACCTTAGTCTCTAAGCCATCAATCCTTTATATTAACGAAAATAGTCAGCACCGCATTCACACCAGAACCCTGTATCCACAATGTTCAGTCACCTCGCTCCGAGCATTATCACGTGAACTCATGGGTGCCAACCCAATTTGAACAGTCCAAATAATCCAATACAAAAATAGAAAAAAGGGTGGCACTCGCCGATCTAAAATCCAGACTTTATTAGTACAACCCTAAAACATCTTCAAACAGGCAGGATGAGAATGAATGGACAAGGATCGGACGACGACCGTTTCGTGCACCTGCACTTCTACTGGTTCACGCAGGTGCACAAAACGGTCGTCGTCCGATCATTGTCCATTCGTTCTCATCCTGCCTGTTTGAAGATGTTTTCAGCTTGTACTAATAAAGTCTGGATTTTAGATCGGTGAGTGCCACCCTTTTTTTCTATTTTTGTATTGGATTCTAAGCCATTCCTCTGCTTTGGGGTGGGGGACGCCATTGGCTTCATCTGCCTAGGGCACC
Source organism: Oophaga sylvatica (assembly GCA_033576555.1). Classification (NCBI taxonomy): domain Eukaryota; kingdom Metazoa; phylum Chordata; class Amphibia; order Anura; family Dendrobatidae; genus Oophaga; species Oophaga sylvatica. The sequence goes on from JARQOD010000007.1 coordinate 63,110,096, forward strand.
AAAATACTTTGTCTTGGCTCTGAATTGCAGTGCCAAGATAGACTATCGAACTTGGTTTTATTCAGTTTGGAAAAAAAGAGATGTTATGAGTGATCTAATCCCTAGGGGCATTTCCTCTGTTTAGCAGAAAGAAGGGATGTTAAACCAGAAATGTACTATGATTATCAGATTATCATAGTCCCGAGTTAATTTGATCACAAACCTTGTTGTACCCTCTGATGTTGTTATGAGCGCTTATTGTTAGGAATGCTAAGTGTTGACAACCCTGTAATGGCAATATTAGTTGTCAGGTGAATCAGCGAGCTTTCCTGCAGATCAGGATTTAACTCAGAAGTTTATATTGAATAATTATTATTGTTTTTTTAAGCTCTTTCTAAGCAAAATATAGGAATAAATAGCATTTTATTATATTTGTGACATAAACAATCTTTATATTATTTTATTATTTTTCACATTTTTTTAAATAGCTAATTTATTTTCTATAGAAACATTCCAGTTTCCTTTACCTGGTTTCTCTATGACATCCCTGGTATTTAATAGGAAACCGAGCAGGCTGAGAAGGCCTTGTGCATGTACTGAAAGATTTTAATAGCATCTTCACATCTGAGAGCCGAGCACAAGCTGTTTCTGTGATCAATTAGAAAATTAGATATTTAAAGCAGATAATTACAGAGCATGTTTACACTCCCTTTTAGCAACCGATTCAACAAACCTGCGGCAGCTCAGTGCTTGGACTGCCACCTACTGGTCACTGGATGCTGCTTTTACTGATGCACACGCCATTGACACTGAGGTTTCTAACCACTGAAGTCTGCGTCTTTTTCTACTAATATGATTATACTTTGTGTTTTATGTTTAGTTGACCTTGAATCACTTTTGCATCTCATATATTTGCACCAAACATTTTAATTCACGTGCAACCTGTGCACAGGGTAAAACACCTAAAAAATAACTGGCAAAAAAGATTTAGACAAAAAGTCTATCATTGTATATATTAGTTAGTTTTCCTTTATTAGCAACTTTCTGAAAATTACTCTAAAAATAATGAAATATACCGGCAGACACACATTTCAGTGCACTTACCAAAATGTTTAACTTAGTGGTTTTGGACAAAGATGTTTTTAACTTTATGTTAAACAAACTATTGAATATAATAAAAAAAAAGTTTTGTAAAAGCCTAAAGCCTCCTTTGTATCTCTTTAGTACAGTGACAATTTGTTAGTTTAGTAGACAACCCATGTTAGTTCATTTGTCCCTAGTGATCAGCCTTGATTTGCATGGGACAGATCAAAAATATATTGGCACTTTGTATAAAACAAAAAAAGGGGGAAAACAGTTGATTGTGGATCTCTGAATGATCCAATGTTGTCCTAAATGACTAATGATGATAAATATAATCCACCTGTGTGTAATCAAATCTCTGTATAAATGCACCTGCTCTGTGATAGTCTCAGGGTTCTGTTTGAAGCACAGAGAGCATCATGAAGACCAAGGAACACAACAGGCAGGTCCGTGATACTGTTGTGGAGAAGTTTAAAGCTGGATTTGGATACAAAATGATTTCCAAAACTTTAAACATCCCAAGGAGCACTGTGCAAACGATCATATTGAAATGGAAGGAATATCATACCACTGCAAATCTACCAAGACCCGGCCGTCCCTCTAAACTTTCATCTCAAACAAGGAGAAGACTGTAAAGGCAACACAGCTCATCACCCTGGACACACCATCCCCACTGTCAAACATGGTGGTGGCAGCATCATGGTATGGGCCTGCTTTTCTTCAGCAGGGACAGGGAAGATGGTTAAAATTGATGGGAAGATGGATGGAGCCAAATACAGAACCATTCTTGAAGAAAACCTGTTGGAGTCTGCAAAAGACCTGAGACTGGGATGAAGATTTGTCTTCCAACAAGACAATGATCCCAAACATAAAGCAAAATCTACAATGGAATGGTTCACAAATAAACGTATCCAGGTGTTAGAATGGCCAAGTCAAAGTCCAGACCTGAATCCAATCGAGAATCTGTGGAAAGAGCTGAAAACTGCTGCTCACAAACGATCTCCATCCAACCTCACTGAGCTCGAGCTGTTTGCCAAGGAAGAATGGGCAAGAATTTGAGTCTCTGGATGTACAAAACTGATAGAGACATACCCCAAGCGATTGCAGCTGTAATCGCAGCAAAAGGTGGCGTAACAAAGTATTAAGTTAAAGGGGCCTGATAATATTGTACGCCCCACTTTTCAGTTTTTGTATTTCCACATAAATTTAAAATAACCAATAAATTTTGTTCAACTTCACAATTGTGTCCCACTTGTTGTTGATTTTTCACCAAAAATTTACATTTGGTATCTTTATGTTTGAAGCATAATATGTGGGAAAAGGTTGAAAAGTTCCAGGGAGCCGAATACTTTCTCAAGGCACTGTATTACTGATTATGCATCATTATGTGGTATGTGTTATCTTTATGGCTTCTACCTTTACCTATACTCCATGGGCGGACATGCCATTGGTGCAACCTGTCCAGTTGAAAAGGGGCCCAATAGATTAGAATAACCCCCTGTGGTCTTAAGAGCAGTAGCTTACTATAAATATGAATGCATGTAAGGGCGGGAGCTAATAAACTTCATAACTCAATTACTGGTGGTTATTGGAGAGAAATAATTAGCTTTGTCATTGTGATGGATAGAAGGGAGTCCTCTAATGTCTGAGATAAGAAAAAAAGACAGAATGCCGCTCTACTAAGGTAGTAAGCTGCTAAAGCGTGATATGTAGAAATAAAACACTCAAATAGTGAGGGTCTCACCTAGTATGGTGGGGGTACGACAGGCACAACATTGTTGAGGGCTACGGGTATGGGGAATTGCTTTTTGGAAACAAGATGGAGGAAATCTCCATCTGCATAGACCGATATTTGGAAGTGCCAATCCATAGATGAATTAGTGTTACTTTTTCCTGCATCGCGTCCACTCTCTTGTCTGTATCCACCACTGGAGTACTAAATAATCAACAGCAAAACTCAAGATAAATATGGAAGAAAAAAAACAATTTTATGACCTTAGGTGCTAAATTCCTCGATCATAGAACAAAAGTAAACCTGTCATCTTAGGTTTCCCTCTAGTTGACTTGTATGTCACTGTTGCTTTTTCCTTACTCTGTAACTTACAGATCAACTCTGTTGAAATTTCTATTCTTTTTACAGAGGTTTCTTGTACAGTGTGGGTGTATTCGATAATGCATCAACATTTAGTTAACCTCATTCTTATGGTTTTTTTTGAACATTCATTCATCCCAACTGGAAATAGGAGAAAACTTTTTTTTTCTTGGTTCAGTCTTTTTATTGAAATTTGGTGTACAATTTCTTTACAATATTACCAGTAATTACTATCAAACAGGAGTTTCATGCCTAGTTCCAAACTAAATACAAATGTTCAATCTATAGTTTGGGGTTCAAATCGCTTTCTGGCGTTCTATTGAACGTTCAATTGAAGTTGATTAAAAATGTAATTTTAACATCCAATGTGCAAAATGGAGGGATATGTTCTTAAAGTGACCGTCCACTTTTTAACAGTAAGTTAAGGCACATAGTTCAGTTTTCTTACATATGGAGCTTCAAATCACTTGTCAAACTTGTCATCCCACCAGGTTGAAAAAATTCTCTAGACATTGACATATGAGAAGAGTCTAATGTTAATAAAGTCAAAAAACTAATTTTTTTAAAATTTTTTCCCAAGTAATTCACACCTTTCCTACTATATTGCACTCCTTGTCATGTTGGGTGAGCAGCAGCACCGTGCCATGTACCATATCCTTCTAGACGAGCCAGGCTCAGACTAAGGACCATATTCATCAAAAACACGTTGCCTGGGCAGGTTTGCGTTATTTCTCTGCCATTACATTCATTTTTTTGCATATTGTTCTCAGCCACCTATGTTTTTAACATGAACTAAAAATTAATTTTTTTATGGAAGACAAGAAGTGGTTGCTCTTACGTGGATCCTTTATACCGTTGAAGAATGGTATTTCTGTGTACTGGATAGGTGAGCTGGTTTTGCTTCGGTCTCACTACTCAACATGTGATAGCTGTCCGGTCCCATCATCTCCATACACATGAACACTTCTCTCGGCTGAGTATTGGTATTTTCAATGGGGAGAGAGAAGAAAAACGCTGCTCTACAGCTTTGGCAATGGCTTATATCCCAGGGAACAAAAAGGTATTTGTCTTCACACTGCTCAACTCTTACCAAATAAGATAGTAGGAAAGTTCAAATACCCCAATGCCCACAAGATTATCGATTATTCTTGCCGATGGAAGGTTGGGCTGAATTTAATCTAAATTCTGTTCTTTTCCAGGATCTTCTTTTTTGTCAAAGTAGCAAAATCTAAGTACACATTCACCTCTTCTTCTTTGACAAGAATAGAAAAAAGGATAGGTCATAAAACTTGGCTGCCATCACCAGGGCATATCAATGTGATGGAGAAGAAAGCAAGGAAGCAGCTGCGTAGGCCGGGCACAGCGCAGGGGTGAAGGACATTCACATGGGGCACAGCAGTAATACAAGGGGGTGCCATCACTGTCACAAGTCATTTGCATTGCAGAAGTATTGTTATTAGTAAAGGCTCTTAAGGTTTGTATGCATTATTTTTTATGAGTTAACCCTTTTAACTAATACAAATCTGACAGCCTGTAGCCACCACTAGAGGGAGCTTTGAGGGAACTCAGTGCTAATAAACATGTGCAAAGTAAGCTTTCCCTTCTATTTGTATCCAGAGCAATGATGATTTTGTATATGCTAAAGATTTTAAGATATAATAGGAAAAGTTTATTAATAAATTAATCAGCACAGAATTAAGTACCTATTTAGATTAAAAAGACAAATATAATAATTATCAAAGCTGACTAGTTTACACTTAATATATAATTAGCATACTAATACACCTAGCCCTTAAATTTGCTCATGATTTTCATGATCTGATTGTAAAATCAAATTACCATTCAAATTCTAAATCAATTATCTAAATGTCATGTTCATAGCAACATTAAAGGGGATGTCGAGTGAAAATAAGTTAGCACCCAGTTAGGAGTCCAACTGCTAGGACCCGCACCGATTGGTAGAATGGGGAATTTTAATTCCTGATGTCGCACTTTTATCCCCATTACAAAATGGAGTGGCAGGTCAGACGCCTGACCGTTGCTTCAATAATTCTCTATGGGGCTGCCAGAAAAAGTCGACTGCTGCACTTGGCCGCTGTATAGGGAATGACTAGAGCAGCGGTCAAGCATGCCAACTATCCACTGCCGCTCTATTCTAAGGAGGATAGAATTTCCCCACTATGCCAATCGGATGGACCCCCACTGATCAACAATCATGTAGATAGGTGATAATTTGTTTTCACTGGACAAGCAATTTAAAGGGAATCCGTCACCAGGTTTTGCTACCTCATCGGAGAGCAGGACAATATAGAAAAAGAGACCCTGAGTCCAATGATGTATCACTTAGTTCACTGGGTGCAGCAGTTGTGACGCAATCAGAGTTCTTAGATGTAGAATGCAGCAGAGCTGAGAAAGCTAACCCCGCCCACACCAGGCTTTCTATGTACATAGTCTATTGAGAGTGAGCTGCTTATCACAGGAGGGGGCGTGGTTGGTCTAGCAGTGTAAGTAAACAACAGCACAAAGCCTAATAAGTGACACATCACTAAAATCTATGTTTCAGTCTTTATCTCCTGCTGTCTCCAGATTACATAGCAAAAACCTGCTGACGGATTCCCTTTAAGGATTATTCCTTCATCTACAGTGCAGTAATAATTATTACTTATCTTTCACAATAGATCTTTCTGTGGAAGCTTTTCCCTTGTATGACAACAACAACAGGGATTTCATTAAATTTACTTTATTCAATTTATTGTGTTGTATAATATATATTATGCCAGTTCTATATTTTATTCTATTTTAAGGGGTTGTCCAGATTTTGCATAATGATACCCTTTCAAGGATAAATTATCAACATGAGGTGGGTGAAGGTCAAACATTTAGCACCCCCACCAGTAAGCTTCAACTCTCCTTAGTTGGAGCTGCACAGCTCTGTAAACTGTGTAGTGGTCATTATCAGGTACTGCAGCTCAGCTCTCATTCACTTCAATAGGAAGTGATTAGACTCCTCAAAACATTGCTCCAGTAGTGAGAAATCATGTTTTGAAGTTGTATCTGGAAGTGCATTGTCGCGTGAGGATGCACTTACAGCTTCTCAGCCCAGGCTGTATTTCCTTCCTGGCAGCACCCTCTCATTGCTGACTGACAGGTCATTTACTATGGTACACAGCCAATTACCTGTCAATCATCCAGGGGAGAGTGCTGCTAGGAAGGAAATACAGCGTGAGGCTGAGGAGCTGTAAGTGCACCTCCACGCCACAATGCACTTCCAGGCACAACTTCACAATATGATTTCTCGCTGCTATAGCAGTGCTTTAGGGTCATAACGGGATTGATTGACTTTTAAAGAGCTACACATTTAAATAAATTATTTTTTTTCAGGGGGGTGGTTAAAGTTTGACACATTCCCTTCAACCTAATCCTATTTTTTGGGTAATATAATATTTCAATTTTCATATTTTTTGAACGTTGAGGGTCATTCATTGGATCACATTGTGAATATAGTCAGTTTACTTCTGCCAAAATCTATAATATGTGAAAGATGGAATATATATTAAAAAGGCTGATGATTAGTAACTGATGTACGTAAAAAAAAAAGTAGAAAATGATCTAAAAAACCTCTAAACTGTACGTACCTCCTGCCAAGGGTCTCATAAAAACTACATTACTACAACTATATGAATGCCTTTGATGGCTAAATACAATGTTAATTTTTTTGCTGCGCACCGAAGATGTGAGCACAGTTATATTTTCTATGCATCATTGCAATAGCAGTGTGTTTCTCTAATGATTGCTAATATGTGCAGCAAATGTCATCTAGGGTTACAGACATGAGTAGAAAATATTTAGACTGAAGTCCTCATGTTGATCCTTAATGGCTAACTGAAGATGGTACCGACATGATAGGTGAGTCCTGCATGTACATCACTATAGTAATCCCCTATATATTAACCTTATTGACCGCAGATTCCTATGAACATAAATAGCCCTTATCCTGTATCGAATACATTTCCTAATACATTTTCTGACATCTATATCTCTCCGGCAGCTAAATAAGAAAAAAAAGAATTCCAAATATGAAATATTAATTTTTTTCCACAGCCTCCAAATAAAAATAAAATAAAAAAAAACAAAAGCAAAATAAATGTTTCAAAAGGATATAATGTAATGATAGAACACACCATCATGGAGGATAAAATTAAAATGACCTTTTAAAAACATTTCCATTTATTGATTTCCGACGACTTTTTATCTTCCAAAGAATGTTCAGATAGCTTGTGAAAATACCACCTTGTACCGGAACGCGAGTCCAAACAATTTCTATTTGCCGGCGTGTCAACACAGAAAGATTGAATAAGCTTCACCTAAGTGAAAAAAAAAAAAAAAGAGGTAAAAAAAAAAAATAAAACCTCTTATCTGGTTTCCAAAGACAGAGAAAAAAAAAAAACAAGAGCTTCTTATTAAAGTGCATTTTAGGTACTTGACATGACGCATCTAGTCAGACGTAAATAATGACAGACGGAAACTATCATGAGAGCTCTGAAGCGTCAACGTGCTGCCATCATTTTGCTTCTAAGCTTGCATAGCTAGCAGGTTTCAGCCCCGTGGGCCGAGAGATCATTTAAAAAGCAAATTCTAATGATTCTACCCTCTGTAACAGTCAGCTGAATTGGCATCGAGCTTGCAAGCACTGGCCGAGAAAGACAAAACAGTGGTTGCCTTCAGATATCGTAGATTTGCATGATACTTTTATGACTGTGTCTACATAGTATGCTTCAGTGGGGAATAGCTAAAATCTTTTTTTTTTTTTTTATTTTGTTTTCAACATTTTATCTTAAAACATCAGTATGGCATTGATGGTGATGGTATGACCCAGAGACACAAAAACTGGATTGGTTTCAAATAATCAGATTTACATTCCTTCTGTAATGAATGTGGAATGACAGCACAATTTTGCAGTTGTAGCTTGCAAATAAAAAAAAAAGAGTTTTTTTTTTTTTTTTTTTGCTGTTAACTAGATTTTGTTAGCCAGGCCCTGGATAAAAGCACTTACACGTTTATTTGTTAAGGCAGTGACTTTCTCGTATACTGCTGGGAACTGATGTGCAATAACATAATAGCATTATCACTTAGCAAATAAACCAGTAGCTTTTCTTGAGCTCAATTAAGGTACAAGGGCTCTCGGAAAGAAAGAGAACACAAAGAGAGGGTACTTGATCAAAAAGCTAAGTGTTCCATTTGTTAAAGGTCCATCCTATTGAACTGCCTGTTATTCATTGTGTTTCGCTTTGTTCTCTCTCCCATACTCCATGTATCCTGATTTTTCCAATTGCTATCTAGGAAAAAAAAAAGTGCTTATACAGGGGTATTTACCTGCCAACTACAGATATGCACAAACTCTATCAACAAATCAATTACCTTTGATCGGTCATTTGGTGTTTGCCAATGAAACTGAACATCTTAAAGGTCATTGAGATTTCTATTATTTACCAGCACCATGAAGCATATCATCAGAATCTTACTACAGGAGGTAATTGCATGTCATCACTCTAAAAACCATTTCCAGAACTAAAAATTTTAGGATAACAAATATTTAAGCAGTAGTTTATAGCACAGGTTGCAGCTTGAAAAAGTACAGAAGTAACAGTCCTATCTGGGCATGAGAGCAGCCAAAAGTTATTTTACAACATAAAAAGCTATAATCATGGCACTCCCTGATGAAGCTAATGCGCGAAACGCACATTATGGTGCTAGGCAGTGTGGTTCTTCAAATGGTACTTTAATTATGATACTTTATGGGGAGTGCTGGTGAGTACTAGTACAAATGCACATTGCACTTTACTTTGACGCTCTGGTTAAGGGTCTATTTTGTGTATAAATTACTTGATATCACATTACCTTGGTCTGGTCGGAGTTTCAGTAAAGAGTCTTTGCATGAATTGACTAACTAACTAATGAATTAACTATAATGCAAGGATGTTCATGGTTCCCTGATTAGTGCGGGGTCTGATTGATTTGGTGCAAGGACTTTAAAACTGTCCCTTATTTTTTATCTATTTATTATTCATCTAATTATTTATTATTCTTGTTGCCATGTTGTGAAAAAGGATGGAATGACCTTTTTTTTTAACTTATTTTCATTTAAGATAAAAGAGTCATGCACAGGAAGCTTACAGGGGTTTTCCACTTTTGGGGATTTTTTTTCTATAATTTAAATACATGTATTTAAAGTCTAATAATAATTTTTGTAATTGGGTTTCATTAGAAATGTTGCACGATTTGCCATCTATATTGTATTGCGCTGTCTATATCTAACTGTAGAAAGTTTTAACTGAGAAGCTATCAATGGGTTCATTCTGTCTATTTTTCATTTGTGATTTCTAACTATAGATCACGTCAAAGTTGGATATACAGGTAAAAAAAAGGCCTTGCAAAAGCCAAATGGTGCAAATTTTATTTTAGCCCCTTAGTGACAGAGCCAATTTGGTACTTAATTACCAAGCCAATTTTTACAATTCTGACCACTGTCATTTTATGAAGTTATAGTTCTGGAACGCTTCAACGTATCCCACTGATTCTGAGATTATTTTTTGGTGACATATTGTACTTCATGTTAATGGTAAAATTTATACGATATAACTTGTGTTTATTTATTAAAAAAACAGAAATTTGGCAAAAATTTTTAAAAATTTTGCAATTTTCAAACTTTTAATTTTTGTACCCCTAAATCAGAGAATGGTTTCACACATAATAGCTAATAAATAACATTTCCCACATGTTAACTTTACATCAGTCAAATTTTGGAAACATAAATTTTTTTTTAGGAAGTTATAAGGCTTGAAAGTTGACCAGCGATTTCTCATTTTTCCAACAAAATTTACAAAACCATTTTTTTGGGACCACCTCACATTTGAAGAGAGTTTGGGGGGTCAATATAACAGAAAATACCCAAAAGTGAAACCATTCTAAAAACTGCACCCCTCAAGGTGCTCAAAACCACATTTAAGAAGTTTATTAACCCTTCAGGTGCTTCACGAGAACTAAAGCAATATGGAAGGAAAAAATGAACATTTTACTTTTTTCACAAAAAAATTACTTTGGAACCAATTTCTTTTTATTTTCACAAGGGTATCAGGAGAAAATGGACCACAAAACTGTTGTGCAATTTCTCCTGAGTATGCCAATACCCCGTTTGTGGGGGAAAGCTGCTATTTGGGGCATGGTATGGCTCAGAAGAGAGAGAGAGGGAGGGAGCACCGTTTGACTTTTTGAGCGCAAAATTGGCTGCAATCAATGGTGTCATCATGTCGCATTTGGAGACCCCCTGATGTACCTAAATAGTGGAACACCCCAATTCTAACTCCAAACCCTAACCCCAACAAACCCTATCCCTAATCCCAACCCTAACCATATCCTTAACCACGAACCTAACCCTAACACACCCCTAACCCTAATCTCAACCCTAACGATAATCCCAACCCTAACCCTAGCCCAACCCTAACCCTAACTTTAGCCCAACGCTAACCCTAATGTAAAAATGGAAATAAATAAATTTTTTAATTTTATTATTTTTACCTAACTAAGTAGGTGATAAAGGGGAGTTTGATTTACTTTTTTTTTTATTTTTGATCACTTTGATAGGGTCTAGCACAGTGGTCAAAATGAACCAATAGGGAAAATTTCCTATTGTTGACGGGTGCCGGCCGGCAGATCTCGGTGGGTGCACTGCGCATGCGCCCGCCATTTTCTTCCCAGAAGAAGACGCCGCCGGCCGGGGGATTTCACTAAGGGTTGCAGGAGGGTCCAGGAATCCCATTTCTCTCTCCTCTGATGTGCGATCACATCAGAGGAGAGAGAAATTAAATGGGAAATCGGACTTTTATTTTGTGGTCGCCGTTATTCAGTTAATAATGACGATCGCAAGGCTGGGTTCGGTAAAAACTGACCCAAATTATGTTCTCTGGGGTCTCAGTTACCCTGGTAGCCGAGACCCCGGAGAACTTTCGACGCTGGGGGGCTCTATACACTAATTTCTCAGCACCATTAAAAAAGCGGCACTGAGGCATAAGTACCCTTATATCTGGGTTAATGAAGCCCAGTTGCAAATATACATCATTAGAATTACAATTCTACATCACTGCTAAGTCCCTTGCTGCCCAATTCTACCTCCTCTTCAACTCCTGACCCAGCTGCTCTGTTCCTCTCCCTTGCCAGGGACTTTGCAGTGATGTAAAATTGTAGTTCTAATGATGACTCATGCAAAAAAAAGAGACTTCCTGTTTCTGCATAGAGCTTAGAAGGATTCAGCTAATCTGCTGTCAATCACGTGACATCATAGAACTAATGGAACAGAGAAGAATTATCTAGGTAAAAAGGCAAAATGAGCAATTGTAAGTGCACAGTGCTATATAATATGATGACTGCAATATATTAAGAGTTTAAAAACTTTGATGGGAGCATGAGTTCTTCTTAAAGTGAGCATGCATTTTTTTTGTGAGTGATGACACAAAGGTTACAATGTTATCTTTGGAGGGGGTAATCAGCACCTATCATTGCTTTTTAAGGGGGTGATAAGAGGGCATTAATACTTTTCTAAAGGGAACATTGCATTGAGGTGGCCTATTATAAAGGTTAGGGAGTGCAACGTTTGCCTTGCCTTTGGCGCTGGCAATCCATGCTGCAAAACTGTACAATAAACGCCTAGTGTGAACATACCCTTAGGCTTCATAAACTTATTTGGGTCTCTCTGTAGAACTTAGAGGTTGCACAAAGCTGTAATGTAGTCATGAAGATGAGGCCATGGACGTACCGTAATCAACAGCAAATCGCCAGTAACCACTATAGATTCCTATACTGCACCATAAATGGCGAAACAAGCCAATATCTGATCTATGACTGTGGCAAGTTTTAATACTTTCACCCTTCGATAGGAACCATAGTCTTTGTTTCTCTTTTACTTTGTAAATTAATATTATTTTAGATTAGAAAATTCCTTATTAGATCAAAACATTTAATTCAGGTACTGTAAGGTTGATTTCCCTCCGGCATTAGTGAAAAATGTTCTGTTTGATTTTAAATTTAAAGTTAATAAATAGCTAATTTAAAATTGTGTTCTATATGCAAAGAAATAATCTCACGACATTCGCTTTAAAAGGTTCCATTTATTCTGGCGCGCTTAATTATTGCGGGGAAAACTGTGAGCAATTTGTTTTTTAACACTGTCTGATTTCTGAGAATGGTTATTAAATATTAAATGGATGCATAATTCAGGCAATTAAGAAAGTAATCACACAAAGTAATGTAATGGAAGTTAATTATTACTGCATAAGCAAATAGTTCATTAATGCTAGTAGTTGCTATGGCTGCATTCTTAATACATGCAGAGTTGAAACATAAATCCTTGGTGTATTGCAAGAGGTAGTGAAAGTATTGGAAAGCTTAGCAATGTAGCAAGACTGGAAAGCCTGATGTGAAAAAAAAAGCGATGCTGACCTCTGACTTGTGGAAATAAAGTGGGATCATTGTTACATGAGAATGAATTATAGCTGCTACATGAGGATCCTAGATGCCTATAATCTTTTCTGTTTGTAGTGCAAACCATGGCTTAATTCAAGCTAGGAGTAAGGGAATTGAGCTTGTTAAATCAAAAATCAGCAATCCATCTTCTGCTTTATAAAGTCCAACAAGGCCGACTGTTTCTTTTAAAGGAGTTGCTGTAAAATGAGGTTCCTCATATAGCATCGTGTACAAAGGATATAAATAAATACATAAATGCCTGCACATCCGTTCTGTTAAATAACTGATTTCTGATGGGACTCAGGAAAACTCTTTACAATACTATGGACACGTATGGTATCCCCGCTTTTACTCATCCTTCATACAGTGGGTACGGAAAGTATTCAGACCCCTTTAAATTTTTCACTCTTTGTTTCATTGCAGCCATTTGGTAAATGCAAAAAAAGTTCATTTTTTTCTCATTAATGTACACTTACACTAGAGTTGAGCGATACTTTCCGATATCCTAAAGTATCGGAATCGTAATGGTATCGCCGATATCACTAAAATATCGGCGATACCCGATACCGATACCGGAAGTCCCATGTAAGTCTATGGGAACAAAATATCGAAATTAAAAAAAACCCATTCTTGCCTTGTTGGTTAATTGTACATGAAGGAAAACAAGAAAGAGTAATGTAGAATGTATTGGGGGAGGTTGAGGAGACATTAAAGGCATAGATGTTTGACCCAATCCAATGGAATAGCATTATTTATTTTTTTTTAGGAAATACGTTCGGATTGACGAACAAATTGACAATGTTGTTAACCTTTTTTCTATTTTGTCAAATATGTCTGTTTCACAACTTCCATGGTCTTCACCTTTTTAACTTTTCACACACTTTCTCCTTCATAATTTTCAGCAGCATCATCTTTCTCATCAAATTATTCTTCATCTTCACCTTATTAATCTTCTAAAACTTCTTGCTATTCATCTTTTTGTTAACATTACTTATATTGTTCTTATTAAACAGTTATTATTCTTCATATTCTACTTCTTCATCTTCTTCCTATTCATCCTTTTCATCATATTCTTATTTGTGACAGACATTCCTGTACTTGTAATCTGTAAAACTCTGAATTTTCATCCTTCCGTTCTTGCTGTCACGAAAGATTTTAATTACAACAGTATTTGTCCGCGTTCAGTTTAGCCTGCAGCAGCATCAGGCATTTTCCAGGGGCACCACGAGGAGGAACGGACTCACCCCCATACACTGCTTAGTCTTCTTCTGCTTAGAATTTAGAGCATATATTTTGCTCTTCATTTTGGTCTTATACTTAATGTTCTTCTGCTTTTTGATCTTCTGCTTATTGTTCTTCTGTCTCTTGTTCTGTATCTTGTAGTTTGTCTTAACCTTCTTTGTCCTGTTGGTGATGGTACAAAAGCCAATGGAAGTAACGAGGACCAGCTGACTGTGCTGGAACCCGGAGGGTCAGCAGAAGGAAAAGAGCCAATGGCACAACCGAGGACCAGCTGACGTTACTGGGACACGGTTACTAAGCAGGAGGTACCTGTGCTCCAAAGCACTACCAAGGACCAGCAGACGTTGCTGGAACTCGGATACCGACATGGAGGCACCTACGCCAAAGGCACTGCGGAGAACCAGCTGACGGTACTGGAACCCGGATGAGTAGCAGAAGGTACAAGAGCCAATGAAAGTAACGAGGACCAGCTGACTGTGCTGGAACCCGGAGGGTCAGCAGAAGGAAAAGAGCCAATGGCACAACCGAGGACCAGCTGACGTTACTGGGACACGGTTACTAAGCAGGAGGTACCTGTGCTCCAAAGCACTACCAAGGACCAGCAGACGTTGCTGGAACTCGGATACCGACATGGAGGCACCTACGCCAAAGGCACTGCGGAGAACCAGCTGACGGTACTGGAACCCGGATGAGTAGCAGAAGGTACAAGAGCCAATGAAAGTAACGAGGACCAGCTGACTGTGCTGGAACCCGGAGGGTCAGCAGAAGGAAAAGAGCCAATGGCACAACCGAGGACCAGCTGACGTTACTGGGACACGGTTACTAAGCAGGAGGTACCTGTGCTCCAAAGCACTACCAAGGACCAGCAGACGTTGCTGGAACTCGGATACCGACATGGAGGCACCTACGCCAAAGGCACTGCGGAGAACCAGCTGACGGTACTGGAACCCGGATGGGTAGCAGAAGGTACCCATGGAAATTAAAGTTGAGGCAGCAGGACTGTTTGCTGTTCACACAGCAGGGGAACAGCTGACATTACTGAACCCCAGTAACACAGGAGCAAGTGTAGACTGTGCTAACAGCACTTCCGAGAAACAACTGGCGGTGTTGTAACCCAGGGATGAGAAGAGAACAGGGTGGAGGCAGCAGGACTATTTGCCGTTCACACAGCAGGGGAACAGCTGACATTACTGAACCCCAGTAACACAGGAGCAAGTGTTAACTGTGCTAACAGCACTTCCGAGAAACAACTGGCGGTGTTGTAACCCAGGGATGAGAAGAGAACATGGTGGAGGCAGCAGGACTTTTTGCCGTTCACACAGCAGGGGAACAGCTGACATTACTGAACCCCAGTAACACAGGAGCAAGTGTAGACTGTGCTAACAGCACTTCCGAGAAACAAACTGGCGGTGTTGTAACCCAGGGATGAGAACAGAACATGGTGGAGGCAGCAGGACTTTTTGCCGTTCACACAGCAGGGGAACAGCTGACATTACTGAACCCCAGTAACACGGGAGCAAGTGTTAACTGTGCTAACAGCACTTCCGAGAAACAACTGGCGGTGTTGTAACCCAGGGATGAGAAGAGAACATGGTGGAGGCAGCAGGACTATTTGCCGTTCACACAGCAGGGGAACAGCTGACATTACTGAACCCCAGTAACACAGGAGCAAGTGTTAACTGTGCTAACAGCACTTCCGAGAAACAACTGGCGGTGTTGTAACCCAGGGATGAGAACAGAACATGGTGGAGGCAGCAGGACTTTTTGCCGTTCACACAGCAGGGGAACAGCTGACATTACTGAACCCCAGTAACACAGGAGCAAGTGTAGACTGTGCTAACAGCACTTCCGAGAAACAACTGGCGGTGTTGTAACCCAGGGATGAGAACAGAACATGGTGGAGGCAGCAGGAATTTTTGCCGTTCACACAGCAGGGGAACAGCTGACATTACTGAACCCCAGTAACACGGGAGCAAGTGTTAACTGTGCTAACAGCACTTCCGGGGAAACAACTGGCGGTGTTGTAACCCAGGGATGAGAACAGAACATGGGGAGGCAGCAGGACTTTTTGCGTTCACACAGCAGGGGAACAGCTGACATTACTGAACCCCAGTAACACAGGAGCAAGTGTAGACTGTGCTAACAGCACTTCCGAGAAAAAACTGGCGGTGTTGTAACCCAGGGATGAGAAGAGAACAGGGTGGAGGCAGCAGGACTATTTGCCGTTCACACAGCAGGGGAACAGCTGACATTACTGAACCCAGTAACACAGGAGCAAGTGTTAACTGTGCTAACAGCACTTCCGAGAAACAACTGGCGGTGTTGTAACCCAGGGATGAGAAGAGAACATGGTGGAGGCAGCAGGACTTTTTGCCGTTCACACAGCAGGGGAACAGCTGACATTACTGAACCCCAGTAACACAGGAGCAAGTGTAGACTGTGCTAACAGCACTTCCGAGAAACAACTGGCGGTGTTGTAACCCAGGGATGAGAACAGAACATGGTGGAGGCAGCAGGACTTTTTGCCGTTCACACAGCAGGGGAACAGCTGACATTACTGAACCCCAGTAACACGGGAGCAAGTGTTAACTGTGCTAACAGCACTTCCGAGAAACAACTGGCGGTGTTGTAACCCAGGGATGAGAAGAGAACATGGTGGAGGCAGCAGGACTATTTGCCGTTCACACAGCAGGGGAACAGCTGACATTACTGAACCCCAGTAACACAGGAGCAAGTGTTAACTGTGCTAACAGCACTTCCGAGAAACAACTGGCGGTGTTGTAACCCAGGGATGAGAAGAGAACATGGTGGAGGCAGCAGGACTTTTTGCCGTTCACACAGCAGGGGAACAGCTGACATTACTGAACCCCAGTAACACAGGAGCAAGTGTAGACTGTGCTAACAGCACTTCCGAGAAACAACTGGCGGTGTTGTAACCCAGGGATGAGAACAGAACATGGTGGAGGCAGCAGGACTTTTTGCCGTTCACACAGCAGGGGAACAGCTGACATTACTGAACCCAGTAACACGGGAGCAAGTGTTAACTGTGCTAACAGCACTTCCGAGAAACAACTGGCGGTGTTGTAACCCAGGGATGAGAAGAGAACAGGGTGGAGGCAGCAGGACTTTTTGCCGTTCACACAGCAGGGGAACAGCTGACATTACTGAACCCCAGTAACACGGGAGCAAGTGTTAGACTGTGCTAACAGCACTTCCGAGAAACAACTGGCGGTGTTGTAACCCAGGGATGAGAACAGAACATGGTGGAGGCAGCAGGACTTTTTGCCGTTCACACAGCAGGGGAACAGCTGACATTACTGAACCCCAGTAAACACAGGAGCAAGTGTAGACTGTGCTAACAGCACTTCCGAGAAAACAACTGGCGGGTGTTGTAACCCAGGATGAGAACAGAACATGGTGGAGGCAGCAGGACTTTTTGCCGTTCACACAGCAGGGGAACAGCTGACATTACTGAACCCCAGTAACACAGGAGCAAGTGTAGACTGTGCTAACAGCACTTCCGAGAAACAACTGGCGGTGTTGTAACCCAGGGATGAGAAGAGAACAGGGTGGAGGCAGCAGGACTTTTTGCCGTTCACACAGCAGGGAACAGCTGACATTACTGAACCCCAGTACACGGGAGCAAGTGTTAACTGTGCTAACAGCACTTCCGAGAAACAACTGGCGGTGTTGTAACCCAGGGATGAGAAGAGAACAGGGTGGAGGCAGCAGGACTTTTTGCCGTTCACACAGCAGGGGAACAGCTGACATTACTGAACCCCAGTAACACGGGAGCAAGTGTTAACTGTGCTAACAGCACTTCCGAGAAACAACTGGCGGTGTTGTAACCAGGGATGAGAAGAGAACAGGGTGGAGGCAGCAGGACTTTTTGCGTTCACACAGCAGGGGAACAGCTGACATTACTGAACCCAGTAACACAGGAGCAAGTGTAGACTGTGCTAACAGCACTTCCAAGCAACAACTGGCGGTGTTGGAGCCCAGGGTAAGGAGGGTGTAGGCATAAAATATTGAGTTATTGCCTTGTTACGTGGCCATTGCAAATGTATGTACTTCAAACAAGAATAAATGAAGTTTTCTACAACAATAAAATGATTAAATTTCAATTACAAGAATAGAAAAATATTTATACTGAAGTCCTCTGTGGTTGATAACGTTTAAGGAAACTGAAATATGTAACAAATTCAAAGCTGTTCGAGACTACTCAGGTGTCTTCATCAGGAAGAGTAAAGCCAAAAATGAAGAATCACATATTTCTACACACAACAGGACACAGGAATAGCTAAGACAGTGAGGGAGGGACAAGTGAGGGGAGAACGGCACAAAAAAGGAGAAAGGATGAATTATCGCGCCACACAATCACAGTAATTAATGATTTACTGTGGCAAAAGACTTTTGTATGCCCGGTCATAGCATCGGGAAAGGAAAATGTTTTTTAAAAATAACTTCAAATTGAGAAAGTAAAAGGGGTTTGATAAAAGTCTCAGCCCTTTTTACCTGTTAGTGAGGAATGAATAGATCACTGGATTTGTCATTTTTCATTTAAAAAAACTGCGTCTATCCCCTTTTCCGGGCAAAAAACCCCCAAAAAAAAAACGCCAATGGGGGCAACAATTTTCTACCCCTTTTCTAGGAATTTTTTTATTTTTATTTCATCCCTGTAGAAAATGACAGTTCTGATCACGCCTTCTTGTCTTCTTTTTCAATAATTCCGTGTCCGTTGTGTATAAAAAATATTGATGCTTAATTTTTTTTGTTAGTCTTTCCCGATGAAGGCTGATTTCCCTTAAAGCTGCAATTGTTTCCATTTTTCGATCCATAAAAAGGTATGAACCTGCTGACTCTGAAGTAAAAATATTTTTCTATCTATGGCTAACCGGTACAAAAAAAAATTTTTTTCAAATTTTAAAAGAGGAAAAATAAAGAAAAACAAAATAACGCATATTGCACATCCCAAAAAAAAAAGGAAAAAACACAACCCCAAAAAATTGGAAAAAAATATAGTGTGAAAATTTAAAATAAAAAAAAATTTTTTTTTTTTATAATAATGCTTAAGGAACGAAATTTAAACTATAACATAGTAAAAAAATGGATTTTGTAATGTCACCTCACTTTCATCGAAATTTTTTATGGACAGTCACAGAAATTTAATTATTTAATTCAAAAAAAATCTAACTTTCTTGATGATGACATGCCGCATGGACTCTCAAGTATTGATGAACAATAATGTACAATAAAAAAAAAACCATTAAAAAAACATTAGGCATTGTTGTCCAATTTAATTTGCTGAAAGTGTAGGGAAACAAGGCTAGGGGCAAAGGAAAATTCTATGTCTGTATCACACAGTGGACACCCCTTATGGGAACCCCATGTTTTATGTACGTCAATAAGTCTTGGGTAAAAACGCATTTTTTCTTGTAGAGTGTTGAAGGGGAAAAAGAAGTTGTTTGCGCAAAGTTTTTCCCCGTCAACATCCTTTCCCCACTGTCACGGTAGGGTTGGGGTGCGTTTTGTGCAAAAAGCTGCTATCAAATTTGGGTTTTGGTGCGTTATTGGCACTAGGGGGCAAAAAAAAATACAGCATTTAAATAAATTTTGTAAACTACCCATGACAACCAAAAAATTTTTCCCCTTTTTTAACAAGTAAAGCTAAAACCCCCAATGGTTACGCTGATTAATTGAGATACTTTTACAAAAACATTGCCCCTGGTAACATGCACTTGCCCTATATACAAGAAATTTATATTTTTTGTTTGTTTAACAGCTTTTGAGGTTTTACCATTGTCAGTTGCATGTGCCCTTTCTGATGTAATTTTTTTTGGGGAATTTTACCTTTTACGCTGGCCATTTTTTTTGGGGTTTTTAAAAAGTTCGTTTCATCTTTTGTTTTTAAATTTGTATAAAAAACCGTGAGAGGGGGGTTTGAGGATGTAATGATCGACATCCATTGAGTGATTATCTTACAGGTACGATAAATTCCCTTTTTTAAAAAGCTTAATTATAAGTCTAAAAATTTCTTTTATGCTTAATTTTAAAAAAGGAAGGTAGACT
Organism: Oophaga sylvatica; assembly: GCA_033576555.1. Classification (NCBI taxonomy): domain Eukaryota; kingdom Metazoa; phylum Chordata; class Amphibia; order Anura; family Dendrobatidae; genus Oophaga; species Oophaga sylvatica. The sequence goes on from JARQOD010000007.1 coordinate 63,130,077, forward strand.
TGTTTTATTTTTTGTTCCCCTTTCTAATAGAATGTGCAATAGCGCTGTGATGACAAAAATTTTTGGGCCCCATTTTTCTTAAAAATTTTATCATTTTTGGCCGCAAAAAATTTACAATTTTTTGTTTTGATAAAAGCGGGGGCGGGTCTTCCCCTTTTTGGGGCATTTGGGCAGTGTTTTTTTGTCCTGGGGGGAAAGGGCTTTTGCGGCACAGCAGGGGAAAAAAGGGGGTTTTGAACCCCACTAAAAAAGAGCTTGTGTTTTGTTTGTGGACACGAAAATTTGAGCAGCAATGGCGTGTTGGGGCCCGGGAGAGGTTCGGTGGAGAAAGATGAACATAAAGGGGGCATGGTAAGTTGGAACCCCGGTTTTTTAAAATGAAAGGACAGCAAATTCTGGGGGTCCTGCCCCTTTTCTTTTTAGAAAATAAAAACCGGGGTTCTTTTCGGAGGGGAAATCGCTGCGACGGTTGTTATACCCCCTGCAGCACTAAGACGCGCTCCAATTTCATGGCAGCGGGAAAGCCGCCCCTCAATGCATATGGCAAGCTTGGCCGTATCCAGTTAAGCCCCCAAAAATTTAAGGGGAAGACCCCTTGGGGTACATAAGGGGAAAAAAAGTTTCTGTACCATCTGCGGGTCGTTGCCCCCCGCTACTGGAGCCTCTCGGATTGTAGACATTTGTGGCGCTGCCAAAACTTTGCCACTTTTTTAACATATGGTCTTTCCCTGTGCAGAGGCATGCGTGTGCCCCCTCTTGTTGCAGAGCTCTCACCGCCGTGACAAGCTGCTTTGTTTTAAACAGTAGCAGCGCGGCTCCGGCGTAAGGGAACTTAGGGGGTTTCCCAGTGTGTCTTGGGGCTCCCGCATTTTTACGCTCCCGGTTCAACGGTGTGATGAGGCTTTTGCGTTGTCCCGGGGGCGAGGGTTAGGGGGTGTAAAACCCAAATCAACGTCGGAGAAGGGGGGGCGATGCGGGGGGGTTTCTTAGGCATGCAGCAGAAACAACATGTGCTGCAGACTCCCAAAAAAACAAAGAAAGCTGTCCTCTGCAAGAGGCCCCTTTCTCTGCCTGCTTGCAACCCCCCCTCGCCTCTTTTTGACTAAGCGTTTTTCCCCCTGGGGATGTCTTCCCCCCCCTTACTCCCCCCTCATCCCCTACAAAGTGACCCTCCCAGCCCTTTGTGGGAACCACGTTGCCTGACTTTCCGAAGGGGGTGGAATTTTGACTCCTATCCCCCCCCTTTCCCCAAAACCTCATCCCTTATTTTTTGCAGTGTTTTTTTAAGCAGGCAGATAAGGGGGACAGTAGGTGACTGTGCTCATCGCACCGCCTCCGCGTTGGGGTCATCAAACGCACGCAAAAGTGGGACAGTCCTTCTAGTGCCCCCCCCATTAATGGTGAATGTGGACGGCGCAAATTGGTGTTATTGCGCCTGATGCAGTGATATCCATAACTGCTGGCTGCTGCTCAAAAAAACCGCTCCAAATTGTAACTTGAATTCCACCTGTGGATCGTCACTTGTGCGATGTTCGGAAGGCGCAATCGCGTTGCAGAGCTGCAATAGCGATCGGCCCCAGCGGAAGTCGCAAGTGAGCGACTCTAGGGGACCTTGTGCAGCATGCATCAAGCCCGGTGTCCCTAAAAAAACCTGCAGACCAAGTTGGCCCTTGCCAGACAGGTTTTGGTGAGGTTTCCAAGGCCCGAGCTGCCACCAGTTTTGGCCATTGTCACAATACCAAAACCGGTGGGGATTCGTGGAAAAAAACCACACGTCGCTCTCCTGCTTGGGGGTTTTCCCGCCCTCCTGTGTGTTCGATTCCCCGGGGAATTTAAAATTTAGAAGGGCCGTTGCCTTTGGCCACGGCTGTGCTCTATCGGTCGCAAAATAAGGTCCGGGGCCATTGAGGTAGCCCCTGACGGCCCGCAGCGATGCTGAGGAACTGGGTGGGGAGGAGTCAAGGGGGGGCAGATTTGTTCCCGGGGAATCCTTGGGTTGGCAGAACCGTACAGCGCCACTCGCAAGATCTGTCCCCGGGGTCCACAACTTTTCCCCCAAAAGGGGAGTGGTAAAAAAGGTATCCCCCCCGGGCCATGGGTATGGTCCAGCATCGGTGGTCAGGTGGCCTTGCTACGAGGCGTTTAGTAGGATTTTTAAATTTTTGCCAAAACTTCTTTTGCAGCCAGGGCGGCTTGCCTGCTGAAATAAAATCGGCTGGGCACTTTGTATTGTGGGACTGCCAACCCCTTTTAATTCAGGAAAAATGTCAGTCTCCCACCCCTGAATGACAGCATTTCGGGACAGGAGTTTTGCATGACAGATTCAGACCGTCCGTGGGGTTTGCGAGTGGGGCCGTCTTTTATCCCATGCTGTGTACCGATGGGTTTTGTGGCCTGGGTGTTGGGATGACGGGAAAATTGCACCTGTGGGTGGAAAAAACACTGTGTTCTGGAAAAACAGTGACGAGGTTTTCCTGGCGATTTTTGGGGAAGCCTTCCCGCTGTGTGTGAACGGGGGGAAGACCCCAACAGGAAAAAAAGGAGGTTTTGCTTTTTAGGTTGGCCTACATTCCAGGGGGCTTTGTACTCAACAAAGTGTTTGCCGCCAGTTTCCCATATTGTTTTTTTAAGGGTTTTACTGTTTTTTTCCCTTTTTTTTTTTTTTTTTAAAAAGCTTGTTTTTGAATAGCAATTATCTCTGCAACTGTATCAAAAAAGGACCACGCAGAGAAGTCTGGGGGCCCCGGGTTTGGTTTTTTGTAAGGAACGCTCCGAAGGGTGCCAAAGGGGCTACAGGCAAGCGGTCTGCACCTACCTCCCCTATTTTGGGCCGTTGTGCAATCTTTCCTCGGCTGCCCCCACCCCCCTTTGTTCCTCCCCCCTTTGGGGTTTTGGGGACCTCTCATCTCCCCCTACCCTCTTCCAACACCTGCGTTTTGGGGGGGTTGGCCAGCACCATGCTCAACAAAATTTGGGAATGAGTTATCTCATCAGATGCGTTCTCGTGTGCTACCATGGGATGGCTCACCCCCCTTTCAGTTCGAGGCACACTGTTGCGCTCACTGCTACGTTTTCTTCCTTCCAGAATGCTGCTTGGGGGGCCCTGTTTCCAAGCCAAAGTTTTTGAAACAAAAAGAGACTCAGCGGCCCCCGACAAGCTTCTGACTGGGGCAATTTGGCAGGCGGTTAAGGCGAGGTTTTTAAATTTCTGTGGTCCTGGAGGAGGGGAAGGTATTAAAAACGATTCATTGGCTGCCACCAACCAAAAACGGTTCCAAATTTTTTCTTCACGCAGCAGGGGGGTACGCTGAGCCCAAAAAAGTGCCTTTTAAAGGAACGCTCACGGGGAAAAATGGGGATGTGGGTTTACGGGTGCGGCAGCAGCCACAAAAAAACCCCGTCCTTCCTGTGCAAATCCACGCCCGACCGCCCCCTGGCCTTACTCACTGATTCTTTTTGTGTTTTTAAAAAAAAGTCAAAAATTAGGCCTAAGGTGTTTCCTCACAGCTACAGTGAACCCTGCAGAAAAAGTTCAGTTTGTAAAGGCCCCTTTTTTTTAGTTCTTAGTGTTTGCAACCAATGTTTGTTACGGAGGAAGCGCGCACACTAATGATTGTTTTTTTTCCCCCCTAAAAAGGGGCAGCACCAAAAAAAAAATGTAAGGGTGGGGCAGTGACCCCTCGCAAATACAACCCGGGAGGGGAAGAAAAAAGGAGCAAAAAAGCCTAAAAAATAAAAGCTCACAGACTACAGTGAACACTAAAAACCAACTTTTACTATTGTGAAAAGCCCTTTGGTATTTTCTATGGTTTGAACCCCAAAGTTTGTTTAGGGTAAAGCGCGTACCCTAATAATTATTTTTTTTTCCCTAAAAGGGGGCAGCCCCAATTAGAAAAATGTGAAGGATGAGGCAGTGACACCGCTCAGCAGATAAAAAAACCGGCAGGGGTTAAGTACAAACGGAGGTAATCTGCACTCAAAAATGAAAAGTCACAGACTACATGAACACTAAAAAACCCCCCATTCAAAATGTGAAAAGCCCTTTTTGTAGTTCTATAGTTTTGAACCCCAAATTTTTTTTATCGGTTGGAAGCGCGTCCAAAAATTTTGATTATTTTTTTCCCCTAAAAGGGCAGCACCAATTAGAGAAAAATGTGAAGGATGAGGCATAACCCCACGCTCAGCAGACTAAACCGGGGGGGGTTGAAGTACAAACTGGAGCGTAATCGCACTCACAAAATGAAAAGCTCCCAGACTCAGTAACCAAAACAAACTATTCACTATCTGTGAAAGCCCTTTGTGTAGTTCTATGGTTTGCAACCAATGTATTGTATAGGATGGAAGCGCGCACTAATAGATTAGATTTTTTTCCATAAAATGGGCAGCCCAATGGGAAAAATGTAAGGGGGGCATAACACCCGCTCGGAAGAAAAACCGGCAGGGGTTTTAAAGTACAAATGGGCGTAATCTGCACTCACAAAATAAAAGCTCACAGCTCGTAACATGAAAACATATTACTATCTGTGAAAAGCTCCTTTGTGTAGTTCTATGTTTTGCAACCAATGTTTGGGGTATACGGTGGAAGGCGCACCTAATAATTAGATTTTTTCCCTAAAATGGGCAGCACCAATTAGAAAAAATGGAAGGATGAGGCAGTGACCACGTCACGACAAAACCGGCAGTGGTTGAATAAAACTGGACGTAATCTGCACTAAAAAATGAAAAGCTAAACAAGTGAACACAAAAACCAAAAATATTTCATATCTGTGAAAAGCTCCTTTGTGTAGTTCTAAGTGTTAACCAATGTTTTTTAACGGATGGAAGGGTCCCCTAATAGTTGATTTTTTTCCACTAAAATGGGCACACCAATTAAAAAAAAATGTGAAGGATGGGGAGTGACACACGCTCGCAGACTAAAACCGGCGGGGGTTAAGAAAAGAGCTGATCTGACTCAAAAAACAAAACCTCACAGCGCAGTGAACACTGAAAAAACTATTACACTGTGAAAACCCTTTTGGGGTGTAGTTCTATAGTGTTTGAAAAAAAATGTATTGTTAGGATGGAAGCGCTCACAAAAATATTTTAGTTTTTTTTCCCCACTAAAAATGGAGCAGCCCAAATTAAAAAAATTTTTGAAGGATGAGGCTGGACACACGCTCAGCAGACAAAACCGGCAGTGGTTGAAAAACTAAGGGGGTTGATCTGCCTCAAAAAATAAAAAACACAGACTGAAGTGAACACTGAAACAAACTGTCCACAATCTGTGAAAACCCCCTTTGTACTTCTATAGTGTTTGAACCAATGTATTGTTACGGGGGAAGCACTCAAAAAAATTTAGATTTGATTTTTTTTCTAAAAAAAAGGAGGCCCAATTCCACAAAATAAAAAAAAAAAAAAAAAAAAAAGTGACACTGCAGATCCCTACAAAAGCGGTGGATGCAGAGCAAACTGCAGCGTCACCTGCACTGTCCACAACCCTTGCACGAGCTGTTAAAACAACACTGGCAAAATGAAGCTTTAACAGGGGTTTGGGAAAAATACCCTGCCTCAAGCACGTATAACAAAATCGCAATATTAACTGTCCCTCAGAGTTAGCAGAGTAGCGTTTTGCCCTTACTGAGTTCACAGCACAGTGACGCTAAAATGGCGGCGGCGCCTTTTATAGTGCATTCTACATCATTTCGCAGCCAATCACAGCCATGCCTTAGTTAAGATACCGCGCATTACAGGATGTGCCCACACTTCGTGGATTCCCCATTGGCTGACTAAAAACTTGCCTCTCAAAGAATTATGGGAACTTCCGATTCCGGTTTCGATATGGAAAAAAAATCGGAATTAATTTTCGGAATTCGATAACCGAATATCGGCCGATTTTCCCGATACTTCGGTTCGGAATGCTCAACACTACTTCCCTCACTTTACTGAAAAAAATGAAATTGTTTGAAATTTTTGCAAATTTTTTAGAAAAAGAAAAACTGAAATTTCCATGGTCATAAGTATTCAGACCCTTTGCTCAACACTCATATTTCAAAGGGACTGCCACATTATGTCTCGTTAGCGATCTCAATAACACGCAAGCAATGAGATCGTTTTTGTGATCGTTTTAATTGCTAGTAGCTGCCCAATTTGTGATCCGTTAAGACGCTAAGCGGTTAGCGATCTCATTTAAGACTTTAACGGTCATTGCGTTTTAAAAAAAAAGCCACAACGTACAAAAGTGCCAGACACAGCGATATAGGCTCACCGGGGCGCCAACGAAAATACGGTCCAGAACTCTGTGAACGATCAGCGAGTTTACAGCAGGGCCACGTCTTGCTAATCCCACGTTGCCGTCACGAACGAGATCGCTAAATGTGACGATTTACATCTCGGTTAGCGCCTGTTTTGTGGCATACCCTTCATCCAGGTCCATTTCTTGTGATCCCCCTTGAGATGGTTTACTACTTTCATTGGAGTCCAGCTGTGTTTAATTAAACTGATAGGACTTGATTTGTAAAAGGCACACACCCCTTTTTTAATACCTCCCGCTTTTTCGTGCATTAGACCAAAAGAAATCATGAGGTCAAAGGAACTGGCCAAGGAGCCAGGACAGAATTTGGCAAGGACAGATCTGGCCAGGTAAAAAGAATTTCTGCTGTACCAAGGTTCTTAAAGCACAGTGGCCCCCATAATCCATAAGAATGACAGAGGATCCCCAAAACCAGGGTGAAAAACTTTGCATCATTCCAAGAAGATCTGGCTTACAGCCCAAAGGGTGCTTCTATCAATACTGAGCAAGGGTCGAAAACATGACATTTCAGTTTTTCTTTTTTAATAAATTTGCAAAAATTTACATTTTTGTTTTTTTTTCAGTCAAGATGGGGTGCAGAGGTACATTAATGAGAAAAAATGAACTTTTTTGAATTTCCCAAAATGTCTCCAATGAAACAAAGAGGAAAATTTAAAGGGTTTGAATACTTTCCGACCCATGTAATCTACTTTTTGGGTCTAGGTGATAATCGAGTTAGTGGATCAGGAAAAATTTAAATTCAGAAGAAAGGGAGGGTGGCGCAAGTGGAATAAATGGGAGTTTTTTTTTGTCTGCTGTGAGATAAGATCCCCCCACAAAGGAATCAAAGGTGAAAATAATACCAAAATAGATAAAACTGCACTGAGAAAAACCCCTGCAAAACCCCAGGAGCGAATATGGAGATAGGAGCGCCGGCTGAAAACTAAATGCACGGACACCGCCGTTTGATAAAAAAAACCCACCTCTACCCTATCAAACAGGAAACAGGACTCGCAAGTGAACCCCGGGATAGACTATTGAAGGTAATGGGAGACTTGGTTGACATATAACTTTTCCCTTTGACTAGCGCGCTAGTTGAGGGAGGAGCCCCCCACTCACTGATTGCTGGAGACTGTCCCCCGGCCGGGACCCTCCCTATCTTTTTAAAACCCCTTGGATATTTCCCTTTTATGCAAGTTTGTATCTTAAAATGGACTAACAATCCAGCCTTTCCTCAAGCCGGGACTAAAATTATATTTTGACCCTATTTTTGTGCCCTATATGTGCTCTTAACCCCTCATCTTATTTTTCCTCACAGTGTATAGGAGATTCTTTTTCCCTGCCATTTTAACCCTTTTTTTCAGGTTTTTTCCCACTTTTTTCCCCCCAGGCCTTACCGTGGAACCTTAGTGGTATTCCAATCATTTATGTTATCGGGGGTTGATATAACATTTCTTTTCAGCTATCCGGATATTATTTGCCCCTGATTTTATTTTTGCTCCTGGTGGTTTTAATTAGCATTGAGCTAATTTATTTTCCTGATTTATTTAACTATTTTAACTCTAATAAATATTGTTCTAAAACCCAAAAAAGTATCTGTTCCTGCACTTATCCACCCAAAAGGGGTTTTTTTCCAGTGCGAGTTTTTTCTATTTTGGTAAAAAAACTGAATTCGCCAGATTGGTAGATTTACCTTGAAGCTGGTTTGCCGAGAAATATTTCTCCCAAATTTAAGCCCTTATCAATGGTTAGGTCTTTTAAACCTAAGAACATAAAATGAAAGAATTTTAGAAAAAGTAAAAATACCTATAAGCCCAGAGAACCTAGCGGCTCTGTTGTTGCAACCATGCAACATGTGGCTCAGGCCTCTTCAGAAAATGTTTTTCGCTTCGAGTGCATCCCTGGTTTTCATACCTGTGGATAGTCTATGAGGCAGTGCACATGTTCATGATTTGTCCATCAGTTTGCAGAAAACCGGAGAGAATTACAATTTTGAGGGAAAAGGGGTCAGAAAAAAAAAAAATGGAATGCAAGTCTTTGGTCCAGAAAATAATTGGTCCGTACTCGATGTCATCAGAGCGCAGTCCAATTTTCAAGGCTGTCAGAAAGGAGAAGGTGGAGACCTTTTTTTTTACTTCATGTCTAGAAAAACTGGTGCCCTCGGTCGCACCCTGACAAAATTTGATCAAAAATCTGACAAAAAGGCATACATTTTTTTCGCATGCATTAGAAAAATAGATGTCTGAATGAGCCCTTGCTCAGGGGAAAATGGTGTACTTTCATGTCTTAAAAAAAACCCTAATGATTTAAAAAACATAACACCTGTACAGGAGCAAAACAGGTAAGGGGGGGTCCGGTGCAAGAACAATAATAATAAAAACTTTATTAATTTTACGCCAATATTCCCCCGCGCTTTACATTTTTTAAAACATAAATCATAAGTAACAACGTTAACAATACAAATTAAAGCAAAATAAGCCGCCCCTGCTCGTGAGAGTTACAATCTACCAATGAGGGGGGGAGATACCCAAAAAATACAGGTGTTATATACAATGGTGCATTTACAATATTGGGCCTTTGGGTATGGGGGTCATCGAAATGCAGACTCCACCTTACACTTGGGCCTCTGTTAGGTGTCTGGTTGCACCAATGGGATGAAAGCCAAAATTGTCTAAAAATACAGCCTAAACGTTTCATGCTCCATGGCGCTCATACAGCTCTTGGCTGCCCAAATCCACATTGTCAATATGTCTGGCAAGATGTTACTACTCAAATATTTATACTGATGGTGGCACGATTTAACACATCGGGTTTTTCTAGAATATGTATGTAGTTTATTTTGAAGATTTAAGAATAAGCAAGAATACACAGGATTTTTCGGTAAATATATACATTTCATTAAATAAAATTTTGCCAAGAACTTTATACAAAGAACAAAATTATGAAACAGATCTCAAAATATATAAACTATTCATTACCTATGTTCGTAATTACCTTTTACTGTGTATTCCTTATGTTTTCTTATGTATTACCCCTGTCCCCGTGTATTTTCCTCATTCACGTGTATACCCGTGTTCAGTAAACGTGCGAAGTAATAGACACTGTAAATGACAAAATTGTTCTACATATGGGCATTGGGAGTCACATGATCAAATGGGGGAGTTTCCTGCATCGCTGTGTTACGTGTATTCTCATGCACTGTGTATTACCTCAAATTAATGTGTATTACCTCATATAACTTTGTATTACCCATGTTACTGGTATTACCCCAATTACTGTGTATTACCTCTGTTACGTATATTATTCATATTTTCCCCATGTTACCTGTTTTTACCTCATATTATGTGTATTACCTCGTATTACTGTGTATTACCTCATGTTACTGTATATTACCCCATTTACTGTGATTCCTTATGTTACTTATGTTTTTCCTCATGTCACCTGTGTTTTACCCCCCTGCATGGTAAAACCCCGGGTTCAGTAAAGTGACAGAAGTAATCGACACTGTAATGACAAAAATTTTGTCTTGGGGGGTTGGGAGTCCTGACCACAGGGCAGGTTAGCCCCCCCATTGCCAATTGGCCTGCCGGACCAAAAAGCGAGGGGGTTTTTCCGGACAGACAGACAGGTAAGTTTATTATATAAAAAAAAAGTGCTTAAAAATGTTACAGCAAAGGTAATGTCATCAAAAATAACCTAAGACATATGGAGCTTACCAAATTTGTAGTTCCTCAAGAAACACCCGTAGTACTTAGGATACTGCACTGGAAAAATTAGGGTATGTGCACACATTAACTTTTTTGTTGCAGAAAAAATTTTGCCCAAAAGTGTCCTCCGGAAAAAAAGCTGCATAAAAAAATGCATTTTGATGTGATTTTTTTCCCTAGGCTTTTTAAAAAAGGGGTAAAAGGCAAAAAAAAATAAAAAAATTGACCTCGCAGATTTCAACTGCTTCAAATCGGGGAAAGGAAAAATAAGCAACAGTG
>JARQOD010000007.1:63140430-63195006 GCA_033576555.1 Oophaga sylvatica
AAAAAAAACACCTGAGACACACGACCTCTCCCACCAAAATTTATTTTCTCTGGTGTCCCAAAAACTAAACAGCAGCCATTTAAAAAAAACGGGAAAAAAAAAGGGCAAATGAACAAACAACAGGGGCCCTAAAAACAAAACTGAGAGGAGCACAACCCCCCGGAAAGGGGGACCGGCAGACCCCCACAGAAGTGCAGGCCAAAATCCCAAAAGCAACCCACAAAAAACTAAAAGAAGAAAATGTCTTATTTTTAAAGAGAAGTTTGCAGGCACGAAACAGCAAGCTACAAAGTGAACGGGGAATCACAGATGAGCCCGAAAAATTGATAAACCGGCAACCCTGATGGGGGGGAAACCCTCCCTTTATAAGACCAGTCAGTAAACCTGATCGCCAATTTTCACAATCTTCTTGGGAAATAGTTCAGAATTTGTTTGAAACCCACCAGAGGGAGCTTCTGTAAAACCCCTTTTAAGCACATTCAAACTACCCCCCTTTGGGGAGGGGGGGGGTCCCCGGGAACCCCCTCATTTGAGCAACCAGGTGGGTTTCAGGATGGTCTTTTGATACGCAGGGAAATGATTCCCCTTGATGGATGCCCAAAAAGAAAAACCAAAGAATTGTCCCCCGGGACCAAAACCCCCCTCACTTTAACCCCAAATACTGGAGTTTCCGTCTAGAAAAAAGGAATTCAATATTTTCTCAACCAATATCCAGTTCCCCCTAAAAACCAAAAAACAGGGTCGGGAAAGGCCCCAGCCTTAGGAACCACTGGCTGGGACAAACCTCTTAAAATGGGGACTTGTGGAACACGTTATGGATTTTAAAAAGCCCCTGGAAGAAGTAAATGAAAGGTAAAAAAGGGATTAAAAATCTCCATGATTTTTAAAGGTCCAAAAACCCCTGGGGCTTAAAATTAGGAGATGCAACTCTCTTTAGGGTATTTCTTGAGGGAAAACCAGACCAAGCCCCCCACTTAAAAACCGAGGAGAAATCAGTCCTTCCCGGGGTTGGAAAAACCGCTGGGCCCTTTTCCTTAGAGAGGGCCCAACCCTTTCCCCCACTCCCTGGCCCCAAAAATCTGCTGCTACGCCCCACAACAGAGTCAAAACCCTGGACAGACAGAAGCCTCCGTTTTGTCCTGAAGAAAATCGGGGGGGGAAACCCCAAAAATTGCGGGAAAAATGGAGACATCAAAGTGGCAGGCTGGGCCCTATTTTTAAGGGCAAACTCACCCAAAAGGCAAAAAAGAAAAACCCAGTCACCCGGGGATCGGGCGGGAAAAAAGGCATTCAGATAAGTTTTCCAATGTGGGTTTGTTCTCTCATTTTGGGCCCAAAGGGTTTCTGGGGGATAAAAACCCGAGGAGAAAGACAATTAAAAACCCCAATTTTTGAACAAAAAAGTCCCCCAAAAATCGGGGGAAACAAACTGGCTCTCTGTCGTTAAAAATGTTTTTCGGGAATTGCCTTTTGTAACCGAAACCACGTGCTAAAGGGAACAAAGGCCCCAAATTTCAGAGGAGGAAGGCAACTTGGTAATGGCACAAGATGTATCATTTTGGAAAACCTATCACAAATCACCCAGATAACGGTCATTCTCTGAGAAACAGGGAGGTCGGAAATGAAATCCATAGAGATATGGGTCCATGGTCTCTTGGGCACAGGCAATGGCATCAACAAACCACTAGAGCGAGAGCAAGACTTGGAGCGAGAGCAAGTCCCGCAGGACTCACAAATTCCCTGACGTCACGAGACAAAGTAGGCCACCAAAAGGACCGACTAATCAAGTCTCTGGTACCAAAAATTCCGGGATGACCGGCCAACGCGGAACAATGAATCACAGACATCACACTCTTTTTCCACCGGTCTGGGACAAACAATTTCCCAATAGGGCAGTGCTCGGGTTTATCCTCCTGACACCCTTCCAGAGCCAGTCTCAAATTGGGCGAGATGGCGGAAAGAACTACACCCTCTTTCAAAATAACAGCAGGATCAGATAACTCAGGAGAGTCCGCAAGGAAACTCCTCGAGAGGGCATCCACCTTAACATTCTTAGTGCCAGGAAGAAAGGAAACCATGAAATTTAAACGTGTGAAAAACAAGGCCCACCTGGCCTGTCTAGGATTAAGTCGCTTGGCTGATTCCAGATAAACCAGATTCTTATGGTCCGTGAGGACCACCACCTGATGTTTGGCTCCCTCCAGCCAATGTCTCCACTCTTCAAAAGCCCACTTCATGGCCAATAACTCCCGATTACCCACGTCATAATTACGTTCAGTTGGAGAAAATTTTCGAGAGAAAAAGGCACAAGGGTTACTTTTAGAGGTCTCTGGATCTCTTTGGGACAAAACGGCACCTGCCCCAATTTCAGAGGCATCAACCTCCACCTGAAATGGCAGAGAAACATCAGGCTGCCGTAGAACAGGAGCAGAAGTGAATCTCTGCTTAAGTTCCTGAAACGTAGAGACTGCCTCAGGAGGCCAATTCACCACATCAGAACCCTTTTTGGTCAAATCAGTCAATGGTTTAACAATAACAGAGAAATTACCAATAAATTTACGATAAAAAATTGGCAAAACCCAAGAATCTTTGAAGAGCCTTTAATGAAGTAGGTTGGACCCAATCACAGATGGCCTGAACCTTGACCGGGTCCATTTCAAAAACAGATGGGGACAAAATGAATCCCAGAAATGAGATCCTCTGTACGCCAAAAAGACACTTTGATCCCTTCACATACAGAGCATTCTCTCTCAAAATCTGGAACACAGTCCAAACATGTTTCACATGAGAGTCCCAGTCATTGGAAAAAATCAAGATATCATCCAAATAAACAATCAGAAATTTATCCACAAAATCCCTGAAAATGTCATTCATGAAGGACTGGAAGATAGAAGGAGCATTAGTGAGCCCAAAGGGCATCACTAGGTACTCAAAATGCCCCTCTGGGGTATTAAATGCCGTCTTCCATTCATCCCTGTGCTTAATGCGAATAAGGTTATATGCCCCCCTGAGGTCAAGCTTGGTAAACCAAGTAGCACTTTTCACCCTGGAAAACAGGTCAGAAATCAAGGGTAACGGATATTGATATTTCACAGTGATATTGTTCAAGAGACGATAATCAATACACGGCCTCAATGAACCATCCTTTTTGGCCACAAAGAAAAAACTGGCACCCAAGGGTGAAGAGGATGGTCTGATATGACCCTTCTCCAATGACTCCTTGATATAAGACCGCATAGCGTCATGTTCAGGTACAGACAAGTTAAAAAGGCGACCTTTAGGGAATTTACTACCAGGCACTAATTCAATAGCGCAGTCATAGCTCCTATGGGGGGGCAAGGATGCAGATTTACTTTCGCTAAACACATCAGAAAAATCAGTCAAAAAGTCAGGAACATCCTGAGCCTGGGGGGAGGCAGAAAAAACAGGAGTGTTGGTATTAACACATTGGCAGCCCCAACTGGTTACAGACACAGAATTCCAATCCAAAACAGGATTATGAGACTGTAACCAAGGGAAACCCAGTACGATAATGTCATGCAGATTATACAGCACCAAAAATTTGCAACTCTCCTGATGATCAGGCTCAACCCTCATTATCACCTGAGTAGAGAACTGAGGTTTATTCTCAGCCAAAGGGGTAGAATCGATCCCCAGTAGGGGAATAGATTTCCGTAGGGGTATCAAGGGAAACCCACAACGTTTAGCAAAATCAAAATCCATCAGGTTAATAGCTGCTCCCGAATCAACAAAAGCCTGAGCAGAAAATGTGGACAGGGAGCAAATCAGGGTAACAGTCAACAGAAATTTAGTCTGAACACTACCCAAGACAACTGAGCGTGCAAAACGTCTTCCCCGCTTAGGGCAGACTGAAATAGCATGAGAGGCATCACCACAGTAGAAACATAACCCATTGCGTTTTCGAAACTCATGACGCTGTGCCCCAGAAGCCACTCTATCACACTGCATGGGTTCAGAAGCTGGTTCACAAGGCAACAATATTCCACGCATACCTCTACGCTCACGCAAACGTCTGTCAATTTGAATCGCTATTGACATAGAATCATTGAGACCAGAGGGGACAGGGAATCCCACCATAACATCCTTTACATTCTCTGACAGACCCTTCCGAAAAAGGGCTGCCAAAGCATCGTCATTCCATTTGGTCAGGACTGCCCACCTTCGGAATCTCTGACAGTATAACTCAACATCTTCAAGCCCCTGATTTAATGCCAACAAGGCTTTTTCAGCTTGATCAGTGACATTAGGCTCATCGTACAATAACCCCAGAGCCAGAAAAAATGCATCAACATTACTCAAAACAGGGTCCCCAGGTGTCAGGGAAAAAGCCCAGTCCTGAGGATCGCCGCGCAGGAGAGAGATGACAATTTGAACCTGCTGTGCTGCGTTCCCTGAGGACTTAGATTTCAAGGCAAAAAACAACTTACAGTTATTTTTGAAATTCAGAAATTTAGCTCGATCCCCTAAAAACAAATCTGGCATGGGAATCCTAGGTTCCACAACAGGCAACCCTGCAAGATAGGTAGCAATACTCCGAACTTCAGTGGCAAGCTGATCCACACGGCCAGACAACTGTGCAAACTCCATTGAGAAAAAAAAAATCCTCCTCAGCATTCAGAGAAACAGAGGAAAAAAAAAAAAAATCTCTGACAACTCTGACAATCTTCTTTCTTTAACACTATTTTTCCCTTCTGTGAGTACCATACAAATATCAGTTTTTGGGCCGGTGATACTGTTATGATTTGGTAGCTGAGGAGAGCAGGCAAAAAAGGAAATACACCAGAGAGGTTGGAATCTATGGGATTGCAGTACCCTGACTAACCACCACAACTAAAGGCAGCCGTGGAGCGTACCTACGTTGGTCCTAGACGCCTCGTCACAGCCTGAGAAGCTAACTACACCTAAAGACAGAAAGAGGAAAACTATCTGCCCCGGAGCAGATCCCCAAAGAACATAGAAAGCCCCCAAACATGTAATGGCGGTTAGACAAGGGAAATACAGACACAGACAGAAAATAGTATGAGCAAACGTTGGGGCCCAAACTTCCTAAATAGAAAAGGATAGGAAGGACACTTACTGCAATCCCAAAAAACCCTGAAAAGTACCAACTCTACTAATTACAAAAACACCTGAGATCACACGACCTCTACCACCTAAATTAGTTCTCTGGTGTAACAAAACTAAACAGCAGCCACTGAAAAAACTGGAAAAAGGCAAATGAACAAACAACAGTGGCTGAACTAAACTGAGAGGAGCACAAGCCCCCGGAGGGGACCCGGCAGACCCCCACAGAAGTGCAGGACAAAATGCAAAAAGCAAGCACAAAAAACTAAAAGAAGAAAATGTCTTATCTGTTAGCAGAAGATGCAGGCACGAAACAGCAAGCTACAAAGTGAACAGGAATCACAGATGAGACCAGAACAATTGATCACCGGCAACCCTGATGGGAGGGAACCTCCCTTATATAAGACCAATTAGTAACACCTGATCGCCAATCTTCACAATCTTCATTGGATAGTTCAGTACTGTTTGTAACCACCAGAGGGAGCTTCTGCTCAGAATTCATTTCTAGCACATTCACAACAGTCGGGCATCCCGGCGCCCGTTAGCGAATGAGAGCGGTACCAGCACCGCCACTGGGCCCCCCCGCTTGCTCAGGGCCCCTGCAGCAGCCGGCGCAATACTTACCTCTCCCCGTGCCTCCACAGCTCCAGGCTCCAGGGGGCGCCTGCTGGGCGCCTGCGCTTCCTCTCACAGCAGCGCCGCTGAATGACATCATCATTCAGCGGCCGGCTGTGGCAGAGAGTAAGCGCGGGCGCCGGACAGGTGAGATGTGTATGGGTTCCTTTCTATTTTTGATAATCAGGGAAAGTAAAGCTGTCAGCTTTATATTGGCTGGCTATCAAAAATAGAGGGGTCACCACACCGTATTTTTTAATTATTTAAATAAATCATTGTTGTTCTTGACAACCAGCCTGAAACACTTGTGCCCAGACTGGTCAGCGCGAGCGAGGATTGTGGCCCTACTGTGCCACAAACCAGACTTACCCTGGAGGGGAATGACTAAGCAGCTAGCTTGGTGTTTGCTGAAGCCTCTTGTAGTGAGGTCAGGCTTGTGCGGCAGGTAGCTGCAGGTACCACTCAAGGTTGGTGTCTGGCAGTAGCACCTACCCCCAAGTGAACAGGACACTGTAGCAACATGTGCAGGCAAGTACTGTAGATATACTGTCTGGCTCAGCTGATATATAAACAGGCAAGTACTGGTGGGCATGGGTGATGTACAGGTGGCCACAGATGACACTCAGGCAGGTGGGCACGGCAGAGACAGCAGAAGAGAGATAGGTGCTGGTTCAGATAATGCAGTTTTTTTTTTAAAAAGTGTCAATACAGACACTGCAGTTCTTTAGAGATAAAAGCAAGTTCAGATGCTGCAAGTTTAAGGAATTTGAACAGGGACAGACACAGCAGGGAAGGGAAAGATCCAGAATTTGATACAAACAGGTTTAAGGGCCCGTCTCACACAACGATCTCGCTAGCGAGATCGCTGCTGAGTCACTAGTTTTGTGACGCAGCAGCGAGCTCACCAGCGATATCGCTGTGTGTGACATTCAGCGACGATCAGCCCCCTGCCGGGTATCGCTGATCGTCGCTGAAATGTCAGGAGGACATTTTTTTGATCGCTGGTCTCCCGCTGACAGGCACGCATCACTGCGTGTGACAGGCGGGAGACCAGCGATCCGCTGGTAACCAAGGTACACAGCGGGTTTCCAGGCGGGGGCAGTGCCTAGAAACCCGCTGTGTACCTTGGATACCAGCTCCCTAAAGCAGGGAGCTGGTAACCAAGGTACACAGCGGGTTTCCAGGCACCGCGCAGCGCCTGGAAACCCGATGTGTACCTTGGTTACCAGCTCCCTGCATCAGGGCGCTGGTATCCAAGGTACACTGCGGGTAACTAAGCGATGTTTGGCAGCTCAGCAGCGATCATGTAGCGATACACCAGGATCCTGATCGTTGTCAGGATCGGTGGTGTATCACTATGTGAGACCCAGCCTTTAGGAATAGGTACTAATTCAGACAAGGAAAGACACAGATAAAGATTCAGGATTCAGGCCTGGGTATACAGTTGTCATGTGTGCATTGCCACGAAGATCGTCGCGGTTGCACATTTTGACTTCTCACAGCTGAGCTGCTGTTTCTTTGTGTTTGGCAGCTAGGGAGTTAATTCTGTCTGTGCTCGGTGCTGGGACTGGGTGCAGTTTCTCCCGGCTGCAATTGATTATTTGTTGATTGGTTTCCTTTAAATTCCTGGTTGTCTGCTTGGGGAGTTGCCAGTGAAACCTTCATGCAGACCACAGATAGGAATAAATCTGTATAGACTTTAGTTGTGAGCTCCTTAGTTGTTTTAAGCTCATCTTGGTTAGAGTTTATTTCCCAGACCATTTATGTTCCTTTGGTGTTTGAGTGTGTATGCAAGCGAGTGTTATCCTGTCTGTCTTATATGTCTAATCTGTGTATTTAGCTGAGATCAGCCCATATCCCTTTGGTGGTAGTCAGGATCCTTCTTAGGACTGATTACAGGGTTCAGGGTCTGATAGGAGACAGGGTTAGGTTGGAGACTTGGACCTCTGAACCATTATCAGTACCTCCAAGGTGAGGGATTAGTTAGGACCCCAGTTTAGGGTCAGGTTAGATCCCGGTCCACCTCTTTCCTGTTTCAGCTCATCAAGTCCTCAAGATTAACCCTGAGTTCAGCAGATATCGTGTCAGGTAAATCTATTCTATACTTACATGCTGATGTTGCTATACTAGTTGTTGTATAGAGTGTTGTTCCTGTATTAATAGTTTACTGACATTGTATACATATCATTAGACAGCGTGACATTTTCACTGGCCATAAAAATTATCTCCAGTTACCATGGATCCAGTAGCCCAGCTGGCTCTGCAGTTGCAGGGATTATCCATGGAGCTGACGGACATTAAGTCCAAAGTTTTGTCTCCCCTGGAGCAAACCAGAGTTGAACCTAAAGTAGCTCTCCCGGACAGGTTCACTGGTGGGCGAGACAAATTTTTCACCTTCCGGGAGGCATGTAAATTGTATTTTCGGCTTCGGCCTCGATCATCAGGGAGTGAGGAGCAGAGAGTGGGAATTGTTATCTCACTTCTGCAAGGGGACCCTCAATCCTGGGCATTTAACCTTCCTCCGGGATCCCCGGCTCTACTGTCTGTAGATCAATTTTTTACTGCCCTGGGATTGGTATATGATGACCCAGATCGGGTCTCTCTTGCTGAGACAAAATTAGTAAGATACAGCAGGGAGATCGTCCGGCAGAGGAATTTGCTTCTGAGTTTCGTAGATGGGCCACAGATACTCAGTGGAATGACCCAGCTCTTAGGAGCCAGTTTTGTCATGGGCTTTCTGATAAATTAAAAGACGTTTTGGCTCAGTATGAGTCTCCTCCTTCTCTGGAGGCTGCTATGGCCTTAGCTATCCGTACTGATAGACGGCTTCGGGAGAGGGGTGAGGTAACCCCACTCCCTGTTGTTTCTCCACCTACCACTAAAGTCCCTTATGTTGAGGTTCCCCTTGTCTGTTCGGATGAGCCTATGCAGTTGGGAGGGACATCATTTCGTAGGAGGGGATTGGCGGTACGCCGCAGGACTAGAAGATGTTTTTTCTGCGGGAAAGAGGGACATTTTGTTGGAGAATGTCCATCCCGTGCCTTGTTGAGCCAAAAGTCGCCGGAAAACTGTTAATCCCAGGTTGTGTGGTGGACGACAACCTGGGAGTATGTATTTCATCCGCCAGTTCCTCTCAGTTCCTTGTACCAGTGGAGGTGGTAGTTGGTACGAGAGTGGAGAGATTGTCTGTTCTTCTTGATAGTGGTTCCGGGGCTAATCTGGTTGACGCTCAGTTTGCTCAGGCTCAAGGTATGCATCTGAGTGTATTGGTCAAACCGATCCCTATATTCTCCATTGACGCCAGGCCTCTCGGCCAAGGTAGCTTTGTTCATGAGGTTCATAACATTGACCTTCGGGTAGGGGCAATACATAGGGAACAATTATCTTGTTATGTGTTGGAGGGTCTACCTACTCCCATTGTGTTGGGACTTCCTTGGTTGGTTAAACCTAACCCTGTGATTAATTGGCAGTCCAGAGAAATAAGCCAATGGGGTGAGTTTTGCAAAAGCAACTGCATGAACACAGTCATCAGTGCGGTCGTGCCTAGTACATTGCCTCCTTTTTTGGAGGATTTTGGGGATGTTTTCTCTGAGGAGGGGTGTCAGGAGTTGCCTCCTCATCGCGTGTATGACTGCTCTATTAATCTCCTTCCTGATGCTAAGTTGCCTAAAGCTAGGTTGTATAATCTTTCTGGTCCTGAGAGGCAGGCTATGAAAGATTATATTTCTGAAAGTCTGGCCAAAGGGCATATTAGACCTTCATCTTCCCCAGTAGCCGCGGGGTTCTTCTTTGTGAAGAAGAAAGATGGAGGCCTACGCCCTTGCTTGGATTTCCGCGAACTTAATCGGATTACTGTTCGAGATCCGTATCCACTCCCTCTTATTCCTGATCTCTTCAATCAAATTGTTGGCACCAAATGGTTTTCTAAATTGGATCTCAGGGGGGCGTATAATCTGATTAGGATAAAAGAGGGGGATGAGTGGAAAACGGCGTTTAACACGCCGGAGGGACATTATGAGAACCTAGTCATGCCTTTTGGTCTGACTACTGCACCAGCAGTATTCCAACATTTTGTTAATGACATTTTTCGTCACCTTGTGGGGCTGTTTGTGGTTGTATATTTGGACGACATTTTAATTTACTCGCCAGATCTTGTGTCTCATCAGGAGCATGTGAGACAGGTGTTGCAGATCTTGCGAGACAATAAACTATACGCCAAAATGGAGAAGTGTGTATTTGCCGTACAGGAACTTCAGTTTTTGGGTTTTTTGGTGTCAGCCTCCGGTTTCCGTATGGACCCTGAAAAGGTGAGAGCAGTGCTTGAATGGGGTCAGCCAGGGGATCTTAAGGCTCTGCAGCGTTTTTTGGGGTTTGCTAACTACTACCGGAAATTTATTTGTAATTTCTCATCTGTCGTCAAACCTCTCACTGACATGACAAGAAAAGGGACGGATTTTTCTAAATGGTCGGACAAAGCTTGCCAAGCCTTTTCCTCTTTGAAGAAATGTTTTGCTTCGGCACCCGTTCTCATCCAACCAGATGCATCTCAGCCGTTCATTGTGGAGGTGGATGCGTCTGACGTAGGGGTGGGTGCTATATTGTCCCAGGGTCCGTCCCCTGGTAAATGGCATCCGTGCGCTTTCTTTTCTAAGAAATTGTCGTCCGCCGAAAGGAATTATGATATCGGAATAGGGAACTTTTGGCCATTAAGTTAGCTTTTGAAGAATGGCGTCACTTTTTGGAGGGGGCAGTCCACCGGTTACCGTTATTACTGATCACAAGAACCTGTTGTATTTGGAATCCGCTAAGCGTCTGAATTCCAGACAAGCTCGATGGTCGTTGTTTTTTACCAGGTTTAATTTTGTCGTCACTTATCGCCCGGGGTCTAAGAATGTAAAGGCTGATGCCTTGTCTCGCAGTTTCCCAGGGGCCGGGAAAACGGATGACCCGAGTCCTATCCTTCAGGAGGGGGTGGTAGTGTCGGCTGTATTTTCTGAGCTTGAGGAGGAGGTGTTAGAGGCTCAGGGGGACGCCCCTGCAGGACCTCCAGGGAGACTGTTTGTCCCAAATCTGTTGAGACAAAAGGTTATTGAGGCACATCATAATTCTGCTCTAGCAGGACATCCAGGGAGTAAGGCTACTTTAGATCTCCTTTCTCGCCGGTTTTGGTGGCCTAATGCTAATAAAGATGTTATAACTTTTGTCGCGTCATGTGGGGTGTGTGCTCGCTCTAAAACCCCTCATACTCGTCCGTCTGGGACCCTTTTACCCTTGAAACTTCCGGAGCGTCCATGGACTCATTTATCTATGGACTTCATTACGGTCCTTCCTCCGTCGTCAGGGAATACTGTCATACTGGTGGTTGTTGACAGGTTCAGTAAGATGGCACATTTCGTTGCTCTTCCTGCACTCCCTAATGCTAAAACTCTGGCGCAGGTGTTCATTAGGGAGATCGTTAGACTTCATGGGTTGCCTTCTGATGTGGTGTCAGATAGGGGGTCTCAGTTTGTGTCCAAATTTTGGAGGGCATTTTGTTTACGTCGGGGGATGCAATTGTCATTTTCCTCGGCTTTTCATCCGCAGACCAATGGTCAGACAGAGCGTCTGAATCAGAGCTTAGAGACATATCTCCGGTGTTTTGTCTCAGAGAACCAAGAGGACTGGTCTTCTTTCTTGCCTCTGGCAGAGTTCGCTCTTAACAACAGGCGGAGCGAGTCCACTGGTAAGTCCCCGTTTTTTGGGGCATATGGTTTCCATCCCCAGTTTTGTACTTTCAATGGGGGGGGCCCTTCTGGGATTCCTGAGGAGGAGCGTTTCTCGTCGTCACTTGCTTCTGTGTGGAGAGGTGTATTGAATAATCTGAGTGCGATGGGGAACCGTTACAAACGTATGGCTGATAGGAGGAGAGTTTCTGGTCCAGATCTGAATGTGAACGATCTGGTATGGTTGTCTACCAGGAATATAAAACTTAAAGTGCCCTCCTGGAAACTGGGTCCCAGATTCATCGGGCCGTACAGGATCAGTTCCATAATTAATCCTGTGGCATTTCGTCTGGACCTCCCTCCTACGTTTAAAATTCATAATGTGTTCCACAAGTCATTACTTAAAAGGTATGTGGCACCAGTCATACCGTCACCTCTACCTCCTCCTCCTGTGTTGGTCAATGGTAACTTGGAATTTCAAGTATCAAAGATCATTGACTCACGTCTGAATCGCCGGTCCCTTCAGTACTTGGTGCTTTGGAAGGGGTATGGTCCAGAGGAGAGGACGTGGGTCCCTGCGTCTGATGTTAACGCAGATCGTTTGGTTCGGACCTTCCACAGAACTCACCCGGGCAGGCCTGGCCCTGAGGGTCCGGAGGCCCCTCGTAGAAGGGGGGGTACTGTCATGTGTGCATTGCCACGAAGATCGTCGCGGTTGCACATTTTGACTTCTCACAGCTGAGCTGCTGTTTCTTTGTGTTTGGCAGCTAGGGAGTTAATTCTGTCTGTGCTCGGTGCTGGGACTGGGTGCAGTTTCTCCCGGCTGCAATTGATTATTTGTTGATTGGTTTCCTTTAAATTCCTGGTTGTCTGCTTGGGGAGTTGCCAGTGAAACCTTCATGCAGACCACAGATAGGAATGAATCTGTATAGACTTTAGTTGTGAGCTCCTTAGTTGTTTTAAGCTCAACTTGGTTAGAGTTTATTTCCCAGACCATTTATGTTCCTTTGGTGTTTGAGTGTGTATGCAAGCGAGTGTTATCCTGTCTGTCTTATATGTCTAATCTGTGTATTTAGCTGAGATCAGCCCATATCCCTTTGGTGGTAGTCAGGATCCTTCTTAGGACTGATTACAGGGTTCAGGGTCTGATAGGAGACAGGGTTAGGTTGGAGACTTGGACCTCTGAACCATTATCAGTACCTCCAAGGTGAGGGATTAGTTAGGACCCCAGTTTAGGGTCAGGTTAGATCCCGGTCCACCTCTTTCCTGTTTCAGCTCATCAAGTCCTCAAGATTAACCCTGAGTTCAGCAGATATCATGTCAGGTAAATCTATTCTATACTTACATGCTGATGTTGCTATACTAGTTGTTGTATAGAGTGTTGTTCCTGTATTAATAGTTTACTGACATTGTATACATATCATTAGACAGCGTGACATTTTCACTGGCCATAAAAATTATCTCCAGTTACCATGGATCCAGTAGCCCAGCTGGCTCTGCAGTTGCAGGGATTATCCATGGAGCTGACGGACATTAAGTCCAAAGTTTTGTCTCCCCTGGAGCAAACCAGAGTTGAACCTAAAGTAGCTCTCCCGGACAGGTTCATTGGTGGGCGAGACAAATTTTTCACCTTCCGGGAGGCATGTAAATTGTATTTTCGGCTTCGGCCTCGATCATCAGGGAGTGAGGAGCAGAGAGTGGGAATTGTTATCTCACTTCTGCAAGGGGACCCTCAATCCTGGGCATTTTCCCTTCCTCCGGGATCCCCGGCTCTACTGTCTGTAGATCAATTTTTTACTGCCCTGGGATTGGTATATGATGACCCAGATCGGGTCTCTCTTGCTGAGAAAAAATTACGTAAGATACAGCAGGGAGATCGTCCGGCAGAGGAATTTGCTTCTGAGTTTCGTAGATGGGCCACAGATACTCAGTGGAATGACCCAGCTCTTAGGAGCCAGTTTTGTCATGGGCTTTCTGATAAATTAAAAGACGTTTTGGCTCAGTATGAGTCTCCTCCTTCTCTGGAGGCTGCTATGGCCTTAGCTATCCGTACTGATAGACGGCTTCGGGAGAGGGGTGAGGTAACAGCGTGCAGATAACAGAGTGACAAATCATAAATGTTCGGGCCCCCCATTTATCTGAATGGTGTCTGGGTTCAGTTTTGGGTACTGTTCTGGTACCCGAACCAAACTTCTTTAACTGTTTGTTGGATCCGAACATCCAGAGGTTCGCACATCAGTAGTCATGACATTAAAACCACTCACTGAATATTGTGTAATTCCATTTTTGCTGCCATAACATCTCTCAATTATGTAGGAATGAAAAAGAAATTATCAAAAAGGAACAAAATATATACTGGAAGATACAAATGCAAAAAAATACAATCTTTCTCTTAAATACAATCTTTTCTCTTGGAGAATCCACCTCACTTGGTGAGTCTAACAGGCATAATGGAGGCAATATATGTGAAAATCAAGCAGGAAAATAATACATCTAGCAAAGAGATTAGTAAATAAATATGGACCTATTGAACATTCCCAGTTAAAATGTGGTCTAAAAATTACAAGATCCACCTCACCTGAGGCATGAAGTCCACAAAACTTCAGGAGGTGTGCTTTGGTATCTGACAACAAGACGTTAGCAGTACTGTAGATCCCTAAATGCTATACATTTGATGCTTAGGAATTATCTTGTGTTTCCAAAAGATGCTTGATTGAACCGAGATCTAAGGAATTTAGAAGTAAAGTCAGCACCTTAAACTGTTTTGTTTCTCAAACGCTCAAACGTTTCCTGAACATTTTTTACATAGCACATTATCCTGCTAAAAGATATCACTGTCATGATTAAATACCGTTGCCATATCGGGAGTACTTGGTCTATACAATGTTTAAGTAGATAGTCTATGACAAAGTAACATCCACATGATACCAGAACCCAAGGACTACCAACAGAACATTACCTCTACCGGCTTGTCTTCATGCTATGGTGCCATCTTTTCCAAGATAAGTTAGGCATTTGGCCATCTTTGTGAAGTATAAGAAACTATAATTTATTGACAGGGCCACCTTCTTCCACTGCTTTGTAGTCCAGTGCTGATACCTACACATTCATTGTAGGCTCTTTCGACAGTTGGAAGGGGTCAGCATGGGCAGCCTTGTCTACAGCTATACTCATCATTCTGCGATGCGCTGTGTGGCTTAACATCTATCATAGCTGTGATCAACTTTTCAGCAATTTATACCAAATGTGGAATTTGGCAAGCTAGCCTTTGTTCCCCAGCGCTCATTGTCTTGGGGGCCCTTGAATCAGTTTTGATATGTACTAACCACTACAAGAAATGGTTATTTTGGAGATGCCCTGACCTAGTTGTCTAGCCATTATAGTTTAACCCTAGATTCTTAAGCTTGCCTATTTTTCCTGCTTCCAATGAATCAACTTCTAGAAATGTCTGCCCACTTGCTGCCTAGCACATCCCATGCTTCAACAGATGCTATTCTAACAACATAATCAATGGTATCCACATAAACTGTTAGCTGTTTTAATGCCATGGCTGATCGGTGTAAGGCTTAGCACTTTTTGATGTTCCATTATATGTGCATAATATTCCTTCAGTTAAAGCATTGCTCTTCTCTGGTGCAAAGATAACTTCAGTCTCTTCTGATTTAAAGACATCTGCAATAAAACTGTCTTACGTTATTAACCCACCAGTGCATTAAGAGCCGCTAAAGATTCATCTATGACTGTTGCCAGTGATTTTGCCGATAATTGTATCATTTTGAATCCAATGACCATAGTACATGGAATAAATAATGTAGATGTGAAGAGTAAATATCTCATATGTAAATGTTTCACTTCTGTAAATTTCTTTTTTTTATTCTTTAACCTAATTTTCAGAAAGCCGTCACTAAAAGACACTTAATAAATTTTATATGAGTTCTTTTTAATGTGTGTTTATTCATGTATATTTAAACCGTGTTTATTAATCAGCAGCACAAAGTATAACAGCTTTACTTTTTAACTGAACTAATTATTGCAGTGTAGTCCCTAAAAGAATACTAAAAAACTGCCTGAATGGTGCGTCATGCAACATTTAGTAGAAAGCTACTGGAGCCGTCTCCTCTAAATGGCTTTAATTTGCTGAGCGAACTGGTGGAAATGCCACACACATACAAACCATGGCTGGTAATTAGAATATTTAGTAGGAGTGACTCGAAAAAAAATTCCAGTGACATGTAATTATATAAAAAAATGTAAGGTCAGAAGATTTATGACAGGGAATCTGTCAGTAGGATCAACCCTTCTAAACTGTCTATATGTTCATGTAGGTCATAGAAAGCTCAATAAAATGATACCTTGATATCTGCGATCTGATGTCTTATTCCAGAAAAATCCATGTTTTTATTAATATGTAAATGAGCTACTAAAATTAATGGGTGGGACATAGATCTCCCTGAGAATCTGCCTTCAGAGCTTATTATAAATTAAAAGAGGCGTTACCAGTGTGAAACCTGTAGGTCAAGAGAGCAGACTGTCAGTCATTACATGTCTCACATTGGCAACACCCCCTTTCATTTAAAATAAGTTCTGGAGTCTAAAATAACAATTTCCTATGAATGCCAGCCACACGACGGCGTTCACAGGAGTATCGTAATGTACCCATTAATGCTCTGTGATCACCTCACGGGTTCTCCAGTGAGACCAGGGAATATGACGCGCACCTATCGGCGTGTGTTAAATCCCGCTGTCAGAGAATGACAGCGGGATTTAACAGGTTAACAGCCAAGGGCAGAGCCATCATGTACAGGGAAAGATGCGGGCTCAGCATGCAAGCCTATATCAAAATCAGAGAGATGGCAGATGATGTACACTATATGCTAGTAAGGGGTTAAAGTGATTAAAAAAATGAAATTCAAAAAAGTCAGGATGCTGGTTAGTTATTGGAAAAAGGATCTGTTAGGAGTTGCAGACTTTGTAGAGGTTTGTGAAAGAAGTGAACCTCTATGAGACATTGCATCAGCAGTAGTTGACCCATTTTAAATTTTACAGTATTGGAAACCTTAGGCCAAGTTCACATGATGGACTTTATAACTGCTTTTGTCCTTTTTTCTTGTCTAAGATTGCAAAAGTGAAAAAGGCTTTATTAAATACTAACAGGTAAAAGACACAATAAGATAAAAATGTGACAAAAAAAACAGCACTCACAGAAGGGGCAGGAAGAATCACATGTAGATGACAAAATCAATTCATAGTAACGCCGTCTCCAAATTACATCAATCCTAATTAGGAGATTCTTATACAAAAATAGTATATATATGGAGCCTGAAATACATGGTATTAAATGCAGACAATCAACAAAGCCATATATAACAAGTGTAAAAGTAAATGCAAAGATACACATACCAGATACAAGATGACAGACCTCACGTGGATCCCCTGCCCACCCCAAAGCGCAGCTGCATGATTTGCGGCTGCTAGACAGCCTGAATGCATGTGGGGATTTCCTAACAAACAGGCAATCCGCACATGTATTCAGGCTGTCTAGCAGCTGCAAATCATGCAGCTGCGGCGACACCAACTAAATCTCCAAGCATGCCCAAAATGCTCGGAGACCACTCAAGCATGCTCGGAAAACTCGAGTAAGGAGTATACTCGCTCATCACTACTAACTACGTTAAAATATATTATTGAAAGTGACTGATAAACAAAGTAACTAATATCGCACTGATTTACAAAAGTATTTTTCACAGACACAAAGCAATTAGGTAAAAATATGGTCTATTTGTACCATATCATCTGATGGAACATACCACAATTTCTTTCATACAAAGTCACAGAGAACAAGTCTGTTCTTGGCTACATGTGAAATTCTAGATATACATGGTGTGGTATAATGACCCCTGATGCAGCTAGGGGGCACTGTGTATGGCCCTCGGGATATGCATGGAGGCATGTGATGGATGGACGTTATGTATCACAGAGGTGGGTGGCCCTGTGATGGAAGCCTGAGCATGTTTTGTTCAGCAGATCTACTGCTGAGTTGTACTATATATTGGGAGGCTTCCAGGTGGCTAGGAGAGCTGGGCGGGTCCAGTCACCTACAAACCCACCCAAGGGGCTTGTGTCTAATTACCTGGGATAAAACCTGCATGTAATGGTGTAGCTGAAGGACCTGTGGTGAGGTCATGACCATGTGACATAACCATGTGATTCCTGACCTCACCTGTGGGTGGAGTTACACCTATGTAATGGAGTATGTTTTGCACCTGTGAGAGAGTGTTGTGGGAGTCTACCAGTGTGGACAGTCTTCCATGTGTCCGGCGGGACATTACAGAGAGGTCTCTGTGTCTGAGGAGTGAGGCTCCAGGCAGGAGCTTAAACATTGAAGACTTGTATTGTATGTTACCATATGGTTTATGATGTAATAAACCTAAGGACTTTTTGCATAAGAACGTGTCTCCTGATTTACCTCTGAAGCAGCCGAGTGAGTGAAACCTTACAATTGGTGGATGGAATGCTGGTAGCGGCCCAAGGAGCACATGTTCCAGGACTGGGAATCAGGAACCAGAGGAGGAACGGACGGTCTGTGAAAACCGTGAGTGTGACCAGTGGTCACGAATAAACTGTGTTGATGTTTATGGGGTGCCTCTGATATGAGGTATCTGAAGAAACTGTTAAGCAGTGGTGACAGACAGGAGTCTGTGTTATGTGACCGGGGTCATTGAGAAGTAAGCAAAAAGCATGCTGAGAGGATACCTCAGAGGAGTTGTCCGGAAACCTGCGTGGCCAACAGGTAACAGACAGGAGTCTGTGGTGTACTGACGGGTCAGTGAGACTGTTTTTTCCTTTGTGGGATGCCTCTCTGAGAGAGGAGGTGTCCGGAAATCTCTGTGGCCAAGAGTGACAGACAGGAGTCTGTGGTGTGCTGACGGGTCAGTGAGAAAGACTGTATTTTTGTGTTTGTTGGGTACCTCTGAGGCTGAGGTCTCCAGGAACCTGTGTGGCTGACGCCAACAGGGGACGGTCTTGACAACTGTGCTAGGCTGGTCGGGATCAGTGAGAAGAATCAGTGAGAAACTTTTTTTTTTTTTTTTGGTGTTTTTTTTTCTTCTTCTGGAACATGTGTGAGGTGTTTGCTGTGGCTCGGAGGAGTCATGAAGGTGACAAGCGGCTGGCTGTGACTCGTGGGGTCACGAAGGTGACAAGCGGCAAGATAGCGCAGCGTGCAGAGACTTATGGTAGCAGGAGCTACAGTGACTTGCAGCAAGAGGTTCTGCAGCAGCAAGAGCTGCAGTGGCAGCAGCGGCTTGTGCGCGGTAGCCGGAGGTGCTGGCGGAAGGTGACAGTACCAGCAGGAGCTGGGGAGGTACCATAAGGACATCAGAGGTCCAGAGTGGGTGACCTCTTAAAGGAACAGTACCAGCCCAAAAAGACATAAGGGTCTGTGCGAACTGGGGTCTGGTAGAGCCGTGGGGGGAGTCCACGGTGTATAACCCAAGGAGGGGTGATGGCCCAAAAGGGGGCGGAGTCCCAAAAGGGGGTGGCAACCCAAAAGGGGATGGTGGCCCAAAAGGGGGCGGAGTCCCAAAAGGGGGCGGTTGACAAAAAAGGGGTGGAGGATCCCAATGTTAAAGGGGAGGTCCAGACAAACTGTTGCCAGGGGCAAATATGTTATATGTGTCCAGTCTGCCTTAGGAACTATCCGCCCGGCACACTACTACGGGGGTGTACCCTGCAGATACACCATGAAGAGGTGGTGGGTCTGGTCGACTCGGGGAGTCCGGTGACTCTAGTGAGGGTTGCACCTGATGGGTTTCAAATACCTGGAAGAAAGGTCGGGGTCACCTGTATCCATAGGGACACAAAGGATTATTCAGTGGCCAGGGTAATCTTTGAGACAGGCTGGGACATTGCAGGACAGGATGTCGCTATAATCCCTAATTTGTCGTGTCCAGTGGTCATAGGTCGGGACTCTAGACTGTTCTCTGGCTTGTGGGACAGGGGAGTTCCTTTACAGCAGGAGGGAGGCCTCTCTACTGTTGGGGTGGCAGACATTGGGACAGTGACACCTCCCAAAACTGATGAGTCAGACGGTGACACAGGAGGAAAGGATGCGTCTGCCCGACTGACTGACATGATGTCCTTTGAAATGTATGACAACAGAACCCATGACGATGTGGTAGTTAAGACCTCTAGAACGGACACCCTGTTAGAGGGTAACGGGAGGGGCCCCGAGAGTGACTCCTGTGCAGACTGTGACTCGACCGCAAGGGAAAGCGAGTGCAGTAACGTGGAGCCGAGTAAAAATGGCCGATCTTCCTCTCGCCGCAGGGGCCGTGGAAAGGCGGGACAGGCTACATCCTCTAAGAAGCAAAATGATGAGGAAGAGTCAGGGTCAGGTACCGGTCAGGTGACTGTCCTTAATGAGGAGATAGAGCTGTGTAAAGAAACAGTGAAAGAGGCAGTCAAGCAGGAAAGGGTCCTGAGACGAATGATTGAACACAAAGTGGAGGAGCTGGAGAAGGAAGTCTCTAAGCTCAGAAATCATCTGTCAGCGTGTAAGAGTATGAACAAGGCTCTATGGAAAGAGACGGAGGTGCTCAGAGAGGCCCAAGAGAAACATCAGCAGGAGTGTCGCTGCTTGGCAGAAGAGCGAGATAGAGTTCTCCGAGAGCTCAAGATAGAGGAGGAGACTAGTGCCCAGCTCCAGAAATCTACGGGAGAAGAAATTCAGCAGGAGAAGTGCCATGCAGATGGTCACACAAAGGAGATCGAGGTCTTGGAAAACCGTACTAACGCTCAGGACGAGGAGGTCCAACAGTCTGTCCAAGATGGTGACGGGTCGGTTTTCAAGTGTATAATAGAGGTACCCGAAGACATGCAAGAAGCTTGTGCCAGTGAGGATGTGCATGAGGCCTTTAGAAAAGCGGTAGAAGCATGCAGTGTGAACTGGGTGCCAGAGATGAAACAGTCATACTGTCGACTAGGGAAGTCACAATGAAGTGGGTGGCTATCCTGAGGGACATGCACCTACATTGTCTCCGCACAAAGCAAATGATCCTGTTGAGAAATCACGAAGCCACTCGACGTCTGGAGCAAGTAAGAAAGACTCAAAATCAGCTTGGCTTGATGGAAGACATCGTTCAAGTGCCCAGAGGTCTGGTGAAGAAGGTCATCGGAAGACTCGGGAAAGTGATGCAGGAGATGGTAAATAAGTCCGGTGTGACGAGAGTCAGGATTCCGGCTGATGACGAAGTCCAGGTCAAGGGTGAAGATGGGATGGTCCCATTCCTCGTTGTCGGATCCAGGGAGAGCCTTGGGAATATCCGGATGCTCCTGGAGTATCGTGTGTCATACCTGAGAGAAGTAGAGCAGCTACGACTGGAGAGGGAGCAGGTCAACAGAAACCTACAGGAAATGGAAAGAAGATGGTCGCCACCTTCAACCCGTGGTATTGAGAGGCGAAGAGGTTCGCTTAAGACGAGAAGTCCTCAAACTGGAGATAATACAGGAAATAGTGATGCCTCAGTTAGCTCAGTGATGAGTGACCTAAGCAGGAGAACCTGTAGTGGACGAAATGAAAAGGACTCAGACCAGACAGGACGTATGGGTGCAAGTGAAATGCGACGCCGTACTGACCACTGGGGATGCGGGTGGTCTGACAGGGGGGCCTCGTCAGCAACAGATGTGACAGAGTCGGAGGACAGACGCCTACCAAAGAGATTAGTAGCAGGGTCCGACTTAGAGAGATCGGTTTGACTGGCAGAGACGACCGAGAAGGATCTCTGGTCGGATAAAAAGTGTTCAACCCCACAAGTTTGAACAGAAGGGGGAGGTATGTGGTATAATGACCCCTGATGCAGCTAGGGGGCACTGTGTATGGCCCTCGGGATATGCATGGAGGCATGTGATGGATGGACGTTATGTATCACAGAGGTGGGTGGCCCTGTGATGGAAGCCTGAGCATGTTTTGTTCAGCAGATCTACTGCTGAGTTGTACTATATATTGGGAGGCTTCCAGGTGACTAGGAGAGCTGGGCGGGTCCAGTCACCTACAAACCCATCCAAGGGGCTTGTGTCTAAATACCTGGGATAAAACCTGCATGTAATGGTGTAGCTGAAGGACCTGTGGTGAGGTCATGACCATGTGACATAACCATGTGATTCCTGACCTCACCTGTGGGTGGAGTTACACCTATGTAATGGAGTGTGTTTTGCACCTGTGAGAGAGTGTTGTGGGAGTCTGCCAGTGTGGACAGTCTTCCATGTGTCCGGCGAGGACATTACAGAGAGGTCTCTGTGTCTGAGGAGTGAGGCTCCAGGCAGGAGCTTAAACATTGAAGACTTATATTATATGTTACCATATGGTTTATGATGTAATAAACCTAAGGACTTTTTGCATAAGAACGTGTCTCCTGATTTACCTCTGAAGCAGCCGAGTGAGTAAAACCTTACAATGGAAATAAAAAGAATTGTTGTCCCATCTGCTTTTCATGATCCTTCTATGGTTTTCCAACATTATACCTCCTATAGAGATGAGATCCATGCATTGTTTCTATATCCAACTTTCTGGAAATGTCCAAGAGTCTCCCGGAAAAAGGGGACACCTCCCCGAGTTCTATAACAGTCTGTAAACATCAAGGATTCTACCAAAACTGCTTTAAGCACCTCACAAACCAACAATTCAGGAGGGTTTCTTATGCCCTAAATTCAATTGAACATTCGTGGAGGCACTAAATGGAGCATGGTAGGGACATGGGTGTGGAGCAGAGCGTCTTTCAACTGGATTGTGGTTATGCCCCCAAATTTTTGTGTGGTGCAAAGCTTTATTCCCCTGTATTACAACGGGCAAAAATTAACAAGTATGCTGTGTATCAAGGGCTCCATAGCAGTCAAAGACTTCTTGTTTGTTGTTGTAAGGTGCACAAGGCGGTAGTCATGGGCGAGGGGCTGCTGTGTTCCCACACCCTGGCACCCCATCAGTAAATAGTGTCGTGTGCTCCATGTGAATTGTATAACACTCACTTTTTGTCCTGAGGAATCCGCTGGCTACATGATCCCGGATTCAGGAACTGCCACATATTCAACAGGAGACACTTGATCCTTTTCAAACAAATTAACTTTACTGAATAGTCCAATCTCCATCTTAGTCACAACACAGTACGATGTTGCATTCACATTTCTTTCAATCTGAGTTATCCATTCCTTGTCTGGCACCCTTGGCCCCTGAGATACTTTGTCCAGCTTACAAAAAGGAAAGGTTCTTAGTGCATAAATTGGCCAATTCAAGTAATTGTAGGCTCATAGCCTGGGAGTGTCATGTTTGTCCCTTTATCTGTAGGCTTATAGCCCAAGAGTGGCATGTACAGTAGAGGATAGGACCCATCAGAGGGAAGTCATCTTGCCGTGGTTGATGGGCATACATGAATTGGTTAATTTATGTGCTAAAAACCTTCTGTTTTGTAAGTATATGTTACTGAATAACAACATAATTTAGATTTAATATTTCTTGTGTTTTCATATATCTTGGCCCTTACAGAGTGTGCTGTGTTTCCTTTTCATATTATATAGTCATTGCAGCTTGCACCTGTTCACACTAAGGAAGTGCCGGTCAGGTTTTTCATGATAGACAGGTTGATTGATATAAATAGATGATGGATAGATAGATAGATAGATAGATAGATAGATAGATAGATAGATAGATAGATAGAGTAGAATGATAGATAACCACAAAAAACAGAAACCTGGTGAGCACTTCCATATTATGTGAATAGCTGCAATGACTGCACAATGTGTAAAAAAGAGCGCACAGCAGCACTATACATATTGGCCCTTATAGAGTGTTGCTGTGCTCTCTTTTTTGTAGATAGATTTTTTTTTATATATCAAAAGTCTAGGAACCTGTACCAACCATGAGCCATGTCTACCAAGCACCACACTGAAATACCTCAATGCGCCTTTCGCAAGTAGCTTCGTCAGGGGGCACCAGAACACTGTTGCTGATTTAAATAATATACACTCATCTGTCTATATAAATCATGCCTGGGTTAAGTATATGGCACATGTTCGATGTCTGTAGGATCAGACTGCGCGTGCTTGCGCAGTCAGATGACTAAAAGGCACCCGCAAAAGGAAAGAGAGGGAAGACATCACTCCGGACATGCAGATAACCTGACGCATACTCAGGAGCGCCATATTAGCATGTGAGCAAAACTATTGGCATAATGCAGAAAATACAACTAGAAGATCCCCTAAAGATATATAATAACATTAGGTCTTATTGAAGGAAGTATTTAAATGGCTATTTTTTTAAGAATAATGTGATGTTTGGCAGCCATGTCTGATGGTTGGTATAGGCTGCTATATTTTTATATAGCTGCATGAATTTTATGAATTCATTTACTGAATAAAGTCATTGATTTATATTATTTGGCCTCGTATTTATATGATGGATGATAATCAGAGGTTATATAGGTTCATATCAGAATGTGGTCTGGGACACGATACAAATGCTCCATGTTATTATATAGTATTTCTGGGGAAAAAATGCAGACTGCTAATAATTTTATGCCCAATGCTTTGTACACATTTGTGTGTGTATATTACTCGTCCAATTCAATTAGCTCTTTTTTATAACATATGAGTTGATGATGAAATAATAAACATTATATAACATACTTTTTCTTTTACTTTAATATTTTTTGAAGTTTCTGGCTTGAGATCAGATATTCCACTTTCCCATGAACATTCTGGTAAAACCTTTAATATTAAATTCTTATTAACCCTGAAGTCAGCTGCAGAAGATTAACATGAGTTTTAGGAATACATTCTGCTACACTTAACAGTAACATAATATATGGGAAAGCATTTTATAGAAACAGCGTTAATCCCGCTGTAATATTTTGTGCATTGTCATTACTATTATTAAGCAGTTATTATATATTTTCTGTGAATATGGCTTCAATTATTTCACAATGATAGGGTGGGTTGTAAATAGAGCTTGTTGATGTAAAATGTTTACAAGCCTTTTACCATTTTATCCATTAATTTTTTTCTCATGTGTTTTTTTTGTACATCTCAGTCTATGATCTAGATTCATATTCATAATTTTTTTTTGTTTTATTGGGGCTATAACCGTAGCAACGTTTTTCAGTAGGAGAAATAGCCATGATTCTCCTTGTCTGTTAATAAAAGAATTTTCAGATCAGCTCAATAGACTGCTAAATTTAATGTCCCCCAAGCACTACACAATAAGGAGCTTAATGAGCTGCAGTCACGAATGATAACTTGATGCTAGAGTTTTACTGATTGGATTTACCCAAAGTGGACCAGTTTTAATAAACCTTAATCAGTCTAGCAAAACACAACTGTCCTGAACATCATCTAAATATTGGGAAAACCAACACATCGATCAATTAAAAAACTGCTGGTACTGTAAACTCATTTCTACATACGCATGGCCTTGTAGAAATAAATGGACTGTTATAATGTTAAAATGCTGTTTAAATGCAGTACTACATAACACTTATTAGTAATGTATGAACATTTTAAATGCTTTAAAAATAATAAAAGTGTTAATAGTTTACCATATTTTTCGGACTATAAGACAAATCGGACCATAAGACGCACCCCAAATTTTGGGGAGGAAAATAGGGTGCAAAAAATGTTAATGTTAAAATAGCGGTGTATCTTATAGTTTGAATTTAGATTATCAGTGGGTAGTGGCAGTTTAGCGGGGTCACAGGAGTACGGTCGAAGGGTCGCTGATGCAGGAAGCCGGCAGCAGCAGCAGGAGTGAGGCGAGGCTGCGGACCCAGGGCTTCAAGAGAATGTCGGTAGTGAGGCAGGAACGGAGTCCCTGCTCTGCACTTTGATTTTCCGAGGCGGGCTTCAGGAAAATGGCCGTCGGAGGCGGCGCATGCGCAGATTTAGATCTCGGCTCAATGACTCCTCCTCTTCCCAGCCCAGAGTGTACAGCATTGCACCACTCCGGCCGCCGCTGACTTCCTGCAGTGGCGACCATGTCTCCTGTGATTCCGCCCCACCGCCACCCCCCAAGCTATATTCAGACTATAAGACGCACCCCCATTTCTCTACCAAATTTTGGGGAAAAAATGTGTGTCTCATAGTCCAAAAAATACAGTATATTTACAATTAATAAAATGTTATAGGAAATGAAGAAAAGCCAATTGCGACACCCAATTTGTAATGTCTCCATACTATAATAATGTCCCCCATCCTGACCTCTATCCTGTAACAATGTTCCCCATCCTGACCTCTATCTTGTAATAATGTCCACCATTCTGGCCTCTATCCTGTAATAATGTCCACCATACTTGCTTTTATTTTGTAATAATGTACCTTATACTGGCCCCCCATGCTGTATTAATGTCCCCATCCTGTAATAATTAGCCTATCCTAGCCCCATCCTGAAATAATGTCCACCATTTTGGCCCCTATCATGTTATAATGTCCCCCATCCTGGACCCTTTCTTTAATAATGTCCCCCCTTCGTTGTCCCATCTTTCCTGTTATAATGTCCTCCCTCCTGATCCCTTCCTATAATATAACACTCCCATCCTGGTACTCTTCTCCAACACATTAAAGTGAACATATATGTATTGTAAGGCGGCGGTGTTCACACCGTGCAGTAACTGAGGCAGTGACCCAAGCAAGTCCAAATTAAACAGCTTTTATTCAGCAACTCACGGGTTAAACAGGAAAGTCCTCCGGTACGCAGCCGGGGTAACATCAGTCCATAAACAATGGTTGCCGGGGACAACGGCCGCGCCGGGCCGAACAGAACCTGACAGGTGCAGAGCCGTCCCATGCGTGGGTTCAGCTACACACAATCCTGTGGAGCTTTCCTGCTATGCTCCTAGCAGGGTCCAAACATAGAACAACACTAATCCTTAGTGCAGGAGTTTTAAAGACCTGTGGCAAAAAGCCACTGGAAAACCCGGGTTGGAGGGAGGAGGCCGCCCCACTGCCTCCTGTGACCTCCTCCAAGAAATGAAGGCCCTGCCGGATTTTACTTAATCTGCCTTAGCCAGGTAGTCTGACTAGGTCATTGCTCACCTTCATTCCTGCATTGCAGCCGCAGCTGTGTGTGTGACTGCAATGCACTCCAATGGCTTTAATAGGTCTCTGTACACATTCTGGGGGAAATATAACGTCCCTCGTAAACGATCCCGGTCACTGCCTCACATATCCCCCCCCTCTGTTCAAACTTGGGGGGTTGAACATTTGCCACCATACAGGGTGCCCGGGACAGGGCATCCGCGTTTGCTTGCAACTTCCCAGGGCGATGTTCTACAGAGAAACTGAAATTTTGCAGTGACAGGAACCACCTGGTGACTCGCACATTCCTCTCCTTGGCATTCCTCATCCATACCAAGGGTGAATGGTCCGTCACCAAGCGGAACTGACGCCCGAGTAAATAATAACGTAGTGATTCCAAGGCCCACTTAATAGCCAAACACTCCTTCTCTACCACGCTATAGTTTTTCTCTGCCGGGACAAGTTTTCTACTCAAGTAGGTGACCGGGTGCTCTTCACCATTCACTTTTTGTGACAACACCGCCCCTAGTCCTACCTCCGAGGAACCTGTCTGTACAATGAAGGTTTCATTGAAGTTGGGGCTGATGAGGACCGGCTGTCCACACAGGGCCAACTTCATGGACTGAAAGGCTTCATCTGCCTGAGGGTTCCACCGAACCATTACCGTTTTTTTTCCTTTCAAGAGATCGGTCAGGGCCGCCGTTCGCCCGGCAAAATTAGGTATAAACCGGCGGTAATACCCAAGGATGCCAAGGAACGCCCTCACCTGTTTTGTACTCGATGGTTTAGGCCAGTTTTTTATGGCCTCAACTTTATTGATTTGGGGCTTGATAGCTCCTCGGCCTATCACATACCCCAAATATCGAGCTTCCTCCAGCCCTATCGCACATTTTTTTGGGTTTGCCGTTAACCCCGCGGCTCTGAGAGAATCCAGCACCGCTTGTACGTGTGTTAGGTGCGTTTGCCAGTCGGTGCTAAATATGATGATATCATCTAGATACGCGGACGCGTATTCTTGATGAGGCTTGAGCACTATGTCCATCAATCTCTGAAATGTAGCCGGGGCCCCATGTAACCCAAAAAGTAAGACCACATAGTGAAATAGACCCTCCGGAGTTACGAATGCGGTCTTTTCCTTCGCCGAATCTGTGAGAGGTACCTGCCAGTAACCCTTGGTGAGATCGAGCGTGGTAAAGTACTGGGCCTGCCCCAGTCTCTCAATCAGCTCGTCCACCCGGGGCATTGGATAAAGGTCGAACTTTGACACTTCATTCAATTTCCGGAAATCATTACAGAAGCGTAATGATCCATCTGGTTTTGGAATCAGTACAATGGGGCTAGCCCACTCACTCCGTGATTCCTCTATGACTCCTAACTGAAGCATTTGTTTTATCTCAGCCGTGATGGCTTGCCTCCGGGCTTCGGGCACCCGGTACGGTCTTATTCGCACCCTTACCCCAGGTTCGGTGACAATGTCATGTTGGATAACCGTAGTCCTACCTGGTAGCTCTGAGAACACGTAGGTATTGTTTTGCACCAGGGAGCGAGCCTCCCGTCGCTGCTGTTTAGTGAGGGCATCACTTATCCTGACCTCCCCCTTGGATGCTTCCCTGGCTGAAGGTAGAGAACTCTCTGGTGATATGCCCGGAGTGATGTCTGTAACTAAACACTCTCGATCTTTCCAAGGCTTTAGCAGGTTTACATGGTAAATCTGCTCAGGTTTCCTCCTTCCGGGCTGATGCACCTGGTAATTTACCTCCCCCACCTTTTCTCGAATCTCATATGGCCCTTGCCACTTGGCCATGAGCTTACTCTCGGCTGTGGGTACCAGTACTAATACCCGATCGCCAGGGCCGGCTCCAGGTTTTTATGGGCCCCGGGCGAAAGAGCCTCAGTGGACCCCTTTAACACAGACCACGATTCATGATGCACAGATACAGCAGAGAAATATAGGTACAGTACAATGCCAAATACTTCACTTCTTCCATTACATGAGTGATATCTATTGTAAATTGTACAATAGCTCAAAAACCGCCAAATCCTCACAGCGCACAGAACAGACTGGACAGTACAGTCCTCCATACAATATTATGGGCACCACAGTCTCCCCCTCATCACCCATATAATACCCCATGCAGGATGTCACCCCCCATATAATGCTCCATACAGAATACTGGACCCAAAATAATGCTCCATACAGAATACTGGACCCAATATAATGCTCCATACAGGATACTGGTCCCCATATAATGCTCCATACAGGATACTGGTCCCCATATAATGCTCCATACAAAATATGGAGCTCTCCTCTGCGCTGTACTGCATTCTGCACTGTTACGGCTCAGGAAAGGGCGCTGTGGAAAGACTCCCCATTATCATCATGATTGCCTCCTTATCATCATCATTGCCTCCCCATCATCATCATTGCCTCCCCATTATCATCAATGCCTGCCCATCATCATCATCTCCTCCCCATCATCATCTTCTCCCCATCATCAATGCCTGCCCATTATCATCAATGCCTGCCCATTATCATCATCTTCTCCCCATCATCATCAATGCCTCCCCATTATCAGCAATGCCTGCCCATCATCATCTCCTCCCCATCATCATCAATGCCTGCCCATCATCATATTCTCCCCATCAACAATGCCTGCCCATTATCATCAATGCCTGCCCATTATCATCATCTTCTCCCCATCATCATCAATGCCTCCCCATTATCAGCAATGCCTGCCCATCATCATCTTCTCCCCATCATCAATGCCTGCCCATTATCATCAATGCCTGCCCATTATCATCATCTTCTCCCCATCATCATCATCAATGCCTCCCCATTATCAGCAATGCCTGCCCATCATCATCTTCTCCCCATCATCAATGCCTGCCCATTATCATCAATGCCTGCCCATTATCATCATCTTCTCCCCATCATCATCAATGCCTCCCCATTATCAGCAATGCCTGCCCATCATCATCTCCTCCCCATCATCATCAATGCCTGTCCATCATCATCTTCTCCCCATCATCAATACCTGCCCATTATCATCAATGCCTGCCCATTATCATCATCTTCTCCCCATCATCATCATCAATGCCTCCCCATTATCAGCAATGCCTGCCCATCTTCATCTTCTCCCCATCATCAATGCCTGCCCATTATCATCAATGCCTGCCCATTATCATCATCTTCTCCCCATCATCATCATCAATGCCTCCCCATTATCAGCAATGCCTGCCCATCATCACACACAGACAGCACACAAGCACTCTCTCACATACATACACACACACACACACACACACATACACACACAAAGCACCGCACTACATACACACAGACACACACAGAGACACACACACACACGTCTTACCTGTCCGGCGTCCCCGCGCTTTCTGCCACAGCCGGCCGCTGAATGATGACGTCATTCAGCGGCGCTGCTGTGAGAGGAAGCGCCGGCGCCCCCTGGAGCCCGGAGCTGCGGCAGCGGAGGCACGGGGGAGGTAAGTATTGTGCCAGCTGATGCCGGGGCCCTGAGCAAGCGGGGGGGGCCCAGTGGCGGCGCTGACACCGCTCTCCTCCGCTAACGGGCGCGGGGGTGCCAGACTGCGAGTGGGCCCCCCCGCCTGCTCAGGGCCCCGGCACTTGCCCGGGTGTGCCGGGTGCTGACGCCGGCCCTGCCGATCGCCCTTGTTAAAAGACCTGACTCTGGCTCTTTTATTATATGTGCGCCTCTGGGTTGCCTGGGCATCTAACAGATGTTCTTTCACGATGGGCATGACCGCCGCGATCCGGTCCTGCATACTAGCCACGTGTTCAATTATACTCTTATGTGGAGTCGGCTCTTGTTCCCATGTCTCTTTGGCTACGTCCAACAGACCCCTAGGGTGTCTGCCGTACAATAACTCAAAGGGAGAGAACCCTGTGGAGGCCTGGGGTACCTCACGAACAGCGAACATCAAATAGGGTAGCAACATGTCCCAATCCCTTCCATCCTTAGAAACCACCTTTTTTAACATGGACTTGAGGGTTCTATTGAACCGTTCTACTAACCCGTCGGTTTGAGGGTGGTACACCGAGGTGCGCAATTGTT
Organism: Oophaga sylvatica; assembly: GCA_033576555.1. NCBI lineage: Eukaryota > Metazoa > Chordata > Amphibia > Anura > Dendrobatidae > Oophaga > Oophaga sylvatica. The sequence continues at coordinate 63,170,984 of JARQOD010000007.1, forward strand.
TAATTTTTAGCAGTTTGCACAGTTCTCTTGTCACCTTGGACATAAAGGGGGTCCCCTGATCCGTCAGGATCTCCTTAGGTAGTCCCAGGCGACAGAACATGGCAAACAGTTCTTGGGCAATAAGTTTTGCCGAGGTGTGGCGTAGTGGTATAGCCTCCGGGTACCGGGTGGCATAGTTGACGACCACCAGTATGTGTTGGTGGCCACGGGCGGATTTTACAATGGGCCCTACCAAATCCATTGCAATCCGTTCAAAAGGTACCTCTATTACTGACAGGGGTACCAATGGACTACGGAAACTTTCAGTGGGTGAGGTCAACTGACATTCGGGGCAGGATTCGCAGTACCTTTTGACCTCCGCGTAAACTCCAGGCCAAAAGAACCGCTGCAAGATACGTTCTAGAGTTTTTTTTCCCCTAAGTGGCCACCCAGCAAGTGTGAGTGTGCCAAATCTAGAATCACCCGACGATACGACTGAGGTGCTACCAACTGTTCCACAACCTCGTCCCTGATTTTATCTATCCTATAAAGCAACTCACCACTGACTACCATGCGTGGAAATACCGTATCTGCATTGGGCTGTTGGGCTACGCCGTTTACCTCTATCACCCTTTCCCGCGCCTGAGTCAGTGTGGGATCTTGTAGCTGAGCTGTCCCAAACGTGGCCCTGGACACTTTCAGCTCGGGAATCGATGCGGTCTCCTCCACCTCTCCTGCCAGCACCTCTAAGGGAAACTATCGGGGTCACACTCTATCCCTATGTGGGACACCCCTACGGCAGGTTCGTCGGGTACAGCATCGGTAATACATTTTACCAGGGGAGAATGGATTTTGTTTTTCCACAGAGTCCAGAACAGGGGCAAGTCTCTTCCCAACACAGACCCATAGGGAAGATTTTTTACCACTCCCACCACATGTTTTATGTCTCCACATGGCGTGGACAAAACTACCTCCGTAGTTGGATACTCTCGGAGGTCCCCATGGATACATACAACCCCGACCTGCCGTCCGCTGGGGTGGTCTCCTGCCACCAGTGACCCATGTACCAGAGTCACGAGGCTCCCTGAGTCCAGGAGAGTCTCCGTAGGGTACCCATTAACCAGTACCTGGCATATTTGGAGTTCACTGTCCTGGGGGTCGAGGATTGCTGTGCAGACGGTCTGGGCATACATTGAGACCCGGCGGCTATATCCGCAGTCCATGGGTTCCGTAGTCAGGGGACAATTAGCCATCACATGTCCCGGCCCTGACACCGCCAGCACCTAAGGGTGGAGGTACTGTTAGGTCTTATGACAGTTTGGGAGGGAACCGGTCTCCTGCCACTCTCACTCCGGGGTTCCCCGGGTATGGTGCTGACTGTCCCCAGCAGAAGAACGCGACCCTTTCCCGATTCCTGGGTTGGCAGGGATCGGCGTGACAGCCGAGAGGGGGCGGAGTCTCGAATAAAGTCTTGAGTGGCCGAGTAGCGCTCGATCAAACTGACTACCTGGTCGAGTGTAACGGGGTCGCCTTGCCCCACCCAACGTTGGATAGCAGCCGGCAGAGTTCTTACCAGCCGGTCAACCACCACCCTCTCCACCATCTGGGCTGGAGACAAAGTCTCTGGCTGGAGCCGCTTCTTTACCAGCTGCAGGAGGTCATAAGCCTGAGACCGCGCGGGTCGTGTCTCCACATAGGCCCATGAAAATACACGCTGAGCCCTCACGTATGTATTAACCCCCAGTCGGGCAAGGATCTCACCTTTGAGCCTCTGGTAGTCCTGGGCGTCCTCCCGACTGAGATCGAAGTAGGCCTTTTGTGCATCGCTGACCAGAAACGGAGCTACTACTTCTGCCCACTGGCCGGCGGGTAGGTTTTCCCGCTCCGCTGTGCGCTCATAAACTGTCAGGAAAGCTTCCACGTCGTCCTCCGGTCCCATCTTCCTCAACGCTGAGCGAACCCTGTCTCGGGCCTCGCGACGTTCAGGGGCTGGTGCCGTCGAGGTCTCCCGCAGTGCAGAAATCTGTTGCAGCAACAGTTCGTTTGTTTTTTGCTGCTGCTGGTACAATAGCTTCTGTTGCTCATTGTGCTGTTGCTCCCGCTCCTGCTGTTGCCGCTGGAGACTCAGGTACTGCTCCTGCTGTTGTCGCTGAGACTGCAGCTGCTGCTGTTGTGTAATTACCAGCTGCTTTACCAACTCCTCCATTTTGTCCACGGGGTGAGGCTGAAAAGTGGCCGGCCGGATTGGGGTCATGAAGCTGCCGGTGGGGGTATACCTCAGTCACAATGCCCGCATTCTCCAACCAACTGTAAGGCGGCGGTGTTCACACCGTGCAGTAACTGAGGCAGTGACCCAAGCAAGTCCAAATTAAACAGCTTTTATTCAGCAACTCACGGGTTAAACAGGAAAGTCCTCCGGTACGCAGCCGGGGTAACATCAGTCCATAAACAATGGTTGCCGGGGACAACGGCCGCGCCGGGCCGAACAGAACCTGACAGGTGCAGAGCCGTCCCAGGCGTGGGTTCAGCTACACACAATCCTGTGGAGCTTTCCTGCTATGCTCCTAGCAGGGTCCAAACATAGAACAACACTAATCCTTAGTGCAGGAGTTTTAAAGACCTGTGGCAAAAAGCCACTGGAAAACCCGGGTTGGAGGAGGAGGCCGCCCCACTGCCTCCTGTGACCTCCTCCAAGAAATGAAGGCCCTGCCGGATTTTACTTAATCTGCCTTAGCCAGGTAGTCTGACTAGGTCATTGCTCACCTTCATTCCTGCATTGCAGCCGCAGCTGTGTGTGTGACTGCAATGCACTCTAATGGCTTTAATAGGTCTCTGTACACATTATGGGGGAAATATAACGTCCCTCGTAAACGATCCCGGTCACTGCCTCACAGTATACATGATATATTCATAGTATTACACTGTTAGTTGAGCAACATCTCATGATGACAAATTGCACTGTTAGTATTTCTTTAAATAAAACTAGGCCAGAATGCAGAAGCAGTGTGTGAAATATTAAGTACACCCTTAATCCTTCCAAAGTAATGAAGACCTATGAATTAATAGCTTGTAGAACCTTCTTTAGCAGACATACCTTGAAATAATATTTTTTTTATCACTTTATTAGTCTCTCACATTGTCCTGGAGAAATTTTGACCCACTCTTCCTTACAACCTTGCATTAGTTCATAGAGGTTTGTGGGTATTCATTTTTGCCCTGTGAGATTGCAGGTCGCGGGATGCAGTGATGGACAGGAGACAGAGGAAGGGTTAACGATTTATTAACAAGGTAGTACTCCACGCAAGGAGGTGAAGAGTTAAGCAGAGGGTATGGGAGGTAGTATTGACACAGTATGAATGAGAGGTGAGGAGTAGGGTGAAGCAACTGTTCATGGAAAGGGTAAACTTATCAGTCTGCCGAATTCGTGGCTGCAGAGTCCTGGGCTCCAAAGGTGGCCCCCAAGCAAGGAGCGCGTGAAGTCTCCTGTGGGGTCCTGAAGAAGTTGAGGATCCTAAGCGGGGTCCTGTGTCCACGGTTCGTCGTATGGGATGAAGCACAGTCTGTGATACTGCTAGAATGTGACTCGGCTTGGCGGTGAATGGAGGTGGGGAGTTACACAACTCTGGATGAGTCACAAAGTCAGTCTTAGGCGGTACGCGCGCAGCAAACACCGGATCGGAACTTTCAATAGCAAGGTGACATTATCCCTTATTAACCCATGAGCCACCACTAAAGGCAATGGGAATAGAGAGGCTAAGTGCCAGAAAAGGCGCATCTAATAGATGTGCCTTTTCTGGGGTGGCTGGGGCCAGATGTTTGTAGCCAGGGGGGCCCAAAAACCATGGTCCCTCTCTAGGCTATTAATATATGTTCTCAGTCACTGGCTTTCCCTCTCTGGTGGAGAAAATACCATGGGAGCCCACGCATTTTTTGTCAACAAATTTACCAGTTAATTTAACACCTACATGTCCCAAATTTTTCACACATACACTAATCTAATTATTAGTCAAAAACATATATAAAACTAAATGAAATGACATGGTTTACTGTATGTAAACCATCTGTCATTTCATGTCGGGTTCTGTAATGATTTTACAGAAGTCGGCAATTGATTTAGCGGCTATTATGCTTTGTAGAACTCTATGAACTATAAATATATATATATGTGTCTCAATGACATATATATATATATATATATATTCTATGTGTATATATCTATTCTTTCGTTTGTGTTTTAAAACCTGTCATTGGGATCCATTATATGTCCATTTTGCAAGCCGGCGATAAAATCTCGCCATACAGATGCAAAACGGATGTCACAAGGAAGCTTAGATGTGAGAAAATTGCTTCCTCGCATTACAATCAGATGACATACGGATCACTGTTCATGAAACATTTGTGCAATTCTGGTCCGTGAAAAACGGACCGTATTTTTATACGTTGTGTGTGACTCCAGCCTAAAGAGCATTTACAGCTGCAGCATTTCTCTGCCACTTTTACTGCAGTCTTCCCAGGCTACTTTTATTGTTCCAATGTCATCGACAATTACTAATTTGTTTCTGTATTCACACTGGCTTTCATCTCTTATAACTAAGACAATTTTCATGCTGAGATGTTTTGGTTCGTGAAATAAAATGTTAATTTTTTGCTGTAACCAATATTCCATATGGGACATGCAGAAGGTTATGTAGTATTTCACAGCATCAACCATATGCAACCTGGGACATTTTATAAAAGAAGCAGACATCATACACAATCAATTTTTCCAAAATGGTATAATGCTGGAAAAAAAATCAGCAGACCTAAGAAAAAGGTTTACAACTTTTGAGACAAGAATAATAATAATAATAAAAAAAAAATCACAGATTTTAAGGGTATGTGCACAGGTTAAGCATTTGGTACAGAACTTTCTGCACCATTTCTGCATCTCTTGGCAGGAGAAACACAGTGGCAAAACGCGCTTTTGTTTGTTTTTTTACTTGCGTTTTTGGTGCAGATTTTTCCCTATTCATTAGTATGGGTGAAAAACGTTAAAAGAATTGACATGCTCAGATATAAATCTGCATCAAATTTGCAAGTCACAAATAGGAACAATGTGCATAAGACTTCAGGATTCTTATTCGTTTTGCTGGCATCAGGAAACCCTTCAGGATTTGTGACAAATCTGCACTGAAAAAACTCAGCAATAATGCAATGTGTGCACACAGCCTAAGTGTGAGTGAAATCTGTAGCAAAACCACTGAAAGAATTGACCTGCTGCAGAATTGTATCTGCACTGAATCTACATGTAAAAAATAAGCAACGTGTGCATGAGACTTCGTGATTCTCATTCACTTTGCTGGTACAAGGAAACCCTTCAGGCGTTTTGATAAATCTGAGTAGGAAAAAGAAATATAACAAAAACACAACAAATCTGCAACATATGCACAGGCTCTAAAAAAAATTGGTCTCTCAAGTGGCATTTAAAAATTAGCTTTTGCGTGTTTACATGAAAAATAAAACTGCTTCTGGCCATTATATGACTTGTACCTTGCATTTTCACCATGTTTCTTGTCTGCAGACTCTATTTTTTTAATTTGTGATTGACCTTGAGCTGGTCAGAGAGACTAGCTTCTATGATGCCCTCTATAAACTTCACAGCATGTAGAGAGGGATTCCTGCTCTTCATTGCTTACTGTAGTACACAGAAAGAATCAGCAGCAGTTTATAGGAAATTATACAGCAGTGCTAAGCAGTATGGATGTGAATCCAGCTCTGCATGAGGTAAAAGACTTGTTAGAAAGCTCAGCACTATCTTTCTAAACAATCTGCCTCTTTTCTCTGTTTTTTTTCACATTGCCCTCGCTCCTCCTTGCCCTCCACTCTCCATACAGTATAATAGGTTATGGAATCTGAGACCACACCATCCCAGCAGTCTGTCTTGTCTTCAGCAAGACAGAATTGAGCTGTATTTTTTTTCAGAATGGATGATGGATTTAGGAGGCAGAGAGAAGGTTAAGTGGATCATAAGTGTGTAAGGAAGCAGATTTCTCTGATGAGTTATATTATAAAGTTTCTTATATTTGCATGCTATACAGATTTATGCAAAGTTTGTGTATACGGAATTATACACCTTAGGTAGCAGTCAGACAAAATCTTGTTTTGTCAACATCTATTCCTCCTCACACCCCGATCTACATGTATTATTAACTATCATTTTTGAGCAGGAATAACCTGGTGCCAGACACCTCTGAGTGCATCTAAATTCCCTTGAAAACTAAGGATCAGACATGCTGCATTTCTACATCCTTATTTTCATTGGGCAAGAGTTGGGAAACCAGTCTCAGAGAAATTGGTGGTTTTGTGCAACATTAATCAAACTGGATGGCATGAAAAAATATTGAGAGTCACAACCATTTAACTGGATACAACCCTGAAAGTCCTGATGGTGGTCCTGGTGAAATGTTATCTTCTTTCCCAGTCTGCACTTTTTAGATTCTCAACTCTAACTGTATCTTCAGTGGAAAATATGGCCATTACTCATACCCTGCTTATTTCTACATTCATCTTCTGTTGTCTGACCCTTCAATAAAACTTGAGTCTTATGGTAATATGTCATAGTTGTTGGCAGCACATTGCTTTGTGGCTTTGTGTAAATGGGGGATGTGCTGCAGACAACATGATGCTGTGTATTCACAAAACAATTATAGTCATGATGATTATTCTACCTCGAGTGAATGGGCCAGTAAACTAGTATCTATCAAGTTCTATATAGTCAATCTGGGCTTCTTATCGGGACAAAATCAACCCATCGAAATAAATATATGATAAACTTCTCCATAAACTTAAAGATTCCGCTCAGTTCTCCCATAGGCACTGTCAGTGTGCACTATTCCTTTGTGTACTTGCCAATGACTTGTTTACTTGTTAAAATGACTAAGATGTGGAAATTACTGTGTGTCACAGGCTGCACGCAGCCATGTATTCTCTCATCTGAGAGAATCGGGTCAATTCTGAAAATTACGCTCTGATCAACTCTGCTTAGAATTTGATCCAAGGGTCAGCATAGTGGGATCCAATTCTCTAGGATTAGGAGAACATGGAGAAAAACTCATTGACTTGCATGGACAAGTGCAACCCAAATATCGAAACCGAGCTGGTCTGAGGAAAAGGTCTGACATGTACATGGCCCTGTAGAATAATATTTGTCCAACTGCGATCCGATGTTTTGTCCGATCGCACTCAGACCAAAAATATGGCCATGAGAAGAGCCATTAGATTATTTTTGATTTGACAAGTTAATTCCATCTTTTTACAGGAGCCCACTGCTCCTCAGCATCGCAACTTGATCCTAATCCTGATTCATTGACAGTTCATGCCAAGGGCATTGTCGTGCTGCCGGCCCAAAGGAAACTGCTAGGTGCTGTACCTTTGCTTCTGCAGTATTAGAACTGAAGCAGGTTGGAGCCAGCATCATGTTCCAGGCATCCTAGCCATCCTCAGAGTAGCGCTTACAAACTCACTATGAAAGAGCTTGTAAGCGCTGCTCATTTCGGCCATTGTTTCTAGGAAGCAGTGATGGCTGATCTCCATTGGCAAGGAGCAGTTTAAAAATAAAATAAAAAACTAAACATTTAGTGAGAATGGTACAAAATTTTTAAAACAAGTAAATTGCAAAGCTTCTTGTTTTTACAAGAACCTTGTAAATGTACTCATTTTAGAAGATGAGAATAACCTTTAAAGGACAAAGAACTTTGAGAAGTTACAACAATGCCACATGTGAAAACTGCATAAAAATAATGTAGGCAACACGATTATCTTTACGATCCATTCTAAAAATCTAAGTTCATTACAGAAAGCATTTATTTTCTTAGGTTTCAAGTCTCTGTTACTTGCGTTACTTATGAATACATCCATGCAGATTATTTACCGACTGTTTATAGAAGTAACCTTAAACTTTATCTACTTCTCCCAGCTAATGTAAATCAATTTCTATGGGAGGCTGAAGATTTCTTTTTTTCGTTTTACTATATATGTAAAATACTAAGGCGATTTTTATGTGTCTTTGTTTGTTTAACTTGGCGTTCGCTCTTTTGATCTCATGTTAACATAGCTCAGTGGCAGGTAATGATTGATCACTTCATATTGTAGTGCCCAGGTAATAAACGCTACTTGACTCATAATAATATAGCATAATGTACTTTTTATGACCGGGTTTGAAGGAATATTTCCTTGTCAGCTCTGCCTAATTGTCTAAACAGAGCCACCCATTAGCTGGAGAAATGCATGTTTAAACAAAGCACATTAATTAGGGTCATGACTGAAGAGCACAAAGGGAAATGGAAGAACAGCGGTTATCTCTGTGTTCGATCTGTGGACAGCGGTCTCAATGTTAAACTGAACTCTACTTTGAGATTATGTTTACACTGCTGTGTTATTGGTTGTCGGAGACGTGTTTTGGACGCCTTCCATGGTGTCTGTATGATGAATAGAAAAGGTTCACACAGGGCAGTAATGATAAAATAAATCTTGACATGTTGAGTGTAGACCCTTATAAGACCCTCCTCGGTGCTCACAAAGCAAATGCCCAGCCTATAACGTTATGTAATTGAACCCGAAGCCTACGCACTCCCATAATCAATCACTAAACTCTGGACTTTACTTAAAGTTTTTTCTTTTAGAAAAGTCATCTACATTTGAATCCAGGCGGATCAAATTCACCTTGAATTTTACAAAAAATGTGATTTTACCAGAATCTGAATTTATTGCAATTTGTTTTGGGTAAACCCAGCAAAATGGTATTCATCAGCTATTTTTCTGGATTATAGAGGGCAAGGGATAAGAAAAAAAGATACTCAATAGAGTTGGGCAAATTTATTTGAATTAAATTGAATTGTACAAAAATGTTACAAACAACACATTTTCTAAAATAAGATTTTTTTTTTGTAATTTGCTCCTAGCAAATTTAGCAAAATGGATGGCGGCAAAAGGTTAAGAAGAAAAAAAAATACTCACCTCACTGCTCACCTCTCCGGCCACCTTTTTTGCTTGCTCTGTCCTTGGTGCTTCTTTTTACCACCTCATGCTGAATTTCCAGGCTTCTTCATGTTAGACCAGGACATCCAGCCGCATCCAGGCCTGGGATGTCTCTTGGCTATTCTACATTCTGTCTGCTTTCATCTTTATGGTCAGATCTTCCATTCGCTAGGTTCTGTACTGTCATATGGAGCCTGACGCACGTCTATAATGTGTAGCATGCCCCATGCTAAAGACACGTTAACGATATGCATCACGCCCCATGTGAGGATGTAGAGTCTGGCGAATGAAAGACTGGGCTATAAGAAAGATCGAAGAAAGAAGTTAGAAGACAGAGGAGGACTGACATTGGCGCGGCAGGTATGGGAAGAGATGAGGAGAGGTGAGTATAAGAGTTTTTAATCCCTTCTCGGCCAAAACATTTAACATTGAATTTATTTGATGCAAATAGAATCTCCCCTCCTCTCAATTTAAAGAATTTTCTAAAGTCGAATTTCAAGGAGCAGAGTTCTACGAAAAGAGGCTGCAGAATTGTTATATTATTGTCCTATTTGCTTAAACAGGATCAGGAACGGTAACGATGCCTCTTTAAGCAACCAGATGACAAGTTATGTCAGGATACTAATTATTGTTTTCGCCTCTTGATATTTAAGGAACAGTAACCAGATAATATAATAATAATAATAACAATCTTTGTTTATGTAGCACCAACATATTCCTCAGCGCTTTACAGTTTAACAGTTTCAGACGCAAGTCTTAAGTAACAACGTTAACAATACAATAATTAAAGCAAAATAAGCCGCCCCTGCTCGTGAGAGCTTACAATCTACAATGAGGTGGGGGAAAACAAAGTACAGGAGCTTATTTACAATGATGGTCCAGCCATCTTGAGGGAGTGGGGGAAAGATAGAGATAGTGAATGGGCTACATACACACACATACACATTAAATTACTTTGATTAGTGAACATGATAGGCCGCTCTGAACAAATGTGTTTTGAGGGAGCGCCTGAAACTATGCAAATTGTGGATGGTTCTAATTTCTTGGGGTGGAGCATTCCAGAGGATTGGCGCAGCGCTGGAGAAGTCTTGGAGTCGGGAGTGGGAGGTACGGATTAGTGCAGAGGTTAGTCGAAAGTTGTTTGCAGAGCGCAGCGGTCGGTTAGGCCGATAGACAGAAATAAGGGAGGAGATGTAGGGGGATGCTGCACTGTGGAGAGCTTTGTGGGTGAGAACAAGTACTTTGAACTAGATCCTGTAATGAATGGGCAGCCAGTGTAAGGACTGGCGAAGAGCAGATGCGTCTGAATACTGATTAGCTAGATGGACAACCCTGGCTGCTGCATTAAGGATGGACTGGAGAGGGGAAAGTCAAATGAGGGGGAGGCCAATTAATAGAGCATTACAGTAGTCCAGACAGGAGTGGATCAAAGCGACAGGGAGAGCTTTTATTTTCATGGTGAGAAAAGGGCGGATTCTAGAGATGTTCTTTAGGTGTTAGTGGCACAAGCTGGCAAGAGATTGTACATGGGATGTGAAGGAGAGATTGGTGTCAAATGTAACACCCAGACAGCGCGCCTGCTGCCGGGGTGTTATTATGGTGCCGCCCACGGAGAGGGAAATGTCAGATTTAGGGAGGTTAGTAGACGGCGGGAGCAGAAGAATGTTTCATTGTGTATGCACCATAACTGCTTTTACATGTCAGGCATGTTGGCTACTCCTGGTTGTTGGCACATAAGACTGGTGTTTTACATACCTAATGTAAATCTGAACATTATTCCAGTAAAATTAGTGAATTCTGTTGCATTTTACTGCATCCTAATGTAAAGAATAAGGTATTTTAATGAACAGTGATTTTTTTTGTGAAATAACAGTATCAACATAGTCTTGAACAAGCTTTATTATAAAATTACTTTAAAGGGGATGTCTGGCCTTGGTGTACAAGTATGCAGTCACTCTATGTGACTGTAGACTTGTGAATCCTAACAGCAAGCTCACTGCGCGCTGTCAAGACTCTCTGGTTCAAGAGGGCCGCGAGTATGTGATTGACATACTTCCTGTAACATTACGACTAGACGTGTCCATCCTTACTCATTTCACTTGAATTGAGTAAGGCTGTGCAGGTCTAGTTGGCAAGTGACCACATGTATGCAAATTACCTGCTTGCAGTCACAAGCCTGCTGCTCCTGGAACCGGAGTACCCTGAGCACACCCTGAGGATTCACAAAGTCTGCAGTGACATAGAGTGGCTACAGACTTGTACCCTAAGGCCAGACAACCCCTTTAAATAGCAGAGGGTCTTTTAGTTTCCTTCACATGCCAGGGACCAAGTATGACTGCAACCTGTAACCCCCGCTATACATAAGCCACGATATATTCTTTAACATCTATACTTTTCCTCCATCATATACATACTAAATGTTATAAAAAAAGACAAAAAAACAAGACGAATTATCAATAGACACAATGGCATTTTGATTTGTAACAATAAAGCATAATTTACAAATGACCACAGCTCGTAATATTAAGGTGAAATTCAAAGAAATATTTTTATGTTCTTTTTCATCTCAAAGTATAAAAGTTGAGAAACTTGTAAAATAAACCTTGACATCAAATGAAATATAAGAAGATCTAGAGACACATCATTTGGTTAACATGACCCGATCATCCCTTGTACTATAAAACTCAAGCTGATGTCCAGTAGATGACAGCTAATAAAAGAGAATGTTATTGCCAAGGAAGAATGCACCCTTGAATACTGAAATATGGGTTGACATCAAAAGCCAAAAGTACAGTAGAGGCTGTATCAAGCTGCTTTAAATCTTTCAACTAGAGAAACATGGCATGACAATCATCGCTCTATATCTACATCTATGATGTGGCCGAGTAAATACATTAACCGAGTACTCAACAAATGATGCACAAAGCCCGGTTCTTTCTAGCCTTGGGTGTTATCTTGGACTGATTGACTAAGGCAGTAAGATCAAATATTTTACCCCTTAATTTAACAATAATGAGGCTTTAATTATATCTGTTAACCAGTAATGCCTCCATTTGTATGCAAGAGGAAGCCAATATGTTCTTTAATATGCTATAAAATAACACAAACGATTGTTTTATAATCTGAAGCCTGTTATGTTTCGGTAGCTGAGGAGTGCAGGTAAAAAAGGAAATACACCAGAGCAGTTGGAATCTATGGGATTGCAGTACCCTGACTAACCACCACAACTAGAGGCAGCCGTGGAGCGTTCCTACGTTGGTCCTAGACGCCTCGTAACAGCCTGAGAAACTAACTACACCTAAAGATAGAAATAGGAAAGCTATCTGCCCCGGAGCAGAACCCCAAAGATAATAGAAAGCCCCCAAACATGTAATGGCGGTTAGACAAGAGGAAATACTGACACAGAAAGAAAATAGTATGAGCAAACGCTGGGCCCAAACTATCTAAATAGAAAAGGATAGGAAGGGTACTTACTGCAATCCCAGAAAACACTGAAAAAACACCAACTCTACTAATTTCAAAATCACCTGAGATCACACGACCTCTACCACCTAAATTAGTTCTCTGGTGTAACAAAACAGCAGCCACTGAAAAAACTGGAAAAAGCAAAAGTACAAAACACAGTGGCTGGACTAAACTGAGAGGGCAAAAGCCCCCGGAGGGGACCCTGAAGGCCCCCACAGAAGTGCAGGGCAAAATGCAAAAATATAGCAAAAAACACAAAATAAGAAATTGTCTTATCTGATAGCAGGAGATGCAGACACGACACAGCAGGCTACAAGGGAAACTGGAAAGAAGGATTCAGACCAGAACAATTGATCACCGGCAACCCTGATGGGAAAATGATTCCCTTAAATAAGACCAATCAGTAACACCTGATTCCCAATCCTCACTAGTACCGCTTGTAACCACCAGAGGGAGCCTCTGCTCAGAACTCATCTCAAACCCATTCACAACAGTACCCCCCCCTTGAGGAGGGTCACCGAACCCTCATTTGAGCAACCAGGTCGGTCAGGATGAGTTCTATGATACGCACGGATAAGTCTCCTAGCATGGATGTCCGAAGCAAACACCCAAGAATTATCTTCCTGACCATAACCTCTCCATTTAACCAAATACTGGAGTCTTCGTCTAGAAAAACGAGAATCCAATATTTTCTCAACCACATACTCCAGATTGCCCTAAACCAAAACAGGGTCAGGAGGCACAGCAGCAGGAACCACTGGCTCAACAAACCTCTTCAACAAGGACTTGTGGAACACGTTATGGATCTTAAATGTCCCTGGAAGAAGCAAACGAAAAGAAACAGGATTAATAATCTCCATGATCTTATAAGGTCCAATGAACCTAGGCTTAAATTTAGGAGATGCTACTCTCATAGGAATATTCTTTGAGGACAACCAGACCAAGTCCCCCACTTTAAACCGAGGACCATCAGTCCTATGCCGGTTAGCAAACCGCTGGGCCTTCTCCTGAGAGAGGGACAACCTCTCCACTACCTGGTCCCAAATCTGCTGCATACGCTCAACAACAGAGTCAACACCTGGACAGACAGAAGCCTCCGTCTGTCCTGAAGAAAATCGAGGGTGAAACCCAGAATTACAGAAAAACGGAGACATCAAAGTGGCAGAGCTAGCCCTATTATTAAGAGCAAACTCAGCCAAAGGCAAAAAAGAGACCCAGTCATCCTGATCAGCAGACACAAAGCATCTTAGATAAGTCTCCAATGTCTGGTTTGTTCTCTCAGTTTGACCATTGGTCTGAGGATGAAATGCCGAGGAGAAAGACAATTGAACACCCAGTTTAGAACAAAAAGTCCTCCAAAATCTGGAAACAAACTGGACTCCTCTGTCAGACACAATGTTCTCAGGAATGCCGTGTAAACGAACCACGTGCTGAAGGAACAACGGCACCAATTCAGAGGAGGAAGGCAACTTAGGTAATGGCACAAGATGTATCATTTTGGAAAACCTATCACAAATTACCCAGATGGTGGTCATTCTCTGAGAAACAGGAAGATCGGAAATGAAATCCATAGAGATATGGGTCCATGGTCTCTTGGGCACAGGCAATGGCATCAACAAACCACTAGAGCGAGAGCAAGGCTTGGAGCGAGAGCAAGTCCCGCAGGACTGCACAAATTCCCTGACATCGCGAGACAAGGTAGGCCACCAAAAGGACCGACTAACCAAGTCTCTGGTACCAAAAATTTCGGGATGCCCAGCCAATGCGGAACAATGAATCTCAGACATCACACTCTTTTTCCATTGGTCCGGGACAAACAATTTTCCAACAGGGCAGCGCTCGGGCCTATCCTCCTGACACCCCTCCAGAGCAAGTCTCAAATTGGGCGAGATGGCGGAAAGAACTACACCTCCTTCAAAATAACAGAGGGATCAGATAGCTCAGGAGAGTCCGCAAGGAAGCTCCTCGAGAGGGCATCCGCCTTAACATTCTTAGTGCCAGGAAGAAAGGAAACCACAAAATTAAAACGTGTGAAAAACAAGGCCCACCTGGCCTGTCTAGGATTGAGTCGCTTGGCAGATTCCAGATAGACCAGATTCTTATGGTCCGTAAGGACCACCACCTGATGTTTGGCTCCCTCCAGCCAATGTCTCCACTCTTCAAAAGCCCACTTCATGGCCAATAACTCCCGATTACCCACGTCATAATTACGTTCAGTAGGAGAAAATTTTCGAGAGAAAAAGGCACAAGGGTTACTTTTAGAGGTCTCTGGATCTTTTTGGGACAAAACGGCACCTGCCCCAATTTCAGAGGCATCAACCTCCACCTGAAATGGCAGAGAAACATCAGGCTGCCGTAGAACAGGAGCAGAAGTGAATCTCTGCTTAAGTTCCTGAAACGCAGAGACTGCCTCAGGAGGCCAATTCACCACATCAGAACCCTTTCTGGTCAAATCAGTTAATGGTTTAACAATAACAGAGAAATTACCAATAAATTTACGATAAAAATTGGCAAAACCCAAAAATCTCTGAAGAGCCTTTAATGAAGTAGGTTGGACCCAATCACAGATGGCCTGAACCTTGACCGGGTCCATTTCAATAACAGATGGGGACAAAATGAATCCCAGAAATGAGATCTTCTGTACGCCAAAAAGACACTTTGATCCCTTCACATACAGAGCATTCTCTCTCAAAATCTGGAATACAGTTCGAACATGTTTCACATGAGAGTCCCAGTCATTAGAAAAAATCAAGATATCATCCAAATAAACAATCAGAAACTTGTCCACAAAATCCCTGAAAATGTCATTCATGAAGGACTGGAAGACGGAAGGAGCATTAGTGAGCCCAAAGGGCATCACAAGGTACTCAAAATGCCCTTCAGGGGTGTTAAATGCCGTCTTCCATTCATCCCCGTGCTTAATGCGAATAAGGTTATACGCTCCCTGAGGTCAAGCTTGGTAAACCAAGTAGCGTTTTTCACCCTGGAAAACAGGTCAGAAATCAAGGGTAACGGGTATTGATATTTCACAGTAATATTGTTCAAGAGACGATAATCAATACACGGCCTTAATGAACCATCTTTTTTGGCCACAAAGAAAAAACCGGCACCTAAGGGTGAAGAGGATGGTCTGATATGACCCTTCTCCAATGATTCCTTGATATAAGACCGCATAGCGTCATGTTCAGGTACAGACAAGTTAAAAAGGCGACCCTTAGGGAATTTACTACCTGGCACTAATTCAATAGCGCAGTCATAGCTCCTATGGGGAGGTAAGGATGCAGATTTACTTTCGCTAAACACATCAGAAAAATCAAACAAAAAGTCAGGAACATCCTCAGCCTGGGGGGAGGCAGAAAAAACAGGAGTGTTGGTATTAACACATTGGCAGCCCCCACTGGTTACAGACACAGATTTCCAATCCAAAACAGGATTATGAGACTGTAACCAAGGGAAACCCAGCACGATAATGTCATGCAGATTATATAGAACCAAAAATTTGCAGCACTCCTGGTGATCAGGTTCAACCCTCATTATCACCTGAGTAGAAAACTGGGGTTTATTCTCAGCCAAAGGGGTAGAATCGATCCCCAGTAGGGGAATAGACTTCTGTAGGGGTATCAAGGGAAATCCACAACGTTTAGCAAAATCATAATCCATCAGGTTAATAGCTGCTCCAGAATCAACGAAAGCCTGAGCAGAAAATGAGGACAGAGAGCATATCAAAGTGACAGTTAATAAAAACTTAGTCTGAACACTACCCAAGACAACTGAGCGTGCAAAACGTCTTCCCCGCTTAGGGCAGACTGAAATAGCATGAGAGGCATCACCACAGTAGAAACATAACCCATTGCGCTTTCGAAACTCATGACGCTGTGCCCCAAACACCACTCCATCACACTGCATGGGCTCAGCAGCTGGCTCACAAGGCAACACCACTCCACGCATACTTCTTCGCTCACGCAAACGTTTGTCAATTTGAATCGCTAATGACATAGAATCATTGAGACCAGAGGGGACAGGGAATCCCACCATAACATCCTTTACATTATCTGACAGACCCTTCCGGAAAAGGGCCGCCAAAGCGTCGTCATTCCATTTGGTCAGGACTGCCCACCTACGGAATCTCTGACAGTATAACTCAGCGTCATCAAGCCCCTGATTTAATGCCAACAAGGCTTTTTCAGCTTGATCAGTGACATTAGGCTCATCGTACAATAACCCCAAAGCCTGAAAAAATGCATCAACATCACTCAAAACAGGATCCCCAGGTGTCAGGGAAAAAGCCCAATCCTGAGGATCGCCGCGCAGGAGAGAGATGACAATTTGAACCTGCTGCGCTGCGTTTCCTGAGGACTTCGATTTTAAGGCAAAAAACAATTTACAGTTATTTTTGAAATTCTGAAACTTAGCTCGATCCCCTAAAAACAAATCTGGCATGGGGATCCTAGGTTCCACAACAGGCAACCTAGCAAGATATGCAGCAATACTCTGAACCTCAGTGGCAAGCTGATCCACACGGCCAGACAACTGTGCAAACTCCATTGGGAGAAAAGATCCTCCCCAGCACCCAGAGATACAGAGGAAAAAAAAAAAAAATGCAACAAACAGAAAAATATCTCTGACAACTTTTTTTCCTTCAAAATATTTTTTCCCTTCTGTGAGTACCATACAATTTTTTTGGCCGGTGATACTGTTATGTTTCGGTAGCTGAGGAGTGCAGGTAAAAAAGCAAATACACCAGAGCAGTTGGAATCTATGGGATTGCAGTACCCTGACTAACCACCACAACTAGAGGCAGCCGTGGAGCGTTCCTACGTTGGTCCTAGACGCCTCGTAACAGCCTGAGAAACTAACTACACCTAAAGATAGAAATAGGAAAGCTATCTGCCCCGGAGCAGAACCCCAAAGATAATAGAAAGCCCCCAAACATGTAATGGCGGTTAGACAAGAGGAAATACTGACACAGAAAGAAAATAGTATGAGCAAACGCTGGGGCCCAAACTATCTAAATAGAAAAGGATAGGAAGGGTACTTACTGCAATCCCAGAAAACACTGAAAAAACACCAACTCTACTAATTTCAAAATCACCTGAGATCACACGACCTCTACCACCTAAATTAGTTCTCTGGTGTAACAAAAACAGCAGCCACTGAAAAAACTGGAAAAAGCAAAAGTACAAAACACAGTGGCTGGACTAAACTGAGAGGGCAAAAGCCCCGGAGGGGACCCTGAAGGCCCCCACAGAAGTGCAGGGCAAAATGCAAAAATATAGCAAAAAACACAAAATAAGAAATTGTCTTATCTGATAGCAGGAGATGCAGACATGACACAGCAGGCTACAAGGGAAACTGGAAAGAAGGATTCAGACCAGAACAATTGATCACCGGCAACCCTGATGGGAAAATGATTCCCTTAAATAAGACCAATCAGTAACACCTGATTCCCAATCCTCACTAGTACCGCTTGTAACCACCAGAGGGAGCCTCTGCTCAGAACTCATCTCAAACCCATTCACAACAGAAGCCCCTTTCATGACTAAAGCTGACCATATACAGTACATAGGATACTATGAATATTATATGCTTTAGTCATGAATGGCAGCTCCCTGAGCAAGTGAGAGATGCGAAACGAGTGTTGGGGAGGACGTGCGACATGCTCTCTGAATCCACTATGGGTAAAAGCCCCTTTTACTAATCTTGTTATTGGCTACAACATCTAGGTGGTGATGCCATTCTGTGCATGGAAGTAATCAATGTAATGCAACTACATGTTTTACTACATTTTGTGTACTAATCCTTATTGCATATATACTTTTAGACACTGAATTTTCTCTTTATTTATAAAGATTGTGATCCAGTTCCCTATATTGTCTGGGACCACAAGAATTGTGTTTACAGTGAGAAAAAATAAGTATTTGATACACTGCTGATTTTGCAAGTTTTCCACCATCGAAGAATGGAGGGGTCTGTAATTTTTATTGTGGGTACATTTCAACAGTGATAGAAAGAATCTTAAAAAAAAAAACAGAAAATCACATTGTATGATTTTTACATAATTAATTTGCATTTTATTGCATGAAATAAGTATTTGATACAATAGAAAAACAGAATGTAATATTTGGTACAGAAACCTTTGTTTGCAATTACAGAGGTCAGAAGTTTCCATTAGTTCTTGACCAAGTTTGCACACACTGCAGCAGGGATTTTGGCCTATTCCTTCATACAGATCTTCTCCAGATCTTTCAGGTTTCAGGGCTGTCGCTGGGCAACATTGAATTCAGCTCCCTCCAAAGATTTTCTATTTGGTTCAAGTCTGGAGACTGGCTAACGGAACCACTCCTTAGTTGCTCTGGCTGTGTGTTTAGGGTCATTGTCATGCTGGAAGACCCAGCCATGACTCATCTATGCTCTTACCGAGGGAAGGTGCAGTTATCCTGTCCCTTTTGCAGAAAAGCACCCCAAAGTATGATGTTTCCCCCACCATGTTTCATGGTTGGGATAGTGTTCTTGGGGTTGTAACCAACTAATCATCCTTCTTCTTCTTTCCCCAAACATGACAAATGGAGATGATACCAAAAAGTTCTATTTTGGTCTCATCTGACCACATGACCTTCTCCTATGCCTCCTCTGGATCATCCAGGAGTTCAGTGGCAAACTTCAACGGTCCTGGAATATCCTAGGAGCCAGGTCATAATAATAATAAGTTGATACAGACAAAAATCAACACAGGGTAGGTCAGAGCAACAGTATGTATATCTACCTAGGACCACTTCTGTGTTGTGTGTGTCCTCTTAGCAAGATCTGGTGATATTCTATAACAATAAGTGCCAACAAATTATAGTTCAGACTGATCCTGGGTGGATATTTTGCTGGCAAATGCAAAACGTGACATTTTCAATAAAAAACTGCAAGAAGAATAGTGATACAAGAATTACATAAGTAAAAAAAGCAATTACCCATTCATATGTTTGGAGCAGCCAAGGTATCATTTTAATCAGTATAACCACACCAACCTGACACTGTCTGTAGGTTACTGTGCACAACACTGCTGACAGGTTCAATTTAAAAAAGGCAAATTGCAAAATTTTTGATGAAACCCAATTGCAAAAGTATTTTTATCCTAAAATATTTGTGTTTAATTAAAATAAATGTCCCCCTTTAATATCCAAAATGGATCTGCTGCATAATCAATGCACAAGTAAGAAGAATTATTATGGGGTCTGTCTGGGTTCTGTTATGTGTCGGTTTCTAGAACAGACATAAAGGTACATCAGCAGAACTGTTTTTTATCTGTTCTGAAAACTGTCATATCATGGAGATCAGATGACCCCAAAATAATCAATGGGGTCCCTCAGCTTCCAGTTACATCAGATATGCATTGGATCCATTTTTTACATTAATGTTATTTGTCTGTTCCTAAAAATGGAACAGATAAACATAAAGTCTGAAGTATGAACCCTTAGCTCTGTTATAGGCCAGTATTATTGGGATGGCTTTTATCATACAAAGTTGCTGTATTCTCATTTTATAGTGTTTGTTCAATTTTTTCAATAACCTGACCTCTGCCTGGTCAAGAAAAACCAAAGTATGATACGACTTCTCTTGCCATTCTCAATATTTTCAATATTTTGTTTCTATCAGTAAAGAATTAAAACTGTAGATTTTCTCTTCACACATTTGACGATCTTCTGTGTTGAAATTTTCCATTTTTAGTATTAATAATATGTTCTACATCATATAAGGGCTTGCAAAGTTTTGTCAAGTAGCTTAGCCAAAATGAAAAGCAGACATTTTTCTCCATAAATGCTGTTTATTAAGCTGCGCAAATGCAAGTCCACAGAGCAAATGCTAATTTGTAAAATCATATACCTATTTTTGGACTATGTTCCTTGTTTATATGAAAGTGCATGACTTTTAGGTTGTCAATGTGTCAGAGACTGTAGTCTTTGAATTCATTTTACATAGCAGCAGCTTTTCAACCAAACTGTCATATTCTGAGCACCTTGGTTGATTCAGGAGGAAGACGGATAAAAACACATTGATTTAAAATATATTTTGTCTCAGTATACTGCTGGAGGGGGGGAATCAGAAATGTAAATTTCCTATATCACTTTCTGGTAGAGTTAGAAGATATACATATAGGCATGGCCATCCATATAGCGAGAGGAAGTGGTCCTGGTCAGAAGACCTGGATGTGGCAGTCGGGCCATCCCATACGCCTGATTAGGAAGAACGCTCTCCTCCTGCCATTCACTTGCAGGACAGGAAAGATAAAAAGGATCAGACTATTAGGGATGGACATCATAAAGCTTTCTTTCCCAGTAACGAAGTGCTGGAGCGTGTGGAGGTGAGAATCTTGGTTGACACTCAGTATGAAACCATCAACCTGCATCGTTTACTATGAAGCCGGTATATGAGCAGTTCATTACCAAAATCAATGGAGAAGGCTTCACACTGAAGAACACAGAGGAATGCTAAAACTGTCATTCAAAATCAGAGAGGGAGGATTCAGAAAGGTTTACTGGCGAAACCTCAGGACAACTTGGCCAACGCAAAGCAGACACTTGACGACATGGAGTAAAAATCTGTTTTCTCTACTAAGCTACCAGTTTGTAAGCAACAGTATGTATATACTTGATTTTACAATACCTCTCTAGTGTTAAGACCTGTTTGGTAGGGTCAAATTTCTATGGCTTTAGACTTTGTGGGGGGTCTAACCGAGTCAGCACTGAGCCACCGGTAGTGCATGAGAAAGACTTTTGGACTAAGTAACTAGAAGGAACCAGCAGATAAGTTTGGAATTTATTATTCACTGTGTTTTATGTAAAAAAGTTGCAAATTATGACACATGCCTCATAATATAATTACTGGCAATCAATGCATCAGAAAGTTAAATTTTGGGCAGATGGATGACAGTGTGGGTTTGAGCTATAATTTATGCCAATTTGACATAAATTACTCCTTCCATTTCAATATGATCACTTGCACAGTGCTCCTTGGGATGTTTAAAGTTTTGGAAATAATTTTGTATCCAAATCTGACTTTAAACTTCTCCACAACAGTATCACGGACCTGCCTGTTGTGTTCCTTGGTCTTCATGATGCTCTCTGTGCTTCAAACAGAACCCTGAGACTATCACAGAGCAAGTGCATTTATATGGAGACTTGATTACACACAGGTGGATTATATTTATCATCATTAGTCATTTAGGACAACATTGGATCATTCAGAGATTGACAATGAACTTCTGGAGTGAGTTTGCTGCACTGAAAGTAAAGGGGACGAATAATATTGCACGCCCCACTTTTCAGTTTTTGTATTTCCACAAAAATTTTAAAAAACAACAAATTTCGTTCAACTTCACAATTGTGTCCCACTTGTAGTTGATTCTTCACCAAAAATTAATATTTGGTATCTTTATGTTTGAAGCATGATATGTGGGAAAAGATTGAAAAGTTCCAGGGGGCCGAATACTTTCGCAAGGCACTGTATGTCCCCAATTAAGGGCCTCTTTTGGCATTTATGTCCCCAATCCTGGACCCATTTCTGGTCTATATGTCCCCCATCCTGGTATATATGTCCCTCTTCTTGGTATATATGTCCCCCATTCTGGTATACATGACCCCCATCCTGGTTCCTCAGATGCACATTTAGCTTAAGTAGGTGCTGGGGCCTCCCACACATGCTCGGTTGTAGTTGCATGCTCTGCAACGGTGGTCGTTACCCTCCTGGATCAGTCTCTGAGCAGACTTTGATCAGAGTCGGATCCGATTTTCTCGGAGGTATAGAGAAAAATAAAAAAAATTACTCTGTCTTGTCCATTCAGTCTATCTTTGAAAATCATGATGTCATTCGAGTGCGGTCTGACGTTTTCCATGGACCCATAGACAAAAATGGGCGAGTGCCATCCGATTATCAGAGGCCAAATCATGGATGCTACGGGTTTTTTTTCAGGCCGAGGAAAAACTTGGACATGTGCGCTGCCTCATTTAAGAACATTGGTCTGCGATCCAATGTTTTGAAGGATCAGACCGAAACTACGGTCGTCTGCACGAGCCCCAATCATGTCACACATTACTATCAGCCTCATTGAAGTGGTAACTGAGATCCAAAGAAAACAATTCCCAGTTCAGTCTTGGAATAAATAGAACATAAACCTTTTCTTGAAATAATTCCGAGTGCCTTGATGATGTGTGAAATAATCAAAGAAGTCAGAGGTTATTGAGATGCACTTTTCTATTCAGGAGTATACCTTGTTATAAGTGAAATTTAAAAAAAAGCGTCTCGCACTGCACAGAAACAATCATTTCTGCAGCGTACTTTATCTTAAGAACAATGGCTCTGCCTGCCTCCCTTGTGAAATGATGCTCATGATTCTTGGTACAAGAGCACAATGATTTTCATCCCCATAGGACAGAAAGTGATACTATAACATTGCTGTGTACAGTTTGATTGACATTTTTAGCTTAGCAAATGGGGTCTAAAATGTCCTCAGTAGTATATGTTCTCACGTTCCTACTAACCCAGGCTACTATTAGGATCCATGCAGATCTCAGGAAAATGAAATTTTTTACTATAGTTTTTCATGAACATAATATATAGCACTGCATACTACTAAAGATTACTATAATACAATTCTACACACGGCAATAGTAGTATAGTGCAATAATATAGGGTGCAAAACATGTACCTGGTCAGCTGTAAACTTTTTCACTTAGGCTACTTTCACACATCAGTTTTTTTGTATCAGGCATAATCCGTCGAATACCTGATAGGATGGATCCGGCG
This sequence comes from Oophaga sylvatica, assembly GCA_033576555.1. NCBI lineage: Eukaryota > Metazoa > Chordata > Amphibia > Anura > Dendrobatidae > Oophaga > Oophaga sylvatica. Next base: position 63,194,234 of record JARQOD010000007.1, read on the forward strand.
CTGAAATGAAAAAACTGATGCAACGGATCAGTTTTTTTGCTGGATCTGACCTGAACTTTTGAACCCGGAATAAGAAGTTTTGCAGCCGGAAAATGCAGGTACGCATGTCCGGAGACAGTGGAAAATGTAGTAGTAGTAGTAGTAGTAGTAGCAGTAGCAGTAAGTAGTAGTAGTAGTAGTAGTAGTCAATATAAACAGCAAAAAAAAGACAGCAACACTCACCTGCCCAGATCTCAGAACAAATGCCTACAGGATTCAGCCAGCCATTAAGCAAGATATTAGCAGCACAGGTGCAAAATACCAGATTAAACAGCCACTCTCCACATACCCATCCAAGGAGGGAGTGACTGCCCAGTATACAATTGCACAATAGAAGCCCGCATAGGGCGCCGTTCACACAAAGATACTGCAGTGTCTGGTTCACAGCCTATTATCACGCCCCTACTATTCGATTAGGCGGGCTGGCCAGTACACTCTCAAATCGCACCAGTGTGAACACCCCTCATGCAAGACCAGACGTGCCTGGGCCTGGCTGCACCCCGAAAAATAAAGTGCAAAAAATACAAAAATAGTGGGGTATTAGTTAATATTTTGGCCAAAATACGTAAGCTTGTAACCTGCGCCAAAGGTCCCCATGCTTACAAGTCCTAATCTACACTATCCAGCAAAACCACTAAAGGAGACTCAGGGTCTCCAAAAATTCAATATAAACAGCAAAAAAAAGGCAGCAACACTCACCTGCCCAGATCTCAGAACAAATGCACTACAGGATG
>JARQOD010000007.1:63195106-63213882 GCA_033576555.1 Oophaga sylvatica
TCGTGTAAATATTAACCAAAAAAACATAAATGTGATTCACTGCATGCTAAGTTGAAAATAGACCATGTTAAGACTTACCGTATATTTATGAAACATAATAATATAGCATTATATGTTCCGTAACATATTCTGCAATAATTTCACAACATTTATTTAAATGCTTGTTAGGAGGCAATTAGTAGTCTGTTTTCTGAAGCCTATAATGTTTACTTTTTTATGTCAGATTGTGATGCACATTCTTTATGGGCAAAAAAATTTGAACTTTGTCTTATTTTACGTTGCTCTGCACTTTAACAAAATAGGTATAATCTGGGCACGGTTAGCTATGCAATCAAGATTTAAATGGAATCCGTCAGAAGGTTTTGTTATGTAATCCGACAGCAGCACGATGTAAGGGCAGAGACCCTGATTTCAGCTATGTGTTACTTGGTCTACTGGCAGCAGTAGTTGTGACACAATCATAGCTTTTCTGGTGCAGATCTAGCAGAGCTCTGAATGCTGAGCACTGTAAAACCCCACCCATACCTCTCTTTGGCAGCTTTCTATCAATCTACACAGAAAGCTGACAATCAGTGGTGGGGGCGGGGTTGGACCAGGAGGCACGAGACACCTAGTCCTCCAGTGATTATTTCCTGCTGATAAAACACTGATTTTATTGAAACAAAAAAAAAACACAGCCTGGTAAGGGACACATAATAAATGAACAATACTGGATCCAAAGACCCATGTTAAAATATCCAAGAAATGATTAATCAGAGTCACTCAGAAAAGCAATATAAACCAATAATGGACTTATCAAAATAATATACTAGAAAAATATACTACTAATATTATTAATCACAATTAACTCTAAACACACAAAAAATTTTGAAGCAAAAACCTTAAAAACACCCCCTTAAAGCCCCAAAAAAGGAAAGGCACTGTGGTCAATACTATATCATAACATGGTAAGAGACAATGAAAAATTAAATCTATATTTATAAAACTCAAAATCTGTAGTAGCCCGCTCTATACAAATCCACAGTTCTCTCCTGATTTGGGTGAAATTTGGCATGCCCCCGCTCCACCCACAGGAGCGGAATACTTCGCACGTTACATCTTGCTAGTGTTCCCCCCGTTATGAGATTGGGGCCCCTGAAGTTAGGCCCTATACATATAATGGGGAAATGTGAAATCTGTACTAGCCCCCTCTAAATAAATCCACAGTTCTCCCCCGATTTGGGTGAAATTAGGCACGCCCCCTCTCCACCCACAGGAGCAGAATACTGCGCACGTTAAATCTCGCTAGCGTCCCCCTGTCATAAAATTGGAGCACTCGAAGTTAGGCCCTATAAATATAATGGAGAAATGTGAAGGTGACAGTAAAAGTGCTGAGGGGAAAACAATAGTTGTGACTTAATGGGATGAATTATAGTGGCGGCGCCAAAGAGTCGCTGCTAAAGGGGCCGCACCACCACACAAAACACACAAACATTTCACAAACACCATACAAACATCACACAGACAGCACACATACACCAACCCACAAGCACAACACCACACAAATGCCACAGCACACAACACAAACACCAGGCCACGCTAGATATCAACAACACAAACACCACCCACAAATACCACAACACCACCCCATAAGTACCACATGCACACTACACACACACACACACACATGCACGCAAGGACTACACACGCATGCAAACACACTCAGATGGATGCACCCTATACACATGGACAAACAGAACACATGCGTACTCACACACCATGGACACTTGCAGTGCGCACGCACAAACACATGGATCACATGCGTGTGGGAACTTTCATCACTGAAGCTGCTGAGGTAAAATGTGTGCAAGCAGCCATACTGAGCAGCAATATTGGTCAGGCGAAAAATGCCTCATAGTAACATTGTCATTATTGCTTACTATACAGTGAGCTTTCATCACTGAAGCTGCTGAGGTAAAGAGAAAGCTGAGCTCTGATTGGTTGCTACGGGCAACTAGACAAGTCTGCCTGTGAGGCGGTTTTCATTACTGAGATGTGAGCGCCTTCAGGTCATAGTAATACTGTGTGAGGGCTGCTCTGCATTTACTATTCATCCTATTACATCTCTTATCAGTGTCAGGTGAATACTAAAGGGTCATAATAATAAGGACTGTTTTTTAAAATGCTTCCCAAAAAACGACCATCTATTGGGCAAGTTCATCCAAAAGCTAAGAAAGCAAAATTGTGTCAAAGATCTGAGACAAGTGAACAACGTGACCGATCTAGCGACCACATACATGTCCATTGATTCAGTCATGGAGAGTAAACAAGCTGTAATGTATCCATTGGAGTTCCTAAATTCTTTGGAGCCTCCTGGAACACCACCACATAAGCTCTCTTTAAAAATAGGAGCCACAATAATTTTGCTTCTGAACCTTGACCCACCAAAAATGTGTAATGGCACAAGATTGTGCATTAAGGTTATGTGCACACGTTCAGGAATGTTTGCAGAATTTTCCTGAGCAAAAACAGATTTTTTCCGCTGTAAAAACGCGTGTTTTTTTTGCGGTTTTTGGTGTGTTTTTTTGCGTGGACTTTGCGCGTTTTTTCCGTGATTTTTTCCTGAACTTTCTAGGTCAATAATATAGCGGGAAAATGCTAGAATTCCGCAAAATTAATGAACATGTTGGTTCTTTTTCCGAGATGCGTTTTTTTCGCGGAAAAAAACGCACCATGTGCACAAAAATTGCGGAATTCATTCTAAATGATAGGATGCTTAAATCATGCGTTTTTGACGCGTTTTTTCCCCGCGAAAAAACACAAAAAAAACGCAAATAATCCTGAACGTGTGCACTTAGCCTTAGAGTCTCATGCCAATGTTATTGAAGCCATTATTCTTATGGGAAACTCTAAGGGAGCAAATGTTTTCATTCCACTAACCATTTCCCTAACCATGACATACAAAGCCATCCACAACCTTTCTCCTCCATACATCTGTGACATGGTCTCCCGCTACCTACCCACACGCAACCTTCGATCCTCTCAAGATCTCCTTCTTGACTCCCCCCTCATCTCTTCTTCCCACAACCGCATACAAGACTTCTCCCGGGCTTCCCCCATACTCTGGAACTCCCTGCCGCAAAACATCAGACTTTCACCAACAACGGAGACCTTCAAGAAGAACCTGAAGACCCACCTGTTCCGACAAGCCTACAGCCTACAATGATCCTCAGTCTACTGAACCATCGCACGACCAGCTCTACCCTTTCCTAGTGTATCCTCACCCATCCCTGTAGACTGTGAGCCCTCGCGGGCAGGGTCCTCTCTCCTTCTGTACTTGTGTGTCCCTTGTCTAGCACACGTTTATTGTACCTGTCTATATTTTCCCTTTTCATATGTAAAGCGCCATGGAATAAATGGCGCTATATAAATGTGTAATAATAATAATAATAATAATAATTCCACGCATTCCTTTGCTACCAAGCGACATGCCCTTCAATTTTAAGCGTCTGCAGTTCTCAATCCGACTTGAATTTGCTATGACTATAAGCAAAGCACAAGGTCAATTACTTAAAGTAGCCGGCATTAATTTGGAGAGCCCGTGTTTTTCACATGCACAGTTGTACATGCTCTAGCGTGGGTAACCCCAAAAATCTTTTCATATATGCACTTGAAGGTAAAACCATAAACATTGTTTACCAAAAAGCACTACAATAGATAGTTGTTTAACTGTAATCCAATTTTACTCTTTTGTCCATGAACAGCTTATAGATTACACTGGAGGGAAGGGTTGCACTATGTTGTTAATTGGGTGTAAATGTTTAATATGTTTGTGTAAGGTGCATAAATTTTCATTTTTGATAAAAAAAAGTTAAAAAAAATAGTTGTAATAGTTTATACTACTTAATATGTATTGAATATGTAAAATCAATAAAAATCTTGAAATTAAAAAAAAAATTGTTGTTCACATCAATGTTATGACAAATTAGTAAAATGCCAAAATAATAAAAATTTAAAGTGGAAAAAAAATTTACTGTAGCACTCTGAAAATGTCAATTTCAGGCTGACACTGAAAATTTTACTTTAGCTATCACAACCAACAATTTAACATATTTTCCGCGAGCGAAGCTGCGGGTATTCTACTAGTCAATAATAAATCAGAATAACACGGAGGGTTTAAAAGTGCCTGCACAAAATCAATCAGGCACACAAAAAATTAATCAAGGGGTAAAACATATGCTTGTGTGGCGCCCCTGAGGTTCCACTCACCACAGAGGTACTGCACTTCAGCCAGAGGTGTGGTACTCCGCTCTCAGGTAAGGAGGGGGCACTACCCGTGACTTGCACATGTGCATCCAACACCATACTACCTCAGCCTAAGGGGGAGGAGCTCCAGTTAGAGTGGGAAGGAGTGTGTCAGTTGGAGGGAAAGTGAGTTGGAATTGAGAGGAGGAAGAAACAGGAGCTTCTGACAGGAGGAGTGTAAAGAAGTGAAACTTCTAGAAGGAAGAAGGGGTCCTAGGGGCCAGGGAAGTGAGGAATTCACCCTGGGCGCCCAAATCCATGCTGACCATAGTTGGGTGGAGAGACAAGGTCACAGTAGGGGACCGGCCCCAGACTAGTGGAGATACTTCAGGACTCAGCTAGCAAACCGGAGGCTGTGGTTGCTGTATGTGCTGCAGCCACATCCACACAAATTTGCTGGAAAGGCAGCCACATAGGATCAAGGGGATCAAGGGGACCAGGAGGACGTAGCCTGAGTCGCCCCACAGGATCTGAGGCTGCTGGCTTGGGACTTTGTGTGTGAGGTGCAGGGTAGGAGGGAGTGAGACAGCGCAGGGAGACGGCCAGAGAAGGAACATAAGAAGGGAGACCTGGCAAAGTGTACCCCAAACTACCTGAGAGCTGGCTGGACCACCTATCCAGAGGACACAGCACCCCGGCTGGGGACTGTAACCTGAAAGACTGTGAGTAAGCTGTGAAGACTGCACCTGACTGTGTCCTCAATTTAATTTACTGCGTCATCTGCCCTGCACTACAACCGAGACCATCATCATTAACTCCATAACTGCCCTGGGGCCTAGCCCTATCCGTGGAGAGCTGTAACATCTCTGCTGCGCCATCAACTGCCCCACCGGATGTGAATTGCAGCATCAGCCATCTTATTGCCGTACACCACGGGTGGCGTCACAAACTTTTCCCCTATAAACATCATCTTTATTCTTAACATTTTATTGGATGCCCAGGGCCAAGGACCGGGTCACTGCTGCCGTGACAATTCCCCTGAAGAACTGTCTGACCCGGGTCCGAGTACCTCACGGCCCTAGCGGGCGCTCCACTTGTATTATAGTTAATATAAAAAAATCAATTCATATAAAGACCGTTCAACGCAGTTCTGACCAAACAAGACAATAAGATGTTAAGACACTTAATATACAAGAAGGAGGACCCCTACCAGAGCTTCAAAATAAAGTGCAATCTGCATTAGCACCAATATCCACTAGCACTCTCCGTTATTTGTCAGGGCCCCCTGATAAAGCTAGTACACGAAACGCGCATCGGGATTCTAGGCAGTGTAGTCATACATATTGAATTTTAATGATAGCGAGACTTGGTAGTGTTGGGCAGAGGCCAGAGGTCGTAGAGACACAGGGGTCAGTTGGTGCTTTTGTCTGCTGGCCCGAGACCACATGGACCAGGACTCATCCCACTGAGCGCTCACTCTCATTTACCCATGAGTATACCACTCAGAAAACACATGGTGAGAGTAAAACAGCGTGGCAATACTTTATTGAACCACCAGAAAATAACATATAGAACAGTCCCAGCAAAATACACAAGATCGTGCAAATTTACAGAATCTCACCCTTATGCTGACTCCCTGGGATTAGAACAGCTGTGACTTTGGAGCTTCCTGGGCAGACTACCACCACCAGTTGCACCCCACTTTTGGTGGGCATCCACAGACAGTAGGAAAAATGACAGTCCCTTGAGGTAAGTGGCCACTGTGCTCCGATACTCTCCCGTGAGAGTATCGGGTCACAGGTGCAGAGGAAACTGAGAAAGTAATTTATCCATCTTCTCCATTGCCAGCGTCTGTAGAATGGGACTTCACTCGTATCACATCCTATTGCAGTCCAATGTCCAATGGTGCGCGTGATCAGATGCTCGAATGCATTCGCAGCATGCTGCACTCATTTTCTCATCCCGAATCGGCATGAGTGAATAATCACAGATCTACACTGCCCCATAGTATAACATTAGGCCGAGTCCTATCTGATAAAACATCACATAGCACTTGAACGTGTATACTGCCGTATACGGCAGTGTGAGCGAGTCCTAAGAATGAGAATGACTGGAGGAAGTACTGGTTTTATAGAATGAAAAATTACAACATAGGTGCAATTTTTCTAGAATGTGGAGCACAAGAAAAAAAGGTTCCCCACTTCCTCCATTCTGTCAGCCGTGAAAATTGTACCGCACTCGGATGTCATCCAAAGTGCTGTCTGATGTTTTTCACAGACCCACATTCTTCATTTGCAGATTTTGATCTGACACTCGAATCAAAATCTGACATGTATCCGATCTTTTCTGCTTACCACTCAGTCCAAGGAAAAAAATTGGATATGTGCACAATCCCATAAAATATTATAGGTATGAGTGCGATTTGTGAAAAACACTTGTATGAGAAAATCGGTTGTGGCATGAGCCCTGCGTTGTAGTGTTTTTCCATTAGTTCTAATGCATAAATCTAATGAATAACATAAACTGGAAATTGTTCTAATTCCTAAAATAAAACAAAAATCCTCTTGAGTTAAATACAGAGTGAAAAAAACATCATAACTCAAAAAGTAATTGCTTTAAATGACAGAATAAACTCCGCGGCTGATCCGTAGTAACTTGTTAATATACATTTAATGCTATCTTTTAATGTTGCATAAAACCTCCTTTACAACTTGTTTATTGAACTGGTTTAGTCTTTTCCTGCTGTATGAGCAAAAGATGATGGTGTCTTATATCTAACTATGCTTCTGGGAGAGATCTTCTCCTATTACTCAATATGGCCTGCTTATAACACAAAATTCTGTAGATATTCAAAAAAACATAACAAGCGCTATTTTTATATAAGTATAAAAATAATAGGCATTAACCTGGAAATACGACCTTTTCAGGTGAATATTATATGTGTGTAATATTAAAAGACTTAATAGAGGCTGTTCATCTATTAAAAAAGCAGAAAAAAAACAGCTGCAAATGGTAAATTAAAGATATAAAAAGCAAAAAAAAACTAAACATAATAGACAATACACTGACAAAGTTGTAGAACCGTTATTGGTGGATAGCCAAGGATTAGAAAAGTAAGTATTGCTTATTTTGTTATTTTATCACTTTTTGAGCTATATTTATTTTATTTTTTATTTGTTCAAAAATAATCATTTTAAGCAAAAATGCAATTAAAAGGCAAATGAATGTATACAAACTGCATAGTTCAACAATTAAAGGATTATGCCTAAATCATCATTTGCATTTTTTAAGTCATTTTCCTTTTTTGTGTGGTGGTAACAGTTACTGTTTTTGGTGCCAAATTCAAGAATTTGACACAAAAGAAAAAACTTATTTCCTGTTTTGAATTGCTTTTGAGGTATGGAGTGAAAATGAACCAAAAAGTTGCACTTAAAAGGAGTCAACCAAAAACATCTGGAATTTCTAAACTTTCCCCACAAAGCGGAAAACAAAAGAATTACAGGCAAGCATAAACAAAATAGAAGGCACAACTAGAATAATGCATTGGGCGCAAACAAAAAAAAAGACACAAAACACACAAAATGAGCCAAAAAAAAAAAACTGCTGCAAGAGCAACGATGCATCGGGACCTATGTCTACCATGAGAATTGTTCTTTTCTTTTAATTATTACAATGCATCTAAAGAAAAAAAAAAGGAAAAAAACTACTGCAAATAGTCTTTAAAAAATACAATTCTACCATTTTGAGTATCCTAATTTTCAAATCTGAAAAGGTAAAAAATGGTTATAGAGGTGGAACTGTACATTTGCTCTGCAGATCAAAAAAATAGATTACTTCCCAGGTACTTGCAACCATTTTAAACAATGCGCAAAAGTCTAATTAACAAGTAATCGGGATAATATAATTACCTGTATTAGACATTGACTTAATGTTGCAATTAAAATTATTCACTCCCCATTGCATATTAGGTTTATTAGCAAAATTTGCAAACTTTCTGCTGTTTGCAATAAACTAAACAAGAACATTTTAAACAGAATGCAGATACCAGTAAATATAATGGTGGAACAGTGAGCTGTCTGTTCTGTTCCAGCAATTCAGCTTGTGCATCTGAGATTCAACACAGCAGGTAAGATGATGTCACTAGATAGCGCTTGCTGGATGGAGCCTCAAGGGCCCGTCTCACATAGTGAGATCGCTACCGAGATCGCTGCTAAACAGCGATCTCAGCAGCGATCTCGCTATTTCTGACACGTACCAGCGATCAGGCCCCTGCTGTGAATCGCTGGTCGTGTCAGAAATGTCAGGACCTTTTTTTGATCGCTGGTTTCCCGCTGACAGGCACGCATCGCGGCGTGTGACAGGCGGGAGACCAGCGATCCGCTGGTAACCAAGGTACACAGCGGGTTTCCAGGCGCGGGGCTGTGCCTGGAAACCCGCTGTGTACCTTGGATACCAGCGCCCTGATGCAGGGAGCTGGTAACCAAGGTACACAGCGGGTTTCCAGGCACCGCGCAGCGCCTGGAAACCCGACGTGTACCTTGGTTACCAGCTCCCTGCATCAGGGCGCTGGTATCCAAGGTACACTGCGGGTAACTAAGCGACGTTACCCGCAGTGTCGCTTGTACTGATCGCTGCCTGAGCTGCCTGTTTGGCAGCTCAGCAGCGATAATGTAGCGATACACCAGCGATCCTGATCGTTGTCGGGATCGCTGGTGTGTCGCTATGTGAGACCCAGCCTTCAGTCTACACACAGGAAAGACCATCGCAATACAGTAGGAGAATGGGGTGAAGGTGAGTAGTATTTTTTTTGTCCTTCGCACATGGGGAGAATTTGTAGAGAATTGCAGAAAATGTTCCAGCTCACAATGGATAAAAAAGTTAAACCTTTATCTGACTGTTTATAATTCCATCATCTAAACAAGTTGATACCTATAAAAAAACAAAGCGTTTCAAAAGCAACAGACGTTCTTAGTCACAGCGAATATGTGGGGACATCATACTCTGCTGGGGAGCTATGGGAGATAATACTGTACAGCCATCATACTGTGTGAGAGCCATCATGCCATTTCTGAGGCTGCAATACTGTGTGGGAGAATGTGGTGTCCATTATATTGTGTATGGGGTTGTAATTCCATCATACTGTGTGTGATGCTATGAAGTCCATCATATTCTGTGGGGGGTGTACTGACTTTGCAGTGTGTAGGGGGTTGTGCGGCTATTATACTGTATGGTGAGCTTTTGGGGCCATCATACTCTGTGAAGGGCTGTGTGGCCATCATAGTGTATGAGGGGTCATTGGTTTCATCATATTGTGTCAGGAGCTATAGAGTCCATCATACTCTGTGTCAGGCTGTGGGCTCCATCATACTGTGTGGGTCTGAGGGCTGTGGGGTCATCACACCGTGTGAAGAACTGTGGAGCCATCATACTGTGTTAAGGGTTGTGTGGTCCATCATACTGTGTGTGGAGCTGCAGGGACATATTTCACGAAGAGCTGTGGCGCTATCATACTGTTTGGGGGTTGTGGATCCATCATACTGTGTGTAGGCCTGTGGGGACATTATACTGTGTGCAGGGTCTGTGTGGTCCATCAGAGTATGAGGGGGCTGTGTGGTCCATCAAATAGTGTGTGATGAAGGGCTGTGGGTTCCAGCATAATGTTTTGGGGGAAGGTTGTGAAAGCCATGATACTGTGTTGGGAGGACTATGGGGTTCATCATACTGAGTGTGTGTGGTCCATCATACTCTGTGGAGAAGCTATGGGACCATCATACTGTGTTGGGGATTGTGGGAGCATCATTCTATGTGTGTAGGATGGTTATAAGGACATCATACTATGTGGGGAAGCTACTGATCAAGATACAAAGGTTAAATCACAGAAACAGTATTTATTTGTTTTAATAGTAATATAAAAAGCACAAAAGTATATGGTTTGAACAGCTGCTGCTAATAAGAGTACATAACCCAAGAAAAAAACAAACAAAAAAGAACCAGAGTGAGCATACAGTGACAAGCAAAAGGGTAACAATGTTTTGAACTTTTGACTTTAAGGCTCCATATCTCACCATCCACTACTGCTTCGAAGGTAAGACTACCGTCATTTAATAGACAATCATCTTGGCTTTTTCATACATAAATTTGACTTGCAACTATTTAGCATATGATTAGTTATGCAGAATATTGTCATGTCACTGTATTGTTACTGTTTTACTTCTAAAAATCTAAATTTTATTTTTATTATTTTGCTTTTATTTTGTAAATCCTACCTGAATCCTTCTGGACATACTCTCTATCAGATTCAAACATATCTCTACCAAAATCTGATCCCAGGTCTATTCTACACATTCCCAAAGTTGGCGCATACCGGTCGACTCACTTGGGTATATATATATATAGTTTTTTCTTCAACTCTACCCAGAAGTGCTTGATTGGATTGAGGTCTTGGGACTGTTGGGGCCAATCCAGCACCTCTACATCATTGTTTTTGAACCATTTATTCGCCAATCTCGATGTATGCTTCAGGTTGTTGTTCTGCAGGACCTTCAGTCCTTTCATATTCAGTCCTTTCATAAGTAACTCGTCTTGTAGAATACTCACATATAGCTCAGCATTGAGACCACCATCGATCCTGGGAAAGTATTCAATGCTTTTGGCTATGAAGCAACTTCATATAATCAGTTTTCCTCCACCGAACATGACAGTTCCTTCAATTTCTCAGTCCATTAGCCCTTTTCCTCTTGTTTCTGCTAGACCCATTTGCACCCATCAGAGCCTAGTCTACTGACTTTTGTCTCATCAGTCCAGATCAGCTGTTTCTAACCTTCTAACGTCAACTTTTTGTACTTTTTTTGCAAACTTGATCCAATACTTCTTGTGTAACTTGTGTAGCACGGTGCTTGCATGGACTTCCGTGATCTCACTATTACAAAACAAACGAGCCACCTCCACTGCCATATTTATTGCGCCAAAACTGATAAACCTTGTAATGAGCCGACTTGTTAACTTTGATATTTTGCCTGGACATCCACCTCTTGGCTTTTGAGGGGATGGACGGACTTCATTTTGTATTCTTCTGTCATGGCACTCACATGATGCAGTTTAGCAATTTTCTTGGCTGAGAGACATCTATCGATGAGCTGGATGATGCTGTTTCTCTTTTTTGGGAAATTTACTTCCCCAGAAATTTTCTTCCCTTGCGATATGAACAAGTGACCTTTTGCTTGGGAATCAACCTAATAACACACTGAGTTATTAGGGAATGTTAAAACAGCTTGTACTGTTTTTTTCGGACTATAAGACGCACTTTTGTCCTCAAAAAATGTGGAAGAAAATGGGGGGTGCATCTTATAGTCCGATGTACCTGCTCTGGCTGTGGTGGGGAGGTGGGGGAGCAGTTTATTGACATCCTGGTATTATTGGCCCCCATCCCGGTCCTGCTATGATTGGTCCCATAGTTTCCTTATCCTGGTATGATTGGCCCCTATCCCGGTCCTGGTATGCATGGCCCCATCAGAAAACATTAAAAAACAAACCATTACACTTACCTTTCAGGTGCTCCCTTGCAGCGTCCTGCTCCGATGCCAGCAGCTGCTTAATGCTTGCAAGCCGAAGGGCAACTGCCAGAATATTCAGTGCTCTGCATGCCGGGACTGAGTGCGCACAAAGCAGTGATTATTGATTGCTCTCTAGTGAGCACAGTGTCAGCCGGAGACTTCATGCTCCTGCCGTTGGACACTTTTTGCAATATTTAAGAAAAATTAATATTCACCCCATTCTATGAATATTCATTTCTCTTAAGTATCAGCACATGTGACCGCCGGCAGCAGGAAGTCTCCGGCTGACACTGTGCTCACTAGAGAGCAATGAGTACTCAATGCTTTGCTGCTTGCAAGCAGTGCATGTGCTGTTTACAAGCAATAAGCAGCTGCTGGCATCGGAGCAGGACAATGCGAGGGAGAGCCGGGAAGGTAAGTGTAATGTTTTTTTTAATGTTTTCTGATGAGGCCATGAATACCAGGATGGGGGTGGGGGCCAATCATACCAGGATGGGGGTGGGTGTCAATCATACCAGGATAAGGATGCGACCATGCATACCAGGACCGGGATGGAGGCCAAACATAACATGTTAAGGATGGGGCCCTGCATACCAGGATAGGGATTGGGCCATGCATACTAGCACGAGATGAGGGTCATGCTTACTAGGACGAGATGGGGACCCTGCATACCAGGATAGGGATGAGGACCATCATTCCTACCAGTATAGAGATTAGGGGGACCATTCCTACCAGGATAGGGATGAGGGGGACCATTCCTACCAGGATAGGGAGATAGGGATAAGGGGGCATGCATACCAGGCTAGGGATGAGGAGGCGTGCATACCAGGATATTGATGAAAGAGCCATGCATACCAGGATAGGGATGAGAGGACCATGCATACAAGAGTAGGGATGAGGGGGGCCATGCATACCAGGGTAGGGATGAAAGGGGCCATGTATACCAGGGTAGGGATGAGGGGCCATGTGTATCAGTATGGGGATTAGGGGACCATATATACCAGGATATGGGATATTAAGTACAGAATTGACCACATTTTTTGCTTCATTGTTTTTCCTAATTTCCTCCTCTAAAATCTATGTGCGTCTTATGGTCCGGTGCGTCTTACAGTCTGAAAAATATGGTATTTTGTAGTATAAAGGAGGAAAAATATTTTTCCACCACCAGAAGCAAAACAGTAACAATGCAGTGACATGACAAGAATCTGCATAACTAATCATATGCTAAATAGTTGCAAATCAAATTTATGTATGAGAAAGCCAAGATGATTGTCTATAAAATGCTGGTAGTCTCATGTTCAAGGCAGTAGTGGATGGAAAGATGTGAAGCCTGAAAGTCAAAAGTTCAAAACATTTTTACTCTTTAGCTTGTCACTGTGTATCCTACAGCAAGCTAATAAGTAAATATTAATAGTACATATAAATAACATAGGGTGCTTAGTTAACGCTATTTTGATAAAAAATGTTGAAATGCTTTTCAATGGTCTTTGATGAAATAAGTAGAAAAAAATAGATAAAAAGTAAGAAGAAAATAAATAAATAAATCAAAATAATAAAAGAAAAAAGTCCCTGCCAGTACGAACCGATGTTTTTAAAAAAACTGATGTCTGATCGCAATGAAATGGATTACATAATATAAAATGTATTTAAGTGACCTTTTGTGATCTTTAAAAAAATATTAGAAACAAATGTGAAAAACAGACATATTTCCTTATTTTTCTTTACATTTTTCCTTGATACAGGCAAAAGATTAAAATATATATATGCATAAAAAGAACAAAAATTAAGTCAGACATATGAAAAATAGGCAAAAGTAATTTTAATAATTCAGCAAGAGACAAATTGATAGGATAAAAAAAATTGTTTATGAAAAAGGGAAAATGACTTGGTTTTGAACTGGTTAATAAACATGCATTTATATTTATTCTGTTCCTTCTTTCTTCAGACCAGCCTTGTGTGAGGGCTATCTTGCAAAGTGTGGCTGATTACAGAGACATAGCCAGGGTAAATTCTTAATCATAGTGCTAAGTAAAGCCCTCATTTTGCCTGCTTAAAAGCATATTATTTGCTGAAATGGGAGCTAGAGCTGCTTTCCATCAGTTTCCATTAGTTTATCTTATTCTCATTCTGCATTTTTTTTAAATCTGATACTCCCACTATATAAAGTATGCTAAGATTTGCCTTTAAATCTAACAGATCTTGTGCTTCAAAGGGCAAAGATGGCAGAGATAACTAATAAGCACAGTTGACTGTAGAAAGCTGGTAACAGCTGTTCATATAACACTGAAGTGTACTTAGCAGTTTCTTCTTTATCCTCTCATGAGGTCAAGGGGCGAAGGGTAACTGGATGAGCACTTTTAATGAGCAAGATGTGAACTCAGACATATTCCGTATCATTGTTCTGCTATGATACTGTCAAATCAAATCAATGCTCAGGTTTTGTATTCACATTAAACTCCAGAGAGTATTGTACTTCCAGATTCTAAAATAATGAATTGGATTAGCCAATAGCAAAATTTAAATTTTGCTCCCATGTTGGTATGGAATTAGAATTTTTTTTTTACAAGATTCTGAATTTATTTCTTAGAAATTGAAATGTGTTATATTTGAAGGCTGAAGTCTACTTAATAGAACAAAGCCTTAAAAATAGCACAATAAAAATCTTTTAACTATATTTTGAGAACTAGTAAGGTTTTACAAAATTAATTAGGAATAAAAAAATATTACATTTTCTTTATTAATATGGTTTTACCCCCATTCCAAGAATAGTGTTAGTCCTGCTGTACAGTATGTAGGTACAGGTTTTTGTACTGTGTCCATCTCCCCTCGGGGGGGAGGGAGATCGATCAAGCCAGCTGTGCTAATGCCTTAGAGTGTGGACAGCCGTCATGCTGGAACCAGTTGTCCTGTGAGGTTGTCACGGAAGGGACGGACAGGGGGCAGACAACTGCGAAGGGGGAGCATGCAATTGAGGGCAGGGCTGTCCCAGGAGAGGTATGGCTCCCAGGTAAGGCCTTATTGCAGGGTTCCTCCACAACATGGGTTTTCAGAGGTCCAGGTTAGTCCAGGTTTCAGAGCATAGTTGTGGATTGTACAAGAGATTCCGACGGCCGGACATCTAGGGATCCCTAAGACAAAGATCAAACTAGCCTAGCATTTCTACTGGCACAAGATGAGGGTCGATGTGGCTACCTACTGAAATTCGTGCAACACCTGTCAGAGGGTGGGGATGGTGGGGCAGCGCTCCAAAGCTCCACTGGCCACTCCCATTAGCTCTAAGAAACGCTTGGTACTGATGGTAGTAGACTATGCCACCTGGTACCTGGAAGTGGTAGCCTTGTCGTCCATTTGGGCCGACAAGGTGGCCACTGCCTTATTGGAGATTTTCTTGCAAGTGGGTTTTCCCCAGGAAATGTTCAACAATTGGGGGATCCAGTTCATATTGCAGCTGATGGAGTCCCTCTGTAAGCAGATACAGGTGTAACATCTCATGACCAGCCCATACCACCCATACATCAGTGGCCTATTCGAATGGTACAATGGCACCCTGAAGCCATTGCTTAAGATGTTGGTCAACTCCAAGGGCGCAACTGGGAGCAGTACCTCCCACACCTGTTATTTGCCTATCGGGAGGTTCCACAAGCCTTAATTGGGTTCTTCCCATTCGAGCTCCTGTATGGGCAACGTATGTGTGGAGCCCCTGGCTCTGATGAAAAAAGTCTGGGAAGGAGACTTAGCTACTCCTGGAGTGTCTGTCATTGAGTATGTTGTGCGCTTCCATGACAAGATGCAGGCCTTGGAGCAGCTGGTGCATAATAATATAATGAATGCTTGTGAGAGGACCTACCAGGTGGACCAAAAGGTGTGGGTACTGGTTCCCGTACCCCAGAACAAGCTTCAGGCGGCCTGGAAAGGCCCATATCTTGTGCACCAGCAGCTCAATGCCATAACATACCTGGTCATCTTGGACCATGCCCAGAGAATGTGGAAGGCCATCCACTTGAACATGATGAAGACACATCATGAGGGGAGGCCTGCACCCTCCTAATTTGCAACCTACCAGAAGAGGGAGAGGCAGAGACCTTCCTGGATATGCTCGCCCAGACTTGGGCATGTGGGACCATCAAGGATGTGGAGGTTTGTCACCAGCGGACCAATGGTCCCAGCTGTGGGCAGCCCTACAACCCTTCCGGTATTTGTTCAGCAACAAGCCCGGAAGGACCGAGTAGGCTGCCCATCTCGTGGACACCGGGGATCACCCCCCAATCTGGCATTCAGCATATCGGGTCTCCCTGAAGGTACAGCAGCACATGCGCCAGGAGATTGACAAAATGCTGAAGCTGGGGGTCATCCAAACATCCAACAGTGCTTTTCCTCTCCTGTAGTCCTCATCCCAAACAAGGACTGGACACCCGTATTTGCATATCTGACCATTGTATATATATAACCACTGTGTACATAGTGTATTGTCTAGTGTGCCCTTCAGGCGATGAAATATATAATTTAACCTTGGGCTGCTCTTTTATCTTGATCCACAAATGCACATGTCCGTATTCTCGTTCTAACTTTCCATGCTACCGGGCTGGTTTCTGGTCCAATATAATACCGTTAACGTACCGGGCTTATATCTAATGAGGAACTGATGGCAGTCCTGCTGGGTTGGCAGTGCTCTGTTTCACTGGTGCTAGTGAAAGGAGCTTCTCAGCCTGTAAGGGTTTTTGCCACATCATCTCACTCCCTGCACCTCCCTGGGCCCATGTGGACAGAGGGTGTCTTTGTAAACCTGTACCAAGCTGACCGTATGTGACCCTTCTGACGTAATATTGATGTCATACAAGAAAAAAAGGTAGCACACTGTAGCGCTGTAGCTTGCAAACACGAAATATGAAAAATATGAAAAATGAATTGCATCATTACCTTAGAAATATGAAAAATTGAGAAGTCTTAGCGCATAAGATGGCCAAATTATGTGAGCCTGATAGCCACGTCAAGGCTCTTCTCGTATATCAGGTCCTAACTAATGCCTATCCTCGCTTAGAAAAGTCTGTCTGCATGGGAACATATGAATCCTCTCTTCAGACTAAAATCTACATCTCTGTGGAGGGGTGATGAACCTGTTGTAATTAAAAAGCCTGTGACCACCAGGTGGAGTGCTCAGGTAGAAGGTAAATGAATACATATCAAAAAACTGACCGGCACATCCAAACATAGATTCAGTGTGAACAGGTGCTAAACCTAGAGTCACCAACTCATATACATACAAGAAAAAAAGGTAGCACACTGTAGCGCTGTAGCTTGCAAACACGAAATATGAAAAATATGAAAAATGAATTGCATCATTTTTTTTTTTCTTGTATGTATATGAGTTGGTGACTCTAGGTTTAGCACCTGTTCACACTGAATCTATGTTTGGATGTGCCGGTCAGTTTTTTGATATGTATTCATTTACCTTCTACCTGAGCACTCCACCTGGTGGTCATAGGCTTTTTAATTACAACAGGTTCATCACCCCTCCACAGAGATGTAGATTTTAGTCTGAAGAGAGGATTCATATGTTCCCATGCAGACAGACTTTTCTAAGCGAGGATAGGCATTAGTTAGGACCTGATATACGAGAAGAGCCTTGACGTGGCTATCAGGCTCACATAATTTGGCCATCTTATGCGCTAAGACTTCTCAATTTTTCATATTTCTAAGGTAATGATGCAATTCATTTTTCATATTTTTCATATTTCGTGTTTGCAAGCTACAGCGCTACAGTGTGCTACCTTTTTTTCTTGTATGTATATGAGTTGGTGACTCTAGGTTTAGCACCTGTTCACTGAATCTATGTTTGGATGTGCCGGTCAGTTTTTTGATATGTATTCATTTACCTTCTACCTGAGCACTCCACCTGGTGGTCATAGGCTTTTTAATTACAACAGGTTCATCACCCCTCCACAGAGATGTAGATTTTATCTGAAAGAGGGTTCATAATTCCCAGCAGACAGACTTTCTAAGCGAAAAGGCATTAGTTTGGACCGATATACGAGAAAGCCTTGAGTGGCTATCGGGTCACATAATTTTGGCCCCTTATGCCTAAACTTCTCAATTTTCAATTTTTCAAAGGTAATGATGAAATTCATTTTCAATTTTTCATTTTTTCGTGTTTGCAACTACACGCTACAGTGTCACCTTTTTTTTTTTTGTATATATGATTGGGTGACTTAAATTTAGCATTTTTCACACTGAATCTATTTTGGATGTCCCGGTCAGTTTTTTTGATATGAAAATATTTGATGTCAGGCATGTGCCGAGGTGAGGGTTCACAGTTGAAGGATGGGGGATTAAGGGCGCTTACTATACCCCGAAACATTGTAGCTTAAAAAACAGCAGTTTTTTTTTTTTTTTTTAAAATTTTTTTTTTTTTTTTTTTTTTTTTCGAGGCTCTGGAAAGGACCAAAAACCCCCCCAGGGTCTTGATCAGTCTAACAGCCCAGAATGGGGAAAACGAAATGGATAGTAGAAACCAAATAACAAAAATTTTCATTTGGTTTTTTAACATAACGGACCTACACCCAGGGCCAGAACCGCTCCTATGACCTTTCGTTGGAAGTTTTGACCCTTTATAGGGTTTTGGGAGAGAAGGGAAAACCTCTCAGGGGGGGATAAGGGTCTTCCGGGGGCAAAAAAGGGTGACCAACCAAGGGGTTAAAGCTTTTGTAAGGCCATTTCCTCCTGTTATCTTTCGTTCACTTCGAAAGGGGTCCAGTCAAGTAACGTTCTGTGAACTTTTCAAGTATTTGCATAACGACTACCAACCTCCCTCTTTGCCTCCCCTCTAACACCCTCGCACCCCTCCCATCTTTTTAAAATCTGCTGACCGACTAATCCACCTGTCCCCCCCCCCTATTCCCTGGGCCCCTACCCCTGCAATCCCTCACTGGCTCCCCATTACACAAAGACTCCAGTTTTAAACCCCAATCGACATTCAAAGCCATCCACAACCTGTGTCCCCAA
>JARQOD010000007.1:63213982-63255418 GCA_033576555.1 Oophaga sylvatica
GGGGCAGCGCTCCAAAGCTCCACTGGCCACTCCCATTAGCTCTAAGAAACGCTTGGTACTGATGGTAGTAGACTATGCCACCTGGTACCTGGAAGTGGTAGCCTTGTCGTCCATTTGGGCCGACAAGGTGGCCACTGCCTTATTGGAGATTTTCTTGCAAGTGGGTTTTCCCCAGGAAATGTTCAACAACTGGGGGATCCAGTTCATATTGCAGCTGATGGAGTCCCTCTGTAAGCAGATACAGGTGTAACATCTCATGACCAGCCCATACCACCCATACATCAGTGGCCTATTCGAATGGTACAATGGCACCCTGAAGCCATTGCTTAAGATGTTGGTCAACTCCAAGGGCGCAACTGGGAGCAGTACCTCCCACACCTGTTATTTGCCTATCGGGAGGTTCCACAAGCCTTAATTGGGTTCTTCCCATTCGAGCTCCTGTATGGGCAACGTATGTGTGGAGCCCCTGGCTCTGATGAAAAAAGTCTGGAAGGAGACTTAGCTACTCCTGGAGTGTCTGTCATTGAGTATGTTGTGCGCTTCCATGACAAGATGCAGGCCTTGGAGCAGCTGGTGCATAATAATATAATGAATGCTTGTGAGAGGACCTACCAGGTGGACCAAAAGGTGTGGGTACTGGTTCCCGTACCCCAGAACAAGCTTCAGGCGGCCTGGAAAGGCCCATATCTTGTGCACCAGCAGCTCAATGCCATAACATACCTGGTCATCTTGGACCATGCCCAGAGAATGTGGAAGGCCATCCACTTGAACATGATGAAGACACATCATGAGGGAGGCCTGCACCCTCCTAATTTGCAACCTCCAGAAGAGGGAGAGGCAGAGACCTTCCTGGATATGCTCGCCCAGACTTGGGCATGTGGGACCATCAAGGATGTGGAGGTTTGTCACCAGCGGACCAATGGTCCCAGCTGTGGGCAGCCCTACAACCCTTCCGGTATTTGTTCAGCAACAAGCCCGGAAGGACCGAGTAGGCTGCCCATCTCGTGGACACCGGGGATCACCCCCCAATCTGGCATTCAGCATATCGGGTCTCCCTGAAGGTACAGCAGCACATGCGCCAGGAGATTGACAAAATGCTGAAGCTGGGGGTCATCCAAACATCCAACAGTGCTTTTCCTCTCCTGTAGTCCTCATCCCAAACAAGGACTGGACACCCGTATTTGCATATCTGACCATTGTATATATATAACCACTGTGTACATAGTGTATTGTCTAGTGTGCCCTTCAGGCGATGAAATATATAATTTAACCTTGGGCTGCTCTTTATCTTGATCCACAAATGCACATGTCCGTATTCTCGTTCTAACTTTCCATGCTACCGGGCTGGTTTCTGGTCCAATATAATACCGTTAACGTACCGGGCTTATATCTAATGAGGAACTGATGGCAGTCCTGCTGGGTTGGCAGTGCTCTGTTTCACTGGTGCTAGTGAAAGGAGCTTCTCAGCCTGTAAGGGTTTTTGCCACATCATCTCACTCCCTGCACCTCCCTGGGCCCATGTGGACAGAGGGTGTCTTTGTAAACCTGTACCAAGCTGACCTATGTGACCCTTCTGACGTAATATTGATGTCATACAAGAAAAAAAGGTAGCACACTGTAGCGCTGTAGCTTGCAAACACGAAATATGAAAAATATGAAAAATGAATTGCATCATTACCTTAGAAATATGAAAAATTGAGAAGTCTTAGCGCATAAGATGCCAAATTATGTGAGCCTGATAGCCACGTCAAGGCTCTTCTCGTATATCAGGTCCTAACTAATGCCTATCCTCGCTTAGAAAGTCTGTCTGCATGGGAACATATGAATCCTCTCTTCAGACTAAAATCTACATCTCTGTGGAGGGGTGATGAACCTGTTGTAATTAAAAAGCCTGTGACCACCAGGTGGAGTGCTCAGGTAGAAGGTAAATGAATACATATCAAAAAACTGACCGGCACATCCAAACATAGATTCAGTGTGAACAGGTGCTAAACCTAGAGTCACCAACTCATATACATACAAGAAAAAAAGGTAGCACACTGTGCGCGTGTAGCTGCAAACACGAAATATGAAAAATAAAAATGAATTGCATCATTCTTTTAAAATTATGAAAATTGAAAGTTTGGGCTCTAGTCCAAATATGTGACCTGAAGCCACGTAGGAGGCTCTTCTCTTATCAGGTACCTTCTACTGCACTCCCCTTAGAAAAGTTTTGAATGGAACATATGCATCCTCTCCCGACTAAAATCAATCTCTTAGTGAGACTGTTATTAAAGCCTTGACCCCAGGTATCATAAGGTAATGATACTTCAAAAGAGGCAATCAAACATAATTCAGTGTGCATGCTACTAGAGTCACCAACTCATATACAACAAGAAAAAAAGGTAGCACACTGTAGCGCTGTAGCTGCAAACACGAAATATGAAAAATATGAAAAATGAATTGCATCATTACCTTGAAATATGAAAAATTGAGAAGTCTTAGAGCATAAGATGCCAAATTATGTGAGCCTGATAGCCACGTCAAGGCTCTTCTCGTATATCAGGTCCTAACAATGCCTATCCTCGCTAGAAAAGTCTGTCTGCATGGGAACATATGAATCCTCTCTTCAGACTAAAATCTACACTTGTGAGGTGATGAACCTGTTGTAATTAAAAAGCTGTGACCACCAGTGAGTGCCAGTAGAAGGTAAATGAATACATATCAAAAACTACCGCACATCCAAACATAGATTCAGTGTGAACAGTGCTAAACCTAGAGTCACCAACTCATATACATACAAGAAAAAAAGGTAGCACACTGTAGCGCTGTAGCTTGCAAACACGAAATATGAAAAATATGAAAATGATTGCATCATTTTTTTTTTTTTTTCTTGTATGTATATGAGTGGTGACTCTAGGTTTAGCACCTGTTCACACTGAATCTATGTTTGGATGTGCCGGTCAGTTTTTTGATATGTATTCATTTACCTTCTACCTGAGCACTCCACCTGGTGGTCACAGGCTTTTTAATTACAACAGGTTCATCACCCCTCCACAGAGATGTAGATTTAGTCTGAAGAGAGGATTCATATGTTCCCATGCAGACAGACTTTTCTAAGCGAGGATAGGCATTAGTTAGGACCTGATATACGAGAAGAGCCTTGACGTGGCTATCAGGCTCACATAATTTGGCCATCTTATGCGCTAAGACTTCTCAATTTTTCATATTTCTAAGGTAATGATGCAATTCATTTTTCATATTTTTCATATTTCGTGTTTGCAAGCTACAGCGCTACAGTGTGCTACCTTTTTTTCTTGTATGTATATGAGTTGGTGACTCTAGGTTTAGCACCTGTTCACACTGAATCTATGTTTGGATGTGCCGGTCAGTTTTTTGATATGTATTCATTTACCTTCTACCTGAGCACTCCACCTGGTGGTCACAGGCTTTTTAATTACAACAGGTTCATCACCCCTCCACAGAGATGTAGATTTTAGTCTGAAGAGAGGATTCATATGTTCCCATGCAGACAGACTTTTCTAAGCGAGGATAGGCATTAGTTAGGACCTGATATACGAGAAGAGCCTTGACGTGGCTATCAGGCTCACATAATTTGGCCATCTTATGCGCTAAGACTTCTCAATTTTTCATATTTCTAAGGTAATGATGCAATTCATTTTTCATATTTTTCATATTTCGTGTTTGCAAGCTACAGCGCTACAGTGTGCTACCTTTTTTTCTTGTATGTATATGAGTTGGTGACTCTAGATTTAGCACCTGTTCACACTGAATCTATGTTTGGATGTGCCGGTCAGTTTTTTGATATGTAATATTGATGTCAGGCATGTGCCGAGGTGAGGGTTCATCACGTGTGAAGGATGGGGATTTAAGGGCAGCTTACTATACTCCTGAAACATGTGTAGCTGTAATAAGACAGCAGTTTCCAAGCTCCTAGTGGAAGACCAACTGTGGATACCATGCGGTCCGTTTTGTTGAGTCAGCTATGATTTCATAGGGAGAATATGGACTTATCGTATTTTCTTTACAATGCAATGGTTACATTTTCGAGAGCTCTGGAACGGACCAAACACCCTCCAGGGTCTTGATTCAGTCTAACAGCCCAGAATGGGGAAATACGTAGAATGGATAGTAGAAACCAAATAACAAATTTGCATTTGGTTTCCAAGCATAACGAGAGCCTGGACGGACCCGATGGTGCCAGAACCGCTGTCCTATGACCTTTCGTTGGGAAGTTATGACCTTTCATAGGTTTTGGGAGATGAAGGTATAAACCTCTCAGGGGAGGGTGATAAGGATCTTCCGGGGGCAAAAAAGGGTGTGACCAACCAAGGGGTTAAAGGCTTGTGTAAGGCCATATGCTCTCTCTGTTATGCTTGCTGTTCACTTCGAAAGTAGGGTCCATGTCAAGTAACGTTCTGTGAACTTTACAAGTATTTGCATATCGACTACTGCAACCTCCTGCTCTGTGGCCTCCCCTCTAACACCCTCGCACCCCTCCAATCTATTTTAAACTCTGCTGACCGACTAATCCACCTGTCCCCCCGCTATTCCCTGGCCTCTACCCTCTGTCAATCCCTGCACTGGCTCCCCATTACACAAAGACTCCAGTTCAAAACCCTAATCATGACATTCAAAGCCATCCACAACCTGTGTCCTCCATACATCTGTGACTTCGTCTCCCAGTACCTACCTGCACGCAACCTCCGATCCTCACAGGATCTCCTCCTCTCCTCCCCTCTTATCTCCTCTTCCCACAATTGCATACAAGATTTCTCCCGCGCATCCCCCCTACTCTGGAACTCTCTACCACAACATATCAGACTCTCGCCTACCATGGAAACCTTCAAAAAGAACCTGAATACCTACCTCTTCTGACAAGCCTACAACCTGCAGTAACCACCGATCCACCAAACCGCGGCACGACCAGCTCTACCCTCACCTACTGTATCCTCACCCATCCCTTGTAGATTGTGAGCCCTTGTGGGCAGGGTTCTCTCTCCTACTGTACCAGTCGTAACTTGTATTGTCTAAGATTACTGTACTTGTATTTATTATGTATACCCCACCTCACATGTAAAGCGCCATGGAATAAATGGCGCTATAATAATAAATAATAATAATAATATCTGACCAATGTATATGTATAACCATTGTGTACTGTATATAGTGTATTGTCTAGTGTGCCCTTAAAGCGATTAAATATATAATTTAAACTTGGGCTGCTCTTTTGTCTCGATCCATGAATCCACTCATTCATATTCTTGGTATAACTTTCCATGCCACTGGGGCTGGTTTCTGGCCCGATATAATCCTGTTAATGGACTGGGCTTATATCCAATGAGGAACTGCTGGCAGTCCTACCAGGCTGGCAGTGATCTGTTTCACTGGTGCTAGTAAAAGTGGACTCTCAGCCTCTCAGAGTTGTAAGCGAATATGTTGCCACATCAATGACTGCGTGGGCCGCATCCTCTCACTACCGTGCCTCTGGTCCCTTGTGGACAGGTGTTATCTGTGTAAAACTGTACCAAACTCACTTTACGTGTCCCCAGGGGGTGCAGAACATCACGTTATTGCAAGTGGGAAGACTGCACTACGTGATTCTTCTGATGCGATAATGATGTCAGGCGGGTGGCGACGTGCGAGTTCATCACAAGTAAGGTTTTACAAAATTAGAAATAATAAAGTTTACATTTTTTTATTAATATGATTTAAAACCGATTCCAAGAATAGTCTTATCCCTGCCTTACAGTATGTAGGTACAGGTTTTAACAAATCAGCAGGCAGTGATACATCTGCTCAAAGTTGGACTTATCCAAAGACGTATCAGAGGGTCCTATAATGAGTCTATTGGTTGTACCTGTACTAAAAAGAAAGTACCTGTCTTCTGGAAGACTTTGTCTCAACCTCTGATTTGATCCTTCTATCTGGTGCATTCTTTGGGCATAATTCCTGACATTGTCTCTGTTTATGATATTCTTGGAAATTTACCTGCCACCAATCAATGGCTACTCTAGGGCCTGTGACCCATAAATCTGACAGAGAAGATCCTTACCTTATTTTGGAGTTAAGCATGAAAAACAGGTGAATGTCTTGAATTATGGACTCAAATATGGTTTGTGCAACATTATTGGCCAGCCACAGTATTGCGCTTACTCTGTAATCCATAGTGCTACTTATGTCAAATAAATCTTTCAAAATTATCCTACTCAAATGAGTAGAAGCACATTTGCAGCTGTTGGGAGCGGTTGCAAAACATTGAAATGAGCAGTTCTCATTTAGAGAGTATCAGAAGAGACCAGTACTAATTCACACAAATGCATATACTTCAGCCAAGGTGTTGCTTTACCTAAAATTGTTGATAACCTAAAAGGCAACAAGGATAATGGAGGCAGTAAAGTGGTACTCACTAGGTGCTTTAGCTTTCTTTACTGTTTGTCACATGTCATATAGAGCCTCACTTTGAGATGGGAGATGCTTTGAGGTGATGACTGTTTCTCATCCAATTAAAGCTTCTCCTGACCTCAGACCTCTCTGAGGCCATAACGGTTTCACATCCAATTAAAGCATCTTCTGGCCTCTGACTGCTTGAACGCTGCTCAATGTTTACATCCAACTGGAATTGGTAATTGCTGATATGTAGTAGTGCTGGGCTTTGGACTCCCAATGATTTGATACAGATGAAATATCCTATCATCAATCATCAATATTTTACATCCCCTTTAACATAATTGTGTATGTATGGAATGTGGGAAGAAACTAGAGTACCCAGAAAAAGTTACACAGATCTAAGCATATAAACTTCATGCACATGTTGCTGGTTGAATTCGTACTCAGATCTCCAATGTTGCCGGGCAGCAATCACCATGCTTCTTCCTATAGGTTAATCATTTGTGTTGGAACAATAGTGAAAAGGATCGCGTGTTACGTGTTGCAAACTGAATAAAAGTATAGTATATTTAAAAAACAAATATTAATATAGGTGGCTGAAGAAGTCGAATCCCTTTCTAGTACATCGAATAATAGTCCATTATGTTTTTGGGAATTTTATTAATTATTATTTCTCCCATGTAATTGCACTAGTAACAAAGTGTTGATGGAAATGGAAGTGTAACAATCTACTGAAAAAGTAATTTTTTCATTCAAAAAAGTTCCAAGTTACTCCTCAAGTTCCCTTCATTGTCAAGGAAAGGCCTGACTGGTGTCAACAGTTCAGCTGTGTTGCAGTTTCGGCAATAAAATAATTTACAACACTTACCTTCCTGCATTCCTACAGTCTTTCATGTCTGGGAACTAGATGTCCCATTAGTCATCTATAACTGTTGAAACTATATGACAAACATCAGACATTATTTTAACTTAATGCATTAACTTCAGTTTTCCAGGATCAAAGTGATCATGCATGACAATTAATATTATCATTTACATATTTAATTTACATATCAACCTTTATATGACCTCAAAAACAAAGGGGGCGATTCATCAAGACTGGCGATTCTCTCGATTCTAAATTGAGGCGCATAGTGACATGCACCTCTATATTCACCTCCCCACAAAGCTTACTCCAGCCCCCGCTCATCATCAATTTGAGAAGGGGATTTGCCATGCCCCATCCTGTCCCAGCTCCACTCATGTTGTTGAAGCTGGGGAAAGAATGAAGTGAACACGCCAAACGTTGCATTTTTTTTGTGCAACCTCTTGTTTTTTACTTTTTAAAGCTTTTTTTGAAATCTGGCTAAAAAGCTTTGATGAATTGTCCACAAACTCTAAAAGGTGTTTTCTTTACAAAGACAGGAGACGTGATAAATGTCTGATTATTGGGGATTCCATTTATGGAACCCCCACACCTGACTAGAATAGGGAGTTTAATTCTTTGTTCTTCTCCATTGCATCAGGATTCAAAGAATCTCCATAGCAGTACTCAACTGCCTCCATTAGACCCATGGACATGAATGGAGTGGAATACTTTTACATTGCCTTCTGAATGCTAATGAAAGGGAAGTAGACATAGAAGTGGTATGTATACCTCATGGGGTACATGTCATGTCTCTAGTAGATACTTGCATTGTCCTCATGAAATGTGCAGAACAGTGTATGATCATGGTACTTTGACAGTTTATTTTAGTAGGTGGGTTCATGGCTTGGTAACACTGAGTAACTCTGGATAACAGAACATTTTTCCTATAGTCTAATTTGATAGTTGGGCCAGTTTCACGCATTCAACATTCACAGTCTGAGTATGGACCACAATGTCCTTCCTGACTGTTCACAGGTCTACTGATGCGAACTCAACAGCCATAGAGGCATATTTGAGGCTGTTGATTTTGGGTGAGGAGACCAAGAGAATTTCAGACTTTGTGGTCCATACTCAGAACATATGAAACCAGCTTTAGATTTTGTGAAATGGACTATCTTGTAATTAGTTCATGGGTGGACTAATGATATGTTTATCTAGTGCAAAACTACATACAATGGTTGACATACCAATAGTGCAACCTATGGAGCCATAAAAGGGCTCAAATGATAAGGGGGTCCACTTCCACCTCCAAAGCAGGAGAAATTGTACATTATGATGAGCTATTAGGCTGCAAAGGGCCCATATATTGTTCTTGCATAAGGGCCCCCTTCTGTTTATGTCGATCCTGACAACATATATTACATGATATCAAAAGTAGTTTGAATTCTGCTGCAAGATTTACACGTGCAACGTGATGAAAACAATGTGTCATCACAAGGAATATATAGGTCTTCAACAAATTTGTCTGCCCGCGATCTCCTCTGCTATAGATTTATTAAAATATTGAAATAAAACCCTTACTTCCAGTATTAAATATTGTATTACATTTATGGTGGATAAAAAAAAGCAAAACTGGAGATATTTAATAGAGGTCGTAAAATACATGCAGCTTGTATTGAACCATTTTGATGGTATTTTATTTTTTTACAAGACACCTTGAGAAAAATCTAGACAACGGCTCTTGATATGTTGATTTAACAGATGTACTATCATTATAAGACCAGTCTGCAAGATTCAGCTTCATTTCTTCCTGTCTGGAATCATAGTTTAATTCAATAAAAGGAGCACAGGAAAGTATAAAACCGGATCACTGTTAAAACATTCTAAAAGAGAAGAAAAAAAAAACCCTTAAAACATCATGGGTTTTAACCCGACTGTACTTTAGGCTATATATATTTTGTGAGTTATTTAATGAGCTATTTCTGCTCAATTTATACCGGAGGAAAGCAGGCCTAATACCAAAAGCCCCTAGAGCCATTTATTCATCCACATGAGGACAGCCAGCTTCATTAAACTCTAAAAACTGAAACGAGAAAGACACAAATGGTCGCAGTTGTTACAGCCAATGAAATGAAAGATTATCATCTCTGAGAAGGGAAAATTAAATGTGTCAGCTTGAGCTCGGAATCGCTGTAAACTTCAGATGTTACATGACGTATGGGTTATCTGCAATTTGCTAGGGGCATTGTTAGCAAGCTATGCCTCTAGGGTAGGATCTTTTATCCAGGTCTCCGGCAGATGTGTGCTCTACACACTGCATGAGTATTAGGCATACAGAAGACCCCCAGATACCAGACTGGTTGGAAATGGAGCCAAAACCCTGGTGACATATAGGAGGTATTAGGTCAGATGAGTTGCATTAAGTGGCAAGTGATAAATTCAAGATGACAATTCCAAACAGCAGTGCTTCTCGGGTAATTAATTCCAGTGGTGCCTGAGGCATTGCTCCAATTGATACGACTGGTGTGGCCAATGCTGAGCGGTTAATGACAAAACGTTACAGCGAGGATTAGGGGTCTGTACATTCTGGCAGGCTGAGGTCACTATGATTAGGAAATATTAACACAGGCTTACTTCAACATAAACTGCACCTTGAAAAGTTGACTTTTATTTCATTCTTAAAAAATATTGAATGTTTTATTGCAAATGGAATGAATTGTGCTTCATTTATATAATGAATTATACAGAAAGGAATGCACACACTGACTGCAATATAGCAATCAGGGTACTGTATATACAGGTCCTTCTCAAAAAATTAGCATATAGTGCTAAATTTCATTATTTACCATAATGTAATGATTACAATTAAACTTTCATATATTTTAGATTCATTACACACCAACTGAAATTTGTCAGGTCTTTTATTGTTTTAATACTGATGATTTTGGCATACAACTCCTGATAACCCAAAAAACCTGTCTCAAAAAATTAGCATATCAAGAAAAGGTTCTCTAAACGACCTATTACCCTAATCTTCTGAATCAACTAATTAACTCTAAACACATGCAAAAGATTCCTGAGGCTTTTAAAAACTCCCTGCCTGCTTCATTACTCAAAACCCCCATCATGGGTAAGACTAGCGACCTGACTGATGTCAAGAAGGCCATCATTGACACCTCAAGTAAGAGGGTAAGACCCAGAAAGAAATTTCTCAACAAATAGGCTGTTCCCAGAGTGCTGTATCAAGGCACCTCAATGGGAAGTCTGTTGGAAGGAAACAATGTGGCAGAAAACGCTGTACAACGAGAAGAGGTGACCGGACCCTGAGGAAGATTGTGTAGAAGGACCGATTCCAGACCTTGGGGGACCTGAGGAAGCAGTGGACTGAGTCTGGTGTAGAAACATCCAGAGCCACCGTACACAGGCGTGTGCAGGAAATGGGCTACAGGTGCCGCATTCCCCAGGTAAAGCCACTTTTGAACCATAAACAGCGGCAGAAGCGCCTGACCTGGGCTACAGAGAAGCAGCACTGGACTGTTGCTAAGTGGTCCCAAGTACTTTTTTCTGATGAAAGCAAATTTTACATGTCATTCGGAAATCAAGGTGCCAGAGTCTGGAGGAAGACTGGGGAGAAGGAAATGCCAAAATGCCTGAAGTCCAGTGTCAAGTACCCACAGTCAGTGATGGTGTGGGGTGCCATGTCAGCTGCTGGTGTTGGTCCACTGTGTTTCATCAAGGGCAGGGTCAATGCAGCTAGCTATCAGGAGATTTTGGAGCACTTCATGCTTCCATCGGCTGAAATGCTTTATGGAGATGAAGATTTCATTTTTCAGCACGACCTGGCACCTGCTCACAGTGCCAAAACCACTGGTAAATGGTTTACTGACCATGGTATTACTGTGTACAATTGGCCTGCCGACTCTCCTGACCTGAACCCCATAGAGAATCTGTGGGATATTGTGAAGAGAAAGTTGAGAGACGCAAGACCCAACACTCTGGATGAGCTTAAGGCCGCTATCAAAGCATCCTGGGCCTCCATAACACCTCAGCAGTGTCACAGGCTGATGGCCTCCATGCCACGCCGCATTGAAGCAGTCATTTCTGCCAAAGGATTCCCGACCAAGTATTGAGTGCATAACTGAACATTATTATTTGATGTTTTTT
Source organism: Oophaga sylvatica (assembly GCA_033576555.1). NCBI lineage: Eukaryota > Metazoa > Chordata > Amphibia > Anura > Dendrobatidae > Oophaga > Oophaga sylvatica. The sequence goes on from JARQOD010000007.1 coordinate 63,225,384, forward strand.
TTGTTTGTTTTGAAAAAACACTTTTATTTTATTGGACGGTTGAAATATGTTAATTTTTTGAGACAGGTTTTTTGGGTTATCAGGAGTTGTATGCTAAAATCATCAGTATTAAAACAATAAAAGACCTGACAAATTTCAGTTGGTGTGTAATGAATCTAAAATATATGAAAGTTTAATTGTAATCATTACATTATGGTAAATAATGAAATTTAGCACTATATGCTAATTTTTTGAGAAGTGTCATTAGAAGTGTCATTAGATGTCATTAGATGTTTTATGATGACGCGCTACTCAAAGTCAGTGAAAGAGGGAGTCGCATACAAAATCTCACTCCAAATATACTGTATACCACAGTAGCAAATGTGAGCGTGTTTTTGTTGTATTGACATTAGTGACTCCATTTTATCTATTAAAAGTTATATTTTATGAATTAACTGTCACTACTCAAAGTCACCTGACCACTGCAGTCAATCACAGGCTGCACCTTTCCGTTGACTGCTGGAATGATGACATCACCACTGCCTGTCTCTGCACAGAGCAGCCTACGCTGGAACCAGGTGGGTACAGGTAGGTGGGTATGCTAGATTTTGTTTTTTATTACATATCCCCGCAATAACAACAACAACAACAATAGATAACAAAACATTTTGGAACAAAATGGCAACAAAAAAAAAAAAAAATGCTGACAAAAAGCTACTGCCAGCACTCCTGTTGTAAGTGCATAGGATGGCTGGAACGTATATTGTATCCTTATACTTCTAGCATAAATATTAAACAGACTTTTTTCTGTAAATCACTTCAAATTACATTTTTTTAATTATTACACTGCTCAAAAAAATATAGGGAACACTCAAATACCACATCCTAGATCTGAATGAATGAAATATTCTCATTGAATACTATGTTCTGTACAAAGTTGAGTGTGCTGACAACAAAATCACACAAAAATTATCAATGGAAATCAAATTTATTAACCAATGGAGGCCTGGATTTGGAGTCACACACAAAACTAAAGTGGAATGTAATGTCCTTAAAACATGTCAAAATGATGCTCAGTAGTGTGTGTGGCCTCCACGTGCCTGTATGACCTCCCTACAATGCCTGGGCATGCTCCTGATGAGGCGGCGGATGGTCTCCTGAGGGATCTCCTCCCAGACCTGGACTAAAGCATCCGCCAACTTCTGGACAGTCTGTGGTGCAATGTGACGTTGGTGGATGGAGCGAGACATGATGTCCCAGATGTGCTCAATCAAATTCAGGTCTGGGAAACGGGCAGGCCAGTCCATAGCTTCAATGCCTTCATTTTGCAAGAACTGCTGACACACTCTAGCAACATGAGGTCTGGCATTGTCCTGCATTAGGAGAAACCCAGGGCCAACTGCACCAGCATATTGTCTCACAAGGGGTCTAAGGATCTCATCTCGGTACCTAATGTCGATCAGGCTACCTCTGACGAGCACATGGAGGGCTGTGCAGCCCTCCAAAGAAATGTCACCCCACACCATTACTGACCCACTGCCAAACCGGTCATGCTGAAGGATGTTGCAGGCAGCAGATCACTCTCCACAGCGTCTCCAGACTCTGTCACATCTGTCACATGTGCTCAGTGTGAACCTGCTTTCATCTCTGAAGAGCACAGGGCGCCAGTGTTCTGTGGCAAATGCCAAGCGTCCTGCACGGTGTTGGGCTGTGAGCACAACCCCCATCTGTGGATGTTGGGCACTCAGACCATCCTCATGGAGTCGGTTTCTAACCGTTTGTGCAGACACATGCACATTTGTGGCCTGCTGGAGGTCATTTTGCAGGGCTCTGGAAGTGCTCCTCCTGTTCCTCCTTGCACAAAGACGGAGGTAGCGGTTCTGCTGCTGTGTTGTTGCCCTCCTACGGCCCCCTCCATATCTCCTGGTGTACTAGCCTGTCTCTTGGTAGCACCTCCAGCCTCTGGACACTACGCTGACAGACACAGCAAACCTTCTTGCCACAGCTTGCATTGATGTGCCATCCTGGATGAGCTGCACTACCCACTTGTGTGGGTTATAGAGTCCGTCTCATGCTACCACGAGTGTGAAAGCACAACCAACATTCAAAAGTGACCAAAACATCAGCCAGAAAGCATTGGTACTGAGATATGGTCTGTGGTCCCCACCTGCAGAACCACTCCTTTATTGAGTGTGTCTTGATAATTGCCAATAATTTCTATCTCTTGTCTATTCCATTTGCACAACAGCATGTGAAATTGATCAATCAGTGTTGCTTCCTAAGTGGACAGTTTGATTTCACAGAAGTTTGATTTACTTGGAGATATATTCTGTTGTTTAAGTGCTCCCTTAATTTTTTTGAGCAATGTATATTTGCTTCCAAGAAGCTGAGGGATAAGAAATATGGAAACTTCTACAGCTTGGAAGATAAATCAAATGGTAAAACTGGAGAGACAAAAATGCGCATATAGAGTCCTATCTGATAACCAAGTGTTATAAAATATTATAGGTACACTCTCCTGATGAGTTGTGATAGTCACAACTCCTATTGAATCATGTAAAGGCTGCTGCAGGACCACCAATGAGTTACGATGCAATAAATGAGGAATACAGTGGTTGAGAGTTCATGCTGCCCAAGGTTCAAAGGTACGATCACACACAAAGGTGAAGCATGAATGCGGTTTATTATGGCAAAGTGTTTCAAGGTTTTCAAATCTCTTCATCAGGACCAAACCACAATCATCTGTCGTTAGGACAGAACAGTCACAGACTTTCGCTGACTGGCTGTTTCTTTTCCTGTTGACAGGGCGGGACTACTGGTGTCATGCTGATTGATAGCCGGGTCCCCCCTACCTAATTGGTGAAAGCCAGCTGTCAATCAGCATGACACCAGTAGTCCGGCTATGTCAACAGGAAGAGAAATCGCTGCTCTGTTGAAAGGGAGCAGCTAAATCTCCTGTACGAGCAGTCAATGACTGACGCCGGGTACAACGGGCAGGTACTTGGCTATGTTAGCAACTAAATGTCTGTTAGTGCTTAGGCACATTTTTTTTAAAGTCCCGGATATCCCCTTTAATGAAGTTATCTTAGTCCATGCATTTAACCCCGAGAGTACATGTGATTTGTCCTTTTGGCATGGTCCTAAAAGCTGAGATGCTGTAGTTTAGAAAATGACAGCGAAATATATGGGAAGAAAGGTCTGAACAATGTTCAAATAGCTTAAAAAATTAGACCACTATGCAAATTGAACAGAATAGTGGATGTCGAATCTTGTCTGTTTTTAGCTGCCCTTTTTTCCATATGTCATGTATCCCTATAGCTGCTGGGATGTATACCTACAACCTGCAGCGTTACCAACATTGGTGTTGTAAATTTAGCAATAAGTTCCCTCCCTTTCTCACTCCGCCAGTACTTTACAATCCTGACCGTAAACACCCACTTGTAAACAAGGCCTCTTCAAAGACAAAGAGGACTTCTGTCATGGAAATATATATGTATTCCATATATTCAAAGTATATTCACATATATGTATTCACAATTCACAGTTAGATAGATCTCACTTGCTAAAAAACCCTGTGCTCACATATTTCTAGGCCAGCTATAATCAGTCGTTTTAAAGAAATCTGGCCTTCAGAAGGCCTTCATAAGGAACGTACATAAAGTCTTATTAGATATCTGTTGTTTACATTATAGTTATGCAAGACAGCTAGGTCACAAGAATATAAACAATAATTCTGCAACTTCAGCTCTTTTGCCATGATTATCATAATTATCATATTTACATATTTACATACTGTTAAACTGTAAAGCGCTGCGGAATATGTTGGCGCTATATAAATAAAGATTATTATTATTATTTACACTAGAACAGCCAATAATCTAGCAGCTTTTAATTGTATGTTAATTGACTAACCAGCCCCTTTTTGTAAATGTATAAAACCTTGAATGAATAATAAATGTATGTCTTTGACGAACTGTTATACTGACACTTGCGTTGTGGACAGTCCTCATTTCGTTCTGAGCGCTCAAAAAGACATTAAATAGAGATTTGGAAACGCAAGCAGCAAACACGGAAGGATATTTTTATCCTAATTAAATTTCCATATCACTTCCACTTTACTGCCAATTGGGTACACAAATGGAGTATCTGATTTGGCTCCTTATCCTTAAGGGTATGCCACACTAAACAACATCGCTAACGGGATCGCTAAAAAACGTCACTATTTAGCGATCCCGTTAGCGATGTTGTTGTGTGCGGCATCTGTCAGCGACGAGCTCCCTGCTGAGATCCTGCTGTGATCTCGCTCGTCGCTGGAATCGTTCCGGACCCTATTTTATCGTCGGCGCTCCCGCTGGGTAAGTATCATCGCTGAGTGTGGCACCTTTTCTTAGCGATTTAGCGGTACTTTTGTACCGCTAAAGTCGTTAAGGAGATCGCTAACCGCGATAGCGTCCTTAACGATATCGCTAAGTTAAGCCGCACTCAGCGATATATAAACAATCCCGCTAGCGATCGCATTAGTATGCGTCGTTATCGTTATCGCTAGCGGGATTGTTTAGTGTGGCAGTACCTTGAAGGTACTGCCACACTAAACAATCCCGCTAGCGATCACAATAACGACGCATACTAATGCGATCGCTAGCGGGATTGTTTCTATATCGCTAAATGCGGCCACATTTAGCGATATAGTTAACGACGCTATCGCCGTTAGCGATCTTCTTAACGACTTTAGCGGTACAAAAGTACCGCTAAATCGCTAAGAAAAGGTGCCACACAGCGATTAGATACTTACCCAGCGGGAGCGCCGACGAGAAAATAGGGTCCGGAACGATTCCAGCGACGAGCGAGATCACAGCAGGAAGCTCGTCGCTGGAAGCTGCCGCACTGAACAATATCGCTAACGGATCGCTAAATAGTGACGTTTTTAGCGATCCCGTTAGCGATATTGTTTAGTGTGGCATACCCTTTAGTGATGTAGCAAGGCTCACTAAATGGTCAATATTGACTTTTAGGATTGCTACCTCCAATAGAAGGCATTAGCATTTAAGGCACTTTCTCTCTGAAGAGGCATTTTGCACATTTAATTTCCCAGAGCATCACTGTATGGCCTAAAAGTCTCCTTACGCACTCAACACAAGTATAAACCTTACCGTTTTTAATCGGGGTTTGTGTAAACCTTTTGCCCTTTTCAGAATGGGACACCGCAAATTTGCTAGGACTTTTGTTGAAAAATCTAGGCAGTCCCAACAAATTGGAGACAGTTGGTATGTATAGGGCCTAGGGGGTTCCATTATGATAAGATTAGTTATCACTGCCAAGTTCTATCACACAAAGTAAGCCGCAGCATTCAGGGACATATCCAGACACAGGAGACACTCATCCTATTTACTGACTGCAAAACACACCTCACTGGGAAAAAATATAGCATGGCAGTGCCAAAGATGATTTTTGATTTTGACATCCATTTTGATTTTATAATTAACCCCCGAGACTCAAATTTATCAGGAAAGAAGTCCTGTATCACAGCATGCCTACCATTCTGTATATCCTTGAAGTGCCGCTCGTAAACAATCTGTGCAGTTCTGCGGTGACATAAGAAGCAGCAGATCACTGGGGTATTTTACCTTTAAACACAGTTAATTAACTGCAATCATAGCCATCCTTTATTGTGCAGAGCAAGACATTGGAATATTAAGTAATTATTTATCAATTAATCATCCTTCAAATGGCAATTTGTCTAGCGGACATTTTTTTTTCTCTGCTTCTAGAGCTTGGGTTGTATATAATTGTCCTATTACTGCGCTTTGTACTCCCACATGCCGCTTGTTTAAATGTCATTTCAGACTGCGGGTTTTCAGTCTCTCGATTTCCTTCGAAACCTTATTCAACCTGCACTCAGACATCATGATAGCATTGCCTTAGCCCAGCATTCCTGAGCACCACGGGGGAATTCACATTCAGGCATCACCGATCGTTGACCTGGCTATTGTTGTTTGTGATACTTACTGGTAAACTTTACCAATCAATACAACATCAGCCCGCCAAGCTCCAGGGAATGAAAACATGAAGCAGTGCACTTAATCTTCAAGCCATCCTATGCTCCCTGCTCTGCAGCTAAACTGGGTAGTTGGCCTACTTGATGCAGCATTATTGCTGCAGAGGTCAGATGTGAGCTGGCTTGGCAAGTGCTGATGAATGACTGTTTGTGATAAAGCACCTCTTCCGTCCAGCAAGAGACATTTAATAATGATGGACCATAACTGCGCGCACAAAAAAATCTTTGTAGCTTGTTTGTGAGCCTTTTATATCGTATTCTTGAGAATCCTAGTTTGTTGCTAAAGTCTAATTCTGGGAGATTTTTTTTCTAAGGTTACAAGGTATTGAAAGTAAGTGCAGAAAACAGGCACATCAGCACTCTGCAGTTTAAGGAGTTGCTGATGGCTGTTTCGGAATTGTGCTCAGTTTCATTGTAATGCTGTCTGATAACATAACTATGACAAATGAAGCCAAAATGGCATGTTGGGTGAGATAGTAAATCTAACAAAAACCCATTGCTGCAAAGATTTACACGTGTACTTGGTCTTTTTTTTTTTGCATTTGCCGAAAAATTAAGGTGGCGGTCAGGTGCTTAAAGGGAATGTGTTGTTGACCTATTTCTTAAATCATGTTCTTATATTAGGCCTGTGTTTAAAAAAATTCTTGAAAATGTATTTTCTCAATTTTCCATATCAGTACCTGTAGAGAAACGGGGTCAGTGGGTGCTCTTGTCCGCTGGCCTGGCTGCCTTTAGAAAGACTGCATGGACCAGGGCTCATACCACTGAACGCCCGTCCATATCTCCCAGTGGGCAACATACTACACAGACAACGCAGGGTTAGGGTAAAACAGTGTGGCAATGTTTTATTGAACCACAACACCCTATAGCAAACAGAACATCCCCAGCAATTACCCCCAAGGTGGTGCACATTACAAGGTCTCACCCTTCCGCTGTCTCACCAAGATGATGGTAGATAATATGTCAGAGCTCCCAGGGTCGATATTCCACCTGTGATATACACACAGAGAAGAGATATTGACAAGCTTTAGGGAGATGACAGAGAACAGTCCGTACAAGGTCTAAAGCCAGTTGACACAACGTCACAGTTCCCAGGGTCACTATTCCACCTGTGATATACACACAGAGAAGAGATAACAACAAGCGTAGGGAGATGACAGTCCATACTATCCATACAAGGTCCAAAGCCAGTTGACACGAGAGTCACCACCTGGCTTATCTGACCATCTCCATGGAACCAGGCGACCAGCCGGTCCCAAAACCTGTCTTTCTCCAAACATATTCATGGTTCAGAGATGGTCACTGGATCAGATCTGTGTCCTTCCAACCGGTGCCGAAAACTCCTAGATTGTTTCCCTTAGAATCATAGATCTGTGTCCCTCGTGATGGTGCCATGATGAATTGGCTGCAGTCCTGTCTCTCATCCGTTGAGTGTTGTGCAGAATGTCCGACTGGTAGCTCTCTGTGTCATGAGATGACATGAGATCTGCTCTCTCTGTCTCTTGAGTATTTTTATACCCGAGGCATGTAAGCTATTTTTAGATTTACCCAGTGTGCTTCAGTTCATCCTCACAGCCTTTCCCTATCTACCTTCGAAGTCACCAAACTGGTTATAGAATACAATACACAATTAACATATCAGCTCACAATAAACACAGATAAACACACACTATGTACAAGTTACTATTACAGACTTACTGTTATGTTTCGGTAGCTGAGGAGTGCATGTAAAAAAGGCAATACACCAGAGCAGTTGGAATCTATGAGATTGCAGTACCCTGACTAACCACCACAACTAGAGGCAGCCGTGGAGCGTTCCTACGTTGGTCCTAGACGCCTCGTCACAGCCTGAGAAACTAACTACACCTAAAGATAGAAATAGGAAAGCTATCTGCCCCGGAGCAGAACCCCAAAGAACATAGAAAGCCCCCAAACATGTAATGGCGGTTAGACAAGATGAAATACAGACACAGAAAGAAAATAGTATGAGCAAATGCTGGGCACAAACTAACTAAATAGAAAAGGATAGGAAGGGTACTTACTGCAATCCCAGAAAACCCTGAAAAGCACCAACTCTACTAATTTCAAAAACACCTGAGATCACACGACCTCTTCCACCTAAATTAGTTCTCTGGTGTAACAAAATCAAAACAGCAGCCACTGAAAAAACTGGAAAAAGCAAAAGTACAAACATCCGTGGCTGAACTAAACTGAGAGGGCAAAAGCCCCCGGAGGGGACCCTGAAGGCCCCCACAGAAGTACAGGACAAATGCAAAAATATAGCACAAAAACAAAAAGAAGAAAATGTCTTATCTGTTAGCAGGAGATGCAGACACGACACAGCAGGCTACAAGGGAAACAGGAATGAAGGATTCAGACCAGAACAATTGATCACCGGCAACCCTGATGGGAAGGTGACTCCCTTATATAAGACCAGTCAGTAACACCTGATTCCCAGTCCTCACAATCTTCACTGGACAGACCAGCACCGCTTGTAACCACCAGAGGAAGCCTCTGCTCAGAACTCATCTCAAACCCATTCACAACAGTACCCCCCCCTTGAGGAGGGGTCACTGAACCCTCATTTGAGCAACCAGGTCGGTCAGGATGAGTTCTATGATACGCACGGATAAGTCTCCTAGCATGGATGTCCGAAGCAAACACCCAAGAATTGTCTTCCTGACCATAACCTCTCCATTTAACCAAATACTGAGTTTCCATCTAGAAAAACGAGAATCTAATATTTTCTCAACCACATACTCCAGATTGCCCTCAACCAAAACAGGGTCAGGAGGCACAGCAGCAGGAACCACTGGCTCAACAAACCTCTTCAACAAGGACTTGTGGAACACGTTATGGATCTTAAATGTCCCTGGAAGAAGCAAACGAAAAGAAACAGGATTAATAATCTCCATGATCTTATAAGGTCCAATGAACCTAGGCTTAAATTTAGGAGATGCTACTCTCATAGGAATATTCTTTGAGGACAACCAGACCAAGTCCCCCACTTTAAACCGAGGACCATCAGTCCTATGCCGGTTAGCAAACCGCTGGGCCTTCTCCTGAGAGAGGGACAACCTCTCCACTACCTGGTCCCAAATCTGTTGCATACGCTCCACAACAGAGTCAACACCTGGACAGACAGAAGCCTCCGTCTGTCCTGAAGAAAATCGAGGGTGAAACCCAGAATTACAGAAAAACGGAGACATCAAAGTGGCAGAGCTAGCCCTATTATTAAGCGCAAACTCAGCCAAAGGCAAAAAAGAGACCCAGTCATCCTGATCAGCAGACACAAAGCATCTTAGATAAGTCTCCAATGTCTGGTTTGTTCTCTCAGTTTGACCATTGGTCTGAGGATGAAATGCCGAGGAGAAAGACAATTGAACACCCAGTTTAGAACAAAAAGTCCTCCAAAATCTGGAAACAAACTGGACTCCTCTGTCAGACACAATGTTCTCAGGAATGCCGTGTAAACGAACCACGTGCTGAAGGAACAACGGCACCAATTCAGAGGAGGAAGGCAACTTAGGTAATGGCACAAGATGTATCATTTTGGAAAACCTATCACAAATTACCCAGATGGTGGTCATTCTCTGAGAAACAGGAAGGTCGGAAATAATCCATAGAGATATGGGTCCATGGTCTCTTGGGCACAGGCAATGGCATCAACAAACCACTAGAGCGAGAGCAAGGCTTGGAGCGAGAGCAAGTCCCGCAGGACTGCACAAATTCCCTGACATCACGAGACAAGGTAGGCCACCAAAAGGACCGACTAACCAAGTCTCTGGTACCAAAAATTCCGGGATGCCCAGCCAATGCGGAACAATGAATCTCAGACATCACACTCTTTTTCCACTGGTCCGGGACAAACAATTTTCCAACAGGGCAGCACTCGGGCCTATCCTCCTGACACCCCTCCAGGCAAGTCTCAAATTGGGCGAGATGGCGGAAAGACTACACCCTCTTTCAAAATAACAGAAGGATCAGATAAACTCAGGAGAGTCCTGCAAGGAAACTCCTCGAGAGGGCATCCGCCTTAACATTCTTAGTGCCAGGAAGAAAGGAAACCACAAAATTAAAACGTGTGAAAAACAAGGCCCACCTGGCTGTCTAGGATTGAGTGCTTGGCTAGATTCCAGATAGACCAGATTCTTATGGTCCGTAAGGACCACCACCTGATGTTTGGCCTCCTCCAGCCAATGTCTCCACTCTTCAAAAGCCCACTTCATGGCCAATAACTCCCGATTACCCACGTCAAATTACGTTCAGTAGGAGAAAATTTTCGAGAGAAAAAGGCACAAGGTTACTTTTAGAGTCTTAGGATCTTTTTGGGACAAAACGGCCTGCCCCAATTTCAGAGGCATCAACCTCCACCTGAAATGGCAGAGAAACATCTAGGCTGCCGTAGAACAGGAGCAGAAGTGAAACTTGCTTAGTTCCTGAAATGCAGAGACTGCCTCAGGGCCAATCACCACATCAGAACCCTTTCTGGGCAAATCAGTTAATGGTTTACATAACCGAGAATTACCAATAATTTCGATAAAAATTGGCAAAACCCAAAAATCTCTGAAGACTAATGAAGTAGGTTGGACCCAATCACAGATGGCCTGAACCTTGACGGGTCATTTCATAATCAGATGGGCAAAAGCAAATGAGCCTCTAAAAAGACACTTTGATCCCTACATACAAGATCTCTAACTGAATACAGTTCACATTTTCACATGAGAGTCCCAGTCATTAGAAAAAAATCAAGATATCATCCAAATAAACAATCAGAAATTTGTCCACAAAATCCCTGAAAATGTCATTCATGAAGGACTGGAAGACGGAAGGAGCATTAGTGAGCCCAAAGGGCATCACTAGGTACTCAAAATGCCCTTCAGGGTATTGAATGCCGTCTTCCATTCATCCCCGTGCTTAATGCGAATAAGGTTATACGCCCCCCTGAGGTCAAGCTTGGTAAACCAAGTAGCGTTTTTCACCCTGGAAAACAGGTCAGAAATCAAGGGTAACGGGTATTGATATTTCACAGTAATATTGTTCAAGAGACGATAATCAATACACGGCCTTAATGAACCATCCTTTTTGGCCACAAAGAAAAAACCGGCACCTAAGGGTGAAGAGGATGGTCTGATATGACCCTTCTCCAATGATTCCTTGATATAAGACCGCATAGCGTCATGTTCAGGTACAGACAAGTTAAAAAGGCGACCTTTAGGGAATTTACTACCCGGCACTAATTCAATAGCGCAGTCATAGCTCCTATGGGGAGGCAAGGATGCAGATTTACTTTCGCTAAACACATCAGAAAAATCAATCAAAAAGTCAGGAACATCCTGAGCCTGGGGGGAGGCAGAAAAAACAGGAGTGTTGGTATTAACACATTGGCAGCCCCAACTGGTTACAGACACAGATTTCCAATCCAAAACAGGATTATGAGACTGTAACCAAGGGAAACCCAGCACGATAATGTCATGCAGATTATACAGAACCAAAAATTTGCAGCACTCCTGGTGATCAGGTTCAACCCTCATTATCACTGAGTAGAAAACTGGGGTTTATTCTCAGCCAAAGGGGTCGAATCGATCCCCAGTAGGGGAATAGACTTCTGTAGGGGTATCAAGGGAAACCCACAACGTTTAGCAAAATCATAATCCATCAGGTTAATAGCTGCTCCAGAATCAACGAAAGCCTGAGCAGAAAATGAGGACAGAGAGCATATCAGAGTGACAGTTAATAAAAACTTAGTCTGAACACTACCCAAGACAACTGAGCGTGCAAAACGTCTTCCCCGCTTAGGGCAGACTGAAATAGCATGAGAGGCATCACCACAGTAGAAACATAACCCATTGCTAGTGTTGAGCGATACGATACTGCAAATATCGGGTATCGGCCGATATTAGCTGTATCGGCCTTTCGATTCCGAATACCGATATTTTCGTCATATCGAATACCGGAATCGGATTTGTCACTGTCACTGTCTGTGTCCGTCGGTCGGGTCTGTCACTGTCAGTGTCCGTCGGTCGGGTCTGTCAGGAGTCAGCGGCACTTACCTGGCAGAAGATCTCCGGCGGTCACATCCCGGACTGCTTCATGGCCGCCATCATCTTTCCCCGGCGTCACATGCAGTTTCTCGCGATAACTGCAGTGACTGCTGGGTAATCCCGGCCGTAAAGCAGTCAGTCCGATGACGTCACCGCCGGGGAAGCAGGTAATCAGCTGTGCTGCGTCGCGATGACAGGCTCTGCCTGTCATTGCGATGTAGCAGAGCTGGATCGCCGTGGGACAGTCGTTACTATGGACTGCGTCGGACAAGTGGTATACTGTTGGTTTGTTTTTTTTCTTTTTTACAGGAGATCGATGGCGTCGCAGGAATGAGAGTACAATAAAAGAAATGAAAACTGTGTTGTCTCTTTTATTTCATTAAAATACTTTTTTCTTGCTTTGTCTTTTTTTTATGCATTTAATAACTTTGGGATTAATAATGGATCGGTGTCTTATTGACGCCTCTCCATTATTAACCGGGCTTATTGTCACCGTGCAATCAACGGTGACATTAACCCCTTATTACCCCGCTTGCCACCTCTACAGGGCAAGTGGGAAGAGCCGGGTAAAGTGCCACAATTGGCACATCTTTTGATGCGCCAAATGTGGGGCTGCTGTAGCCTGGTATTATCAGGCTGTTGAGGGCCAAAATCCATGGGCCTTGACAGTCTTTTAATACCAGGCCGCAGCAGTCTGCATTTTACTTGGCTGGTTAACAAAAATAGGGGACCCCTACGCCGTTTTTTTTTCGAGGGGATCCCCTATTTTTGTTAACCAGCCAAGCTAAGCAGACTGCTGTGGCCTGGTATTATCAGGCTTGCAAGGTCCATGGATATTGGATCCTTACCAGCCTGAAAAACCAGGCCTCAGCGGTCTGCTTCATCTGGCTGGTTAACAAAAATAGGGGGGACCCCACGCCAATTTTTTTTCGAGGGGATCCCCTATTTTTGTTAATCAGCCAAGATATGCAGACTGCTGTGGCCTGGTATTATCAGGCTGGCAAGGTCCATGGATCTTGGCTCCTTAACAGCCTGAAAATCCAGGCCTCAGCGGTCTGCTTCATCTGGCTGGTTAACAAAAATAGGGGGGACCCCACGCCAATTTTTTTTCGAGGGATCCCCTATTTTTGTTAACCAGTTCCCTCTGACGTCACTGATTGTGTCCCTGGCTGACCTGAAGTGAAAGTGGAAAGCAATCAATTAAGCTTTCCACTTCCTCTCCTGTCAGCCAGGAGAGGAACTCATTCATTTGGGGGTTTACTGTGAGGCTGCAGCATTAGCTGCGGTCCCTGCAGTAAACATTAACCCTTTCTGAAGGATTACACCGTGGGACCTGACTGTACATGGATGGTAAGAATAATTTTGCTTTATTATTTTATTTTTATTACAGGAAATGGTTTTAGCAGGAAAATAAAATATGGTCAAAAACTGTGTGATTATTTCATTAAACTTCTTTTTTATTAAAGTGTGTGTGTTTGATTTTTCTTTCATACAATAGGATTAATAATTGATAGTTGTCTAATTGACAGCTCTCAATTATTAACCTGGCTTAAAGTGACCTTTCAATTGCAAGGTCATTTTAACCCCTTATTAACCCATTCGCCACCGCTACAGGGCAATGGAAATAGACGGGCAAAGTGCCAGAAAGGGCAAATCTAATTAGAGATTTGCCCTTTCTGGGGTGTCTGGGGGCAGATGTTAGTAGCCGGGGGGGGGCCAAAAATAATGGTCCCTCTCTGGGCTATTATTATCTGCCCCCACTCACTGGCTTTGTCTGTCTGGTTGCGAAAATAGGGCGGGAGCCCACGCATTTTTTTTCAGCAATTTTACACCTCATATATATATATACATGTCATTAAATTTGTGACACATATATATATATATTTATATTTATAGTTCATACACTTCTACATAGTATAATAGCCGCTAATTCAATTGCCGGCTTTTGTGAAAATGCAGAACCCGACATGAAATGACACTTGGTTTACATAGAGTTAACCATGTCTTTTCATGTAGTTTGATATCTGATTTGCACAAACAATTACATGAGTGTAAGTGTGCAAAATTTCACACCTGTAGGGGTTAATTAAAGGTGTAAATTCGTAGCAAAAAAGTCCGTTTTTTTTACAACGAATTTACACCTTTAATTAACCCCTACAGGTGTGAAATTTTGCACACATAGACTGATGTAATTGTTTGTGCAAATCAGATTGCAAACGACATGAAAAGACATGGTTAACCCTATGTACACCAAGTGTCATTTCATGTCGGGTGCTTCTGTCTTTTCACAGAAGCCGGCTTTACCCGGCAATTGAATCAGAGGATATTTTACTATGTAGAAGTGTATAAACTATACATATATGTATATATATATGTCACAATGACATGTATATATATATATATGTATTCTATGTGTGTATATTTAGTGTTTACAAGGAAATAAAGGTTTTTTTTAGTTGCGATATTTTGTTCCCATAGACTTACATTGGACTTCCGGTATCGGAATCGGATATCGACGATATTTAGTGATATCGGCGATACCATTTCGATACGATATTTTTAGATATCGAGCAGTATCGCTCAACACTACCCATTGCGCTTTCGAAACTCATGACGCTGTGCCCCAGACAGCACTCTATCACACTGCATGGGTTCAGAAGCTGGTTCACAAGGCAACACCATTCCACGCATACTTCTCCGCTCACGCAAACGTCTGTCAATTTGAATCGCTAATGACATAGAATCATTGAGACCAGAGGGGACAGGGAATCCCACCATAACATCCTTTACATTATCTGACAGACCCTTCCGGAAAAGGGCTGCCAAAGCGTCGTCATTCCATTTGGTCAGGACTGCCCACCTACGGAATCTCTGACAGTATAACTCAGCGTCATAAAGCCCCTGATTTAATGCCAACAAGGCTTTTTCAGCTTGATCAGTGACATTAGGCTCATTGTACAATAACCCCAAAGCCTGAAAAAATGCATCAACATCACTCAAAACAGGATCCCCAGGTGTCAGGGAAAAAGCCCAATCCTGAGGATCGCCGCGCAGGAGAGAGATGATAATTTGAACCTGCTGCGCTGCGTTCCCTGAGGACTTAGATTTTAAGGCAAAAAACAATTTACAATTATTTTTGAAATTCTGAAACTTAGCTCGATCCCCAAAAAACAAATCTGGCATGGGAATCCTAGGTTCCACAACAGACAACCTAGCAAGATATGCAGCAATACTCTGAACCTCAGTGGCAAGCTGATCCACACGGCCAGACAACTGTGCAAACTCCATTGAGAGAAAAGATCCTCCCCAGCACCCAGAGATACAGAGGGAAAAAAAAAAAAAAAGCAACAAACAGAAAAATATCTCTGACAACTCTGACAACCTTTTTTCTTTCACAATATTTTTTCCCTTCTGTGAGTACCATACAATTTTCAATTTTTGGGCCGGTGATACTGTTATGTTTCGGTAGCTGAGGAGTGCAGGTAAAAAAGGCAATACACCAGAGCAGTTGGAATCTATGAGATTGCAGTACCCTGACTAACCACCACAACTAGAGGCAGCCGTGGAGCGTTCCTACGTTGGTCCTAGACGCCTCGTCACAGCCTGAGAAACTAACTACACCTAAAGATAGAAATAGGAAAGCTATCTGCCCCGGAGCAGAACCCCAAAGAACATAGAAAGCCCCCAAACATGTAATGGCGGTTAGACAAGATGAAATACAGACACAGAAAGAAAATAGTATGAGCAAACGCTGGGGCACAAACTAACTAAATAGAAAAGGATAGGAAGGGTTCTTACTGCAATCCCAGAAAACCCTGAAAAGCACCAACTCTACTAATTTCAAAAACACCTGAGATCACACGACCTCTTCCACCTAAATTAGTTCTCTGGTGTAACAAAATCAAAACAGCAGCCACTGAAAAAACTGGAAAAAGCAAAAGTACAAACATCCGTGGCTGAACTAAACTGAGAGGGCAAAAGCCCCCGGAGGGGACCCTGAAGGCCCCCACAGAAGTACAGGACAAAATGCAAAAATATAGCACAAAAACAAAAAGAAGAAAATGTCTTATCTGTTAGCAGGAGATGCAGACACGACACAGCAGGCTACAAGGGAAACAGGAATGAAGGATTCAGACCAGAACAATTGATCACCGGCAACCCTGATGGGAAGGTGACTCCCTTATATAAGACCAGTCAGTAACACCTGATTCCCAGTCCTCACAATCTTCACTGGACAGACCAGCACCGCTTGTAACCACCAGAGGAAGCCTCTGCTCAGAACTCATCTCAAACCCATTCACAACACTTACACAGTATGTTAAATCGTATGCAAATCTGTCTTCTTGATCCACCAGACATAATCACTTAAATCCTCAAGCCAATATACAGATAAAAAGTCAATTCTAAAGGTACTGTCACACTAGGCGAGATCGCTAGCGAAATCGCTTAAGTGACATCGATTTTATGATGCAGCAGCGACATCGTCAGCGATGTCACTGTGTGTGACATGTAGCAGCAATGTGCCCCCTGCTGCGATGTCGCTGATCGTGCATGAACGTTCTGGGCCGTATTTTGATGTTGGCGTCCTGTTGGTGAGCCTGAATCGCTGAGTTTGACACCCTTTATGAACGACGAGCGACCTCGTTGGCGACTCATATGTCTGCGGCGAAGGCAGGACTAGGTTTTAACGCCCCTCAGCTCCGATTGGTGGCCACAACATCACCTCAGCAATAAATGAAAATGGAAAACTGCGCCCCATCCATTGTTCCAGAGCGCTTTGTGGACTCCAACGTTCTAGTCCTTTGTGCGTTGTTGCAAACGCAATAGCGGCACAGACTGGATCACAGTAGCTGCAAAGCAGAAGGCTAGCAGGATGCAGTATGGAACGATCCTGGAAATTCGCATGAACCACTTGCGCTCGAGAACAATGGAAGGGAGCGCTAATACGTCGTCTTTTATGACGCGGTCGTCCAATCACAAAGCGAAAGCTGTGACATATGACTTACAGTGACCACCAATCTGTGCTGATGGGCGTGGAAAAGGTTGTGCTCAATCACGCCTGTCGAGGTCGGGATCTTTAACAATACATGCTGTGTGACAGGTCCCAATGACCGCCGAGGTCGTTATACAGATCGCTGATCGCTGATGTGTCGTTTATGAGATCTTCCTGTTTGGAAGCTAACTAGCGACCATATAGCGATGTACAAATGATCTCTGCCAGGTCGTGTCGTTGTCGTGATCGCTGGTGCGATCGCTTAGTGTGACAGTACCTTTATGGGTTTACAAAAACATGGTTGTCTGGGAAACTAAGATACAATCTGGTTTCTTCACAGTACCTATATTGAAAAAAAAAGGTAGACATCTAAAAAATTGTAACACTGGCTACCAAGAAAAATACTAAGATAAAACAAAATGAGAAAATACCCTCTAATAAGTAAATAAATAAGTAAATAAATAGTAATAGTACATGTAAACAACATAAGGTACTTAGTTGATACTATTTTGATCAAAAGAGCACAAAAGCCATAAAACCGCAACAAGGTGTACTTAATCAGGATGGTCCCTAACTCTTGTAGTTCACCTCAGAATAGATGGGGGCAAAAGCAGGACCCAGATGTGACTGGTCAGATGCATAAAAAAAAAACTGAAAAAAATTGAGCTTGGGTTTAAGTTGGTATACATTCAGCACATAAACACATGTTCATATTGTCCATTAAACAGACAAAACCTACAAAAAAACAAAACCCTGCTGTAAATAAATAAGAAAAAAAAACAAAAGTGCATTTAAATAACAGGATTCTTAGGAAACACTGTTTTTGTTAAAAAGCATAAAAGCCATCCCACCATCGGCACGGTGACCCTGTTTGAGATGGTCCTACACTGTCTAATATTAAAAACCTTACCTACCATGTGTCAGAGTTGACCTCAATGCGTATAAGGTCAGACAAAGGACCGGGTCCCAAACTGTGGCCACGAGCCATGGGAAGGTATTTAAATGTAATATCCAGATCAAGCTTGCACAAAATGTAAAAATACAAAGAAAAAACGCAAAAAAATTGAGTTTGGGTTTAAGTTTGTATACATGCAGCACATAAGTGCATGTTCATAATGGCCCTTATGTCAAATCATCTAATAAAGATGTTTATAATAAAAAAAAAAGAAATAAAATAAAAAATAATCATGGTACCCTGTTATAACTACCGTATATACTCGTGTATAAGCCGACCCGTGTATAAGCCGACCCCCTAATTTTGCCACAAAAAACTGGGAAAACTTATTGACTCGTGTATAAGCCGGGTGTATAAACTGCCCTCCTGCTCTGTGCTGCCCCTATCCTGCTCCTCGCTCCCCCATCCAGCTCTGTGCTCCCCATTCTCCTCTGTACTCCCCCCTCCTGCTCCATCCTCCGCTGTGCTCCCCCATTCCTTCTCCGTCCTCCTGTGCCCCCCCGTCCTGCTCCTCTGTGCCCTCCATCCTCTCCCCCCGTCCTGCTCCGTGCTCCTCTGTGCCCTCCATCCTCCTCCCGTCCTGCTCCGTGCTCATTGTCCTCCTCCATGCTTCCCCCTCCTCCGTTCTCCCCCCCGTCCTCCTCCATGCTTCCCCCGTCCACCGTTCTCCCCCTGTCCTCCTCCATGCTTCCCCTGTCCTCCGTTCTCCCCCCGTCCTCCTCCATGCTTCCCCCGTCCACCGTTCTCCCCTCGTCCCCCTCCATGCTTCCCCCGTCCACTGTTCTCCCCCCGTCCTGCTCCATGCTTCCCCCGTCCTCCGTTCTCCCCCCCGTCCTCCATGCTTCCCCCGTCCACCGTTCTCCCCCCCGTTCTGCTCCGTGCTCCTTGTCCTCTCCTCCATCATACTCACCCCTCCCCGTGCCATCGCTGAACTTCCCTGCAATCCTGCATTCTCCCCGGCTTCCTGCAGCTCTGCAGCGCTGAGCGGTGACGTAATACCGCTCATTAAGGCCATGAATATGGACGCCACGCCTATGGGAGTGGCGTCGCGTCCATATTACATGACCTTAATGAGCGGGTATTACGTCACCGCTCAGCGCTGGAGAGCTGCAGGAAGCCGGGGAGAACGCAGGATTGCAGGGATGTTCAGCGATGGCACGGGGAGGGGTGAGTATGATGTCCCAGCCACCGGCTCCTGCCGCGGCATCCCCTCCCCCGCTGGTTTCTGCCCTATGACTCGTGTATAAGCCGAGGGGCATTTTCAGCACGAAAAAAGGTGCTGAAAATCTCGGCTTATACACGAGTATATACGGTAAATAAGTAAAAATGCAAAAGTGCATTTATATAACATAGGGTTCTTAGTAAACACTGTTTTTCATCAAAAAAGTATAAGCCATTCCGCTATCAGCAAGATGACCCTGTTTGGGATGGTTATTCACTTGCCGATGGTGGGATGGCTTTTATGCTTTTTTTTTTTAATCAAAAACAGTGTTGATAAGAACCCTTTGTTATTTAAATGCACTTTTGCTTTTTTACTTATTTAGCTACAGCAGCATATGAGATCATTTTGTTTCTGGTCAGACACATGCCTGTAAAAAGGTATATAAACTAAATGCAAAGCCTGGAAAAGTGGACCCACACCCCTGAATGTACAAAAACACTAAAGCAAAACCAAAGAAATGAGCTGGAACATATATTTGTACAAGTGCAATATGTAGGTGCACTTTCACACTGTGGCCATTTAACAGCCAAGAAACAGTGTGAATGTGCACCTATATTTTGCACTTATACCAATATATGTCTATGCTCATTTCTTTGATTTTGTTTAAGAAAAACACTCCACTTATGCTTCCTGTTCTGTACATAATATTCTTCATCAGTCTCGTTATCACAGACAAGAATACAATGAAAGGTAACACCTTTATATACAGTAGATAGCACAGGAAACGCCTTTTGCCCTGATAATAGCATGCTCTTGCTGTCAATATCTGTGCTCAACAAGTAGTGAGAGTCTAATCTATAGTCAGCACAGTATAGAGCAGGAGGATCTGGGCAGAATTATATACATATTTTTGCAAAAAAGATTCTGTAAAACTTGTCATTTATTCATTTAGACATCTTGTCTTTTTGAGCTTAGGAGTCCAGTGGGCCGTCCTACTCAGTGATTGACAATATTTTCTGTATGAGTATGCATGGAGATATTGCTGTCATTTACAGAATAAGACTGCCCACTGGACCAAAGCTCAGACTGAATAGAGGTTTGAATCAATAAATTCTCATTAACCCCTTCATGACCCAGCCTATTTTGACCTAAATGACCGGGCCATTTTTTGCAATTCTGACCAGTGTCCCTTTATGAGGTAATAACTCAGGAACGCTTCAACGGATCATAGCGATTCTGAGATTGTTTTTTCGTGACATATTGGGCTTCATGTTAGTGGTAAATTTAGGTCGATAATTTTTGCTTTATTTGTGAAAAAAATGGAACTTTGGCCAAAATTTTGAAAATTTCGCAATTTTCAAATTTTGAATTTTTATTCTGTTAAACCAGAGAGTTATGTGACACAAAATAGTTAATAAATAACATTTCCCACATGTCTACTTTACATCAGCACAATTTTGGGAACAGCATTTTTTTTTGTTAGGAAGTTATAAGGGTTAAAAGTTGACCAGCGATTTCTCATTTTTACAGCAAAATTTACAAAACCATTTTTTTTAGGGACCACCTCACATTTGAAGTCACTTTGAGGGGTCTATATGGCAGAAAATACCCAAAAGTGACACCATTATAAAAACTGCACCCCTCAAGCTACTTAAAACTACATTCAAGAAGATTATTAACCCTTCAGGTGCTTCACAGGAACTAAAGCAACGTGGAAGAAAAAAATGGACATTTTAATTTTTCCAACAAAATTTTTCTTTAGCATCAATTTTTTCATTTTTGCATGGGAAACAGGATAAAATGGACCTAAAATTTGTTGGGCAATTTCTCCTGAGTACACAGATACCTCATATGTTGTCATAAACCACTGTTTGGGCGCACGGAAGGGCTCAGAAGGGAAGGAGCGCCATTTGACTTTTTAAATGGAAAATATGCTGGAATATTTAGCGGTTGCCATGTCGCATTTGGAGAGTCCCTGTGTGCCTAAACATTGGAGCTCCCCACAAGTGACCCCATTTTGGAAACTAGACCCCCCAAGGAACTTATCCAGATGCAGAGTGAGCACTTTGAACCCCCAGGTGCTTCACAAATTGATCCGTAAAAAAAAAGAAAGTACTTTTTTTCACAAAAATTTTCTTTTAGCCTCAGTTTTTTCATTTTCACATGGGCAACAGGATAAAATGGATCCTAAAATTTGTTGGGCAATTTCTCCTGAGTACACCAATACCTCATATGTGGTCATAAACCACTGTTTGGGCGCACGGCAGGGCTCAGAAGGGAAGGAGCGCCATTTGACTTTTTGAATGGAAAATATGCTGGAATATTTAGCGGTTGCCATGTCGCATTTGGAGAGTCCCTGTGTGCCTAAACATTGGAGCTCCCCCACAAATGACCCCATTTTGGAAACTAGACCCCCCAAGGAACTTATCTAGATGCAGAGTGAGCACTTTGAACCCCCAGGTGCTTCACAAATTGATCCGTAAAAAAAAGAAAGTACTTTTTTTCACAAAAATTTTCTTTTAGCCTCAGTTTTTTCATTTTCACATGGGCAACAGGATAAAATGGATCCTAAAATTTGTTGGGCAATTTCTCCTGAGTACACCAATACCTCATATGTGGTCATAACCACTGTTTGGGCGCACGGCAGGGCTCAGAAGGGAAGGAGCACCATTTGACTTTTTGAATGGAAAATATGCTGGAATATTTAGCGGTTGCAATGTCACATTTGGAGAGTCCCTGTGTGCCTAAACATTGGAGCTCCCCCACAAGTGACCCCATTTTGGAAACTAGACCCCCCAAGGAACTTATCTAGATGCAGAGTGAGCACTTTGAACCCCCAGGTGCTTCAAAAATTGATCCGTAAAAAAAAGAAAGTACTTTTTTTTCACAAAAAATTTCTTTTAGCCTCAGTTTTTTCATTTTCACATGGGCAACAGGATAAAATGGATCCTAAAATTTGTTGGACAATTTTTTCTGAGTACACCGATACCTCATATGTGGTCATAAACAACTGTTTGGGCGCACGGCAGGGCTCAGAAGGGAAGGAGCGCCATTTGACTTTTTGAATGGAAAATATGCTGGAATATTTAGCGGTTGCCATGTCGCATTTGGAGAGTCCCTGTGTGCCTAAACATTGGAGCCCCCCACAAGTGACCCCATTTTGGAAACTAGACCCCCCAAGGAACTTTTCTAGATGCATAGTGAGCACTTTGAATCCCCAGGTCCTTCACAAATTGATCTGTAAAAAAAAGAAAGTACTTTTTTTTTCACAAAAATTTTCTTTTAGCCTCAGTTTTTTAATTTTCACATGGGCAACAGTATAAATTGGATCCTAAAATTTGTTGGGCAATTTCTCCTGAGTACACCGATACCTCATATGTGGTCATAAACCACTGTTTGGGCGCACGGCAGGGCTCAGAAGGGAAGGAGCGCCATTTGACTTTTTGAATGGAAAATTAGCTCCAATCGTTAGCGGACACCATGTCATGTTTGGAGAGCCCCTGTATGCCTAAACTTTGGAGCTCCCCCACAAATGACCCCATTTTGAAAACTAGACCCCCTAAGGAACTTATGTAGATGCACAGTGAGCACTTTGAACCCCCAGGTGCTTCACAAAAGTTTATAACGCAGAGCCGTGAAAATAAAAAATCATTTTTTTTTCTCAAAAAATGATTATTTAGCCCACTATTTTTTATTTTCACAATGGTTACAGGAGAAATTGGACCCCAAAAGTTGTTGTCTAATTTGTCCTAAGTACGCTAGTACCTCACATGTGGGGGGGAACCACTGTTTGGGCACACGTCAGGGCTCGGAAGGGATGTAGTGACGCTTTGAAATGCCGACTTGATGGAATGGTCTGCGGGCGGGCAGTGCCCCTGATGTGCCTAAACAGTAGAAACCCCCCACAAGTGACCACATTTTGTAAACTAGACCCCTCAAGGAACTTATCTAGATGTGTGGTGAGCACTCTGAACCCCCACGTGCTTCACAGAAGTTTGTAATGCAGAGCCGTGAAAATAAAAAAATCATTTTTTTCCTCAAAAACTGATTTTTTTAAACCCGCAATTTTTTATTTTCACAAGGTAACAGGAGAAATTGGACCACAAAAGTTGTTGTACAGTTTGTCCTGAGTACACTGGTACCCCATATGTGGGGGAACCACTGTTTTGGCGCATGGGAGAGCTCAGAAGGGAAGGAGCGCCATTTTGGAATGCAGACTTGATGGAATGTTCTGTGGGCGTCATGTTGCGTTTGCAGAGCCCCTGATGTGCCTAAATAGTAGAAACCCCCCACAAGTGACCCTATTTTGGAAACTAGACCCACCAAGGAGCTTATCTAGATGTGTAGTGAGCACTTTGAACCCCCAAGGGCTACACAGAAGTTTATAACGCCGGGGCATGAAAATAAAAAAATCATATTTTTTACACAAACATGATCTTTTAGTCCCCAATTTTTTTATTTTCCCAAGGGTAACAGGAGAAATTAGACCTCAAAAGTTGTTGTCCAATTCATCCTGAGTACGCTGATATCCCATATGTGGGAGAAAACTACTGTATGGGCACACTTCGGGGCTCGGAAGGGAAGTAGTGACGTTTTGAAATGCCGACTTGATGGAATGGTCTGCGGGCGTCATGTTACGTTTGCAGAGTCCCTGATGTGCCTAAACAGTAGAAACTCCCCACAAGTGACCCCATTTTGGAAACTAGACCCCGCAAGGAACTTATCTAGATGTGTGGTGAGCACTTTGAACCCCCAAGGGCTACACAGAAGTTTATAATGCCGGGGCATGGAAATAAAAAAATCATATTTTTTCCACAAACATGATCTTTTGTCCACAATTTTTTTATTTTCTCAAGGGTAACAGGAGAAATTAGACCCCAAAAGTTGTTGTCCAATTTGTCCTGAGTACGCTGATATCCCACATGTGGGAGAAAACTACTGTATGGTCACACGTCGAGTCTCGGAAGGGAAGTAGTGACGTTTTGAAATGCCGACTTGATGGAATGGTCTGCGGGTGTCATGTTACGTTTGCAGAGCCCATGATGTGCCTAAACAGTAGAAACCCCCCAAGTGACCCCATTTTGGAAACTAGATCCCCCAAGGAACTCCTCTAGATGTGTGGTAAGCACTTTGAATCTCCAAGTTCTTCACAGAAGTTTATAACGCAGAGCCGTGAAAATAAAAAATCATTTTTTTTCCACAAAAATAACTTTTTAGTCCCCAATTTTTTTTTCCCAACAGTAACAGAGAAATTAGACCCCCAAAGTTGTTGTGCAATTTTTCCCGAGTACGCTGATACCCCATATGTGGGGTAAACCACTGTTTGGGCACACGTCGGGGATTGGAATAAAGGGAGCACTGTTTGACTTTTTGAACGCAAAATTTGCAGGAATCAATGGTGGCGCCATGTGGCGTATGGAGACCCCCTGATGTGCGTAAATAGTGGAAACCCCTCAATTCTAACTCCAATCCTAACCCCAACACACCCCTAACCCCAACCCTAACCCCTACACACCCCTAACCCTAATACAAACCCTAACCATAACCCTGACCCCAACACACCCCTAACCCTAATCCCAACTCTAACCATAAACCTAACCACAAGCCTAACCCTAATCCCAATCCTAACCCCAAAACACCCCTAATGCTTATCCTAACTCTAACCCTAACCACAAACCTAACCCTAATCCCAACCCTAACCCTAATTCCAACCCTAACCCTAATTCCAACCCTTACCCTAGTTCTAACCCTAACCCTAGTTCTAACCCTAAGGCTGGGTTCATATTGCGTTTTACCAGCCCGTTCAACACGTAACGTTGACGGGCTGGTAACGGTATAGCATAACGCGATCGCGTTATGCTATACCCGCTAGTGCAGAGGAATCAGCGATGATTCATCTGTGCTAGCGGTGATGGAGCCCAGACGCTGCAGCCTGCGTCCAAGGCTCCATCACTGAATGATGACACGTCGCGAACGCATGCCGCTTCACGGCATGCGTTGCGATCGCACACAAATGGGGTGAATGGCAGCGTTAACGGACTGCGTTACACCGCGTTATACCGCGGTGAAACGCAGTCCATCTAACGGACTGCCATAATGCAATATGAACCCAGCCTAACCCTGAGGCCCCGTGCACACATTGCGGATTCACTTGCGGATTTTTCTAAAATCCGCAGGTAAAATGACCTGCCTTTTACCTGTGTATTTAGTACGGATTTGCTGCGGTTTTTCTCTGCGGTTTTACGCCTATAATGAAATAGGTGTAAAATCGCTGCGGAATCCGCACAAAGAATTGACATGCTGCGGATTTAAAACCGCAGCAAATCCGCGCTGAAAAATCTGCAGCATGTGCACAGCGTTTTTTTTTACCATTTATTTGCATTGTACTGTACATGGTTTCTGGATCTGCTGTGGATCCGCGGTGCGAAATCCGCTGCGGATCCGCAGCAAAATCCGCTGCGGATCCGCAACGCTAAATCCGCTGCGGATCCGCAGCAAAATCCGCTGCTGATCCGCAGCAAAATCCGCAGCAAAATCCGCTGCTGATCCGCAGCAAAATCCGCAGCAAAATCCGCTGCTGATCCGCAGCTAAATCCGCTGCTGATCCGCAGCAAAATCCGCTGCGGATCCGCAGCAAAATCCGCAACGTGTGCACAGGGTCTAATAGGAAAAAAAAAAATTCTTTATTATTTGTCCCTACCTATGACAGGGGGGGTTCACTTACCTTTTTTAATTTTGATCACTGTGACAGTTTATCACAGTGATCAAAATAAATTTCTTGACTCTGCAGGGCGCACTGCGCATGCGCCGGCCGGCGGGCACACTGCGCATGCGCCCGCCATTTTCCAAGATGGCGGCGCCCATGAAGAATCCCGGGCAGCCGCCAGGAAGGATCCAGGGACATCGGTGGACCGGGAGAGGTGAGTATGGGGGTCGGAAGTGAGGGGGGGAGATCGGAAGGTGGGGGCAGCGGAGGCCAGGACGAGGGGAGCTGTTAGTGACGGCGGTGACCGATCGCTGCCATCTTTCGGTGGCGGCGGTTGATGTGGGGGGGGTCAGATCGCTGTCTCCAGCCATGGCAGATGCTATTGCAGCATCGGCCATGGCTGGATTGTAATATTTCACCAAATATGTTTCACTTTTACCAGCCAATCAGAGCGATCGTGGCCACGGGGGGGTTAAGCCAACCCCCCTGTGGTGAAGCACAAAGGGTCTTGTGCCTGCGGGTCGGGTGACCTTTCAGTGACCCCGGTCACCCGACCCGCAGGAACGCGATCCTTTCATGACTCCACATAGGCGTCACAGGTCGGATTGGCACTGACTTTCATGACGCCTACGTGGCGTCACAGGTCGGGAAGGGGTTAAAGATGTTATTATTTCAAAAACTACTCATTTTAATGTTTTTCTAGTGAAAAAAAAATTCTTTGATAAATAATATCCACGAGCTAAGAAGTTATTGGGAAGGATTGGGGGTAATGGGTCTTATTAAAATGTAACCGTACACCTTAGTAAAATGTATTTTCTTCTATTACCTCCTAGCTGACCTTTCACTCTCAACTCATGAGTAAAATCTGTGAAGACAGAAATGCCCATTATTGAGATAGTAGATGACAGTTGGTGAATTAAAATTCTATGGAGAAGGGAAGAAGACGAGGTGGAGCTCGAGGCAGACAGACATTCTGCTGCAAGTTCTCCTGAAACTACAATTCAGTTCTATAACTCTATGAGCACCAACTGTCATCTCCTATGTCAGTAATGAGAAAATCTGTATTCGTTGAATGTCAGGTTTTACCCAAGACTTGAGAATTTTTAGAATGAATGATCTGTCCAAACGAAAAAGATTTCTCTGATAAGATATACCATGGCATGTACAATTTTCAGCACCCTTGGTCAAAAGTACTGTTATTCTGGTCAGTTAAGCAAGTTGAAGATGAAATGATCTCTAAAATGCCTAAAGTTAAAGATGACATATTTTCTTTGTATTTTAGGCAAAAAAATATAGTCATTTTTTACATTTTAAAAAGGAAAATGGACCGATGCAATGTTTTGGCACCCTTGGAGATTTCTGTGCGCAGATAACTTTGACCAAGGTTTCAGACATTAATTAGCCTGTTAGAGTTATGGCTTGTTTACAATTATCGTTAGTAAAGGCCAGGTAATGCAAATTTCCCAGCCTCCTCTAATCTTCTGCCAAAAAACAGAAGCCATGGGTTTTTCTAAGCAGCTACCTAGCTCTCTGAAAATAAAAATGGTTAACAGGAACAGTGAAGGTCAAGATAAGATCTGGAAGACCAAGCAACATTTCAGTGAGAGCTGCTTGTAGGATTGCAAGAGAGGCAAATCATAACCCCCACTTGACTGTAAAAGATCTTCAGAAATATTTAGCAGAGTTTGGAGTTGTGGTACATTGTTCTACTGTTCAGAGACACCAGCACAAATATGGCCTTCATGGAAGAGTCATCAGAAGAAAAGCTCTCCTGCATCCTCACCATAAAATGCAGCGGTAGAAGTATGCCAAAGAACATCTAAACAAGCCTGATGCATTTTGGAAACAAGTCCTGTGCACCAATGAAGTTAAAATAGATCTCTTGCCACAACGATGCAAGGTATGTGTGGAGTAAAAAGGGCACAGAATTTCAGGAAAAGAACATCTTGCCAGCCATTAAGCATGGGGGTGGATCAGTCATGGTTTGGGGTTGTGTTGCAGCCAATGGCACAGGGAACATTTCACAGGCAGAAGGAAGAATGGATTCAATGAAATTTCAACAAATTCTTGGTGTAACAACATCCTTAAAAAAGAAAAATGAAGTTGAAAAGTGGATGGCTTCTACAAATGGATAATGATCAAAAGACACGTCAAAATCCAC
Organism: Oophaga sylvatica; assembly: GCA_033576555.1. Classification (NCBI taxonomy): domain Eukaryota; kingdom Metazoa; phylum Chordata; class Amphibia; order Anura; family Dendrobatidae; genus Oophaga; species Oophaga sylvatica. Next base: position 63,253,439 of record JARQOD010000007.1, read on the forward strand.
AATGGACTATCCCAAAAGTCGCAAGCTAAAGATTTTACAATTATTTCCCCTTAAAGTTGCACTTGTGGTATGTTTTTCTTCTCTTTGTGGAAAAGGTAATTTGCATGGAAGCTAAGGAGTTAATTTTTGATTAAAAAAATTTTACGGGCGGAAAAGTGATATCACAATTCAGGGATGATGCATGTAATACACATAAGGTTGAATTTATCAAAGGCTTTTGCGGCCATTTTTTGCCATTAAAATGGTGAAAATGTTTGTCACATGCCATTTTTATATATAAGTTTGTGACTTTTTGTGGTTACATTGCTTTTGCCACTTTTGAAATGTCGGTGGGAAAGTGGATATGATTAGCTATATACAAACAGGGCTGAACCAGATTTATGAAATGTGACTTTTCAAAAAGCAGCAAAAAAGTCACAAATCTCACTCCACTAGGTGGGCGGCTTAATGGTCTAAAAATTGGAGAAATATCTATAGACAAAAGAGTTATATCTAAAGGGAATATGTCATTACTAGGAAATGACTTGTTGTTTAAGTCAGGCTTTTATGTTATTTTTTTTAACCCCTTCCTTACTGATGACGGGATAGTACATCATCGGTAAGGATCCCCTGCTTTGAGCTGCGCTCCGGCGGTGAGCCAACCTCAAAGCCACGACATGTCAGCCGTTATAAACAGCTGACATGTGCCCGCAAGTGGCGCGAGCGGAATCGCTCTAGTTAAAACTAGAGCTTCCGGCCGCTGTGCCGGAAGTGAGCGCATTGCCGACCCCGTCACGTGATCGGGGGTAGGCGACGCTTTGCTTTGACAACCAGAGGTCTCATAGAGACCTCTATGGTTGTTGCCGGCACATTGCTGTGAGCGCCGCCCAGTGGTCGGCGCTCAAAGCAATGCAGTAAATTTGCTACATATGGTCGATCTGCTCATCGCCCATATGTAGCAGAGTCGATGGAGTTGTGCATGCTTCTAGCCTCCCATGGAGGCTATTGAAGCATGCCAAAAGTAAAAAAAAAAGGTGTTTAAAAATAAAAAAAAATAAAAAAACCCTAAAAGTTCAAATCACCCCCCTTTCGCCCCAATCAAAATAAAACAATAAAAGAAAAATCTAACACACATATTAGGTATCACCGCATTCAGAATCACCCGATCTATCAATAAAAAAAAGCATTAACCTGATCGTTACACGGTGTAGCGAGAAAAAAATTCAAAATGCCAGAATTACGTTTTTTTGGTCTCCGTAACATTGCATTAAAACGTAATAATGGGCGATCAAAAGAATGTATTTGCACAAACGTGGTATCACTTAAAATGCCAGCTTGGTGCACAAAAAATTTGCCCTCACCTGACCCCAGATCACGAAAAATGGAGACGCTATGGGTCTTGGAAAATGGCGCAATTTATATTTTTTAGCAAACTTTGGAATTTTTTTTCACCACTTAGATAAAAGAGAACCTAGACATGTTTGATGCCTATGAACTCGTAATGACCTGGAGAATCATAGTTGCAGGTCAGTTTTTGTATTTAGTGAAGCTAGCAAAAAATCCAAGCAAAAAACAAGTGTGGGATTGCACTTTTTTTGCAATTTCACTGCACTTGGACTTTTTTTCCCATTTTCGAGTGCACAACATGGTAAAACCAATGGTGTCGTTCAAAAGTACAACTCGTCCCGCAGAAAATAAGCCCTCACAAGGCCATATTGACGGAAAAATAAAAAAGTTATGGCTCTGGAAAGAAGGGGAGCGAAAAACGAAAACGAAAAATCGAAAAAAAGCTCCGGGAGTGAAGGGGTTAAGGAGGGCAATGTTATTTTTTCCATATCAAATCTGTATTAAATATTAGAAATCTTCCAATTTTCACATTGCCTACTGGAGCTTTTAAAGACTAATATTTCTTGCTTTAAATACACTGCGTCAATATTTTTTATTTAATAAATGAGTAACATTACAATTAAACGTTTTCAATTGAAAATGTTCATCAAAATA
>JARQOD010000007.1:63255518-63284382 GCA_033576555.1 Oophaga sylvatica
GGACTAATAAATGTGCCAAGTTTCATTGCTCTCAGTCCACAGGAAGTGGGTCAGAGGAAATCTTTAATGAACGCCCCTTGTATATAATGAATCAGGGTTTCTGCCCCTAGTGTAAGTTGCCCTTAGATGAGACAGCAAAAACTTTGTAGCAAATTTTCTATAAAAAGTCAAGAGACAGGTACACTTTTACCATGGGCATTTTCACATTGCCTATACAGGGTGAATAAAGTGGTAGTGAAAGTTGTTCCTAACATAGTTCTTGTTTCTCACAGTAATAAGTGTTTCTATCCACTTGCTTATTCTTTGGGTTTAAATCTTAAATTACCAGTTATCAAGCATCGGGTCTTCCAGTTTGGACAAGTAAAACTTATTGAGTGTTATGTCTTACCTTTTGAGGTGGTTACTTGAAGCCCTCAGTCCAGATGAGCAAATGAAATGCAGAGTGGACAGATAATGTTGACTCAGTGAGGTAAACTCGTAGAAGCAACAAAGTCTCCAGAGGGTGTATGACATTGACCTCATGAAAAATGGAGGCTGTAGAGATGGAAAAGCAGCTGGCAGATGATGAAGCAGAGTCAGGTAAATGACATATTAGAATAGTGTCATCTTACCTTCTCGCAGAGCTGAGAAGGTAAGACGAAACTTAGTCGAGAGATGGAGTAGAGTAGAGTGCTGTAGCAGAACCCTGTGTAGTAGCAGAGCTGATTTTTAAGGAGACTTTATCCTGATGATATAGTGGCATGGCAGAGCTGGGTATGTCAGGAGTTACACTCATGAATGTAGCTGAGTTCAGCTGTTGTAGCAAACCTGTAGCGGTTGTAGCAAATCTGGACCTGTTGGGAAATTCATTTAATGAGTGTAGCAGAGTCTAGCAGAAGAAGCAGAACAAATTATAGAGCCAAGAGAGGTAGAAGCAGCATGGACTATAGCTACCTGAATACTGTTGTTGTCTGCAATGCCTACATAAAGTTGAAAATGCTACAGCCAATCAGCATCTGAGCTCAGTGATTGACTGTGAGCTGTCAACATGATATCAGCGCTGCAGACAACAACAGACATTGGGCACAGAAAAAGTGTCGGGACGGTGAGTATAGTGTAAGGAAGTGCAGAGTGAGAGACTCACACAATTAGGTACCTAACTGAGCTTCCGTGACCGAACACCACCATCTACTGACCAAAGGTTAAAAGAAGGAGAAAGCAGTAAAGGATTGTATCACAAGGAACCATGAAGCAGAGCATGTGTTCCCGGGTAGGGAGGATGAGTAACACACACCAAGTCATGTGAAAGCTGTGTCGCAGTTAGGAAATCTAAAAGACCCAGGGCAGCAGAGAAAGGGAATGTCAATACCTGAATCTGTATAAAGACAGACGTATGTAAGAATATAAGCTGGCTTATAGCCGCTACCATAAGCATGAGACAAATCAATGAAGAGGGGCCTTAGTCTTGAGTAAAGAAGAGTGTTCAAAAGAAGAGAACCAACCAGAGGGATTGAGACCAAAGGCTGTCCAGAGAGATTGAGATTGTGAATCGACTAGAGAAATTGAGACGATCAACTGACAAGAGGGATCGAGACAAAAATCAGAGCCAACTTGAGGGATCCAGATGACAGCTGACCAGAGGGATCGAGACAACTATAAGAGCCGACCTTGAGGGATAGAATTGACAGGTTGACCAGAGGGATCAAGACGACGGTGAGATTCCACCAGAGGGATCGAGATGACCGGCTGACTAGAGGGATCGACACCACCATGAGAGAACATAGAGGGATATGAAAAATCATGTGAGTTGTGACCTGAGGTGTATATTATGGTACAGAGGGTACTGCGGATGTGCTTCAGGAGACAGAGGCGGCTAGTGGCACGCATCATTGAAGCGACTAATCGGCAAGAGACTTTCAGCCGAACGGAGAAGTACCACTGACTCCCGTTAGGGTCTGTACTGTGATTATTTTTGCAGACATAATTACAAAGCGATTATGGTAATGACCACAAGATAGACTCTGACATATTGTAGACCAGGGTATCAGACTGAGACATCATTACTTACAGTAATCGTTTATTTGTTTGCATAATAGAGTTGTATTGTTAGAATTGTTAGAACAACTTCCATACTCAGAATCGATATATTCATATTGTAAAATTTTTTAACACATTCCAATAATTTGCTAACCCTGTAACATTTTACCCTAGTCACCCAATTTGTTTGTGTTAAGTAAATAAATAATCTTTGGTTCAAGATACCACTGTGTCCTCTTCTGCACCTTTGTATCCTAGCTCCTGTATACAATAGCACAGTTTTTTTTTTAAACTGTGCCTGTGAACAGGGTTTGTTTGAAAGCAGAAAATCCCTGTTAGACCGAAATCACACATGCGAGAAACTCGCACGATTCTCGTGCGAGTCTCTCGCATGAACACCCGGTTGTTATCAATGTGCTAGAGATGGTTTCTGAGCAGAGGCTCCCTCTGGTGGTTACAGACAGTACTGAACCTTTCAGCGAGGAATGGCAATCTGGGTTCACTGACTGGTCTGATATAAGGGAGGTTCCCTCCCATGATGGTTGCCGGTGGTCAATTGTTCTTGTCTCAATTGTGGTTCCTGGTTCATTTGGAAGTTTGCTGAGTCTTGCCTGCATCTTCTGCTATCAGATAAGATATTTTCTGCTTTTATTTTTGTGCTTGCTTTTTGCATTGTTCCCTGCACTTCTGTGGAGGTCAGCCAGGTCCCTCCGGGGGGCTTGTGCTCCTCAGCACCCAGAGAAAAAGAGGGAAAAAATGCAACAAACAGAAAAAAAAAAAATCTCTGACAACTCTGACAACTTTTTTCTTTCCACACTATTTTTCCCTTCTGTGAGTACTATATAATTTTCAGTTTGGCCGGTGATACTGTTATCTTAGGTAGCTGAGGAGGACAGGAACAACAGCCGGGCAGCCGAACACCTGAGATGTTGGTAACTAATGGGTTGCAGATTCCTAAACTAACCACACAACTAGAGGTAGCCGTGGAGCGTTCCTACGTTGATCCTAGACGCCTCGTCACATCCTGAGAGATAACTACACCTAAAGGCAGAAAGATGAAAGCTATCTGCCCCGGAGCAGATCCCCAAAGAAAATAGGAAGCCCCCAAACATGTAATGGCGGTTAGACAAGAAAGCACGAACACAGACAGAAAATAGAATGAGCAAACGCTGGGGCCACAAGCTGACTAAATAGGATAGGGCAGGAGAGATTACTTTCTGCAACCCAGAAAACCCTACAAAAATCCAACAATTCTGATTACAAAAATACTGAGATCACACGATCTCGCCACCCACTATATCAGATCTCAGTGTGAACAAAACCAAGCCGCAGCCACTGAAAAAACAGGAAAAAGAAAATGAACAAATAACAGTGGCTTCAGATAAACTGAGAGGAGCACAAGTCCCCCCGGAGGGGACCTGGCTGACCTCCACAGAAGTGCAGGGAACAATGCAAAAAGCAAGCACAAAAATAAAAGCAGAAAATATCTTATCTGATAGCAGAAGATGCAGGCAAGACTCAGCAAACTTCCAAATGAACCAGGAACCACAATTGAGACAAGAACAATTGATCACCTGCAACCATCATGGGAGGGAACCTCCCTTATATCAGACCAGTCAGTGAACCCAGATTGCCATTCCTCGCTGAAAGGTTCAGTACTGTCTGTAACCACCAGAGGGAGCCTCTGCTCAGAAACCATCTCTAGCACATTCATAACACCCGGTACTGCCACCGGTACTCGGATCAGAGTGTGTGGCTGCATAGGAATACGTGCAGCCGCACGCTCCGGTCTGAGTGCCGGCGGCAGCATCGGGTGTTCATGCGAGAGACTCGCACGAGAATCGTGCGAGTCTCTCGCATGTGTGATCCCGGCCTTAGGGTGGACTTGGTCGTATTTATTTGGCATAGCAATTTGTATCTAGAATTTTGATTGCAGCAATAACATTTTAGGTATAAGTAATATTCATACTTTTCCACTTAGATAGGCCACCGGGCGACCATAAAGAAGTAGCTGTCTCATGGTCGATGCAGTACTTATCTACTCTTGATACTTTACAATCCCAATCATTTTCCAACGAGCTAGAAAAAGGAGTCGATTGTTCATTTTCTGAACACAGCTTCCAACCCCTCAGCCATTTTTGATCCTGATTGTGTTGTGCTTTTTTTTTAGCTTCATTGCATAAGTACGTTTTGCTATATGCATATATTATTTTGAATAATGGTGATCCAACTAAAAAAGGATTTTTGGAAAAAAAGTTAAACTTTTACCAGTTTAAGTAGCAAACATCCTCAGAAATAAACTGTAAAAATACAGAATGGGAGTAGAATAAGAGAATGCAGAGAAGGTAAATAAGGAAAAAACAACTTACATTTTTTTTTATCTCTGCATGCTCACTGAGCATATTCGGGAAAATAAAAAATAAAAAAATACACACTTAACACGGTCAAGAAACAGGCAGATGTAGAATTTAGAATTGTCTTGTATACGGCTCTGTCAGAACACAGCACGTGAAGATGAACATAGCTTGTCAGGTGTATTTTCCTTTTAACCTCTCAGATTTGCAGATTTTAGACACAACCACAAATGAATGCAAATTTATTTCAAAGTATTTTCCTGAGAATCCTTGTAAAGAAGGCAGGATTGGGCACAAATCGCCGTTTGTCAGAAGACTTTCTATGTATTTACTCACTATGTTTTCCTAGTTACAAGTATTCAATTTTTGCTGTTAATATTATGTTGTAGGTTTCTTAGACTCTTTTTGCACAGAATGACATCTATTACCATCGCTTTCTTAATTGAAAAATGCAATAGTAAAATTAGTATCGGCATATTGATATCATGCTACAATAATAACAATCTGTAATGTAATGCTATGCTTGACAACAATAAGGCCGAAAGCGAGACTGAACCATTATGATACTCAATAGGTCCGTCAGTATTTCTCAGTAATCTTGTCGAAATAGATCCAGCATAGATGTCATGGATCATTATAAATTATAAAAAGGCCATGATGTTTAAGAAAAAAATATTTACTATCAGTGCTGATTGTTCTAACACCCACAACACTTTAACATCTTACCTTTTACATCTAAAAGTAACCGTTGTTTTCATTTTTATTTTATAAATCCACAGTACACATGCTAATCAGCAACTTTGTCACATATCATATCAGAGAAATCTGCTTCATTATCCTCCGCTCTTGATCTTTCATTCTCAATTTATAGGTAAAATTTTTATTCCATGAGTGCAGATTTTTCCATTACTGAGATAGGAGATGATAGTTGGTCATTTTAAAATTATATGGAGAGGGGGAGGAGCTAGCGGAACACACAGACATTATACCGCAAGTTCTACTAAAATGACAGTTACACTTCTTCATAGAACTTTGTGAGAACCAACCATTATCTTCTATATCAGTAATGGGAATATTTGCATTTACTGAAAACGTTTTTGTCTTGTAAATTTAGAATTTTCAGAAAGATTCATCAGTTTAGGAGGAGAAACAAGTGAACTTCTCTAATACTATATATTACAACATTTCTTATTTTAAAGTGTACTGTTGATTTATTAAGAAAAATTAAATTGACAGTTACTTTTTAAAGAAAGGCTGTCAACACAAAATGACTGTTCAAACCTATCACAGCACCTTGTAGGAGGCACAGCCGCGATAATAATCATACAATTTGAGTCTAAATCCATTGCTGTGTTTGCCAGAATTTGTTATTCAAATATGCTAATGAAGTGCTAGGTGCACCCTGGGCATGGCTAAACAATGCAGTGCAGTGTCTCAACTTTTTGTTTTCCCAATATCTCCGCCCTCCTCTGCTTCCTAAAAATCCCATCCTGTCAATCAAGGAAGAAATAGGTTGAGATAGATAGAAACAAGTAGCTTGGAAAGTGCACTAACGAGATAGATAGAAACAAGTAGCAAGGAAAGTGCACTAACGAGATAGATAGAAACAAGTAGCAAGGAAAGTGCACTAACGAGATAGATAGAAACAAGTAGCTAGGAAAGTGCACTGACAAGATAGATGGAAACAAGTAGCTAGGAAAGTGCACTGATGAGATAGATGGAAACAAGTAGCTAGGAAAATGCACTGATGAGACAGATGGAAGCAAGTAGCTAGGAAAGTGCACTGATGAGATAGATGGAAACAAGTAGCTAGGAAAGTGCACTGACGAGATAGATGGAAACAAGTAGCAAGGAAAGTGCACTGATGAGATAGATGGAAACAAGTAGCTAGGAAAGTGCACTGATGAGATAGATGGAAGCAAGTAGCTAGGAAACTGCACTGACGAGATAGATGGAAACAAGTAGCTAGGAAGGAGCACTGACGAAATAGATGGAAACAAGTAGCTAGGAAAGAGCACTGATGACAGATGGAAACAAGTAGCTAAGAAAGTGCACTATCGAGATAGATAGAAACAAGTAGCTAGGAAAGTGCACTAACGAGATAGATAGAAACAAATAGCTAGGAAGGAGCACTGACAAAATAGATGGAAACAAGTAGCTAGGAAAGTGCACTGACGACAGATGGAAACAAGTAGCTAAGAAAGTGCACTATCGAGATAGATAGAAACAAGTAGCTAGGAAAGTGCACTAACGAGATAGATGGAAACAAGTAGCAAGGAAAGTGCACTGATGAGATAGCTGGAAACAAGTAGCAAGGAAAGTGCACTGACGAGATAGATGGAAATAAGTAGCAAGTAAAGTGCACTGCTGAGATAGATGGAAACAAGTAGCTAGGAAAGTGCACTGATGAGATAGATGGAAACAAGTAGCAAGGAAAGTGCACTGACGAGATAGATGGAAGCAAGTTGTTCGGAAAGTGCACTGACGAGATAGATGGAAACAAGTAGCTAGGAAAGTGCACTGACGAGATAGATGGAAACAAGTAGCAAGGAAAGTGCACTGATGAGATAGATGGAAACAAGTAGCAAGGAAAGTGCACTGATGAGATAGATGGAAACAAGTAGCTAGGAAAGTGCACTGACGAGATAGATGGAAACAAGAAGTTAGGAAAGTGCACTGACGAGATAGATGGAAACAAGTAGCTAGGAAAGTGCACTGACGACATAGATGGAAACAAGTAGCTAGGAAGGTGCACTGATGAGATAGATGGAAACAAGTAGCAAGGAAAGTGCACTGATGAGATAGATGGAAACAAGTAGCTAGAAAGTGCACTGACGAGATAGATGGAATCAAGAAGCTAGGAAAGTGCACTGACGAGATAGATGGAAACAAGTAGCTAGGAAAGTGCACTGATGAGATAGATGGAAACAAGTAGCTAGGAAAGTAGACTGATGAGATAGATGGAAACAAGTAGCTAGGAAAGTGCACTGAAGAGATAGATGGAAACAAGTAGCAAGGAAAGTGCACTGATGAGATAGATGGAAACAAGTAGCTAGGAAAGTAGACTGATGAGATAGATGGAAACAAGTAGCTAGGAAAGTGCACTGAAGAGATAGATGGAAACAAGTAGCTAGGAAAGTAGACTGATGAGATAGATGGAAACAAGTAGCTAGGAAAGTGCACTGATGAGATAGATGGAAACAAGTAGCTAGGAAAGTAGACTGATGAGATAGATGGAAACAAGTAGCTAGGAAAGTAGACTGATGAGATAGATGGAAACAAGTAGCTAGGAAAGTGCTCTGACGAGATAGATGGAAACAAGTAGCTAGGAAAGTGCACTGACTAGATAGATGGAAACAAGTAGCTAGGAAAGTGCACTGATGAGATAGATGGAAACAAGTAGCTAGGAAAATGCACTGATGAGATAGATGGAAACAAGTAGCTAGGAAAGTGCACTGATGAGATAGATGGAAACAAGTAGCTAGGAAAGTGCACTGATTAGATAGATGGAAACAAGTAGCTAGAAAAGTGCACTGATGAGATAGGTGGAAACAAGTAGAAAGGAAAGTAGACTGATGAGATAGATGGAAACAAGTAGCTAGGAAAGTAGACTGATGAGATAGATGGAAACAAGTAGCTAGGAAAGTGCACTGAAGAGATAGATGGAAACAAGTAGCTAGGAAAGTAGACTGATGAGATAGATGGAAACAAGTAGCTAGGAAAGTGCACTGATGAGATAGATGGAAACAAGTAGCTAGGAAAGTGCACTGACGAGATAGATGGAAACAAGTAGCTAGGAAAGTGCACTGACTAGATAGATGGAAACAAGTAGCTAGGAAAGTGCACTGATGAGATAGATGGAAACCAGTAGCTAGGAAAGTGCACTGATGAGATAGATGGAAACAAGTAGCTAGGAAAGTGCACTGATGAGATAGATGGAAACAAGTAGCTAGGAAAGTGCACTGACGAGATAGATGGAAGCAAGTAGCTAGGAAACTGCACTGACGAGATAGATGGAAACAAGTAGCTAGGAAGGAGCACTGACGAAATAGATGGAAACAAGTAGCTAGGAAAGAGCACTGATGACAGATGGAAACAAGTAGCTAAGAAAGTGCACTATCGAGATAGATAGAAACAAGTAGCTAGGAAAGTGCACTAACGAGATAGATGGAAACAAGTAGCAAGGAAAGTGCACTGATGAGATAGCTGGAAACAAGTAGCAAGGAAAGTGCACTGACGAGATAGATGGAAATAAGTAGCAAGTAAAGTGCACTGCTGAGATAGATGGAAACAAGTAGCTAGGAAAGTGCACTGATGAGATAGATGGAAACAAGTAGCAAGGAAAGTGCACTGACGAGATAGATGGAAGCAAGTTGTTCGGAAAGTGCACTGACGAGATAGATGGAAACAAGTAGCAAGGAAAGTGCACTGATGAGATAGATGGAAACAAGTAGCAAGGAAAGTGCACTGATGAGATAGATGGAAACAAGTAGCTAGGAAAGTGCACTGACGAGATAGATGGAAACAAGAAGCTAGGAAAGTGCACTGACGAGATAGATGGAAACAAGTAGCTAGGAAAGTGCACTGACGACATAGATGGAAACAAGTAGCTAGGAAGGTGCACTGATGAGATAGATGGAAACAAGTAGCAAGGAAAGTGCACTGATGAGATAGATGGAAACAAGTAGCTAGGAAAGTGCACTGACGAGATAGATGGAAACAAGAAGCTAGGAAAGTGCACTGACGAGATAGATGGAAACAAGTAGCTAGGAAAGTAGACTGATGAGATAGATGGAAACAAGTAGCTAGGAAGGTGCACTGATGAGATAGATGGAAACAAGTAGCAAGGAAAGTGCACTGATGAGATAGATGGAAACAAGTAGCTAGGAAAGTGCACTGACGAGATAGATGGAAACAAGAAGCTAGGAAAGTGCACTGACAGATAGATGGAAACAAGTAGCTAGGAAAGTGCACTGATGAGATAGATGGAAACAAGTAGCTAGGAAAGTAGACTGACGAGATAGATGGAAACAAGAAGCTAGGAAAGTGCACTGACGAGATAGATGGAAACAAGTAGCTAGGAAAGTGCACTGAAGAGATAGATGGAAACAAGTAGCAAGGAAAGTGCACTGATGAGATAGATGGAAACAAGTAGCTAGTAAAGTAGACTGATGAGATAGATGGAAACAAGTAGCTAGGAAAGTGCACTGAAGAGATAGATGGAAACAAGTAGCTAGGAAAGTGCACTGATGAGATAGATGGAAACAAGTAGCTAGGAAAGTAGACTGATGAGATAGATGGAAACAAGTAGCTAGGAAAGTGCACTGACGAGATAGATGGAAACAAGTAGCTAGGAAAGTGCACTGACTAGATAGATGGAAACAAGTAGCTAGGAAAGTGCACTGACGAGATAGATGGAAACAAGTAGCTAGGAAAGTGCACTGACTAGATAGATGGAAACAAGTAGCTAGGAAAGTGCACTGACGACATAGATGGAAACAAGTAGCAAGGAAAGTGCACTGACTAGATAGATGGAAACAAGTAGCTAGGAAAGTGCACTGACGACATAGATGGAAACAAGTAGCTAGGAAAGTGCACTGACTAGATAGATGGAAACAAGTAGCTAGGAAAGTGCACTGACGACATAGATGGAAACAAGTAGCTAGGAAAGTGCACTGACTAGATAGATGGAAACAAGTAGCTAGGAAAGTGCACTGACGACATAGATGGAAACAAGTAGCTAGGAAAGTGCACTGACTAGATAGATGGAAACAAGTAGCTAGGAAAGTGCACTGACGACATAGATGGAAACAAGTAGCAAGGAAAGTGCACTGATTAGATAGATGGAAACAAGTAGCTAGGAAAGTAGACTGATGAGATAGATGGAAACAAGTAGCTAGAAAAGTGCACTGATTAGATAGATGGAAACAAGTAGCTAGAAAAGTGCACTGATTAGATAGATGGAAACAAGTAGCTAGGAAAGTGCACTGACGACATAGATGGAAACAAGTAGCTAGAAAAGTGCACTGATGAGATAGATGGAAACAAGTAGCTAGAAAAGTGCACTGATTAGATAGATGGAAACAAGTAGCTAGAAAAGTGCACTGATTAGATAGATGGAAACAAGTAGCTAGGAAAGTGCACTGATGAGATAGATGGAAACAAGTAGCTAGGAAAGTGCACTGATTAGATAGATGGAAACAAGTAGCTAGAAAAGTGCACTGATTAGATAGATGGAAACAAGTAGCTAGAAAAGTGCACTGATGAGATAGATGGAAACAAGTAGCTAGAAAAGTGCACTGATGAGATAGGTGGAAACAAGTAGAAAGGAAAGTGCACTGACGAGACAGATGGAAACAAGTAGCTAGGAAAGTGCACTGATGAGATAGGTGGAAACAAGTAGCTAGGAAAGTGCACTGAGCTCCCGGGCCACACCATGGCTGCACCAAGAACGTCATTAGCATATATGAATAATGAACAATATCTGGCAAAAGCAGCAATGGATTTGGATACTAAAGGTAAGAAACAGTATGTTATATACATTTTATAAAAATAGGAAATATATTGCATGTTACATTTTTTATGAACTTTTATGGCCACAGTGATCTGATACATTGTTTATGCTAATCATATATTTAAGACATCATGCACATTACATCTTGGTTCCAAAAAAGACAAGGAGATGACCAGACAGACTCAATATTTTATCCTATGGTCAAAATATACTCAACTATACAGCTTTTTCAAGCAGTTTAATAAGAATTTTTATGTTAAGTAAATCATGACATATGCCAATCTTCTCAATTCCAAAGGGTAAAGAATGAGGTCTTTCACAATGCTATCAAACATGACAGGCTTAATGTCAGGTTTATAACAGAAAAAGGGCAATCTTATTGTGGTTTATTCAGTTTTATGTCACTTCTTCAGTAGAAAAGCTCATTTTTCATCTAATTTATAGTATTTGAAATACCAAACAGATTTTTACATATCTCCTGAGCTCCTGGCTTCTCTTGACTACTTTCATCCATTCCTTAAGGGAACTCTTGTAAATCCCTCCAATTTAGTATCTATCTGAGACCAGACAACTGTTTTACTTGAGCATTTCTTTTGCTGGTATAGAGCTGTTTCTAACTCTAAACATTTGAGTTTAATTACTGCTTAGAATATTTTCTATATTCTTATCCAAGATGCCTCTCACTTGAGCCCATTGGGCTGAGTAAAGAATTACTCCCTATGCTACTCCTTAGCCTTTCTTGTTCAGATCTGTAATTGGCTCTGTATTTTTGACTCTTTGCTAATAAGCAGCTTACTTTCTCTCCCACTAGACTCAACCCACCACTTTTGTTTCATGAATTTTACAAAGGAATTTAATAGATGCTTTAGGCTATGCAAAATGTTACATGAAGGAAAGCATTAATGCTTCAGCCTTGACACAAAGGACGTGTGAATGACTGCTTATCATTACCGTCAGGTCTCACACTTTTCATAAGGCGTTGTGGAGGACAAAAGGGGAAAAAGTGCGGAGATACCGAGGAATATTAACCTAAATTGTGGACCCAATTAGAATTTCCGTGCATGTACCATTCATTTCCTTTTTTTTTTCTAAATAATATATTCTATTATTTTAACAAATATTATATTAACTAGAAAAATATATAAATGCCACCGAATAAAGCTTTCCTTATTAAACATGATTGCAATCAGAAACTTACAAATGGGCTTGTATTATGAGTAAAACAATCAAATTAGCTTGACCGCTTCCATTTCCATAGAGATACTTTTTTATTTGTAGGCTCATTATAAAGCCTAACAATATTTCTGATATTTTCTTAACATGCCACTTTACAGAGGTCTTCAACAAATAATTTTTGTTTCCCCATCGGTTTGCTCTAACTAAAGATAATAAAATCAGTTATTCCGTTTCCGTTGCTCCAGCGATGACTCTCTGCTGCTGCATTCAGTCTTATATGACAAGCTGCAGTATGATGTTACCTCTGCAGTCTGTCAACAAAGACCAGGAGCCCTGATGGAAGGTTTTCCCAAAAAATTATTTGTTGAGAGCCAAGATAAGGAACTGTACATTTTTATATCTGAATAACTTTCTGTAAATACAATATATAGGGAAGATAGGGGAGAACAGTAGGGAACAAGATGGGGATGAGGATGATGGTAGTGATCACTTGTAAGGATTGTGTAAGGAAACAACACCTGTAGAAGCCTGATGGGCCATAGCAGCAACCCCGTGGCTGGAGGAACTTTTCTCCCAGATAGCTGTTTGGCAAAGCGAAGATTATCATGATGTACGGGCTACGCTCACAGAACAGATGAGATCCGAAGAGTTAAGCAAGATCCTTATTCACACCAACGCGTTTCGGTGCCTTTTTCAAGGTAAAAAAACAAGTGTGACCTGTTTTTTTGTTTTTCACCTTGAGAAAGGCACCAGTCAGGTGCTAAAACACAGTGGTATAAATAAAAATCTTACTTATACTCTCTGGATTTCATCAGCCCATACATCGCTATAAACTCTGCTTTACCAAATACAAAACATAATATCATCTCATCCTCATAGCATCACTTTGCTGAAGTTTTAGTTTTTCCTATTTGTTTAAGCTTTTTATTTTTCTCTTTGGGCAAACTTTTTCCAAATTTTTTCATAGATAGATTATTTTAACCAGCAAATAGATGGTGTCCACTGACTATCAGACAAAGTAGAGGAACACAAAAAAGTGCAGCTTTTGCTATGGTTCTCCTGGCTTGTACTCATATTAAGTGACCACTCATGGACTTCACTAGGCAAGTTACAATGCTATCGGTTGTCTCGTCTTTCTAAATTTCAAATAGCCTAGTGATGAGCTAATCATGCTTTAGCGTTGCAAGAAAAATGCCCTTGTCATTGAGGGAGGTTGCTGTTGTCCATAAATTTTGCTTTAGGGAAAATGTAGTATTACGTATTGGCTGTAAATCTCATAGGCTCGGACTGGCCCACAGGCGAATAGTTAAATCCCCCGGTAGGCCCCAGTGCAAGAGTAATCCACATACATGAGCAGTAGTTGGCCCAATACATTTGATTCAGACAAAAGTTGCCTCACATTATTCATTCAACAAATAATATTATATTATATAGCGGCATTATCAAATTTGTGAAAGAGGGTAATGTTATATTTACATGTAGCGGATGGGTGAATCAACAAATTCAATGTTATTGGTGGGCCTTTGCCACCATAGTTCGACACTGACTGACTATATCATGCAATAATGGTTTTGGTCTTCCAGAACCACAAACTTTTTTTTAGTAATTCTCCTTTCTGGCCAATAAAGTGGGTCCCAATCAAGAGACCTCTTAGTATGGTGTCCATAAGCATTGAGTTCTGCAAATACTTTTCTTGTTTGCAGTTAGTAGATGAAAACATTTTTGATTTTATTGAGAAGTTTAAAGTGCGTAGTCCTGCTCTCACATGTGAAGAGCTACATACATCAGTAGCAGCACAATCTCTCATCTTGCCCTGACAATTTGCTATAATGTGGACTTTTTATCCTGCATAGTTCACCTGGGGATTGCGTAAAGTAGTGTTAAAAGCGACTGACAACAAAGATCTTGAAAATGATGAGGAGCTAAGACAAGGGTATTTTTAAAAATGTATAATATTTCATTGTAAATTAACTAAAGCTCCATTTATGGAAAACATAAGAAAACATAAAACATGGACTTCTCCTATTGGGTAATTTAGTTATGTTATTTACATTATTATTACTATTATTATTGTTTCTGGAAGCCATAACATAACTGACACTACACTTTTTTTGGCAAAGGAGCTTTCCAAGTCATCCTTGGGCCTAAATGCCTACTTATACAGTGATTAGAGATGAGTGACTTGATTTGCAGGGCTCTGGTTCAGCGGCCATGTTAGCAGACCACAGCTTCTGGACGGGAGCCCTGTGAACCTCCTCCTACCTGCTGGACGACACTCTGACACCTTTTCTGATTTGTAGACCCAGAACAATGTAATTGTTGTGGCGTGACACACTCTTACTGTGGGCCTACTAATCAGAAAAGGTAATGGGGATGTCAGCAGGTAGGAAGTGGTTTGCAGGGTTCCCATCCAACAACGGTCAATCAAGATCCTCATGAATCGATTAGCAGAGATACCGTATGTTTCCACTACCAGTTTGGAAGGAAGTTGCATGATAACCCCTGTAAGGCTCTGTTGTTTTCAAGTTTGGAATCTATGTTCAATATATGAGATTGAAAAAAGTTTTTTTTTACATATCGTGATGTGCAAAGTTTTAGGCAGGTGTGGAAAAAATTGCTGCAAAGTGAGAATGCTTTCAAAAGTCCCAATGTTAATAGTTTGTCTTTACCAATTTTAAATGAGTGAATGAACAAATGATTACTCTAAATCAAATCAATATTTGGTGTGCCACCCTTTTCCATCAAGTCAGTAACAATTCTGTTGGGTACATTTGCAAACAATTTTTGAAGAAATTCCGCATGAAGGTTGTTCCAAACATCATTAAGAACTAAACACAGATCTTCTGTAAATTTACCTTTGTGCAACTCTTTCCGTCTCTTCATCTAATCCCACACAAGCTTGATAATTTTAAGATCAGGGCTCTGTGGGGGCCATATCATCACTTCCAATAGCTTCTGGTTCAGATTTGTCTTTTTACCTACTGCTAGTGCTGCTGCTACCTGTGCATAATAGAAGAAATCAGCCTGAGAAATAACTTTCTTTGAAATCTTTATTAAACATGCCTCTGAAGTCAAGTGTGATGGTGTTGGGTGTGGACCCACTGCTCAATTGGCCAGGCTTACCCTTGAGGGCAATAACTAAGTGACTACCTGGTCCGTACTAGAGTCTCTGATGGTGAGGTTAGGCTTGGTTCCATTAGGTTAGTTACCAGATACCACTCCAGGGAAGCTGCCGAAACTGTAGCATCTGACCTGCGAAGTACAGAGGGCGAAGACAGAGATGTGATCAGACAAGTTGAGGTCGGGGCAGGCAGCACTGGGTCAAAATATGAAGCCAAAGTCAGGTGGGAAAAAAACAGACTGATTGTTTAAACAGGCCGGATCGGTAACAGAAGAGACAAGACAATAATACACCTAACCTTGGAACTGGAGATGAACTGCAGCAGAACCTAAGCCCAAGCAAAATGTGGAGGGAGGAGTAGCCTAAAATATCCACTGCTGGCAGGGGATAGGCCAGGGAAGAAAAACTCTTCAGTACACAGTGGATTTAAATTCCTTGAGATACTGGTCGAACCTCTCTATAGCCAGGTAGAGGTTCTCCAGCAACAAGAGGATATAGCAGTGCTGTAAAAGCTTGCAAGAGGCAGCTCAGTGAGATGGTCAGACACTGGGAGAAGCAGGGCAGTGAACGCAATAAGTAGGACGATGCTCACAAGCTGTGTGAATTGCTGGCAAGACATCGAGTCAAGCTATCTGATGAAGTTTCTTGGTGTGAGTACTAGTTCGTATAGACAACCATAGAAACCCTGTCTCAAGAGACCTACATTCGCAGCCTAGTTATTGAGTCAGAATAAGAGTTACACTTAGACTGTTGTCCTGATAATTTGTGGCACATTCTGTAATGAATTATATAAATTCACATTAATGTTTTTTAGTCTGGATATTTTTATTTGTGAATTTGAATATACGGTATTTTCAGACTACTAATCAAATTGCTCATATATTACAACCCTTACAGTTTTCCAAAAACTTCAGGGCTGCCCACATCTACATGAGTTTTATGCATTGGATTTCTGTCACATGATTGGATGATTTGCTATATGAATTGATCAGGTGTATGTCATAAATTGACCACGGAGTGTAATTTGTTACAACTCAACAGAAGAGGACAAATCAAGGATTTATGGTTACATATGAATTTTTATTTTAGGTGGAATAATTGCAGAGATTTATGCCTACAGTCATTTTAGATTAAAACATGACCTTCAGTTTATAAGCCATGGATCGATATTGTAAATGGGTTAAGCAGCAACTAATGCTATATGGGAGCGTACAGGCAAATGTTCTATTCATTATACTGTGATATGAATTGACTCGCATTGCTATAATGATTTAAATGCCTATTACAAGTTGAGTTCTGTTGTGGTAAAGCTGATAGCTCCAAATAACGATTGCATGTTGGTTTTTCTTTCGTCGTATATGCAATATATTTGTCTTGTACTGTTTAATGTATTCAGAGTTGTGCATCAATGTCTTTCACAGAACATTTATTTATAAAGTTCAGTGAACTGGCAGAATCTCTTTCTCAGGAGGGTCCGATGACTGCAAACCAAGCTTATAGGGCAGCCTGTGTTAGGACCATATTGTTGGGTAACGTGCTTACATCAAGTTTTATGGCATGCAAACTCTAGTTAAGTTGTCTCAGATCTGTGGTTTTACGGCTGTTGCATAACTACAACTTCCAGTATGCGTGGAGAGACAAAGTTGTAGTTTTGCAGTCATGTGCTGGCTGCATGTACAAAACAGGGATCACTGCGGGAGGGTCGGCACTGACAGAAGAAAGTATAGGTGAGTACAGTTTCTTTTTTTTACTATTGCATCTGCAACTTTATAAAAAAGAGTTTGATACACTTTTATTTATGTGCATATGTGCGGAAGAGAGGAGAAGAGTGAGTGAAAGTCAGAAAGATGGTACAGCTGCTGGTAAGTATTTAACTCACCCCAGTGTTGGATGTACAGCTACACGGCTTAGTATTATTGTATGATGTCCTCCATTCTCCTACTGCTTTTGGACATGTGCTTCATAGAGACAAAAAAGCAGGAGGAAAACAGGAATTTTTATTTGAAAAGAATACATCTTCCAAGCAAGGCTTAATCAATTAGTATTGCTCCTGTATCTTGTTTTTTGCCAGTCTTGTTGTAGACCACCAACATGTAGCTTAGGAATAGGAGAGTAAAGGGTATGCCACACTAAACAATATCGCTAACGGGATCGCTAAAAAAGTCACTATTTAGCGATCCCGTTAGCGATATTGTTCAGTGCGGCAGCTTCCAGCGACGAGCTTCCTGCTGTGATCTCGCTCGTCGCTGGAATCGCTCCGGACCCTATTTCATCGCTAGCGCTCCCGCTGGGTAAGTATCTAATCGCTGTGTGGCACCTTTTCTTAGCGATTTAGCGGTACTTTTGTACCGCTAAAGTCGTTAAGAAGATCGCTAACGGCGATAGCGTCGTTAACTATATCGCTAAATGTGGCCGCATTTAGCGATATAGAAACAATCCCGCTAGCGATCTCATTAGTATGCAACGCTAACGAGATCGTAGCGGGATAGGTACTGCCACACTAAGCTATCCCGCTAGCGATCTCGTTAGCGTTGCATTCTAATGAGATCGCTAGCGGGATTGTTTCTACATCGCTAAATGCGGCCACATTTAGCGATATAGTTAACGACGCTATCGCCGTTAGCGATCTTCTTAACGACTTTAGCGGTACAAAAGTACCGCTAAATCGCTAAGAAAAGGTGCCACACAGCGATAAGATACTTACCCAGCGGGAGCGCCAGCGATGAAATAGGGTCCGGAACGATTCCAGCGACGAGCGAGATCACAGCAGGAAGCTCGTCGCTGGAAGCTGCCGCACTGAACAATATCGCTAACGGGATCGCTAAATAGTGACGTTTTTTAGCGATCCCGTTAGCGATATTGTTTAGTGTGGCATACCCTTTAGTGTGGCAGTACCTTAAGAAGTGGCTGTGCCCCAGGAATCCCTTATGTGTTTGTGTGCTGTATATGGTGTACAATAATAAATTATATTGTGGTACCGTGTTAGCCAGAAAAATCGATGTGAATACTTTTCCATCCAATTATGACAAGAGCATTCTTAAGTCTTGAACAAAGTCTTGAACAAATTTCCTACTATAGTAAGCATCTAATGTGTCTTTCTTATTATTCCAAATGTAATCTTGCCTGAAGAAGGAGCCTTGAGCTCTGAAATCTAGCGAACATATAATTTTCTGGTTAGCCAATAAAGGTATCACCTTAAGAATGCTCTTGTCATAATTGGATGGAAAAGTATTCACATGTGCTGTATATGGAAATCATCATGCAGGAGACACATCGCATAGACATCTCCTGTAAAGAAGTATTTAGTTGACTTACTTAGATATATTTTAAAACTCACATGTTTAATACAGAAAAACAGAAGAAGCAAAAATGAAATATAAATTTGGAAAAAAGGATTCAATACTGAAAACAATGCCAGAACACGATTATTGTCACCAACTGTCCAGTTTGAAGCAAAGGACAAAACTACTTTGATATGCCCTCACTATGTGATCATGGGGTGCCAATGGCCTGCCATAACAGCTTACTAAAGGCCACTGTTGCTGCCATTTTGCGCCTCTTAATAAATCTCCAGTCTTGATGAATCTGGGCTTACAGCGGCTTGGGAAAGTAAACCCCCGTTTGCAGTTTTAGTGCTTTGCTATCTCACAACCTGGAATTTCACAGTTTTTTTTGAGGGCTTGCATCAGTTCATGTAAAGAGCATGCCTAAAACTGTGAACATTTGGTTTTATTTTTGTTGTGAAGTAAACAACAAATAGGAAAAAAAAACTTAAAACTTCAGTGTACTTCACTATTCACACCCCTAAAGTCAGTACTTTGTAGAGCCTCCTTTGTGGCATTTATATTTGCAAATCACTTTGGATAAGTCTCTATGAGCTTTCCACATCTGACCACTGGGATTTTTTCCCATTCCAAAACTGCTCCAGGTCCTTCAAGTAAAGCCCCTGTCTCACATAGCGAGATCGCTAGCGAGATCGTTCCTGAGTCACTAGTTTTGTGACGCAACAGCGATCTCCCAGCGATATCGCTGTGTTACATTCAGCGACGATCAGCCCCCCTGCTGTGTATCGCTGATCGTCGCTGAATGTCCTGGACATTTTTTTGATCGTTGGTCTCCTGCTGGCCAGCACGCATCGCTGCGTGTGGCAGGCAGGAGACCAGCGATCAGCTGGTATCCAACGTACACATTGGGTTTCCAGGCACCTGGAAACCCGATGTGTACCTTGGTTACCAGCTCCCCTGCACCAGCGCGCTGGTATCTAAGGTACACTGCGGGTAACTAAGCGACGTTACCCGCAGTGTCGCTGTTCTGATCGTGCTGTTTGGCAGCTCACTAGTGATCATGTAGCGACACACCAGTGATCCTGATAAGTGCATATCGTTGTCGGGATCGCTGGTGTGTCGCTATGTGTGACGGGGCCCTTAGATGGTTTCCTCTAGTGAACAGCAATCTTTAAAGGCACTGCCACACTTAGCGATCGCACTAGCGATCACAACAACGACACAACCTGGTGAGATCGCTAGTGCGATCGCTATGTGATCGCTAGTTAGATTCCAAACACAACTCATCAGCGATCTGTATATCGACCTCTGCGGTCGTTGGGAAAACCTAGTCCCACCTGCGACGCTGGTGAAGTCGTTCATAAAGGGTGTCACACTCAGCGATTCAGACTCACCAGCGGGACACCAACGACCAAAAAACGGCTCAGAACGTTCATAAGCGATCAGCGACATCTCAGCAGAGGCCACATCGCCGCTACGTGCCACACACAGCTAAGTCGCTAACGAGATCGCTACTGCGTCATAAATGGTGACTAGAGTTGAGCGATACTTTCCGATATCCAAAAGTATCGGAATCGGAATGGTATCGCCGATACCATTAAAATATCGGCGATACCCGATACCGACACCGGAAATCCAATGTAAGTCTATGGGAACAAAATATCGTAACTAAAAAAACCCATTCTTTCCTTGTAAACACTAAATATACACACATAGAATACATATATATAATATATATATATATACATGTCATTGTGACATATATATATACATATATGTATAGTTTATACACTTCTACATAGTAAAATATCCTCTGATTCAATTGCCGGGTAAAGCCGGCTTCTGTGAAAAGACAGAAGCACCCGACATGAAATGACACTTGGTGTACATAGGGTTAACCATGTCTTTTAATGTCATTTGCTATCTGATTTGCATAAACAATTACATCAGTCTATGTGTGCAAAATTTCACACCTGTAGGGGTTAATTAAAGGTGTAAATTCGTTGTAAAAAAAACGGACTTTTTTGCTACGAATTTACACCTTTAATTAACCCCTACAGGTGTGAAATTTTGCACACATAGACTGATGTAATTGTTTGTGCAAATCAGATAGCAAACGACATGAAAAGACATGGTTAACCCTATGTACACCAAGTGTCATTTCATGTCGGGTTCTGCAGTTTCACAAAAGCCGGCAATTGAATTAGCGGCTATTATACTATGTAGAAGTGTATGAACTATAAATATAATATATATATATATGTGTCACAAATTCAATGACATGTATATATATATGAGGTGTAAAATTGCTGAAAAAAAATGCGTGGGCTCCCGCCCTATTTTCGCAACCAGACAGACAAAGCCAGTGAGTGGGGGCAGATAATAATAGCCCAGAGAGGGACCATTATTTTTGCCCCCCCCCCTGGCTACTAACATCTGCCCCCAGACACCCCAGAAAGGGCAAATCTCTAATTAGATTTGCCCTTTCTGGCACTTTGCCCGTCTATTCCCATTGCCCTGTAGCGGTGGTGAATGGGTTAATAAGGGGTTAAAATGACCTTGCAATTGAAAGGTCACTTTAAGCCAGGTTAATAATTGAGAGCTGTCAATTAGACAACTATCAATTATTAATCCTATTGTATGAAAGAAAAATCAAACACACACACTTTAATTAAAAATCATTTTAATGAAATAAAGATACATGTTTTTGACCATCTTTTATTTTACGCAAAAACCATTTCCTGTAATAAAAATAAAATAAAAAAGCAAAATTATTCTTACCAATCCGATGCACAGTCAGGTCCCACGGTGTAATCCTTCAGAAAGGGTTAATGTTTACTGCAGGGACCGCAGCTAATGCTGCAGCCTCACAGTAAACGCCAAATGAATGAGTTCCTCTCCTGGCTGACAGGAGAGTAAAGGCTGGGTGTCACATAACGATACACCAGCGATCCCGACAACGATATGCACTTGTCAGGATCGCTGGTGTATCGCTACATGATCGCTGCTGAGCTGCCAAACAGGCAGCTCAGGCAGCGATCTGGGACAGCGACACTGCGGGTAACATCGCTTAAGGGCCCGTCTCACATAGCGATATCGCTACCGTGATCGCTGCTGAGTCACTAGTTTTGTGACGCAGCAGCGAGCTCACCAGCGATATCGCTGTGTGTGACATTCAGCGACGATCAGCCCCCCTGCCGGGTATCGCTGATCGTCGCTGAAATGTCAGGACCTTTTTTTGATCGCTGGTTTCCCGCTGACAGGCACGCATCGCTGCGTGTGACAGGCGGGAGACCAGCGATCCGCTGGTAACCAAGGTACACAGCGGGTTTCCAGGCACCGCGCAGCGCTTGGAAACCCCTGTGTACCTTGGATACCAGCTCCCTGCATCAGGGCGCTGGTATCCAAGTTACACAGTGGGTTTCTAGGCACAGCCCCGCGCCTGGAAACCCGCTGTGTACCTTGGTTACCAGCGGATCGCTGGTCTCCCGCCTGTCACACGCAGCGATGCGTGCCTGTCAGCGGGAAACCAGCGATCAAAAAAAGGTCCTGACATTTCAGCGACAATCAGCGATACCCGGCAGGGGGGCTGATCGTCGCTGAATGTCACACACAGCGATATCGCTGGTGAGCTCGCTGCTGCGTCACAAAACTAGTGACTCAGCAGCGATCTCGGTAGCGATATCGCTATGTGAGACGGGCCCTTAAGTGGAAAGCTTAATTGATTGCTTTCCACTTTCACTTCAGGTCAGCCAGGGACACAATCAGTGATGTCAGAGGGAACTGATTAACAAAAATAGGGGTTCCCTTCGAAAAAAAAATGGCGTGGGGTCCCCCCTATTTTTGTTAACCAGCCAGATGAAGCAGACCGCTGAGGCCTGGATTTTCAGGCTGTTAAGGAGCCAAGATCCATGGACCTTGCCAGCCTGATAATACCAGGCCACAGCAGTCTGCATATCTTGGCTGATTAACAAAAATAGGGGATCCCCTCGAAAAAAATTGGCGTGGGGTCCCCCCTATTTTTGTTAACCAGCCAGATGAAGCAGACCACTGAGGCCTGGATTTTCAGGCTGTTAAGGAGCCAAGATCCATGGACCTTGCCAGCCTGATAATACCAGGCCACAGCAGTCTGCATATCTTGGCTGATTAACAAAAATAGGGGATCCCCTCGAAAAAAATTGGCGTGGGGTCCCCCCTATTTTTGTTAACCAGCCAGATGAAGCAGACCGCTGAGGCCTGGTTTTTCAGGCTGGTAAGGATCCAATATCCATGGACCTTGCCAGCCTGATAATACCAGGCCACAGCAGTCTGCTTAGCTTGGCTGGTTAACAAAAATAGGGGATCCCCTCGAAAAAAAAAACGGCGTAGGGGTCCCCCTATTTTTGTTAACCAGCCAAGTAAAATGCAGACTGCTGCGGCCTGGTATTAAAAGACTGTCAAGGCCCATGGATTTTGGCCCTCAACAGCCTGATAATACCAGGCTACAGCAGCCCCACATTTGGCGCATCAAAAGATGTGCCAATTGTGGCACTTTACCCGGCTCTTCCCACTTGCCCTGTAGCGGTGGCAAGCGGGGTAATAAGGGGTTAATGTCACCGTTGATTGCACGGTGACAATAAGCCCGGTTAATAATGGAGAGGCGTCAATAAGACACCGATCCATTATTAATCCCAAAGTTTTTAAATGTTTAAAAAAAGACACAGCAAGAAAAAAGTATTTTAATGAAATAAAAGAGACAACACAGTTTTCATTTCTTTTATTACTCTCTCATTCCTGCGACGCCATCGATCTCCTGTAAAAAAATAAAAAAAACAAACCAACAGTATACCACCTGTCCGACGCAGTCCATAGTAACGACAGTCCCACGATGATCCAGCTCTGCTACATCGGAATGACAGGCAGAGCCTGACATCCCGGCGCAGCACAGCTGCTTACCAGCTTCCCCGGCGGTGACGTCATCGGACTGCTTTACGGCGCGATTACCCAGCAGTCACTGCAGTTATCGCGAGAAACTGCATGTGACCGCCAGGGAGAAGAGGATGGCGGCCATCAAGCAGTCCGGGATGTGACCGCCGGAGATCTTCTGCCGGGTAAGTGCCGCTGACTCCTGACAGACCCGACCGACGGACACTGACAGTGACAGTGACATTCCGATTCCGGTATCCGATATGACGAAAATATCGGAACTCGGAATCGGAATTCCGATACAGCCAATATCGGCCGATACCCGATATTTGCAGTATCGGAATGCTCAACACTAATGGTGACTCATTAGCGATCTCGTTAGCGATCTCGCTTAGTGTGGCATACCCTTAAGTCTGACCACAGATTCTTAATTGGATTAAGGTCTAAGCTTTGACTAGGCCACTCAAAAATATTTCCACAGTTCCCCTCGAACCACTCGAGTGTTGCTTTAGCAGTATGCTTTGGGTCATTGTCTTGTTGGAAGGTGAACCTTTGTCCCAGTCTCAAATCACTGACAGACTAAAACAGATTTTGCTCAAGAATATCCCTGTGTTTTGACCATCTATCTTCCCTCGGTTAGGACCATTTTCCCTGTCCCTGCTGCCAAAAACATCCCCACAGCATGATGCTACCACTATCATGTTTCACAGTGGGAATGGTGTTCTTGGAGTGATGAGCTGTGTTGGTTTGGCCCCAGATATAGTGTTTTCCTTGGTGGTCAATAAGTTCAATTTTGGTCTCATCTGACCACAGCACCTTCCTCCATACATTTGAAGAGTGTCCCACATGTCTTTTGGCAAATTAAAAACAAGCTTTATAATTTTTGTGTGTAATTAAAGGTTTTTTTCTGCCCACTCTTCCATAAAGGCTTCCTCTATGGAGTGTACGGTTTATTGTTGTCTCCAATTCAGATTCTCCAGTCTCTGCTTGGGAATTCTGCAGCTCCTGCAGGGTTACCATTGGTCTCTGTGCTGTCTGTCTAAATGCCCTCCTTACCTGGCCTGAGAGTTTTGGTGGGCCATTCTCTCTTGGCAGGTTTGTTGTGGTACCATGTTCTTTCCATTTGATGTTAATGGATTTGATGGTGCTTCAAGGGATCATCAGAGATTGGGTTATTGTTTTTTTTTTTTTTTATAACCCGACACTGACTTTTACTTCTCAACAACTTTGTACCTGACTTGTTTGGAGCTCTCCTTGTGGTCTTCATGGTGTTGTTTGGTTAGTGGTGCCTCTTGCTTAATGGTACTTCGGCCTCTATAGTCTTTCAGAAAAGGTGTGTATAAACTGACAGACATGTGACACTTAGCAAAAAAAGAGAACTTTTTTTTTTAATTGTAATAAAATTTTAATTCATGCCTCATAACTTCTCATTTTAAATGGACTTCCAATAAAGATCAACTAATTTTATTAACTTCCGGATGGATGTGCCAAATTGTTACTTTCTTTCATATGATGCTTAGTTTGCGTACAGGTGGAATTCCTTTCACTAAGCATATGACTTAGGCCGAGGTCATACTTGCGAGTGTGATGCGAGTGCCGGGTGTTGATGGGAGAGACTCGCTCGAGTTTCTGTTATCACACTCACAATTGTGACCCTGGCCTTATAAAGGTAATTGTTTGCACCAGAATTTTTTAGGGGCTTCAGGGGTGAATACATATGCACATTTCATTTTGTATTTATTCTATCCCATACATTTAATTTTTGCCTATATTTTTCTCACTTCACTTCACCAACTTTGACTATTTAGTGCTGAAGCATCACATACAAATCGAATTACAAAATATTTAAATACAGGTTCCAATGTAACAAAATAAGTAAAAAGCCAAGGGGTGAATACTTTCACAAGCCACTGTATGTGTCAAGAGTGGGAAAGAGAACTGTGTAGAGGAAGCCAGAATGCATGTGGAAACCAGAGAAAAAACAGTACATTTTTCGTGGTTCCTGTGTCCAGCTGGACAACTAGAAACATCCCATCAGTGTGCCATTTGCTTTGGCTTCTGGAGCATGCACACATGGGCATATCTATGGTGGGTGCAGGGGTTCCAGTCACAAGAACTTGAGCTTATGGGTAGAGATGAGCGAATTTGTTCAGATTTTGGCCCTGAATTTGCTTTTGACATATTCTGGCCATATTCGAACACTATTTGTGCCGAATGTATGTCTTATGTTCGGCTCCGAACATATTCGGTAATTTCTACTCCTGTTGACTCTAATGACGTTCGGCAGAATTCAAAGAATATTGCAAAAACAATATTTGATTCCGATCGTATTCTGAACCAAATTTGCTCATCTCTACTTATGGGGTGTCCTAAAGGGAACCTTTGGCCCATATGAGAAGAGCATTACTATTAACCTTCAGTTAATCATGCTAAAATACTTACACTTTCAGTTGCAAGCACCTCACTGTGGCACGTGTAGTCAACATTGCATCTCGAGATGCATGGTGTAGAGAGGGGCACACGAGCTAGGAAGCTAGCAAAATGGACGGCTACCTCCTTTCCATAATTGCAGAAATTTGATGAAAGCAAACTCACTTGGGGTTCAATGGACACCATGTGACTAATTGAAGGTTAGAGAGCTGGGGTTTTTTGGGACCCTGTTGAATTTTTGCTTTGGGGTCCATGAGCTTCAAGTTTTGCCACTGCATGCACAGCAACACAGTACAGTAAAAAGCGTTTCACTTTATTTTGCTAGTAGTTCTACCCTTTCCATGCCCCACTAGCTAAACAGGATATAACTAAAGCTAGACAGGTATTCACAAAAATTAAGTGTTTTGAGTGATTCGCCAGTTTCTGAGCTAGAATGGCCCACTGGACAGTCACGTCATTAGACGGGGTGCGGCCTCGCTCAATACAATTCTGTGGAGTGAAAGCCGTGCCACTAGATGGGTTCTGCATGGGAGTATACATAACGCATACATCACTGCCAGTCCGGGCTCAGAAACCGGCGAAGCCTCTCAGTGCACAGTGCGTACATTAGGGGATTCATAAGTCTTCAGTCACACAGAGTAATGACAGACTTATCAATTTAGACTGGACAATCCCTTTAAGAGATCCCAGAATACAATGAAGATTACCAATAAAAGGTTTAAAGGATATTACAGGAGTAAAAAAACATAAAAATATTAGCTGTAATATTTAAAAAATTAATCCATATTAGAAAGCATGAACTTGAATTTCCACGCTGCACTTAAGTTTTGGGAAGTTTTACCTTTAGAATTTTTAAAGTACTAATAAGATTAAAAAAAAACATTCAGAAAAATGTGAAAAGTGTGGGTGTCAGGTTGTCCATATCCGACAGCTACAGGAACTACCCTCTAATCCTGCTACCTGCAGCCATGCTCACAGCTGACACCACACCAGCTGACTGACAGCTAAAGTGCAGGCAGTTTTTACGGGCAAAAGTGACATCCAGTCTATTACGGCTGACAAGCAGAAAGCAGAGATGTGCCCTCAATGCTTTAGCACTGAAACATTGTTAAAGGGTTATTTAAAAGGTCTTAAAACGTGTCATATTCAACTCAGATGATAACAGTATTGATGATAGAAGTGGACATGAATCACCATCATCGGCTGTACAGGTTACAAAGTTTGCTCTATAGTCTCTAAGAGCGGTGATTGATCTGATACATCCACAGTAATAATTGCTGGGGGTCATTTATTTTTCTGTAAAAAATGCATTCATTAGAAATTCATAATTGTTGTTTTATTGCAGGATAGATCTGCATGGAATTGCATCTTCTGTCTCCATTTCATTGTTTCCTTGGTGTACAGTTTCATACTTTCTTTATGGGATCAGTCATATTCACACTTTGGGTAAAATGTCAACCAAAATCAGAATGCACTTTTGCAATACAAATAATTTACTAAGATTGTACATATTTGTGGTCTGATTAGCAAGCGCCGGCACAAATACTTGAATTTAAAGTGATTGTCTAGTTTAAAGGAATCTGTCACAAGATTTTTGCTATGCAATCTGAGAGGAACATGAATTAGGAACATGAAAAGCTGAAGAGGAATGGGTTAAAATCTGCGTCGCCAGCGGACCGGTGCTGAGCAGGAAAAGAAAAATGTAGAAATACGGTTTATTTGTGAAAGCGTGACACACTTTCTTCATCAGGAAAAAAATTAAGTTTTGATAGAATCCATACTTTCTTGTTGTAAATGTAGCATTGGTTGAATGGTGAGCTCTGTATAACCCCATCCACATCCCTGATTGGCAGCTTTCTTTGTACACTGTGCATGTTAGCAAACTGCCAATCAGATGTGGGGGCGAGGTTACACTAGATTAGCTTGACTTACCTGCATGTGAGACCTAGTCCTCTAGTGATAATCTCCTGCTGATATAACACTGATTGTATTGAAACTACAATACACAGCCTAGTAAGTGACACATCCCTGGAATTGGGGTCTCTTGCTCTATATTATGCTGGTCTCAGATTAAATAGCAAAAACTTGCTGACAGATATACTTTAAATGACCCTTTTTAATCAGCCACAGCTTGCATTAGTTAGTTTTTTTGGGCCAGTTAAACTGTCACTGGGATTACGTGCATGGTAGCCTGGAAGTTCTTAAAGGGACTTCAATGGACAGTCTAGTGACAAGAGGAGAAGGCTGGAACAGGATGGTCAGTAAGCCGAGACAGCACCAGGTTTGGAACAAAAGCAGAAACATCAAGCAAAAGGGTTGTCAAAATGAAGGCCGGGGTCAAAGCACAATAATCAGCCAAGGAGGGTTTTGAGGATGTACATCATGTGAAACACACGTCTAGTAGAGCTTATAACTGGTAACTAGTGGTAGACGGCCAAGGGATTAAATACTATGAGCGCTTCCCAGGGCTCAAAGAAGAGTGTGAAATAGATAACATAGTAGTTAACTCGCAAACTCCCTGTCTGTACAGCACAACTAATCCCAGAATAACAACCCAAGCTGCTGCACAGTCACCCAGCAATGTCCATAACAAAGGTGCAACCTGCAACCCTGCAGTATCATTAGAGGGGTTGTCCGTGCTTGGGCTTCAAGTCTGCAGTCACTATTCTAAATGCAGACTTGTGAATCCTCACAGTGCATGCTGTCAGGATTCTCCAGGAGTAGGCGGTCACGTGGCCATAAGTATGCGATTTGCATACTTCTGGCCACAATCTGACTTACGTGTCTGGCCTCGCTCAATTCACTTGCATTGAATAAGGCCTTGCATATCTTCTTTTGGTTAGAAGCATGTCTGCTCCTGGGAATCCTGACAGTGCGCAATGTGCACACTGTGAGGATTCACAAGGATACAGTCATATTTGAGTGACTGCAAACTTGATCCCCAAGTCTGGACAACCCTTTTAATCATAACTCTGCACTTTTGCCTTGCAACATTATTTTTCCAGAGCTTTATGAAGTAATTAACAACTGGGTGTTAACATTCCTCTTACAAAGGGGCATGTCC
>JARQOD010000007.1:63284482-63337965 GCA_033576555.1 Oophaga sylvatica
TCGTCGCTGAATGTCACACACAGCGATATCGCTGGTGAGCTCGCTGCTGCGTCACAAAACTAGTGACTCAGCAGCGATCTCGGTAGCGATATCGCTATGTGAGACGGGCCCTTAAGTGGAAAGCTTAATTGATTGCTTTCCACTTTCACTTCAGGTCAGCCAGGGACACAATCAGTGATGTCAGAGGGAACTGATTAACAAAAATAGGGGTTCCCTTCGAAAAAAAAAATGGCGTGGGGTCCCCCCTATTTTTGTTAACCAGCCAGATGAAGCAGACCGCTGAGGCCTGGATTTTCAGGCTGTTAAGGAGCCAAGATCCATGGACCTTGCCAGCCTGATAATACCAGGCCACAGCAGTCTGCATATCTTGGCTGATTAACAAAAATAGGGGATCCCCTCGAAAAAAATTGGCGTGGGGTCCCCCCTATTTTTGTTAACCAGCCAGATGAAGCAGACCACTGAGGCCTGGATTTTCAGGCTGTTAAGGAGCCAAGATCCATGGACCTTGCCAGCCTGATAATACCAGGCCACAGCAGTCTGCATATCTTGGCTGATTAACAAAAATAGGGGATCCCCTCGAAAAAAATTGGCGTGGGGTCCCCCCTATTTTTGTTAACCAGCCAGATGAAGCAGACCGCTGAGGCCTGGTTTTTCAGGCTGGTAAGGATCCAATATCCATGGACCTTGCCAGCCTGATAATACCAGGCCACAGCAGTCTGCTTAGCTTGGCTGGTTAACAAAAATAGGGGATCCCCTCGAAAAAAAAAAACGGCGTAGGGGTCCCCCTATTTTTGTTAACCAGCCAAGTAAAATGCAGACTGCTGCGGCCTGGTATTAAAAGACTGTCAAGGCCCATGGATTTTGGCCCTCAACAGCCTGATAATACCAGGCTACAGCAGCCCCACATTTGGCGCATCAAAAGATGTGCCAATTGTGGCACTTTACCCGGCTCTTCCCACTTGCCCTGTAGCGGTGGCAAGCGGGGTAATAAGGGGTTAATGTCACCGTTGATTGCACGGTGACAATAAGCCCGGTTAATAATGGAGAGGCGTCAATAAGACACCGATCCATTATTAATCCCAAAGTTTTTAAATGTTTAAAAAAAAGACACAGCAAGAAAAAAGTATTTTAATGAAATAAAAGAGACAACACAGTTTTCATTTCTTTTATTACTCTCTCATTCCTGCGACGCCATCGATCTCCTGTAAAAAAATAAAAAAAACAAACCAACAGTATACCACCTGTCCGACGCAGTCCATAGTAACGACAGTCCCACGATGATCCAGCTCTGCTACATCGGAATGACAGGCAGAGCCTGACATCCCGGCGCAGCACAGCTGCTTACCAGCTTCCCCGGCGGTGACGTCATCGGACTGCTTTACGGCCGCGATTACCCAGCAGTCACTGCAGTTATCGCGAGAAACTGCATGTGACCGCCAGGGAGAAGAGGATGGCGGCCATCAAGCAGTCCGGGATGTGACCGCCGGAGATCTTCTGCCGGGTAAGTGCCGCTGACTCCTGACAGACCCGACCGACGGACACTGACAGTGACAGTGACATTCCGATTCCGGTATCCGATATGACGAAAATATCGGAACTCGGAATCGGAATTCCGATACAGCCAATATCGGCCGATACCCGATATTTGCAGTATCGGAATGCTCAACACTAATGGTGACTCATTAGCGATCTCGTTAGCGATCTCGCTTAGTGTGGCATACCCTTAAGTCTGACCACAGATTCTTAATTGGATTAAGGTCTAAGCTTTGACTAGGCCACTCAAAAATATTTCCACAGTTCCCCTCGAACCACTCGAGTGTTGCTTTAGCAGTATGCTTTGGGTCATTGTCTTGTTGGAAGGTGAACCTTTGTCCCAGTCTCAAATCACTGACAGACTAAAACAGATTTTGCTCAAGAATATCCCTGTGTTTTGACCATCTATCTTCCCCTCGGTTAGGACCATTTTCCCCGTCCCTGCTGCCAAAAAACATCCCCACAGCATGATGCTACCACTATCATGTTTCACAGTGGGAATGGTGTTCTTGGAGTGATGAGCTGTGTTGGTTTGGCCCCAGATATAGTGTTTTCCTTGGTGGTCAAAAAGTTCAATTTTGGTCTCATCTGACCACAGCACCTTCCTCCATACATTTGAAGAGTGTCCCACATGTCTTTTGGCAAATTAAAAACAAGCTTTATAATTTTTGTGTGTAATTAAAGGTTTTTTTCTGCCCACTCTTCCATAAAGGCTTCCTCTATGGAGTGTACGGTTTATTGTTGTCTCCAATTCAGATTCTCCAGTCTCTGCTTGGGAATTCTGCAGCTCCTGCAGGGTTACCATTGGTCTCTGTGCTGTCTGTCTAAATGCCCTCCTTACCTGGCCTGAGAGTTTTGGTGGGCCATTCTCTCTTGGCAGGTTTGTTGTGGTACCATGTTCTTTCCATTTGATGTTAATGGATTTGATGGTGCTTCAAGGGATCATCAGAGATTGGGTTATTGTTTTTTTTTTTTTTTATAACCCGACACTGACTTTTACTTCTCAACAACTTTGTACCTGACTTGTTTGGAGCTCTCCTTGTGGTCTTCATGGTGTTGTTTGGTTAGTGGTGCCTCTTGCTTAATGGTACTTCGGCCTCTATAGTCTTTCAGAAAAGGTGTGTATAAACTGACAGACATGTGACACTTAGCAAAAAAAGAGAACTTTTTTTTTTAATTTAATAAAATTTTAATTCATGCCTCATAACTTCTCATTTTAAATGGACTTCCAATAAAGATCAACTAATTTTATTAACTTCCGGATGGATGTGCCAAATTGTTACTTTCTTTCATATGATGCTTAGTTTGCGTACAGGTGGAATTCCTTTCACTAAGCATATGACTTAGGCCGAGGTCATACTTGCGAGTGTGATGCGAGTGCCGGGTGTTGATGGGAGAGACTCGCTCGAGTTTCTGTTATCACACTCACAATTGTGACCCTGGCCTTATAAAGGTAATTGTTTGCACCAGAATTTTTTAGGGGCTTCAGGGGTGAATACATATGCACATTTCATTTTGTATTTATTCTATCCCATACATTTAATTTTTGCCTATATTTTTCTCACTTCACTTCACCAACTTTGACTATTTAGTGCTGAAGCATCACATACAAATCGAATTACAAAAATATTTAAATACAGGTTCCAATGTAACAAAATAAGTAAAAAGCCAAGGGGGTGAATACTTTCACAAGCCACTGTATGTGTCAAGAGTGGGAAAGAGAACTGTGTAGAGGAAGCCAGAATGCATGTGGAAACCAGAGAAAAAACAGTACATTTTTCGTGGTTCCTGTGTCCAGCTGGACAACTAGAAACATCCCATCAGTGTGCCATTTGCTTTGGCTTCTGGAGCATGCACACATGGGCATATCTATGGTGGGTGCAGGGGTTCCAGTCACAAGAACTTGAGCTTATGGGTAGAGATGAGCGAATTTGTTCAGATTTTGGCCCTGAATTTGCTTTTGACATATTCTGGCCATATTCGAACACTATTTGTGCCGAATGTATGTCTTATGTTCGGCTCCGAACATATTCGGTAATTTCTACTCCTGTTGACTCTAATGACGTTCGGCAGAATTCAAAGAATATTGCAAAAACAATATTTGATTCCGATCGTATTCTGAACCAAATTTGCTCATCTCTACTTAT
The DNA here is from genome assembly GCA_033576555.1 of Oophaga sylvatica. Lineage (NCBI taxonomy): Eukaryota > Metazoa > Chordata > Amphibia > Anura > Dendrobatidae > Oophaga > Oophaga sylvatica. The sequence continues at coordinate 63,288,163 of JARQOD010000007.1, forward strand.
GGGGTGTCCTAAAGGGAACCTTTGGCCCATATGAGAAGAGCATTACTATTAACCTTCAGTTAATCATGCTAAAATACTTACACTTTCAGTTGCAAGCACCTCACTGTGGCACGTGTAGTCAACATTGCATCTCGAGATGCATGGTGTAGAGAGGGGCACACGAGCTAGGAAGCTAGCAAAATGGACGGCTACCTCCTTTCCATAATTGCAGAAATTTGATGAAAGCAAACTCACTTGGGGTTCAATGGACACCATGTGACTAATTGAAGGTTAGAGAGCTGTGTTTTTTTGGGACCCTGTTGAATTTTTGCTTTGGGGTCCATGAGCTTCAAGTTTTGCCACTGCATGCACAGCAACACAGTACAGTAAAAAGCGTTTCACTTTATTTTGCTAGTAGTTCTACCCTTTCCATGCCCCACTAGCTAAACAGGATATAACTAAAGCTAGACAGGTATTCACAAAAATTAAGTGTTTTGAGTGATTCGCCAGTTTCTGAGCCTAGAATGGCCCACTGGACAGTCACGTCATTAGACGGGGTGCGGCCTCGCTCAATACAATTCTGTGGAGTGAAGCCGTGCCCACTAGATGGGTTCTGCATGGGAGTATACATAACGCATACATCACTGCCAGTCCTGGCTCAGAAACCGGCGAAGCCTCTCAGTGCACAGTGCGTACATTAGGGGGATTCATAAGTCTTCAGTCACACAGAGTAATGACAGACTTATCAATTTAGACTGGACAATCCCTTTAAGAGATCCCAGAATACAATGAAGATTACCAATAAAAGGTTTAAAGGATATTACAGGAGTAAAAAAACATAAAAATATTAGCTGTAATATTTAAAAAATTATATCCATATTAGAAAGCATGAACTTGAATTTCCACGCTGCACTTAAGTTTTGGGAAGTTTTACCTTTAGAATTTTTAAAGTACTAATAAGATTAAAAAAAAACATTCAGAAAAATGTGAAAAGTGTGGGTGTCAGGTTGTCCATATCCGACAGCTACAGGAACTACCCTCTAATCCTGCTACCTGCAGCCATGCTCACAGCTGACACCACACCAGCTGACTGACAGCTAAAGTGCAGGCAGTTTTTACAGGCAAAAGTGACATCCAGTCTATTACGGCTGACAAGCAGAAAGCAGAGATGTGCCCTCAATGCTTTAGCACTGAAACATTGTTAAAGGGTTATTTAAAAGGTCTTAAAACGTGTCATATTCAACTCAGATGATAACAGTATTGATGATAGAAGTGGACATGAATCACCATCATCGGCTGTACAGGTTACAAAGTTTGCTCTATAGTCTCTAAGAGCGGTGATTGATCTGATACATCCACAGTAATAATTGCTGGGGGTCATTTATTTTTCTGTAAAAAATGCATTCATTAGAAATTCATAATTGTTGTTTTATTGCAGGATAGATCTGCATGGAATTGCATCTTCTGTCTCCATTTCATTGTTTCCTTGGTGTACAGTTTCATACTTTCTTTATGGGATCAGTCATATTCACACTTTGGGTAAAATGTCAACCAAAATCAGAATGCACTTTTGCAATACAAATAATTTACTAAGATTGTACATATTTGTGGTCTGATTAGCAAGCGCCGGCACAAATACTTGAATTTAAAGTGATTGTCTAGTTTAAAGGGAATCTGTCACAAGATTTTTGCTATGCAATCTGAGAGGAACATGAATTAGGAACATGAAAAGCTGAAGAGGAATGGGTTAAAATCTGCGTCGCCAGCGGACCGGTGCTGAGCAGGAAAAGAAAAATGTAGAAATACGGTTTATTTGTGAAAGCGTGACACACTTCTTCATCAGGAAAAAAATTAAGTTTTGATAGAATCCATACTTTCTCTGTTGTAAATGTAGCATTGGTCTGAATGGTGAGCTCTGTATAACCCCATCCACATCCCTGATTGGCAGCTTTCTTTGTACACTGTGCATTGTTAGCAAACTGCCAATCAGATGTGGGGGCGAGGTTACACAGATTAGCTTGACTTACCTGCATGTGAGACCTAGTCCTCTAGTGATAATCTCCTGCTGATATAACACTGATTGTATTGAAACTACAATACACAGCCTAGTAAGTGACACATCCCTGGAATTGGGGTCTCTTGCTCTATATTATGCTGGTCTCAGATTAAATAGCAAAAACTTGCTGACAGATATACTTTAAATGACCCTTTTAATCAGCCACAGCTTGCATTAGTTAGTTTTTGGGCCAGTTAAACTGTCACTGGGATTACGTGCATGGTAGCCTGGAAGTTCTTAAAGGGACTTCAATGGACAGTCTAGTGACAAGAGGAGAAGGCTGGAACAGGATGGTCAGTAAGCCGAGACAGCACCAGGTTTGGAACAAAAGCAGAAACATCAAGCAAAAGGGTTGTCAAAATGAAGGCCGGGGTCAAAGCACAATAATCAGCCAAGGAGGGTTTGAGGATGTACATCATGTGAAACCACGTCTAGTAGAGCTTATAACTGGTAACTAGTGGTAGACGGCCAAGGGATTAAATACTATGAGCGCTTCCCAGGGCTCAAAGAAGAGTGTGAAATAGATAACATAGTAGTTAACTCGCAAACTCCCTGTCTGTACAGCACAACTAATCCCAGAATAACAACCCAAGCTGCTGCACAGTCACCCAGCAATGTCCATAACAAAGGTGCAACCTGCAACCCTGCAGTATCATTAGAGGGGTTGTCCGTGCTTGGGCTTCAAGTCTGCAGTCACTATTCTAAATGCAGACTTGTGAATCCTCACAGTGCATGCTGTCAGGATTCTCCAGGAGTAGGCGGTCACGTGGCCATAGGTATGCGATTTGCATACTTCTGGCCACAATCTGACTATACGTGTCTGGCCTCGCTCAATTCACTTGCATTGAATAAGGCCTTGCATATCTTCTTTTGGTTAGAAGCATGTCTGCTCCTGGGAATCCTGACAGTGCGCAATGTGCACACTGTGAGGATTCACAAGGATACAGTCATATTGAGTGACTGCAAACTTGATCCCCAAGTCTGGACAACCTTTTATCAAACTCTGCACTTTGCTTGCAACATTATGTTTTCCGCAGAGCTTTATGAAGTAATAACAACTGGGTGTTAAACTTCCCTTACAAAGGGGCATGTCCATAATCATTCTAACACTAGCAGCAAGGATTAGAAAGTCAGACTGTGCAGGGACATACCTCCAACTATACCAAACGGTCAATTTATTCCGAAATTCTTAGCACTAGAGGAATAGTACAATATGAAGTAGAACACATGACACAAAATTTTTATATTATGGAGAATTCTGATTAAAAAAAAGTCACATCAAAAGAGCCGACAAGTCCTTCCTCGTGTAACCTGTGCAGTGCTTCATTTTCTCTGTGGTGTCGCTGCAGGAGATCGAATACTTTCTGCCAGGATCTAACACATAATACAGCTGATTTATTCGGCTGAACAACTTACAGCTCGTCTTTAACAAACAAAAACTGTCCAAAGAAGACAACTCCTTTACCAGTACATAACCACTAATTGTAACCTAGGATTCCTTTCAGTATTTGTATGCCTGTGACCAGCAGTCTAATTGTAGGGGGTAGAAAAATAGCAGAGCTGGTGCTCCATAAAAGTACCGCAGCTCGATATACAGCAGGTGTACAGAATTTGGAGGCAAGAAATCCTGATAAAGTCCTTTATTACAAAGAGCTATGTTTTAAACACCGCAGCTCTTCAAAGAAAGCATAATTGTAAAAATAAGTTAGGCACATGAAGAAAAGTGCAGGCACAGGGAAGAGGGTCCACTGGGCGGATCCCCTCTGAGATTTCCCCCTATGACTCAGCTTGATTGACAGATGTCTCCCTTTTTGCAGAAGTAAAAAATGAACCCGTGTTCAGCTTTTTTGGAGTTACGCAAACTTCTCTAAATTGAGGGACTATGTAATGCGTTCCACCCAAATTTAAAAAGTAACACGCATTTTAATTTTAATATCATAAATCAATAGTACACATGAAAATAAGAAACATTGTCATATATCTTCTTTCTCCTCCTGGACTGGTCTTTCATGTCAAAATTCTCAATTCACGGTAAAATCTGTCTTCAGTGAATACAGATTTCCACATTTCTGAGATACGAGATAACTGTTGGTGCTTATTTATCGAGACCTGTAACTGTCATTTCAGGAAAACTTGCAGCAGAATATCTATGTCCGCCTCTAGCTCCTCCCCCTCTCCATAGAATTTTAGAAGCACCAACTGTCTTGTCCTATCTGTGTAATAGAAAAATCTGTCTTCACTGAATACAGATTTTATAGATTTTACTCATGCATTGAGAGTGAAAAATCATTCCAAGTTGAGAAATATGCAGATTTGTATGATAAAATATATTACAAAGTTGCTTATTTTCACGTGTACTATTGATTTATGAAATAAATTAACTCTTTAATGGTATAAATTTACATGCAGTATGCACCTAAGCTGCCTCAAGTCTTGTGGTAACTGCAGGCAGCTAGGATATTTGTGCATCTTCTGCTAAGTGTTATGCTAGAGTAGCAACTCACGCGACATAATAAGTAAAGCTAAAACATTGAAACTGAACCTGCTGGTTCCTGTACAGACTAGAGATCCTGAACCCGCAGTCCCTAGTGTTTCCTGCATGAGCTGAGAAAGCCCGAAACAAAGCTAGAAGATGGCAACTCTGACCTATACTGCCTGAAAGGCTGTCAAGTGTTTCATATTCCTCCTAAAGAACTGGAGGGCAGAGCAGAGTGAAAATTACCTACAGAAGGGAAGGTGTACTGGAACAGAAAGAGATCCCAACGTGAGTAAAATAAGCCATGAAATACAAACGAAAGTATAAAGTACAAAGTATAAAGTACAAACTGTTAGATAATATGCAGCCTACTTGTAGCGTCGGCGTCCCTGCCCTCTGCTAGGCAGGGACGCTGTTCCTCTCACCCCTCTGCTCCGGGTCCGTCTTCCTCCTCCCGCTCTGCTGGTGGCGCGCGCTCCTTTCCGGCCACTGTGCTTAGGGCGCGCGCGCGCTCCCTTCCTCTTATAGGGGCCGCGCGCGTCCTCCTAAGTAGTCCCCGGCCAATGGCCGGAGGACTTCACCATATATAAGGCACCTCCTCCAAAATGGAGGTGCCCGAGCAATGTTGTTGCACTGTTCACTACTCTGCTTCAGCCCTTAGGCTCCGTTTCCAGATACCTGCCAGATTCCTGCCAGCCTGCAGTCTGTTACCTGTCTGCTTACCGTCCTGGAGGCTCCGCCGTCCGACAGTCTGTCCACCATCACCTTTAAGGTCTGTCTATTTACCAGCCAGCCTGTTCACCTGAGGACGCTCACCTGTTTCCTGTCTGCTAGCCGTCCTGGAGGCTCCGCCGTCCGACAGTCTGTCCACCATCACCTGTCAGTCTGTCTATGGACCAGCCAGCCCGTTCATCTGGGGATGCTCATCTGCTACCTGCCTGCTAGCCTACCGGGAGGCTCAGCCATCACAGGTCGTACCTTCCTGTTTGTCCAGAGACTGCCCCGGTCACTTGCTGTGACTTCCTGCCTGTTTGTCCAGAGACTGCCCCGGTCACTTGCCGTGACTTCCTGCCTGTTTGTCCAGAGACTGCCCTGGTCACTTGCCGTGACTTCCTGCCTGTTCGTCCAGAGACTGCCCCGGTCACTTGCCGTGACTTCCTGCCTGTTCGTCCAGAGACTGCCCCGGTCACTTGCCGTGACTTCCTGCCTGTTTGTCCAGAGACTGCCCTGGTCACTTGCCGTGACTTCCTGCCTGTTTGTCCAGAGACTGCCCCGGTCACTTGTCGTGACTTCCTGCCTGTCTTCCCCGGGCGCCACCCGCTGCCTTACAAGGACCGCCTCCTTGTATAAAAGCTCAGAGGTTCCGCCTCCCAGACCCGTTACAGTTTGCTCGGGCCATGGAACCCGGTGGCACCCAAACTCCCTCGCTCTCTGACCTGTGTCATGAACTGTCTCGTCAGAGGTCTCAACAGGAGTCCATCCTGGGTCACCTGCGGAATGTCAATTCCCGCCTGGACACTCTGACTGCTTCACCAGCAACCACCGCTGGCGCCATGACTCGCAATCCGGCAGTTCCGCTGCTCACCAATTCCGTGGTTTCCGTTCCCGGACCTCGACTGTCAGCTCCTCCTCGTTTTGGAGGTGACCCTGCTCTGGCTCGGGGTTTCATTAACCAGTGCACCCTGCACTTTGAACTCCTGTCCCATCAGTTTAACTCCGACCGGGCCAAAATTGCCTTCATCATGTCCCATCTCACCGGGAGGCTCTGGCCTGGCTAAATCCTCTTTGGAGAGAGAAAGACCCTCTGGTGTCCGACCTGCCTGCCTTTCTCTCGGCTTTCCGGAAGGTATTCGACGAACCCGGAAGGAAGACCTCCTCCGCATCATCTCTGCTACGCCTCCGTCAGGGAAGTCTCACCGTGGGTCAATATGCCATACGGTTCCATACCCTTGCCTCGGAGCTGGCCTGGGATAACGACGCTCTAATATCTGTCTTCTGGGAGGGTCTGTCCGGTCGTATTAAAGATGAACTTGCCGGTCGGGACATTCCTACCTCTCTCGATGACCTAATAACTCTTGCCAATCTAATTGATCTACGGTTCCAAGAGCGCGCCAAAGAGGTCACCCGTGAGAGAAAGTTTCCTCGTCTAGCTCCTACTTTTCAGAAATCCGTAACTCCCTCCGTTTCTCCCCAGGTACACACTTCTGAGCCTATGCAGGTCGACCAGACCAAGATGGTCAAAGCCCGTCAGGACTTACGCCGTGCCGAGGGGAGTTGCTTCTACTGTGGCAGTAAGGAGCACCTGATCCGTACCTGTCCGGAGTGGTCGGGAAACGCCTGTGTCTAGGTTCGCTCGGAGAGGTCAACCTAGACAAAGATAAATCCTCTCCATCTCTGCTGCTGTCAGTCTCAATTCTCCTCGGGGAGAACCGTTATTTCGAACTAGCCCAACTTGACTCTGGAGCAGCCGGGAATCTTGTTTCACAGGCTCTGGTAGAAAAATACCGCATTCCTACCAAACCTCTGGTTGTACCAGTATCTGTCGCTGCTGTGGATGGGGGTCTCTTACCACGTCCCATCCAACTTATCACCGAATCCATAACTCTGCAGGTGGGTATGCTGCATTCTGAGAGCATCTCTTTTCATGTTCTGCCTGGACTCTCTCACGCTTTCTTACTAGGTCTACCTTGGCTCCAAAAGCATGCACCCTTGCTCGACTGGCAGACTGGAGAGATCCTTCGCTGGGGACAAGACTGTCATAAAACGTGTTTGGTTCCTGTTCATCCCGTCCGTCCTTCTCCTACACCAACTAATCTACCTGGGCTCCCGATTCCATATTGGTCATTCGCTGATGTCTTTAATAAAAAGGAGGCAGAGACATTACCCCCTCACAGACCTTATGATTGCCCTATCGACCTTTTCAGCTTTCCTTTAAGAATTTTCATTCACAATATGTATTATGATCGATACACATTATTTATTTAATAATTGTCTGTATCTTCTGTTTTCCTAGAATCGCTGATCCTATATTGGTTTCATGCACTCTGCCTTTGCACCACCATGGTTTGTATTGTCACATTCTCGCTCCATGCCCACTATTCTCTTCATTCCCTGCACTTCTCCTCTGTTCGTCCTTCTCTTGTCCCTTTTTCCCTCTATTTATATTTATTTTCCCTCTGCAATTTTCATTTTCTATATTTTCTCATACTTATGTATTCCTTATTTTACCCCCTTTATTAGTTCTCCTCTTCCTTATTTTGTATCCCCCCTTTTTTTTCCCCTGTTATATACTGTGAGCTTCTCCTCTTTTCATCCCTCATCTGGTGATATTCCGTTTTTTCTACAGCATCACATGATGCTCTATTTGCCCTCCTTCTTCCACAGCTCAGTGCGTATGCGCTGAGTCACCATGACGCTCTGTCAGGTGTTCTTCTGCGCGTTCATGAGCCACTCCACGGCGCATGCGCCGTACACGACCGCGTCATTATGACGCGGCGCGCTATGCCCTCTTAAACCCGGAAGTAGGGCGCATACAGCGTCCTACCTCCAGACGGCCACAAGCTCCAGCAAGCATCACAGGTAACCCCTACATATTTCAGTGGGGCGCTTCCCATGGCGCTCCCACTATTGCCTACCTTTACATTTTTGCTTGTTTTTCCACAGCGCATCTCCTTTGCTGCTTTTGCAGCCATTAGCGCTTATTCCATTTTCCCAGCGTGGCCACCTCATAGGTATTTAACACTTCATTTACCCTTATAGACTTTGCATTTTAATAGACTTTGTCACTCTCTAGTACTCTCTCTATTATTTTATTTCTTTCTCATCTTCACAGTTTCTCTTTTGCAAGCTCCATACAGGTAACTTTTAACTTTAATCTTTTTTCGATGATGTTGTCTTTCTAGGCACCACTTTTTCAGTTATCTATTATACATTTATATCTTGGTTTTCCTACAGCGCCTTGACTTAGCTAGTTCTAGCCTCCAGCGCTTTTCCTCTATTAGCATTGGATGCCAGTTCCAAGGTATTTCCTTTTCATAGAATACACAGTTTTAGTTTTCTGCCCCTTCCTTCATTACTGTTTTTAACCGTAAAATACATTTGCTTTTCAGTCACACATCCTCTGTGGTTTACCGCACCACATCCGTTTTCTCTAAGGTACTTCTTTCTAATTTTTGTTTTTCCTCCCCCTTCCTTTTTACCTTTCCTTTCCCCCCCCTCCAACCTCCCCTCTCTAGCTTTTTTCTCCTTCCTTTTTTTTTTTTTTTCTCCTTCCTGCCTTCCTTTTCTTTAAAGGAGTGTTCCCTTCTACCTTTCTTCTGTACTTGGGCTTAGCAATTGTCTCATTACTATTTTATCGCTGCATAGTAAAAAATACTGCTGTTTCATTACAGGCATTGCTCTCCATATATTATATGGCTGGATTTATCACAGTACTTTGACTAGGTGATCTCTATATCCTTTTATGGTATCTGGCTTATTCCTACCTACCTTCTTTAGGTTTTGCAATATCATAAAAAAAGTTTGTCCTTAACAAAAACTCTTTCATATGTTCACTGAGCACCTCTGGAGGATTGAGCCGTGTGAGACTCTACAATTCTGTATTGACATGTTGTTTATTATTTTATGTTTATTTAGTTTTCTGTTATGTTGCTATTATGCTTGCATTTTTTACTTATGTACTCACAATGTTTATTGTGTTATCTTGATATATTTCAGTTCAAAATCTGTACATAGTGTCTGAAGAAGGCCTTTGTTGTACGGCCGAAAACATTCATCTTTTATGTACATTACTTTTTTCTTCCACGGATGCAATTAAAAGAAAAAAACCACAGCAACAGTCATTTTCGTTTGTTCCATTATTTTACATTCAGAGTGCCAAGTTTTGTTTTGATTCTGATATCTGGGCTGGAGACCCTACTTGTGCACCTACATTCATACCAGTTCATTGAGTGCCATGTTTTTTGTATTATATTGCCCTATCGACCTGCTACCCGGTACTACGCCTCCCCGTGGGCGTATTTACCCATTGTCTGCTGCTGAGACCAGGTCGATGTCCGAATATATCGAGGAGAATTTGGCCAAGGGATTCATCCGGAAATCTACCTCCCCAGCGGGAGCAGGCTTCTTCTTCGTAAAAAAGAAAGACGGCTCTCTCCGTCCCTGTATAGACTACAGAGGTCTTAACCTGATCACGGTGAAGAATAAGTACCCCCTTCCGCTCATTCCAGAATTATTTGATCGTCTGAGGGGGCTAGAATCTTCACCAAACTGGATCTTCGTGGGGCATATAACCTAGTCCGTATCCGTCGGGAAGATGAATGGAAGACGGCATTCAACACCCGGGACGGCCACTACGAGTATTTGGTGATGCCCTTTGGTCTCTGTAACGCTCCGGCAGTCTTTCAAGAGTTGGTCAATGACATCTTCCGGGACCTTCTCTACTCCTGCGTAGTGGTGTACCTGGACGACATCTTGGTCTTCTCTCCAGATCTCCAGTCTCACCGGAGAGACGTTCGTCAGGTTCTGCTCAGGCTCAGGCAGAATCACCTCTTCGCTAAATATGAGAAGTGCCTCTTTGAGCAGACTTCGCTTCCGTTTTTGGGCTACATCATTTCTCAGACAGGTCTACGAATGGATCCGGAGAAACTATCTGCCATCGAGAAATGGCCCCGACCGGAGGGATTGAAGGCCATTCAGCGGTTCCTGGGCTTCGCCAATTATTACCGCCTCTTCATACCGCACTTCTCTTCCCGGACTGCTCCAATCTCCGCGCTCACCCGCAAGGACGCTAACCCCAAACAGTGGACGCCCAAAGCAGAGGAGGCCTGTCTTTCCTTAAAACAAGCCTTCTCTTCCGCTCCGGTGCTGCATCGCCCGGACGGCAACAAGCAGTTCTTCTTGGAGGTTGACGCTTCCTCCTCTGGAGCCGGAGCGGTACTTACTCAAAAATCTTCTTCCGGGAGGATGGTAACTTGCGGCTTCTTCTCTAAACTCTTCTCTTCTGAGCGCAATTATTCCATAGGAGACCAAGAGCTATTGGCCATCAAGCTGGCATTAGAAGAGTGGCGTTACCTACTCGAGGGGGCTCTTCATCCGGTAATCATTTACACTGATCACAAAAACTTGGCTTACCTCCAGCATGCTCAGAGACTTAACCCTCGCCAAGCCCGGTGGTCCTTGTTTTTTGCTCGCTTTGATTTTCTTCTACATTTTCGCCCGGCAGACAAGAACATCAAGGCGGACGCCTTGTCTCGATCCTTCCTGGTGTCGGATCTCGAGGAGGAACCTAAACATATCATCGATCCCGCCAGAGTGATGCAGGTGGCTCCCGTGAGTCTAAATCGTCTCCCTCCTGGTAAGACGTTCGTATCGGTACCCGATCGAGAGAGGATCCTACACTGGGGTCATTCGTCTAAACTAGCTGGCCACGCCGGTCAGAAAAAGACCCTCCAGCTTATTACCCGGCATTACTGGTGGCCTACCCTGCACAAGGACGTAAAAGACTTTGTTTCTGCCTGTGCCTCCTGTGCCCGCAACAAAGTTCCGAGACACCTGCCTGCCGGCCGCCTCCTTCCGCTTCCGGTACCCGCTGCCCCCTGGCAGCATATAGCCATGGACTTCATAACTGACCTCCCCGTCTCTGCCTGTTGTACGGTCATTTGGGTGGTCGTTGACCGTTTTTCCAAGATGGCTCACTTTATTCCCCTGCCAGGTCTTCCGTCAGCACCCGAACTGGCTAAAGACTTTATCCGTCCATCTTCCGTCTTCATGGCCTGCCTCGTCACATTGTGTCGGATCGTGGGGTACAGTTCACCTCACGTTTCTGGAAAGCCACTTGTAAGTTTCTAGACGTCTCCCTGGATTTCTCCTCCGCTTACCACCCACAGTCCAATGGTCAAGTGGAGCGGATCAATCAGATTCTGACCAGTTACCTCCGGCACTTCGTTAATGCCCACCATTCTGACTGGGTGGATCTCCTGCCATGGGCCGAGTTTCCTTACAACAATCACGAGAGCGAGTCTTCCTCCAAATCTCCGTTTTTTGTAGTCTTCGGTCAGCATCCTCGGATCCCTGTTCCCGTCTCCACCTCTGTGGACAATCCAGCTGCGGAATCTCTTGTTAACGAATTTTCCACCATATGGGAGAGTACCCGGTCCGCACTCATTCTGTCATCCGAGCGCATGAAGAAACATGCTGACAAAAAACGTCTGGATCCTCCTCAATTCCGTCCTGGGGATAAGGTCTGGCTCTCGTCCAAGTATGTCCTGCTCAAGATTCCTTCCTACAAGTTAGGTCCTCGGTTCATCGGTCCCCTGGAGGTCATCAGTCAGATCAACCCGGTGGCCTATAAATTGAAACTCCCGGCCAATTTGCGGATTCCTAACTCCTTCCATGTATCTCTCCTCAAACCGGTGGTACTTAACTCTTTTGTCAAGCCTACAGGTACGCTTCCTGCTCCAGTTTCTGCTAAAAACGAATTTGAGGTAGAGAACATTCTGGCCACCAAAAGGGTAAGGAGAAAGACCTATTTTCTGGTGGATTGGAAGGGGTTTGGTCCTGAGGAGAGAACGTGAGAGCCTCGGGAGAACATCCATGCCCCTCTCATCTTAGCTAAATTTCTCTCTGGCCTAAAAAAGGGGGGGCCTAAAGGGAGGGGTACTGTAGTGTCGGCGTCCCTGCCCTCTGCTAGGCAGGGACGCTGTTCCCCTCACCCCCTGCTCTGGGTCCGTCTTCCTCCTCCCGCTCTGCTGGTGGTGCGCGCTCCTTTCCGGCCACTGTGCTTAGGGCACGCACGCGCTCCCTTCCTCTTATAGGGGCCGCACGCGTCCTCCTAAGTAGTCCCCGGCCAATGGCCGGAGGACTTCACCATATATAAGGCACCTCCTCCAAAATGGAGGTGCCCGAGCAATGTTGTTGCACTGTTCACTACTCTGCTTCAGCCCTTAGGCTCCGTTTCCAGATACCTGCCAGATTCCTGCCAGCCTGCAGTCTGTTACCTGTCTGCTTACCATCCTGGAGGCTCCGCCGTCCGACAGTCTGTCCACCATCACCTGTCAGTCTGTCTATGGACCAGCCAGCCCGTTCACCTGAGGATGCTCACCTGTTTCCTGTCTGCTAGCCGTCCTGGAGGCTCCGCCGTCCGACAGTCTGTCCACCATCACCTGTCAGTCTGTCTATGGACCAGCCAGCCCGTTCATCTGGGGACGCTCATCTGCTACCTGCCTGCTAGCCTACCGGGAGGCTCAGCCATCACAGGTCGTACCTTCCTGTTTGTCCAGAGACTGCCCCGGTCACTTGCCGTGACTTCCTGCCTGTTTGTCCAGAGACTGCCCCGGTCACTTGCCATGACTTCCTGCCTGTTTGTCCAGAGACTGCCCCGGTCACTTGCCGTGACTTCCTGCCTGTTCGTCCAGAGACTGCCCCGGTCACTTGCCGTGACTTCCTGCCTGTTCGTCCAGAGACTGCCCGGTCACTTGCCGTGACTTCCTGCCTGTTTGTCCAGAGACTGCCCCGGTCACTTGCCGTGACTTCCTGCCTGTTTGTCCAGAGACTGCCCCGGTCACTTGTCGTGACTTCCTGCCCGTCTTCCCCGGGCGCCACCCGCTGCCTTACAAGGACCGCCTCCTTGTATAAAAGCTCAGAGGTTCCGCCTCCCAGACCGTTACACTACTTCCTAAAGAGCAACAGAACAGAGGATAAGTGCAGAGTAGAGAACAGAAACAGCAAAGAAATAAACCCCTAGCTGGAATTTTACTGACTGACTTTAAACTTCAGCAGAATGGCTGAACATCCAAAAGAGACCATCAGCAGCAGGAAATGCCAGCAGGGAGACAGAGTATAAAGCCGCACCCGAAAGGTGATAGGGCAGACAAATGAAAACACCTGCATTATGCAAAACAGACTGCAGCCAGAATAACAGAAATTATACACCTGGATAAAAGGTGGGTCTGTTGTGACTCAGTGGACAGAGAAGCTGACTACAAAACACAGGCTCAAGGGTTCAAACCCACGAGAATGACACTAGGCAGTGCACAGAAATGACTGTGGAGAGAGTGATTGAGCATGTGAGACTGGCAGCACTTAGCTCAGTAGATGGATGTTCACATTTCTTTACACTTTGAACATTAGGTGGCGCCATGCTATGTAAATAAATGTCATTACTAGACTTGAGCAGATTGCCTCATGAAACCTGGGTGCATAGTCTAGGTCAGTGCTCTCTGGCTCTGGACAGAAGCAAGGCAAATTTCATGAGCGTATGATTCGGCAGCCTGAAGTAATGTCATTTTTCCGGCATGTGCCGCACTGGTGACATCTTGACAGCCCGACTAATCATAAGCCATGCCTGGGACCCAGGAAAGTAAGGTAATTTGAGCAGTGACCTGGCCAGAGAGCACTGACCTGGCCCTTGACCCTGGGTTGCATGGAGCAATCCGCTCATCTCTAGTCGTAATTTTTCATTTTTTCAACATTAAATAATTTTCTGATCTATAGAGCAGGTGTAATATTTAACGATGGGCCAACCCCTTTAAGGGTATTACATGAAGCCCTGTATAAATTTATATAAATAATGAACATTGTTACTCTAATAACTACATTTTATTTCAATTTAGAGATATACTTTTGTCAAATTTATTATGATACATTTGACTTTATTTTTGATACATTTTACTTTATATGCACCATTCGCTTGACTTATATTTCCTGTGTCTGATGATAAACTCCCTCTAGTATGTTTTGTCATCTAGAAATTGTTTCCTAGCGTTACTGCTCCTTCATATAATCCAGAATAATAGAAACATATTGATAATAAATATGTGAATAATGATTATTATTATTAATATTATTGTAACAGACAGAAAGAAGAGTTAATCTTTAGAAACCTGCCCGCTTCCAGAGGTTTTGTTTACAGACTAGCTGTGATTTTAGTCTGGATTTATATAGGTCTAGCATTGTTTAACAGGCAGTGTAAATTGAGACCAGCACCCTGATTTAGGAATTGCTTAGATTTTATGGGAAGTTTCTGCCACTTTTAAACATCTTTAATACATTTTTAAAATAGAATTGTAAAACACAGTGACCAGACTTCAAAGGACAACATTTTGAGCCGGGTTAACAAAGCTGGTAGCGATTTTCACTGGCTATAAAAATATAGGCTGCACCGTTTAGTTTTGATCAAACATTTAGGGTGATGATGATGTAAATATCAGTGAAGTGACATCATTGCTATCTTGTTATATAATTGCAGCACTTTTGATCTACAAGACATTCATGTTTTATGTGGGTTTCTTTTCCGGCTAGAAGCCCAAGATGACCCAAGGCTTTATTCATTGTGGACACTTAAATTGTCTGAATTCAGAAACTAATTTTTATATACCCAACTTGGGAATTCGAAGTTAATTAGGGGATATCCCTTGCACAAGACTATCATCCTTTAGGAGAAAATGGCTACAAAAAACAACCCCCTAAGTATTCAAAGACTCATAGAATGTTAGAGTTTGACGGAACCTCCATGGTCCTCGTGTCCAATCCCCTGCTCAATGCAGGATTCACTAAACCATCTCAGACAGATGCCTGTCCAGCTTCTGTTTGAAGACTTCCATTGAAGGAGAACTCACCACCTCCCATGGCAGCCTGTTCCACTCATTGATCATACTCGCTGTCAAAAAATGTTTTCTAATCTATATCTTCTCCCTTTCAGTTTCATTCCATTGCTTCTCGTGTTTCCATGTGCAAATGAAAATAATGATCCCTCTACACTGTGACATCCCTTCAGATATTTGTAAACAGCTATTAAGTCTCCTCTTAACCTTCTTTTTTGCAAGCTAAACATTCCCAGATTCTTTAATCGCTCCTCGTAGGACATACTTTGCAGTCAGCTCACCATCCTGGTTGCTGTTCTCTGAACTTGATCCAGTTTTTCAATATGTTTTGTAAAATTTGAGCCCAGAACTGGACACAGTATTCCAGATGAGTCCTGACCAAGGAGGCGTAGATGAAGATAAATTACTTCACGTGATCTAGAATTTTTGCTTCTCTTAGTACATCCTAGAACTGTGTTTGCCTCTTTTGCTGCTGCATCACACTGTTTACTCATGTTATGTGCAGTCTGTGATCTATTAGTATACCCAAGTCTTTTTCACACGTGCTGTTGCTTAGTTCTAGTCCTCCCATTCTATAGATGTAATTTTCATTTTTGTTGCCCAGATGTAGAGTCTTGCATTTCTCCCTGTTAAATACCATTCTATTAGCTCAAAGAATAAGTGGGCATGTTTTTCGATGTTTTTACGTATGTGTCCTGTTGATGATTGACTCATACTTCTCTGGGGGTGATGGTGGATCTTGTATATTGTTGCAATATAAATAAACTTACTTACAAATGAACATTTCAATCTTCATTTTTTGCTTTTTGTGTTCAGATGTATATTGTTCTGCTGTTAGCACTTAAGAGATTCCAGCCCTTCATTTCTTGGATAGGAAGTAGCTCTCTAAATGGTACTTTCTTTCAGCCATCTGTCAGAGGATCCTCCCTTTTCATCCTTTAAACCCCTTCCCGACCCATGACGCCACGTAGGCGTCATGAAAACCTGTGCCAATCCGACCCATGACGCCTATGTGGCGTCATGAAAGGATCTCGTCCCTGCGGGCCGGGAGACCGGGGTCACTGAAAGGTCACCCGACCCGCAGTTACAGGACCCTTTGTGCTTCACCACAGGGGGGTTGACTTAACCCCCCCGTGGCCACGATCGCTCTGATTGGCTGTTAAAAGTGAAACAGCCAATCAGAGCAATGTGTAATATTTCACCAATTTAATTGGTGAAATATTACAATCCAGCCATGGCCGATGCTGCAATAGCATCTGCCATGGCTGGACACCGAGCCCTGACCCCCCCACACCGAGTCACGGCGGTGATCGGCCGCCGCCACCGAAAGATGGCAGCGATCGGTCACCGCCGTCACTTACAGCTCCCTCCTCTTTTGGTCCACTGCCCCCACTTCCTATCCCCTCCCCCAGCCTTCCGACCCCCTACTCACCTCTCCCGATCCACCGATGTCCCACGATCGGGCCCGGCATCCGCCCGGGCCTCTTCATGGGCGCCGCCATATTGGAAAATGGCGGGCGCATGCGCAGTGCGCCCGCCGGCCGGCGCATGCGCAGTGCGCCCCCCAGTGTTCAAAAATTTATTTTGATCACTGTGATAAACTGTCACAGTGATCAAAATAAAAAAAGTAAATGAACCCCCCCCTTTATCATAGGTAGGGACAAACAAATAAAAAAAATAAAGAATTTTTTTTTTTTTTCCTAGCGGATTTTGCTGCTGATCCGCAGCTGATTTTGCTGCGGATCCATGGCGGATATCGCTGCTGATCCGCGGCGGATTTCGCTGCTGATCCGCGGCAGATTTCGCTGCTGATCCGCGGCGGATTTCGCTGCTGATCCGCGGCGGACTTCGCTGCTGATCCGCGGCGGACATCGCTGCTGATCCGCGGCGGATTTCGCTGCGGATCCGCTGCGGATTTCGCTGCTGATCGGCGGCGGATTTCGCTGCTGATCGGCGGCGGATTTCGCTGCTGATCCGCGGCGGATTTCGCTGCTGATCCGCGGCGGATTTCGCTGCTGATCCGCGGCGGATTTCGCTGCTGATCGGCGGCGGATTTCGCTGCTGATCCGCGGCGGATTTCGCTGCGGATCGGCAGCGGATTTCGCTGCGGATCAGCAGCGGATTTCGCTGCTGATCCGCTGCGGATTTCGCTGCTGATCGGCGGCGGATTTCGTTGCTGATCCGCGGCGGATTTCGCTGCTGATCGGCGGCGGATTTCGCTGCTGATCCGCAGCGGATTTCGCTGCTGATCGGCAGCGGATTTCGCTGCTGATCGGCGGCGGATTTCGCTGCGTATCCGCGACTGATTTCGCTGCGGATCCGCGACTGATTTCGCTGCGGATCCGCGACTGATTTCGCTGTGGATCCGCGACTGATTTCGCTGCGGATCCGCGACTGATTTCGCTGCGGATCCGCGACTGATTTCGTTGCTGATCCGCAGCGGATTTCGCTGCTGATCGGCGGCGGATTTCGCTGCTGATCCGCGGCGGATTTCGCTGCGCATCCGCGACTGATTTCGCTGCGGATCCGCGACTGATTTCGCTGCGGATCCGCGACTGATTTCGCTGCGGATTCGCGGCGGATTTCGCTGCTGATCCGCGGCGGATTTCGCTGCTGATCCGCGGCGGATTTCGCTGCTGATCCGCGGCGGATTTCGCTGCGGATCCGCGGCTGATTTCGCTGCGGATCCGCGGCTGATTTCGCTGCTGATCCGCGGCGGATTTCGCTGCTGATCCGCGGCGGATTTCGCTGCTGATCCGCGGCGGATTTCGCTGCTGATCCGCGGCGGATTTCGCTGCTGATCCGCGGTGGATTTTGCTGCTGATCCGCAGGTGATTATCTGCTGATTCATCTGCGCTAGCGGGTATAGCATAACGCGATCGCGTTATGCTATACCGTTACCAGCCGGTCAACGCTACGTGTTGAACGGGCTGGTAAAACGCAATATGAACCCAGCCTTAGGGTTAGAACTAGGGTTAGGGTTAGCATTAGGGCTAAGGTTAGAATTACGGTTAGGGTTGGAATTTGGGTTAGGGTTGGAATTAGGGTTAGGCTTGTAGTTAGGTTTATGGTTAGAGTTGGGATTAGGGGTGTGTTGGGGTTAGGGTTATGATTAGGGTTTGTATTAGGGTTAGGTGTGTGTAGGCGTTAGGGGTGTGTTGAGGTTAGGGTTGGAGTTAGAATTGAGGGGTTTCCACTATTTAGGCACATCAGGGGGTCTCCATACGCGACATGGCGCCACCATTGATTCCTGCAAATTTTGCGTTCAAAAAGTCAAACAGTGCTCCCTTTATTCCAAGCCCCGACGTATGCCCAAACAGTGGTTTATCCCCACATATGAGGTATCAGCGTACTCGGGAAAAATTGCACAACAACTTTGGGGGTTCTAATTTCTCCTGTTAACATTGGGGAAAAAAATTGGGGACTAAAAATTATTTTTGTGGAAAAAAAATAATTTTATATTTTCACGGCTCTGCGTTATAAACTTCTGTGAAGGACTTGGAGATTCAAAGTGCTCACCACACATCTAGAGGAGTTCCTTGGGGGATCTAGTTTCCAAAATGGGGTCACTTGTGGGGAGTTTCTACTGTTTAGGCACATCAGTGACTCTGCAAACGTAACATGACGCCCGAAGACCATTCCATCAAGTGGGCATTTCAAAAGGTCACTACTTCCCATCCGAGCCCCGACGTGTGCCCATACAGTAGTTTTCTCCCACATATGGGATATCAGCATACTCAGGACAAATTGGACAACAACTTTTGGGGTCTAATTTCTCATGTTACCCTTGCGAAAATAAAAAAATTGGGGACTAAAAGATCCTGATTGTGGAAAAAATATGATTTTTTTATTTTCATGCCCGGGCGTTATAAACTTCTGTGTAGCCCTTGGGGGTTCAAAGTGCTCACCACACATCTAGATAAGTTCTTTGCGGTGTCTAGTTTCCAAAATGGGGTCACTTGTGGGGAGTTTCTACTGTTTAGGCGCATCAGGGGCTCTGCAAACGTAACAAGATGCCCGCAGACCATTCCATCAAGTTGGCATTTCAAAGCGTCACTACATCCCTTCCGAGCCCTGACGTGTGCCCAAACAGTGGTTCCCCCCCACATATGGGGTACTAGCGTACTCAGGACAAACTGGACAACAACTTTCGGGGTCCAATTTCTCCTGTAACCATTGTGAAAATAAAAAATAGTGGGCTAAAAAATCATTTTTTGAGAAAAAAAAATATTTTATTTTCACGGCTCTGCGTTATAAACTTCTGTAAAGCACCTGGGGGGTTCAAAGTGCTCACTATGCATCTAGATAAGTTCCTTAGGGCGTCTAGTTTCCAAAATGGGGTCACTTGTGGGGGAGCTCCAATGTTTAGGCACACAGGAACTCTCCAAATGCGACATGGCAACCGCTAAATATTCCAGCATATTTTCTATTCAAAAAGTCAAATGGCGCTCCTTCCCTTCTGAGCCCTGCCGTGCGCCCAAACAGTGGTTTATGATCACAAATGAGGCATCTGTGTACTCAGGAGAAATTGCCCAACAAATTTTAGAATCCAATTTATACTGTTGCCCATGTGAAAATGAAAAAAACTGAGGCTAAAAGAAAATTTTTGTGAAAAAAAAGTACTTTCTTTTTTTTACGGATCAATTTGTGAAGCACCTGGGGGTTCAAAGTGCTCACTATGCATCTAGATAAGTTCCTTAGGGGGTCTAGTTTCCAAAATGGGGTCACTTGTGGGGGAGCTCCAATGTTTAGGCACACAGGGACTCTCCAAATGCGACATGGCAACCGCTAAATATTCCAGCATATTTTCCATTCAAAAAGTCAAATGGCGCTCCTTCCCTTCTGAGCCCTGCCGTGCGCCCAAACAGTGGTTTATGACCACATATGAGGTATCTGTGTACTCAGGAGAAATTGCCCAACAAATTTTAGGATCCAATTTATACTGTTGCCCATGTGAAAATGAAAAAAACTGAGGCTAAAAGAAAATTTTTGTGAAAAAAAAGTACTTTCTTTTTTTTACGGATCAATTTGTGAAGCACCTGGGGGTTCAAAGTGCTCACTATGCATCTAGATAAGTTCCTTAGGGGGTCTAGTTTCCAAAATGGGGTCACTTGTGGGGAGCTCCAATGTTTAGGCACACAGGGACTCTCCAAATGCGACATGGCAACCGCTAAATATTCCAGCATATTTTCCATTCAAAAAGTCAAATGGCGCTGCTTCCCTTCTGAGCCCTGCCATGCGCCCAAACAGTGGTTTATGACCACATATGAGGTATCTGTGTACTCAGGAGAAATTGCCCAACAAATTTTAGGATCCAATTTATACTGTTGCCCATGTGAAAATGAAAAAACTGAGGCTAAAAGAAATTTTTGTGAAAAAAAAGTACTTTCTTTTTTTTACAGATCAATTTGTGAAGCACCTGGGGGTTCAAAATGATCACTATGCATCTAGATAAGTTCCTTAGGGGGTCTAGTTTCCAAAATGGGGTCACTTGTGGGGGAGCTCCAATGTTTAGGCACACAGGGACTCTCCAAATGCGACATGGCAACCGCTAAATATTCCAGCATATTTTCCATTCAAAAAGTCAAATGGCGCTGCTTCCCTTCTGAGCCCTGCCATGCGCCCAAACAGTGGTTTATGACCACATATGAGGTATCTGTGTACTCAGGAGAAATTGCCCAACAAATTTTAGGATCCAATTTATACTGTTGCCCATGTGAAAATGAAAAAACTGAGGCTAAAAGAATATTTTTGTGAAAAAAAAGTACTTTCTTTTTTTTACAGATCAATTTGTGAAGCACCTGGGGGTTCAAAATGATCACTATGCATCTAGATAAGTTCCTTAGGGGGTCTAGTTTCCAAAATGGGGTCACTTGTGGGGGAGCTCCAATGTTTAGGCACACAGGGACTCTCCAAATGTGACATGGCAACCGCTAAATATTCCAGCATATTTTCCATTCAAAAAGTCAAATGGCGCTCCTTCCCTTCTGAGCCCTGCCGTGCGCCCATACAGTGGTTTATGACCACATATGAGGTATCTGTGTACTCAGGAGAAATTGCCCAACAAATTTTAGGATCCATTTTATCCTGATGCCCATGTAAAAATGAAAAAATTGATGCTAAAAGAAAATTTTTGTTGGAAAAATTAAAATGTCCATTTTTTCCTTACACGTTGCTTTAGTTCCTGTGAAGCACCTGAAGGGTTAATAATCTTCTTGAATGTAGTTTTGAGTAGCTTGAGGGGTGCAGTTTTTATAAAGGTGTCACTTTTGGGTATTTTCTGCCATATAGACCCCTCAAAGTGACTTCAAATGTGAGGTGGTCCCTAAAAAAAATGGTTTTTGTAAATTTTGCTGTAAAAATGAGAAATCGCTGGTCAACTTTTAACCCTTATAACTTCCTAACAAAAAAAAATGTTGTTCCCAAAATTGTGCTGATGTAAAGTAGACATGTGGGAAATGTTATTTATTAACTATTTTGTGTCACATAACTCTCTAGTTTAACAGAATAAAAATTAAAAATTTGAAAATTACAAAATTTTCAAAATTTTCGCCAAATTTCCATTTTTTTCACAAATAAACGCAAAAATTATCGACTTAAATTTACCACTAACATGAAGCCCAATATGTCACGAAAAAACAATCTCAGAATCGCTAGGATCCGTTGAAGCGTTCCTGAGTTATTACCTCATAAAGGGACACTGGTCAGAATTGCAAAAAATGGCAAGGTCTTTAAGGTCAAAATAGGCTGGGTCTTGAAGGGGTTAAAGGGAATCTGTCAGCAGGCTTTTGCTATTTAATCTGAGAGCAGCATGAAGTTGGGAAAGAAAGCCTGATTCCAGTGGTGTGTCACTTAGTAAGCTGTGTGTTGTAGTTTTAGTACAATCAGTGTTTTATCAGCAGAAGATTATCACTGCCTGACTAGGTTTTATGTGCAGGTCAGTAAGGTCAATCTATGCAACCTTGCCCCACCAGTAATTGGCATCTTGCTTACAATGTACACAGGAAGCTACCAATCATTGGTGTGAGCGAGGCTATACACGGCTCAGCAAAATGACCACTGATACTTCTACAGTAGAGAAAACGGGGATTTTATCAAAACTACCCAAGCATTCCAATTTGCGACACTGGAATCAAGCTCTCTGCCCCTACATCATGCCGTTTGCAGATTACATAGCAAAAATCAGCTGACAGATTCCCTTTTAAGCTCTCATAGGCTTTCCAGTATAGTAGAAAAATTGCTTATACTTCTTATTAAGTAGAGACCAGTGTGTAAGAGAGTTGAAAATGAGTTTGCTGCCCTCAAACAAATATTACAAACTGGTGCTAGGTGAACCCTTACTGCCACATGCTGAACTATCCATTACTGAGTTAACCATGACTGCTTGCTATAGATTACTGTTAATCCCTTTGGGGTGGAGATGACACCTGGTTTTCCAAATTGCTTGTTCACAATGCTAATGACTTGTTAATATACATACACACCTACATGTGTGCATTGTTATATAAAGTGCCATGTGTTTATACAATATGTATGCTGTAACAGCTGTGCAACCTAAAGTGCCTCATGTGTGATCCAACAGATTAATGATGTGTAAATCAATATATGTTGAGGCAGAAACCCCCCAGCTCGAAAATATTCAGACAGGGTGCCACTGAGTAGCAAGAGTGAAGTCTAAAGTGATGAAATCAAAGCATAAAGAGTTAACACACTGAGCTTGCTTGGTGAAATGTTATGTAAGAAGCTCCAGCTTGTACTGCAGTCAATGTAATCTGTCCTAGGAGGAAGAGATTAACCCACCTGCATCAGAGAGCCACTTTTACAAAGAATGAGAGAGCAAGGATAACCACTACAGATGGGAAAATAGAGGATAATTCCTGTCTGTGAAAAGATTATCCACTGACAGGGATGCCAATCAGTGGGGGTAGGGTGGGATTTAACTCACTGGCAGCAGGATTACCGGTCCTCTAATGATAATCTCCTGCTGATAAAACAATGATTTTATAAAAGCTGCACTAAGCAGCCCAGTAAGTGACAAATCGCTGGAAACAGGGTTTCTGCCCCTACATTATGCTAGTCTCAGATTAACTAGCAAATAAAACCTCGTAACAGATGTCCTTTAAAGGCTCATAATTATGAAAACTTTTATAATTTTACACCAGAACATTGTATGGAATTTCCTTTATTATAGCTAAAACACTGATCTGAATATGTTTTGTTAGAATAATGAATTGCCTCTTCTGTGCATCCTCCATGGTGCAGACACTAAATGTAAATTAAACAAAAAAAAAACTAACATCACTGTGGTCACTTTAGAGGGAAAACTTTATCTCCGCTGCAATTAAAGTTGTTCAAGCTTGACTAATTATAAAATCAAACTTGCAGAGTATTTGATAGAAATCTTATTTCAGCTTCAGATGATCTAATTTATGAGCTGTGGTTTTACCTTGATTGTCATTTATGGAGATTTGATTTTTTTTTTTCCCCTTCCGTTCCCAAAAAGATAATGCATCAAATGACATCATTTATCTTGGTGTATCTCACTCTGCCTATATTCTAAGTAGAGAAAATGAAACTGTAAATTATGGAAATGAAAGAGGTTTAAATAGAAGCCTCAGTGGCAGATAGTTTTAGAGATTGATGTTATGTTAGTCCACCAAATAGCAGTTTATACAAATTTCCTTTTCGTATTTACAGCGGAGTCGCTGACCTATTTAATACAGTCAGAAATCTCTTAAACTTTCATAAATATTCACAATTATATTATATACTTGCTCAATTTGTTCCTCTTGTTTATCATATTCATTAAAGAAAGCCACAAATACGGCGACAGGGTTGGCAATATATTCCTTCAACATAGACTGCAATGATATCTGTGAAATTAGTATTTTCATTTCTCTGCGGGGTTTATACCACAAAGGAAAATGTATTTCTGACTATGTAAATGGCAGAATATTTTTATGTCACAATTTGCTTACTTTAAATGCACCGGTCGCACATACAGTATTTAACCCCTTAGTGACCGAGCCAATTTTGACCTTAATGACCAGGCCAAATTTTTTAAATCTGACCAGTGTCACTTTAACTCAAAAACGCATCAACGGATCCCACAGATTCTGAGACCGTTTTTTCGTGACATGTTGTATTTCATAATAGTGGCAACATTTATTCAATGTGACTTGCATTTATTTGTGAAAATATCAGAAATTTGGCAAAAATTTTGCAATTTTCAAGCTTTTAATTCTCATGCCCTTAAATCAGAAAGTTGTTACACAAAATAGTTAATAAATAACACTTCCACATGTCTACTTTACATCTGCATCATTTTTTAAACTTTTTTGTTGTTAGCAAGTTATAAGGCTTAAAAGTTGATCAGCGATTTCTCATTTTTCTAACAAGATTTACAGAGAAATTTTTTTAGTGATCACATCACATTTGACAAAAATGTAAGAAGAAGGAAGGCACCTCTGTTTAAAAATTCTTCAAAGTTTTATTTCACATTCAAAGGGAATAAAAACTCCACATGTTAGCGCAAAACGCTCTTGACGCATTTCTGGAACTTGTGTTCCCTTAGTCATAGAGTACATGTACATGCCTTCCTCCTTCATACATTTTTGTGGATTTCTCTATGGGTCAGCAGCTTTGGATATGGCACTCTGCAAGATCAAACATGAATGCAACAACTTAGTACGGTGAGATCACTTTTTTTGCTTTCACATCACATTTGAAGTGACTTTAGGGGGACTATATGACAGAAAATACCAAAATGTGACACCATTCTAAAACTTCCACCCCTCAAAGTACTCAAAACCACTCTCAAGAAGTTTAAAGCTTCCGGTGCTTCACAGGAGCTAAAGAAACTTGGAAGGAAAAAATGAACATTTAACTTTTTTTCACAAAAATTTTACTTTAGCTCCAAATTTGATATTTTCACAATGGTAAAAGGATAAAATTTGTTGTGCAATTTGAGTATGCCAATACTCCATATTTGGGGAAAATCCATTATTTGGTTGCACATTTCACTTTTTGAACACAAAAATTGCTGTAATTGAGAGCGAAGGTCATGTCGCATTTGGAGAGCCCCTGATGTGCCTAAACAGTGGAAATCCCTCACACGTGACCCCATTTTGGAAACTAGACCCTTAAAGGAATTTATCTAGATGTGTCATGACCACCTGGAACCCAAGGTGCTTCACAGACGTTTATAACGTAGAGCTGTGAAAATAAAAAGTCATATTTTACCCACAAAAATCTACTTTTACCCCCAATTGTTTTATTTTTACAAGAGTGACAGGAGAAAATGAACCTCAAAATTTCTTGTACATTTTCTACTGAGTTTGCTGATACCCCATATGTGGGGCAATATTTCTATTTGGGCGCACGGCAGGGCTTGGAAGGGAAGAAGCACCGTTTGACTTTTTGAACTAGAAAACAGCTGGATTTGAGAGCGGATGCCATGTCGCGTTTGGAGAGCTTCTGATGTGCCTAAACACTGGAAACTACCCACAAATGACCCCATTTTGGAAACTATATCCCTCAAGGAACGTATCTAATTTGTGTCATGAGCACCTTGAACCTCCAGGTGCTTCATAGAAGTTTATAGCATATAGCTGTGAAAATACAAAATCACATTTTACCCACAAAAACATACTTTTAGCCCCAAATGTTTTACTTTCACAAGGGTAACAGGAAAAAATGGACCCAAAAATTTGTTGTGCAATTTCTCCTGAGTACCCCGATAACCCATATGTGGAGGAAATCAGTGTTTGGCACACGGCTGGGCTCGGAAAGGAAGGAGTGATGTTTTGGAATGCAAACTTTGATCGCATAGTCTGTGGGCGTCATGATGTGTTTGGAGAGCCCCTGATGTGCCTAAACAGTGAAAACCTCACAAGTGACCCCATTTTGGAAACTACATCCCTCAAATATTTTATCCAGGGTTATAATGAGCATTTTGAACACAACGGTGCTAAACAGAATTTGATAACATTAGGTCATCATATTGAATATTTTAATGTTTTTCACGAAAATGTTGATTTAGCCAACTTGCAATTTTCACAATGGATGCTAGGAGAAAATGGACTCCATAAGTTGTTGCACAATTTGTCCTGAATGCGACTACTCCCCAGATGTGGTCAAAATCTTCTTCTTGGGCACATAGCAGGGATAGGAAAGGAAAGAGAGCTATTTGCCTTGGATAGATTGTGAATACCATGTTGCATTTGAAGAGCCCCTGACATGTGAAAACAGCAGAAACCCCCCACAAGTGACCCCATTATGGAAACTAGACCCCCTAAAGAATTCATCTAGGGGTATAGTGAGTATTTTGAACTCATAGGTGCCTCACAGAATTTTATAACATTGAGAAGTGGAAATGACACGTAGCGCCTCCCATCTTGTAGCGAAGCCGGCCTCTTCTTTCCGTCCCGTCGGGAAAGGTCAGAGAGGTTCGGCGCACTACAGTACTTTGCTCTGCACACACCAGGGCAGAGTAGTGCGCCTGTGCAGGAGCCACGACGGGACGGAAAGAAGAGACTGGCTTCGCTACAAGATGGGAAGCGCCGAACCGGACCACGACTCCCTCCGGACTGGACAGGATGACGGAACGCCCCTGGGTGAGTATTTTATAACTCATTTTTCTTCACTTTCAGGTAACATCGGGAGCTTATCTACAGCATTACAGAAAGCTGTAGATAAGCCACTGATGGCGGTGGCCCTATCTCATAGGGAAAAAATGGGGTGACAGATTCCCTTTAATAGATGAAACTAGACTCCACAATTTATTGCACAATGTCTCTCAAACATGGTGCTGCCCCATATGTTGTCAGAAATTACTGTTATGCCACATGTCAGGGCAGAGAAGGAAAGAGAGCTATTTGGCTTTTGGAGCACAGGTTTTGCTAGAATAATTTACAGGCGAACAGAAGGTGCCTGAACAGAGTGACCCCATTGTAGAAACTGCATCTCTCAATGAATTCATCTACGGCTGGACTATTTTGTAGCATCCACGCCATGCTTTTTTCTGCAGAATTGCAAATCTGCCAGTCTAGTGCCCATACATTGTGCCATCATACAGTGTAGAGCCCCCATACCATTGTGCCCAGCTTGTGCTTCTGGTGACACACACCCTGTAAATTAAGTGCTTTCTACCCACTACAGTAATGCCAAACATGTGGCCGCTTACTGTGGTTTAGGCACAGTGGGGCACAGAAGGAGGGGGGATTTGGATTTGGGAGCACAGAATTCACTGGATTTTATATGACGATGTGGGAGGCATGTCGCTTTTCAAGAGTCTTGGTTCTACCAGTAATGTGGGATCCCCTATAGTTCTAGTGACAGATGATGGACCTGAGTGGGGGCTGGTATAAATTAGTGTTTTTATTGGTAACATTTTAGTGTACATAATATTTTTTGATAGCTTTGAGAATAAGTCTGCATCACATTCTTGTGTTCTATGCTGAGCACTTACATTGGGGTTTCCGTGTAAATCCCACAAAAATTCAGATGAAACCCACAACAGAACCACCTACAATAATGAGGTAGATGGAGACATTTTGTGGTCCGGTTTGGCGTCTGCTCCGGTGGTATCCAACTTTTTATGCATGCACAGATCTGTAGTCGTCCACACTTGTGAGCTAAAAAGACGCCTAAAATGATGGGACACTGCCGCAACAGAGACCAGCCCAAAGTGACCTCATCTGCCTCAAAAGTGAGTGGTTCCATATTGGGTTTTGTCTGAATCTTGGTTTGGGGGAACTTACACGGCAACCCCGATGTAAGCTCTCAGCGGACAGCGCAGGATAAATGTGAGTCGATCCTTATTCCGATTTTTGGGAGGTAGAATGACAAATAGACAGCAGCACAAGAGTAGTTCTTATTTTAATTTTTTTGCCGGATTTGGTGCACACAATATTTTTTGATTGCTTTTTATTCAGATTCTTCAGACACATAATTAACAAAACCAGCAATTCAGTTATTTTTTTTATTTTACTTTTTTGCTCTGTTTACCTTGCGGTAAAAGTGATAAGACTGATTTGTTCGTTGGGTCGGTATGAATACAGCGATACCAGATTTATATATTTTTTTTATGCTTTGCTATTTTTACATACTCAAAACAATATTTTAGGAAAATGAATTTGTTTTTGCATCGTTATATTCTGAGTACTTTAATTTTTTATGTTTTTGCTGAATGAGCCATATTAGGGCTCTTTGTTTTTTGCTGGACCATTTGGCGTTTTAATTTGTACCATTTTTTTTTACATATGACAGATCGCTTTTTATTCACTTTTTTGTGAGTAAATATGAAAAAGCATCATTTTTGGAGTTTTTATTTTACAGCGTTCATTATACAAAATAAACAACATGCCAGTTTTACAGAGTGGGTCGTTCCGGATGCGGTGATACCAATTATGTGTACTTTTTTTGTTTATTTTTGTTTTATCAGAAATGCTGCGTTTTGAGTGGAGAAATGGATTTTCGTGATTTTTGTGTTTTTTTTAAACTTTTTTACATATTTTATTTTACTTTTTTTTTTTACTTTTTTACACTTTTTCACTGTGGACATGTATAATTTTTTACTTTGATCACTTGTCTCATATGCTGCTGTACTCGTGTACTATTCTCTGCACAGGGCTGCCTCTTCCTGACGGTTCCTTTGCTTGAAGCACACAGCTTAGACTGTGTAAGTCAAGCAGGATGAAGCGGCTATGGGTGAGGAATAGAGCTGGAGTGACAGGGGTTTCAGATATACAATAGCTCTTCAGCTTAATTTGCATATCAATTCAAACGCAGATTTTTCAGTGACTAAGGAACGGACTGGCCATGTAAAGGTATGGCTGGACATGCCTTTGAAACGGCTACATGCACATATTGATAGTTTGCAGTCTAAAATCCTGCTGACAAATTCACTATAATGTCACTGTTATGTGGTTCACTTTACTGCCACAGTTAAGAGAGTCCAGTCACTGTTATTGGGGAATAGCGCCATCCCGGATATTAAGCACCTTTGCTGTTACTCTTAGGGAGCAATGTAGCTGTCACTGTTATGGGACTCTCTCATTTTCTTTCAGGGGTCTGTGGCTATTAGGCCGGGATCACACATGCGAGAAACATGGATGAGTCTCGCATGTTAATACCCGGCATTGCCGCCAGCACTCGGGAGCGGAGCGTTCGGCTGCATGTACTTCTATGCAGCCGCTCACTCCGCTCTCGAGTGCCGGGAATTGACATGCGAGACTTGTCCGTGTTTCTCGCATATGTGATCCTGGCCTTAGTATGAGATTTCACTAAAAGTCGATGCAGGAAAAATGCCCAGAGTAAATTGACCTGTGCTGTGGATTTTAAACAATTTGTTGCTGCTGTGGGAAATCTGTTGCCGATCGGTCTTGTGTAGACGTACCCTGAAAGTATCGGGGTGCAGTAAACACTTTGAAGAAAGGACAGTGAACTTTTAAAACTTCTGTGGACATATTACAATTTCCAGGAGCAGAAGTTAATGTCTCGAGTCTTTATGCCAACTTAGTTGAGTAGATAGTTAGATTTGCGCAAATTTACATTGATTTTTGCTTAAACAATAAAGCTGGAGAAAAAGAACAGAATGTTAACTTACAATTAATAACCACCTGGATGAATTGAAATCTAGCCAAAGACATTTATTGCCAGTCAAATATCCTTATCTAAGTGGATTATTACTGTAATAGACTAAATTTATTTTAATTAGCCTTTCTTTTAATTCTAATAGTTATTTTAATGTTAGCAGCTGCTACAAATTCAAGTTTCTGGGCATTGTTAAGTCATTAATACCCAAAAGTTAGACCAAACATGGCTGGAAAACTTATTTCAAAATTGTAATTTTTTTCTGGAAAAATCAAACTGACTTTTTTTCCCAATGGCTGTGGAGAATATAAAATTAGGTTAATAGTAAACTTATAGTTTTAACTCAAAATCAAAGCTTTTTTTTTAATTTTTTTATTTACAGAGGCATTAAGAAATAGATTTCAGAGGTGGTTGAAAAAAAGTTGCCTGTAGAGTTTCACTGGTTACACAAGATTTTCTAGTGGAAGGTTAGCTTACGATAATAATTGTGGCTTTATTGAGTTAATTTCTTATAGTCCAGAAATCTAGAAATAATGTACCGATCTCATACTTTTTTTCGTCTCCTGGGTTCTGGATTTCTGGAATTGAATCAATATAGTACATTTTTCTTCTAACATACCATTCTGCTAATTCTCAACCTTATTTCATTCATTTATTGACTTCAATGGTCTACAAACTATTAGCATCTCATAGCACATATAAACGGTGACATTCTAATATATCATAGAAGCGCAGGTTGTAGGTTAGTTCCATAATTCACACACCCCTGAGAATGTAATTTGACAAGATATATGATTCTATCCACTGGGTAAGATGTAAAATTATCTTCGGCTCATATCCCAAGCCTCTGAATTTTCCGCTTAGGAATCACTAATTTCATAGTCTTGCATCATCTATTTAACGTAAACAAAAATTTTTTCTAATATATAAGAAAAGTTCCAAATAATGTGTTTTTTTAATACAGTATACAGCTCTATAATTTCTTTTGTCTTCTTGTGGTATAGGTACAATTCGAAATCTTCGTTATGACTTTTGCTTTAATGTATGCAAAAAAAAAACATTTGTATGTGTTTACCCTGGAGACCCAAAGAATTTCTGCATTCATTGACATCGACAAACCGTATTACAGGCCTCATCTTTGTTTAGCTTTTCTATTGTAATTTTGGATTGTTTTTTTTCCCCATGTTATAGAGTAATCTATCATTAAAGTAGCACACCTGGAGGTAACGGACAAAGGTTTATTGCTATTAAAAATGTAGTGTTAGTATTTTCGGGGAAATTATGTTAGGTAACAGCTGGTAATTATTCTTTTTAATGGCTGTTAAGTGGTGTTAATTGTAGTTTTAAAAATGTGGAATATACAAACAAAGCGCCAAGTTACCATGGAAAATAAATGTACCGGAAGTGTGCGACTTACAAGGTAACACCCATTATACAAAGACTTATAAGACTTGATTAGGGCAATATATACACGCTGCAAGTCAATACTCTCCAAATCGTAGCTTGTAATTACTGGAAAAAAGTTTTTGAAAAGTTTTGTGATATGCTGTATACTATATGTCCACTTTTTTATTAGAAAAATGGAATGAGCACAGGGATTGGCTGGCAAATTTTATCCTGGGGGGGACAAACGCACATCAGTGGCCCGTGAGCAGCCCACCCTAAGCATATTTACAACTGCCATTAAAGCACAGTGACTGGGGTTTGGATTATGTTCCCAGATATACGATTTATGCTATTGGCAGCATAATCACATACAGACCCCTACTGCAGTGTAAAGAAGATCCCCCTCTTGTTTTATAATCACATCCCCCACTTGCCATATAATCACACACAGTCCTCTCATACACTCATTGCAGTATAAAAAAAACTATATAATAGAATATACCACAGAGATATTATTATTTGTACTTAGAGACATATACACCTTGCAGTATTATATCCCCTACGTAGTATAATCAACCCTAGTTTTATATGCCCAGTTACACCCCATAGTATAATTTATTTATGTTTACTAATTTATATAGTGTCATTATTCCACTGCACTTCACAGACTCCATTATCAATGTCCCATTGGAGCTCATAATCCACATTCTCTATCAGTATGTCTTTGGAGTGTGGGAAAAAAAACAGAGAACCTGGAGGAAACCCGTGCAAACATGGGAAGAACATACAAACTCTTTGCAGATGTTGTCCTTGGTGGGATTTGAACCCAGGACCCCAGCACTGCAAGTCAATGAGTGCGTTGAAACCATCGGACTGCACTCGGATGACATCTGAGTGAAGTCCGATTTCTACACACTGACACAATTGAAAAGACAGAGAATTTTTCTCCAACGAAAAAATAGGAACAGCATCCAATCCAGGTGAAGTATAACAAGTCTTTATTCAGCCACCATAAAATACGACGTTTCGGCCATTTACTGATTGGATATGGAGGACGCTGCTGCTAGTGAGTACACGATTGGTGCAGCACCAGAATGGGAGTGTGCAGTAACAGATCATCGATTGGCAGACCAAATGGTGATATTGTTTATATGGGGTAATCTATGGCATATTACATGCACAATTATAACATTGCTGTATTTTTCTATGATGTCACTATTCTGAGCTTTGATCACTGTTTTAAATTGATTATCGTTGTATATTCTGTATATATGTCTATTTGTATTATGGGCGGTTCCTGGATGGTGATTGGCTCCTCCACACCATTTAAGGACACCATTTTGCCTGTTTTTGTATACTTGATAAAGGCCTGAAAATGGCCGAAATGTCGTATTTTATGGTGGCTGAATAAAGACTTGTTATACTTCACCTGGATTGGATGCTGTTCCTATTTTTTCGTTGGACTGTTGTTCATTTGGATCCTTGAACGTCTGAACGTGCATCCGTGCTAACTCCCGAGTGCTGTCAGCTGCTTGAATACTAGAGAATTTTTCTCCATCTTCTCCTCATCTGAGAAAATCGGATCACACTTAGTTAGAGTTTCATCAGAATGCCAGTTGCATAATCAACCGATTCTCTTGGATGAGAGAAAATACAGTGGTGTGACCCAAACCTAAGTCTGATCTATCAAAATATATAATCAATGAACATTTATATTAAATGCTGTACAGAGAAAAACATAGATAAACAAGAATTGCACAGTTACCTTCCTTAAAATAAGAAAATAAACTGTCAATTCAGTAGTCAAACGAGTCTTCAGCAGGCTTGTACAGGGATTCAGTTAAGAGAAAAGATTCAATGTGGCAAAGCATCAAGCAGCCCCAAACAGTCTGCATTGTACCAGCCTACCAGGCAAAGGTCCCTCTGTCCCCCAGCCCAGCCCGTCCCTAATTGAGCTCGTTTTCTTAAGTCGGTAGGGAACAAAAAAACATGGATATGAGTAGAGATGAGCTGATCATGATGAGAATTTCCTGAAATTCATGGTTTCATGCAAATTCAAATATTTTGAAATTCAATTCTCATTTTGCAAAAGAAATAAAAAACTTGACTGACACCATTTCCCACACTGCTGGAGTACCAGAGTACCATAATGACCTGCAGCTATGACAGCTTAGAGATTACCATACCTTGTACAGAGGTGGTCACTACTTGGGCCGTCGTAGATCAACGGTTCCCAGATGAGCACAGTTTTATACGGCATTTTCCATCTCCAGAGGCATTGGATAAGTCTCTATTTCCTGTAGAGTGTAAGCTCTTATGGTCAGCTGAGTCCTCTCACTCTCTGTCTTCTGTAGAGTGTAAGCTCATATGATCAGTGGAGTCCTTTCAAGTTTCGCTCTCTCCTGTAGAGTGTAAGCTCTCATGGGCAGCAGGGTCCTCTCTCTCTCTACTGTAGAGTGTAAGCTCTTATGGTCAGCGGGGGTCCTCTCTCTCTCTACTGTAGAGTGTAAGCTCTTATGGTTAACGGAGTCCTTTCAAGTCTCACTCTCTCCTGTAGAGTGTAAGCTCTTATGGTCAGCGGAGTCCTCTCACTCTCTGTCTTCTGTAGAGTGTAAGCTCATATGGTCAGTGGAGTCCTTTCAAGTCTCGCTCTCTCCTGTAGAGTGTAAGCTCTCATGGGCAGGAGGGTCCTCTCTCTCTCTACTGTAGAGTGTAAGCTCTTATGGTCA
Organism: Oophaga sylvatica; assembly: GCA_033576555.1. Lineage (NCBI taxonomy): Eukaryota > Metazoa > Chordata > Amphibia > Anura > Dendrobatidae > Oophaga > Oophaga sylvatica. Next base: position 63,321,985 of record JARQOD010000007.1, read on the forward strand.
GCGGAGTCCTCTCACTCTCTGTCTTCTGTAGAGTGTAAGCTCATATGGTCAGTGGAGTCCTTTCAAGTCTCGCTCTCTCCTGTAGAGTGTAAGCTTCATGGGCCGTCAGGGTCCTCTCTCTCTCTACTGTAGATGTGTAAGTTTATAGGTCAGGGGTCCTCTCTCTCTTTACTGTAAGGTAGCTCTATTGGTCAACGGAGTCCTTCATTCACTCTCTCCAGTAGAGTGTAAGCTCTTATGGTCAGCTGAGTCCTCTCACTCTCTGTCTTCTGTAGAGTGTAAGCTCATATGGTCAGTGGAGTCCTTTCAAGTCTCGCTCTCTCCTGTAGAGTGTAAGCTCTCATGGGCAGGAGGGTCCTCTCTCTCTCTACTGTAGAGTGTAAGCTCTTATGGTCAGCAGGAGTCCTCTCACTCTCTGTCTTCTGTAGAGTGTAAGCTCATATGGTCATGGAGTCCTTTCAAGTCTCGCTCTCTCCTGTAGAGTGTAAGCTCTTCATGGCAGCAGGGTCCTCTCCTCTCTCTACTGTAGAGTGTAAGCTCTTATGGTCAACGGAGTCCTTTCAAGTCTCACTCTCTCCTGTAAAGTGTAAGCTCTTATGGTCAGCGGGGGTCCTCTCTCTCTTACTGTAGAGTGTAAGCTCTTATGGTCAACGGAGTCTTTCAAGTCTCACTCTCTCCGTAAGAACTCTAGGTCAGCAGCTCTCATCTCTGTCTTCTGTAGAGTGTAAGCTCATATGGTCAGTGGAGTCCTTTCAAGTCTCGCTCTCTCCTGTAGAGTGTAAGCTCTCATGGGCAGCAGGGTCCTCTCTCTCTCTACTGTAGAGTGTAAGCTCTTATGGTCAGCGGGGGTCCTCTCTCTCTTTACTGTAGAGTGTAAGCTCTTATGGTCAACGGAGTCCTTTCAAGTCTCACTCTCTCCAGTAGAGTGTAAGCTCTTATGGTCAGCTGAGTCCTCTCACTCTCTGTCTTCTGTAGAGTGTAAGCTCATATGGTCAGTGGAGTCCTTTCAAGTCTCGCTCTCTCCTGTAGAGTGTAAGCTCTCATGGGCAGGAGGGTCCTCTCTCTCTCTACTGTAGAGTGTAAGCTCTTATGGTCAGCAGAGTCCTCTCACTCTCTGTCTTCTGTAGAGTGTAAGCTCATATGGTCAGTGGAGTCCTTTCAAGTCTCGCTCTCTCCTGTAGAGTGTAAGCTCTCATGGGCAGCAGGGTCCTCTCTCTCTCTACTGTAGAGTGTAAGCTCTTATGGTCAACGGAGTCCTTTCAAGTCTCACTCTCTCCTGTAAAGTGTAAGCTCTTATGGTCAGCGGGGGTCCTCTCTCTCTTTACTGTAGAGTGTAAGCTCTTATGGTCAACGGAGTCCTTTCAAGTCTCACTCTCTCCTGTAGAGTGTAAGCTCTTATGGTCAGCGGGGGTCCTCTCTCTCCTATGGAGTGTAATCTCTTATAGTCAGGGAGGTTTCCCCACTCTCTTCTCCCTCACATGTATTCACACCATGAATCAAATTTTGGGAGAAAAGTCAACAAATGATAATTTCAAAAGATCCTCTCATTTCTAGATGTGTGCAAATAAATTGCCTCTTCAGAGAAAAAGAGGACTTGAACTCTATAGCGCCACCTGTTGGAAGTAGCGATACTTTCTAGATGTGAGCAGTTTCACAAAAAAAAAACATTTAAGGGAAAACGCTAGAAAAATGAATACCATAGATTGTATTATAAATAGTGCAGAATGCAACAATACAGTGCATAGCAATGATTCCCACTAAAGTAATTGCAATTCTGCACTAGGTATAACACATATTGAATGAGTTCTAAATTTCCAAAATACTCATTTCGACTCATGTTTCTAAAATGCTCCTTCATAAAAATTCAGACGAGAGATGGTTATTTGCCCTGGGTAAAGTACAGCCCAGCTATAGCTCTGGGCATCCCATATCCCTGGTGTACATCTGTCTACCAGTATTAGATGTCGAAAGCATTACACAAATCGTGTAAATTGTTTAAGTTGCATTTAAATCTGCTGTTTCTGAAATGTTTCTGCCTCCTGTACATTAAGCAGAACACCTAATATTAGGGACTATGAATCTCGAAGAGTTTAGGGTTCAGGAACAGGTCACATTTACTTACTTATCATAGGCTACACAAGGATTTGATAAGCTTGAATACAAAAATTGAACAGCTTAGCTATTTCACCTTTATATATTCATTAAAAGATAATCTTTGCATATGGTAACTCGAAGCACTTTTATAAGATGAGTGCATTAATCTCCCAATTACATTAATTTAAGTTGATCGGCTGAAAAGAAAAATCATTAGAGCAGTGTTCCAGGATGGTGCCACTAAGCGCGGCAAGACTTACTTTTCGCTGCTATATCAAAATATGAACACATCAGTACTTATGGCCTTATTTTCACAAAAAGAAGTTAAACATCTGCCAGGATTTTTATATACAGTATATCATAAAATCACGTTAGTATGTGACATACGGAGAGGTACAACGAATCACCAGAGCTGTATAGCAGCTACAGGCTACAGAAATAGTACCCTATAGGTTAAATGTAAATATAAAACATGATGGTTTGGAAAATTAAAATGCTTTACAAATGCAAATCATCATATTTGTGGTCATGTACAAACCCATTACCTTGAGTTAAACAATTACCTTCTTCACAATGTCCAGAAATTAGTTTAGGCTCTATCCAGCTCCTTAAAAGTCTACAAAAATAGGTTAAAAAAAGGTATTTTAAAGTTCAAAGGTTATCCACTAGCCACAGGATAGGGGAAAAGTTACTATTATGCAACGTGTAGGAAAGGCTAAGTGCAACACGAACGGATAAGGGAAAGAGAAATAAACACTAGGGAAGGGGAGAGTGGAGACCCCTAGATCTAACATCATCCTGTCTGTCCTATCATCCCTATATAGGTTCTGCACCTATTGCCGAGCAGGATAGCTAACCTCTGCCTGGCCCTGGGGATAAGCCCTGCAGCAGGGAGGACAGGGTAAGAGCTGGTCAATCCCTACTACCGCTAAAGACAGCTAAAGACAGTTCATTGCTCTGCGTTGGCTGGTCATCCTGGTATATTTGGTACTAGAGATTTGGTGAGTCGGTCCTTTTGGTGGCCCACTTTATCTCTCGATGTCAGGAATTTTGTGCAGTCCTGTGGGACTTGTTCTCGTTCCAAGCCCTGTTCTCACTCTAGTGGATTGTTGATGCCACTGCCAGTGCCCAGGAGGCCATGGACCCATATCTCTATGGATTTTATCTCCGACCTCCCTTTCTCTCAGAGAATGACTGTCATTTGGGTGATCTGTGATAAATTCTCCAAGATGATCCATCTTGTGCCACTGCCTAAGTTGCCATCCTCTTCCGAGTTGGTACCCTTGTATTTTCAGCATGTGGTTCGTTTGCACGGCATTCCGGAGAACATTGTGTCTGACAGGGGAGTCCAGTTTGTTTCCAGATTTTGGAGGACATTCTGTTCTAAACTGGGAGTTCAGCTGTCTTTCTCCTCTGCGTTTCATCCTCAGACCAATGGGCGGACTGAGAGAACAAACCAGACCTTGGAGACTAATTTGAGATGTTTTATGTCTGCGGATCAGGATGACTGGGTCTCTTTTTTGCCCCTGGCTGAATTTGCTCTTAATAATAGGGCCAGTTCTGCCACTCTGATGTCCACTTTCTTCTGCAATTCCAGGTTTCATCCTCGATTTTCTTCGGGGCAGGTGGAGGCTTCTGTCTGTCCCGGTGTTGACTTTCTGGTAGAGAGAATGCAGCGGATTTGGGATCAAGTAGTGGATAAGTTGTCTCTCTCTCAGGAGAAGGCCCAACGGTTTGCCAACCAGCATAGAACTGATGGTCCTCGGTTTAAAGTGGGTGACTTGGTTTGGTTATCCCCAAAGAATATCCCTATGAAGGTTGCGTCTCCAAAGTTTAAGCCAAGGTTCATTGGACCTTATAGGATCTTGAAAGTCCTTAATCCAGTTTCTTTTCGCTTGGCTCTTCCAGGGATGTTTAAGATTCATAACGTCTTCCACAAATCTTTATTGAAAAGGTTTGTCAAGCCAGTGGTTCCTATAGCTGCGCCTCCTGAGCCTGTTTTGGTTGAGGGCAATCTGGAGTATGAAGTGGAGAAGATATTGGATTCTCATTTGGCTAGACGGAGACTCCAGTACTTGGTTAAGTGGAGAGGTTACGGTCTGGAGGATAATTCTTGGGTGTTTGCTTCTGACATTCATGCGGAGAGACTGGTTCGTGCCTATCACCGGGCTCATGCTGATCGGCCTGGTGGCGCAGGTGAGGGTTCGGTGACCCCTCCTCAGGGGGGGTACTGTTGTGAACTTGTTGGAGACAATTTGTGAGCTGAGGCTCCCTCTGGTGGTTGCTGACGGTACTGAAGCTGTATCTAATGACAGGTCCTCCTCACCTGCCAGCAATGACTGGCAATCAGGAGTCACTGACTGGGCTGATGTAAGGGAGCTGCCTTCCATGATCCTCGCCGGTGATCATTTTTTGTTTCCTGGTTCATTTGGAAGTCTGCTGGTGTCTTGCCTTCGTCTGCTACCTTCAGATAAGATATTTTCTGCTTGTTTCTATTGTTTTGCTATTTCCATTTTTGTCTGCACCTTTGTGGAGGTTAGCCGGGTCTTCTCCTGGGGCCTGTGCTACTCTCTGTTTTTCAGTAGTCACTGTTATTTGTTCAATTGCTCTTTCCCTGCTTTTTGAGTGGCTGCGGATAAGCCTTGTTCACACTGAGATCTGGTTTAGTGGGTGGCGAGATCGTGTGATCTCAGCATTTTTGAAATCAGAAGTGTTGGAAGTTTTGTAGGGTTTTGCTGGGTTGCAGATAGTATTCTGTCCTGTCCTGTCCTTTTTAGGCAGTGTTTGGCCCCAGTGTTTGCTCACTCTATTTTCTGCCATTATATGTTGGGGGGCTGCCTATTCCTTTGGGGCTCTACTTAGGGGCAGTTAGCTTTCCTGTTTCTATCTTTAGGTGTAGCTAGCTCTCAGGCATCTAGGACCACCGTAGGTACGCTCCACAGCTGCTTCTAGTTGTGCGGTTAGTCTAGGGATCTGCAACCCATTAGTTTCCAACCTCTCAGGTGTTTGGCAGCCTTGCTGTTTTGCTCCTGTCCTCAGTTGCCAAATCATAACAGGGAGCCATGCATACAAGGAAAGGGATGAGGGGACAATGCATACCCAGCTTATACTCTAGTCAATAAGTTTTCCCAGTTTTTCATGGCAAAATTAAGTGCCTCATCTTATACTTGGGTCACATGTTATGTCAGTTGTGTCACATGTTAATCCTTATAAAGATCTAGTTGTTTCCTGGTTTCAGCTTACCTGATGAAGGAGTCTGATCCATCCCGAAATGCATAGTAGAACCAAATAAAAAACCTTTAGACTTACCTCCATGGATAACTTCTTTCTGGCAGCGTTCATCCAGCCCAACACTTTCACTATGGGTCTACACACCGACCTATTACCAAATAAAAGAGGATTGTCCTACCTTTACAAAACCTGTAATCATTATAGATCTATGCCAAATCTCTAACGCATGTAGCATCATTTTTTAAGACTAAATCTGCCTAAACTGCAGATGAAACCTGTGACAACAGTGTGAACTGAGCCTTATTCAATAGGCTACAATAGAATAATAATATGAATACCGCTTAAAGAGGTTTCTTGGCTGGCCAATCTTTGTTTTTCAAAGTTCAGAGCAGCAAGTTCCGTGCTGCTTTTATTCTGACAGTTCGGCTTATCTCTGCTTCCTGGTCCCCTTAGACACACCATCATTGTGGCCAATGATTGTTTGAGTGGGCAATTCCCATTATTTTCTGTGTATCAAGACGGGACCAGTATGTAAAAACAACAGGAGAACGGTGGATGAAAATGCTGTCTCTTTCAATTTGAAGGCACTGTAAGCCTTTAAAATGATTAATCATCCAGAAAGCCTCTTTTCCTCTCATTACTTTACCTAAGGGGAATCTATCACCAGGTTTTTGCTACCACATCTGAGAGCAGCATGATGTACGGGCAGAGAACCTGATTCCAGTGATATATCACTTATTGGACTGCTTTCTGCAGTTTTGATAAAATCGCTGTTTTCTCTTCTGCAGATGTTCCAGATCTCTGAATGTTGAGCTATGTATAACCCTGCCCACAACACTTATTGGCATTTGTCTATGTGTACTGTGCATAGGCAGAAAACTGCCAATCAGTGGTAGGGGTGGGATTATACAGAGCTCAAGAATATGGAGGACTACATGGCAGCTGGTTTACTAGTCCTCTAGTGATAATACTATTTTGATAAAACAATGATTTTATCAAAACCACAGCAAACAGCCCAGTAAGTGACACATCAATGGAATCAGGGTCTCTGTATCTACATTATGCTGCGCTCAGGTTAGGAGCCATAAACTTTGTGACAGATTCCCTTTAAATACCGTATATTTAAAACTGATAGAATTTGTGTTGTTTATCTAGCTGACTCCAGTTTGTTCTATGTGATCCATTTTTGAAATCTTAATATTTGTGTCTCTTTATTGCTAGCCTACTTAGCTGAATTGATTAAATTTAAAATGATTGATCCAAAGCAATTATACCAAGAATTATGAGAATCAACTCTAGGTAACAAAAAAATATCCGTGAAGTGAAAAACTAAACTATACCTTGGAAAAGACAAACACTATTTCTATATTACAGACATGAATCTTTCTTGCAAGAGAATCAACCAAATCACCAAATTAAGTGAATATGCTAATAGGCAGCATGCAGCTGCCTGCGAATTACAATCAACGGGAAAAGAAATTGTTTTAATATCAGCCAAAAGTAGAGCAAAAGCCATATCTGAGTGCAATGTGTATACATGAACACTTATTTAGGGTTAATGCAACGATATTGTTATTTTTTTTTTAAAACGAATTGTCTTACAATTGTGCAGTGAGTTATATAGCAAATCATTAGACACAAATATATCACTCATTATATGCAAAATACAGTGAAGACAACGGAAAAAAATACAGTAACTAAGCCATATTTTTGCCCTATTTTATTTGTTTTACTTAATATGAACAGCAATTGATTTCAACAAGGATACAAATTATGCCTCTCCAGAAATTCCTTCGCTTACTTTTTAACCTGAATATATTTATTTATTGAAATGTTTAATTATTAAACTCAGTACAGTTGAGCGGATCAGGCAAAATTCTAAGTATTTTTTTTGCTGGAAAATTCGATTGCAGAAAAGTTATTCTCTGGCAACTTAATGTCCCTTGTTATGCTTATACACCTTTATTCCCTTTCCTTCATCACTATTTTGCGTTCCCTTTTCTTTTCAGCAAAAAGTTTCTCCCTTTTGACTCCCAAACTAAGAGCATTGTTTGTTACCTTCCCGAACACTTTCTCCGAACATCATCCTAGCTGCCTAAATCTGTAGTATACCAACTCCCACATTAGATCCCTTGTTACCCCCAAACTCCAACACTACTCCTTTCTACCATGAGCCCATGGTGCACCCCATTATCGCCCTTCATTTGGATCCCATCCCACATTGTCGCTCCTTACACTGATAAGCCATTGTTTCTTTTCTGTTCTACTTTGCATATAAAGCTATTACCGTCACTATACTAATCCTACCAGGTCAAACACGTCATAACTAGTGTTGAGCGATACGATAATGCAAATATCGGCTATCGGCCGATATTAGCTCTATCGGCCTTTCGATAATTGTTTCGATATTTTCGTCTTATCGAATACCGGAATCGGATTTGTCACTGTCACTGTGAGTGTCCGTCGGTCAGGTCTGTCAGGAGTCAGCGGCACTTACCTGGCAGAAGATCTCCGGCGGTCACGTCCTGGACTGCTTGATGGCCGCCATTATCTTCTCCCTGGCGGTCACATGCAGTTTTTTGCGATAACTGCAGTGACTGCAGGGTAATCCCGGCCGTAAAGCAGTCAGTCCGATGACGTCACCGCCGGGGAAGCAGGTAATCAGCTGTGCTGCGCCGGGATGACAGGCTCTGCCTGTCATTCTGATGTAGCAGAGCTGGATTGTCGTGGGACACTCGTTACTATGGACTGCGTCGGTCAGGTGGTATACTTTTTTTTTTTTTTCATTTTTTTACAGGAGATCGATGGCGTCGCAGGATGAGACTGTAATAAAAGTAATGAAAACTGTGTTTTTTTTTTTAAATTAAAAAACTTTTTTAGGAACATTCACCCGTCCGGGTACATAAACAATTTTACTATTTACATACAGGGACCCTGTCCGGGTTATTTATAATTCTTTGGCAGGGGTGTTCCAGGTACCACGTGGTACTCTTCTGGTGCTTGCCAAACATCCGAGACACCAAGGACCACCAGGACCTAATGACGTCGTGTGGCCTGTACAGTCAAGTCGTGACCCGCTATCTGGGTCTGTGTGGCCACCTCTTTCATCTCCCTCCGGGTCTGGAACCCTATGTCCCGGACTGTACGAACCCCAGGGGGCCTAACAGGCGCCGGGTACGGGCCAGCTATACTTATCATGTCCATAGCTGGGGCTGCTGAGGAGACCACTGAGGGAGGCTTGGGAGATTTACGGCGTGGGGTGGGCACTTTTGCAGAGGCCTGGATGTGGGAGGCTGAAGGCTCCGAGGGTCTCACAGGTTCCTGACACACTGGGGAGTAGGGGTCGCACCTGGTAACATTTAGGGCGTACCACCCATTGTAACCCCAGTGTCGGGTGTAAGTCACCAAGTCTCCTGGCAACAGGTCCCTCCCCGGGTGTCCTTCTGGGAGGTGAGCCTCCACGTCCCACCGGGTCACAAAGACTTCTAAATAAAGTCCAGGCTCCTTGATGAAGCCCCAACCACCTTTCAATTTAAAGCTCCGTACTGCACCCTTACGCCGCGGCTCACTCAGGGTTCCTTTATCCTTTCTCATCTGGTCCTTATCTGCCCGGTCCTTCTCCAGGTGACGTTGGCGAAGTTTTAGGGTTTCTCGCTGCTCCCTTTGTCGCTCTGCTTCCCGCTCCCAGCGTCTCCACTCTTCCTCCTGACGCCGGTTGAAATTCTCCTCCACCAGCTGCTCCATGTCTCCACCACTCCACTGCAGCTTACAGTGTCCGGTTTGCGGCAGCTCTCCTGTCGCCCCCCAATCCTGGTGGCGCTCCCCTGCGGAGGAAGCAGACGGCTCTAAATCAGATGACAGTCGGGGCTCCGGTACAGGCAGGTAGTGCTCTGGTGCCTGCGCGGCCTCCTCCATGAGGACGGGTGTCGCTTCTTCTGTCTCAGCGACGGGGGCAGACAGCGGGATCTGGGGTGCTGCTGACGGTGCTGCGGTTTTTGCAGGAACGGGTGCCTCCACTGCGACAACGTCAACCGGATCACATTGCAAGGACTCCTCTACTAGAACGAGTGCCTCACCTTCCGGTACAGAGTCAGACACTTCAGGTAAGAGGGATTGGCGCCGCTCCAAGTTTATTTTTAGGGCACGCCAGCTGGCTTCCATCCTGGCGACCTCCTCCCGGTGCCGGGCCAGGCCTCTTAGGGTATCCTCCGCTTCTTGCAGCGTAGGAGGGTTTACAGGCCGGGTGCCCAACGGTGATTCCGTGGCGATCGGGTCGCTTCCGTGGGGGGAGAGCTCTGACTGCTCCATCCCTTCCCACTTCTGCTCGTCGTGTCCATTCCCATTAGCCATCTCTGCCAAGTCACATGTGTCATTAGCATCTGGAGAGGGCCCCTCTTTTGTAGGGAGGCGGACCTTCGTGTTAGTTTCCGCACACTGAGGAGGATGAGGAGGCGGAACTCCAGAGCTGTGGGGCACGATCTTACATTGCAGTACCATTTACAGTGGGCGGCCATCGTTTTCGCGCCACTGAGTGACACCCACGAAGAGCACGCCCTTCTTCTTCACCAGTGCCTCGTCGTGACGCAGATATGGCGGAAAAAATGGCAAATACATTCTCTGATGATTTTAGCAATTCTCAAGCACAAAACCAGTGCAATTCAGGCACACAGGACTCGCTTATAGCGAGCTACAGAATCCTGTTCGTGACGCCCAAGTTGAGTCGCACAGAGCCAGAGGTTTTCGGGGTACTCGGCACCGAGCCCGTCGACTTCTATGGGGTATGTCACGTCTTTACCCGGCAATTGAATTAGAGTCGATTTTACTATGTAGAAGTGTATAAACTATAAATATATGTATATATATATGTCACAATGACATGTATATATATATATGTATTCTATGTGTGTATATTTTGTGTTTACAACGAAAGAAAGGGTTTTTTTTGTTGCGATATTTTGTTCCCATAGACTTACATGGGACTTCCGGTATCGAAATCGGATATCGACGATATTTAGTGCTATCGGCGATTCAATTTCGATACGATATTTTTAGATATCGAGCAATATCGCTCAACACTAGTCATAACAGTTTGGCCTTCTCCTGGTTTTTCACGTTAGTAGGATGGACTTGGAAAAAACTGGATGGAATAACTGATAAATAGCCAAGACAAAAATTGTGCAATTACAATACATTAACCCCTCCCTATTAGAAGTGTTCCTTGTTTTTTGGGCAAATTACGGATCTATCCTTTTCTTACTTTTGCAGAGGAAGGCGACACTCATCAGTTGCAGAATCAACGACTGTGTCAAGGTAGTCAACACTTTTACGGCTGTGTTCACATATCTGTTCTATTTTAAGTACTAATGAAATGCATGACAAAATTGGACCCATTTTCTACCTGATACAGATGAAAGCAGAGGGGTCTCGTTCATTATTATGGGGGTCTGTCTAGTTTGCTGTCAGGTTTTTAGAGACCAAACAAATCCCACAATAATCAATGGGACCCGCACTTTGCATCAGTTAGCAAACAGGAATGTTTTGTGCATGATTTCCGCCTGTCAGTTCCTAAAATGGAACATACAAAAGAATGCGTGACCAGGGCTTGCAGGAAAAAATGTTTTCATATACCAGAGGAACACCAAAATTAGTAGTTATTCCAGTAAATATATCTACCAACTGGATAGAAAGAGGAGACTCAATGAGAACTATAAACAATGAATGGTTAAAATCATGCTAATTTTTCTCAGCAAATAAACCACAACTTTAAAAAGGTGAAAAGGCTTCAAAATAGAAACAAGAAAACTAGACAAGGAACATCTAATAGGTAAACACTTATCAGGGAAAAATAGATCATGAAAATGAAAACCAGAAGAATGAAAAACATCAGTGTTTATTGGCAAAAGACAGGAGGCGGACTGAATGTATTGTACTACAACCAAAGTTCCTGATTTAGAAAACTCCATGGTCAAAACAAATATAACTAAGGCTGTATTAACATGTCCTTACAGTATATCATGGTCTGAGTATGGACTGGCTGTGCGTGTACTCACCATAACTTGACAGCCTCAAGTTCCGGCACAGAAGACCCCCGATCAGTCCGTACGTCAAAATCCGTATTCAGACCATGATAGGCCAAATGCAGACATTCGTATAACAATAGTCAAGTTGTCAATTTCATTATTCAAAGAAGTCCCAAAGGAATGGATGTAGTGATGGATAATACATTACTAATTCTCTTGTCTTTTCACCAAAAATACTTAAAGAAGAAGTCCCAGCAAATTTTTTAATTACATAAACTGTTCTAATTACCTATGTTATCATGTGTAAGTATATTAATATACTCACCGATTGTGGTGTTCCCCGATCTCCAGCACCGTTCCAGCGCTCTTCTTGTCCACGGGTCCTGGAAACAAACTAAGCGTCTCACGCAGGGGTTTATGTGTGGGTTGGAGGTCACTTTCTAAGAGAAGTTTCCATGCAAGGCAGTGCACTAGTCCCCATGCCTTTGCCGACTGATCTGGCTTTGATTTGTATTGCTACCACTGACTCCCTGCCTGCTAACATGGAATGCCAGTAATTGGGAGGACAGTTTGTTGACTGTAGTCTAAAACCCCAATTCTTTAAGACTGGACCTAGTTCAGTAGAGCTGGCTGAAAGGGACGTGAAAATGCCAAAAGTCGCAATTTTTTTGCACAACTTTACAGTGTAAAAACTTTGATCAGTTGGGGCCTAAGTGTTCAGTGTCTTGCCGAATGAATTGATTGAGGAAAAAGTCCTCTGCTCTTTAAGGGAATGACATGAGGAATCTTTGGCTGACTGGTATTTTTCCATTCTTGCTAACCGCAACTCCGGGAGAAGAAATCCTGTCGTTGGCTGATGTGTTTCTTAAAGGGAAGGTTTTTGCCAGCTAATCTGAGAGAAGCATAATGCAGAGACAAAGACCCTTTATTCCAGCAATGTGTCACTTAAGGATTTTTTCATGTAATTTCATAAAATCACTATTTTATCAGCACAAGATTATCACTAGAGAACTAGTAACCTGCTGCCATGTAGTCCTCCATATTCATGAGCTCTGTGTAACTCCGTTCCCCACCACTGATTGGCAGCTTTCTGCCTATGCACAGTGTACACAGCTGTCAATCAGTGGTGTGGGCGGAGTTATACAGAGCACAGCATTCAGAGAGCTGGTAGATCTGCAGCAAATAAAACAATGATTTTATAAAAACTACAGCAAGCAGCCCAGTAAGAGATACATCACTGTAATCAAGTTACTTGCTTCTACATCATGCTACTCTGAGATTGGGTAACAAAAACCTAGTGATACATTCCTTTTAAGTTTGTTAAACACCAGGGATGAGAAGTGCTGTTGCTGCTGTCTCTTAGAATGGGAAGAAGAGATTGAAGGAACTAAACTGGAGAATCCACAAGGTCTCAGGATTGCTGTGAATGGGTTTGAGATGAGTTCTGAGCAGAGGCTCCCTCTAGTGGTTACTAGCGGTGCTGGTCTGTCCAGTGAAGATTGTGAGGACTGGGAATCAGGTGTTACTGACTGGTCTTATATAAGGGAGTCACCTTCCCATCAGGGTTGCCGGTGATCAATTGTTCTGGTCTGAATCCTTCATTCCTGTTTCCCTTGTAGCCTGCTGTGTCGTGTCTGCATCTCCTGCTAACAGATAAGACATTTTCTTCTTTTTGTTTTTTGTGCTATATTTTTGCATTTTGTCCTGCACTTCTGTGGGGGCCTTCAGGGTCCCCTCCGGGGGCTTTTGCCCTCTCAGTTTAGTTCAGCCACTGATGTTTGTACTTTTGCTTTTTCCAGTTTTTTCAGTGGCTGCTGTTTTGATTTTGTTACACCAGAGAACTAATTTAGGTGGTAGAGGTCGTGTGATCTCAGGCGTTTTTGAAATTAGTAAAGTTGGTGCTTTTCAGGGTTTTCTGGGATTGCAGTAAGTGCCCTTCCTATCCTTTTCTATTTAGTTAGTTTGGGCCCCAGCGTTTGCTCATACTATTTTCTTTCTGTGTCAGTATTTCATCTTGTCTAACCGCCATTACATGTTTGGGGGCTTTCTATTATCTTTGGGGTTCTGCTCCGGGCAGATAGCTTTCCTATTTCTATCTTTAGGTGTAGTTAGTTTCTCAGGCTGTAACGAGGCGTCTAGGACCAACGTAGGAACGCTCCACGGCTGCCTCTAGTTGTGGTGGTTAGTCAGGGTACTGCAATCTCATAGATTCCAACTGCTCTGGTGTGTTTCCTTTTTGCCTGCGCTCCTCAGCTACCAAATCATAACAGTATCACCGGCCTAAACTGAAAATTATATGGTACTCACAGAAGGGAAAAAATATTGTGAAAGAAAAAAGGTTGTCAGAGTTGTCAGAGATATTTTTCTGTTTGTTGTTTTTTTTTCCCTCTGTATCTGTCACGCTGTATAGCAGATATATATATGTGATGACAATAATCTATATCAAAAGGGCAACATACTATATAACATGCGCATAGCTATATGATAACATAGATTTACCTGACAGAAAGTCCAGTGGGTCAGAACGGAATCCGTTATACGCTGTCTCCGGCTAGAGGGTGACCGGGGTCTAAGCTGACCCTAACTGGGGTCCTAACTAATCCCTCAACCTGGAGGTACTGTTAAAGGTACAGAGGTCCAGGCCACCAGCGTAAACCCTGTCTCCTATCAATCCCTGCCAACTGTATTCTAGTCCTAAGAAGGACCCTGAATACCACCAAAGGGAATGACCAGGTAATGGTTAATGAACAGAAAGACAAACAAGAAAGATAAGAAATAAAGTAAATAAAGTCTTACATACAACACTCACACACAGTAGGAACACCTTAGGTCTCAGAGATAAACTATAAGCTGTAAGAGTAAAAACAACTAAGGAGCTCTTAGCTTAAGTATTCTCAGAACCGATCCAGTCTGCTAAACTATATGAATGCTTTCACCGGCATCAAACACCCAGACTGGCAGGAATATAAAGGAAACTAATTAGAACATAATCCAAAGCAGCCGGGCGAGGCTGGACCTAGTCTTAGCAAAGAGCTAGGTAAAATTAACTCTCTCATTACCAAACACAAAGAAACAGCAGCTCAGCTGTGAGAAGTCAGAATGTGCAATCGCGACGATCTTCGTGGCGATGCACCCATGACAGTACCCCCCCTTCTACGAGGGGCCTCCGGACCCTCATGACCAGGTCTGTCCGGGTAAATTGTGTGAAAGGTCCGAACCAATCGATCTGCGTTATCATCAGATGCAGGGACCCACGTCCTCTCCTCAGGACCATACCCCCTCCAATGAACTTCCACGTTATCATTGACTACCACTGAAGGAGGAGGTAGAGGTGACGGTATGACTGGTGCCACATACTTTTTAAGTAATGACTTGTGAAACACATTATGAATTTTAAATGTAGGAGGGAGGTCCAGACGAAATGCCACAGGATTAATTATGGAACTGATCCTGTATGGCCCGATGAATCTGGGACCCAACCTCCAGGAGGGAACTTTAAGTTTTATATTCCTGGTAGACAACCACACCAGATCGTTCACCCTCAGATCTAGACCAGAAACTCTCCTCCTATCAGCCATCCGTTTGTAAGGGTTCTCCGTAACCTTCAGTCTTAAGCGATCTGGAACTATCAGTCTCCCTGGAAGTCCCACAGGGGCGTCCCCCTGAGCCCCCAATACCTCCCCCTCAAGCTCAGAGCATACAGCTGACACTACAACTCCCTCCTGAGGAATAGGAACCGGATCATCCGTCTTCCCGACCCCTGGGAAAGTACGAGATAAGGCATCAGGAAGCAACTTTATTGAGAAGTCATATGTGCGATGAGGAGGTAACTCTTTACACCCCTCCTCTGAGAACTTCTCCCAAAAGTCCTCCAGAAAAGGAGGCAAAGTCCTAGGCACAACCGCACCGATGACCGTGCTCATGCAGTTATTCTTGCAAAATTCACCCCACTGGCTTATCTTTCTGGATTGCCAATCAATCACTGGGTTATGTTTAGCCAACCAAGGAAGTCCCAACACAATAGGAGCAGGCAGACCCTCCAACACATAACAAGACAATTGCTCTTTATGTATTGCCCCTACTCGAAGATCTATGTTATGAACAGCTTGTACCAAGCTACCTTGACCAAGAGGTCTAGAATCAATAGAGAGTATAGGGACCGGTTTGGCCAATACACTCAGTTGCATACCATGCACCTGGGCAAACCGAGTGTCCACCAAATTAGCCCCGGACCCACTATCAAGAAAAACAGAAATCCTCTCAGTTCTAGTACCAATCACCACCTCCGCAGGCACGAGAAACTGAGAGGGATTTGGGGACGAAATACACACTCCCAGGTTAACTCCTTGGTTCAAAGAGGTCCGGGATGGACACCCCCCAACAAAATGTCCCTCTCTCCCGCAAAAAAACACCTTCTAGTCTTGCGGCGCACCGCTGATTCCCTCCTACAAAATGATGTCCCTCCCAACTGCATGGGTTCCTCAGAACAGACCAGGGGAACCTCAGTATAAGGGACTTTAGTAGTAGGTGGAGTCATCACGGGGGGCGGAGTTACCTCGCGTCTTCCCCGAAGACGTCTATCAATGCGAATAGCGAGGGCCATAGCAGCCTCCAGTGATGGAGGAGAATCATACTG
>JARQOD010000007.1:63338065-63539678 GCA_033576555.1 Oophaga sylvatica
GTCAATCATCAAGAGACGGGTGGACAAACAAAACCTAAAAATTCTGATAAAATAAAAGCATTGATTGTGCAAGAATGGACTGCTATCAGTCAGGATTTGGTCCAGAAGTTGATTGAGAGCATGCCAGGGAGAATTGCAGAGGTCCTGAAGAAGAAGGGTCAACATTTGCAAATATTGACTTGTGCATTAACTCATTCTGTCAATATAAGCTTTTGTTACTCATACAGTGGGCTCGGAAAGTATTCAAATCCCTTTACATTTTTCTCTCTTTGTTTCATTGCAGCCATTTGGTAAATGCCAAAAAAGTTCATTTTTTTCTCATTAATGTACACTCTGCACTACATCTTTACTGAAAAAAAAAACAGAAATGTATACATTTTTGCAAATGTACTAAAAAGAAAACTGAATTATCACATGGTCATAAGTATTCAGACCCTTTGCTCAGTATTGAGTAGAAGCACTCTTTTGAGCTAGTACAGCCATGAGTCTTCTTGGGAATGTTTGCAACAATTTTTTTCACACCTGGATTTGGGGATCTTTTGCCATTCTTTCTTGCAGATCCTCTCCAGTTCCGTCAGGTTGGATGGTGAACGTTGGTGGACACCCATTTTCAGGTCTCTCAGAGATGCTCAATTGGGTTTAGGTCAGGGCTCTGGCTGGGCCAGTCAAGAATGGTCACAGAGTTGTTCTGAAGCCACTCCTTTGTTATTTCAGCTGTGCGCTTGGGGTCATTGTCTTGTTGGAAGGTGTAACCTTTGGCTAAATCTGAGCTCCAGAGCACTCTGGAAGAGGTTTTCATCCAAGATATCTCTGTACTTGACTGCATTCATGTTTACTTCATTGCAACCAGTTGTCCTGTCCCTGCAGCTGAAAACCCCCCCATAGCATGATGCTGCCACCACCATTCACTGTTGGGATTGTATTGGGCAGGTGATGAGCAGTGCCTGGTTTTCTCCACACATTACGCTTAGAATTATCACCAAAAAGTTCTATCTTTGTCTCATCAGACAGAGAATCTTATTTCTCATAGTCTGGGAGTCCTTCAGTGTTTTTTTTAGCAAACTCTATGCGGGTTTTCCTATGTCTGGCACTGAGGAGTGGTTTCCATCGGGCCACTTTGCCATAAAGGCCCAACTGGTGGAGGGCTGCAGTGATAGTTGATTTTGTGGAACTTTCTCCCATCTCCCTACTGCATCTGTGGAGCTCAGCCTCAGTGATCTTGGGGTTCTTCTTCACCTCTCTCATCAAGGGTCTTCTCCTACAATTGCTCAGTTTGGATGGACGGCCAGGTCTAGGAAGACTTCTGGTGGTCCAAAGCTTCTTCCATTTAAGGATTACGGAGGCCACTGTGCTCTTAGGAATCTTGAGTACTGCATAAATTCTTTTGTAACCTTGGCCTGATGTGTGCCTTGCCACAATTCTGTCTCTGAGCTCTTTGGTCAGTTCCTTTGACCTCATGATTCTCATTTGGTCTGACATGCACTGTGAGCTGTGAGGTCTTATATAGAAAAGTTGTGCCTTTACAAATCAAGTCCTATCAGTTTAATTAAACACAGCTGGACTATAATGAAGGAGTAAAACCATCTCAAGAAGGATCACAAGAAATGGACAGCATGTGACATAAATATGATTGCCTGAGCAAAGAGTCTGAATACTTATGACCATGTGATATTTCAGTTTTTCTTTTTTAATAAATTTGCAAAAATTTCTACATTTCTGGTTTTTATCAGTCAAGATGGGGTGCAGAGTGTACATTAATGAGAAAAAAATGAACTTATTTGCATTTACCAAATGGCTGCAATGAAACAAAGAGTAAAAAATTTAAAGGGGTCTGAATACTTTCTGAACCCACTGTATGTTTGCAATTATATTTCTGTCTGTGATAAAAACATCTGTCAAACACACATAAAAACCAGAGGGCAGCAGATCATGTGAAAATATAATATTTGTGTCATTCTCAAAACTTTTGGACATGATTGTATATATATATATATATATATATAAATATAAAATCATTTTATTTTTATACTACATTGCATACGCTAAAGCATAAAAAATAATATACAGCAACTGTCATTGCCTCATTCCCCTTATACAGTCTCATAATTCTCCTATATGGCCTACGTGTAATAAGGGTCTTGAAATGTGAAAGGTCATATGTCATCTTCAATATAACTTGGGAGAGTCTAATGAGGCTTTGTTGCAATATGTTTTAAATGTGACTGCATTAATTTCCTAAATGTAGCGGGCCAATGCTTCCAGCAGCATGCTTCTGAACCTGGATAATGTGACAAGTGGATCTAATTTCGTCTCGGAGATCTCGCTGATGTTCACTCCACACCTGCGTCTGTCCACGCATTAAACCTTGACTGCAGGATTCTGCTCACAAATGAACTGTCAGATCATTACCACGTTTGATGCAAAATAATCTGCTTTGAAAACGGGAAGCGGAGAGTGCAGCCTGGGATCTCACTTGCCGCCGAGGCTAATGCTATGCTTGAATATGCATTCATGGAGATACCCATCCATTTGCGGTCCAGAGGGAGTACAAGTTGAGAGCAGATTTTCCGAATTAGCATGTTGAGAAGAGAGGGGTCCTTCATTTACAGCATTACAGATGCCTCTTCCTCATGTTCATTACAATAGCATTTCATCAGCTTTATGATGTCCACATGTCAATTGAGTGTGAGGGGTTTGCACACAAAGGAACCTTTGGGAAAACCACTTCAGTAGCCAATGAGCTTATTATCATACCTCAAATGGGATTGACTAGGCTGCTCCAGATACAATCCTGTAGTCAGTTTCGAGAAAATTTTGTAGCAATTTGTCAGGGCACTAGAGACAATATTATTATTACATTTGTGAACAAAAATGTTTTAATCCAATTTATTCCTAAAATAAAATATATCATATTTTATAATATTTTAACTTCTAAAACTACAATCGCGTTCCGTTCTATAGTTATCGATTAATGAAATTTTTTTATATATTTTTATTTACCTATTTTTTTTTTACAAATAATTATATATTTATAAATCTTCTTTTATATTTTAATTTAATATGGCTACTTTTATTTTCTAGTCGTCTGCTGTTTGTGTTTTTTTTTGTTGCCACTGTAATTGTTGAATTTGGGTAGAATAAACCATTGTCCTTTGAATGATTTGATTAACCTTGAAAGGAGAAAATTGCTGCTTTGGCCGCATCGTATGTAGAGAACGAAAACAGACAGGTGTATTTTTCACGGTATTGAAAATAGAATAAGAATATAATTGGTTGTTCAATAAAAAAAAAAAAAAGGCAGTCACGGTCTAATTGTTATAAACATATTTTGTTTGGATCATAGCTTAATAGTCGTCTTATTTTCTTTTCCTTTTGTCTGGATTTAACCGGTGTTATATCCTCCCTCCCCAGGGTGCTTCACAATCCTATGTAAAATGCATTTAGTGCAAAGGCTGTCTTTTTCTTCACTGAGCATCAGCCTTATGCTTTCATCAAAGTAGCCTTAACTCACACAGATGCACTATTTAACAATGCCATCCCCTGCTTTCATTCAGAAAGGATGGTGGGGGGAGGTTGCAAAGCTCAACCCTGAAGAATAAGAGCGGGAGGGTTGGGGGGGCAAGTCCCTTGCGATAGGCGAAAGCTGAACGCCGGTGCCAGTTTCCATCTGTCATGATAGCCTATCACCGAACCTTCAATCTGTCAAAAGCTTGCTGCCTAGCTGAAGGCTCCAGGAGATTTGGTGCACTAAACACATTTGACAACAGCATTATCACTGCAAGAAGCCAAGCAAAATGCCATCAATGTGTTAATTTTAGCCGCCTCTGTTAAGTGTCACATCCCATATTATTTAACAAGACCTACGCCTATTTGCACGGATTTTAATTTTGCGCTTTTTACAAACATACGGCAATGTTTTATAAACACCGCAACATAACATTCTCTTTCCCCATCAACATTTCTAGAATTCCAAAAGGTTGCGTTAAAGGTGCGATGCAAACCATACTCATATCCTTAGTAGTAGTCCTAACGCACGTTATTATACAAGCATTTATGAACTTCTCCGAAATAGGTGAACATATTGCATATATGTAGCCAGGAAGGAAAAATTCAAATAGACTAATATCTAATTTTCAAATTCCGCCAGAGCCAGGTGTTAAATTTCTCTCGTTACTGTCACTAATGCAAATGAGGTTTTTTTTTTGTTTTTTTTTTCCTCTCCCTCTCATAAAATATCAAGTCCACATTAGAAATTAGCAATAAAATGTAATGACTTAAATGCTATAGTGTTTTACAAATCTCTTTGCATTTCTACAGTAAATGATACCATAAAAGCGGCGGAGGATAATAAAACCCGCGCTAGAAAGTTGAGTTATTTAATGCTCTTTTGTGGCTGCTTACTTAGAAAATCTGATGCGTTATGCTGCTTCTTTTTTTTTTTTTCCCTGTTACGGTGAAATAAGCATGTTTATGATTCAATTTCTTTTACGGGACCCAGAGCAATCAAAATAAGTTTTAAAACTAATGCTACAATTGCCGTGAAGATTGTTTACATCGTTTGGAAATATGGTGAGGTTTACGCGGTATTTGCAACTTTTAGCAAATGGCATTGTGCGTGTTTAATGGAGCCCTTGAGATACTGCAGTAAGCTTTGCTCTGACACATCAGTGCTTAGGTTTGTAAACTTTCAATGAGCTGAGTTTCCTGGGCGAGAAATAATGGTAAACGGGATGTTCTCTTGTGTCTGTTTTTTAACCCTGATTTGTGCTTCACTAAATAAAACAAAACATAAAAAAAATATCGAGGGTGCACATAATATTCAGTATTAAAAAAATAAATGTCCATTTTATTATTCATTTATTTATTTGCGTTTGTGGGTTTTATTATTTTTACTTATTTATATTGAGATTATATATATATATATATATATATTACTTTTATATATCGCCATCATATTCCGTATTGCTTTACTCAACATATTTCTTTCTACTCTGAGGTCCGTTCCCAGAGCTGCTAAAAAGTGTCATGTAAACCCGACCTTATGGCTCAGAAGGGATTGCACCTATAGAGGAGACGGAAGTCATGGGAGAGATGCAAAAAGTACATGGTATGGGTGAAGGCCAAAAAATATATACTTTTTTTTTTAACAGGGCTACAATGCTGCCGTGCATAACAAAATGACCAAAACCGATAATACCATCATTAGTTAACCAGATCCACACGCTATACAATCCTTGGGGAAAGTAAATTTGAGCTGAATCAAAATGCTATATGCACACAGAGACATATGAATTAATGAGTAAACAGGCTGATTAAATCACATACTGACACGGAGCCATGAACATGTCAGATGATACCTGAGTAATGTTAGTAAAGTTCTAATTACCACAGTTATTTTTAATATATTAATGATCTTATCTATAACATCCTGCAAACAAAATCACTATTCTGTTCCTTTGAGTATACTGTTTTTCAACCAATGGAATTTCTTTTTTTTTTTATGGAAAATTTTAAAAGTTCTTACCAGTTGCCCAATTTATCGTTCTTCGGGGATCATTCACTGGTTCTAAATCCAGTGTAGCAGCATTTTATGTTCCATCTTATTTTGTTCCTTAAAATAATGGATTCCAGTAAAAATTATATCAACTGGATCCAAATTTAGCATTTTAGTCCCAGAAAAAATCTGGAATCTATCAGTAGATTTATGCTAACTTAAAGAAATACTCCTATCAAAGTTTTTATCCTCTTAATATATTGCAACCATCATTTTATAAGGCATTGTGTACTTACAATTGATCATTTGGCTTTTCTACCCAGCTAATTCTTCTCTTTTCTCTGCTCTATGTAGAAACAGAAAGTCTCTTGTCCCTGCATTTATCATTCCCCTCTTCACCTCCTGACCCAGCTGCTCCCTCATCCCACCTGCTAGGGACTTTTGCAGTGAATCATGACTCATATGGGGAAAATTGACCTCCTGTTTCTAGAATCCTAGAATGTTAGTGTTGGAAGGGACCTCCAGGATCATCGTGTCCAACCCTCTGCTCAATGCAGGATTCACTAAACCATCTCAGACAGCTGTCTGTCCAGCCTCTGTTGGAAGACTTCCATTGAATGAGAACTCACTACCTCTCGGGGCAGCCTATTCCACTCATTGATCAACCTCACTGTCAAAATGTTATTTCTAATGTCTAATCTGTGTCTTCTCCCTTTCAGGTTCATTCCATTGCTTCTCATGTTTTCTTGTGCAAATGAGAATAATGATGATCCCTCTACACTATGACATCCCCTCCGATATTTGTAGACAGCTATTAAGTCTACTCTTAGCGTTCTTTTTGGGAAGTTAAACATTCCCAGATCCTTTAATTGCTCCTCGTAGGACATAGCTTGTAGTCCGCTCACCATCCTGGTAGCTCTTCTCTGAACTTGGTCCAGAGCTACATAGAGCTTAGAAGGATTCAGCTAGTCAGTTTTTAAACACGTGATGCCATAGATCTAATGGAAAACAGAAGAATTACAGTAGCTGGGTAGAAAGGCAAAATGAGCAATTGTAAGTACACAGTGCTAGATAATACAATGTTTGCAATATATTATGAGGATAAAAATTTTGATGAGAGGAGTGCTTCTTTAATCTGGAATCCCAAAATTGTAATGTCTAATGTTTTCTCTTCTCTGTCCAAAATGAACTCATGGAAGTATGAGATGAGGTGAACCATATATGTTTTTTTTCTTTCTGATTTTTATGTAATCTGTAAAGTAAAAGTCTACATTTGCCTCCAAGTAAAGTTAGAGGATTTCATGAGCACAGTAAGGGCAGATTCAGATGTCCGTGCAAATTGGTCCGAGATCAGACCACACTGCACACACTAACCACAGGTCTCCTGTACTGAGTGTGACAGCTTCATGCCAATACGTGCATTGCAGTTCGATCTCGGACCAATTTGCACAGATATATGAATGCGCCCCAAGAGGCCTATACAATTCTATTGGCTCCTTACTATGGATTGGTACAAAATAGTTCTTCAGATACGGCTATGTGAAGCCTGGAACTGCTTATCAATAAGATATAGACTCCTGTATATGACAGTCTGTTGGAAATTTAAAAGATAGATATAAAATTGTCTATAGCATGCAGTACTAAGGCATTCTTCACAAGTCCATTTTTTCTGTCCGTATGCGGTCCACAGATCTTACTATGACTAGTTTTAACTGTACAGGAATCACCAGGACATGTGAAGGAGGCAAATTTCCTCACCCTTCGGATCCCAAGCTCAGCTTATGATTAGCCGGGCTGACAAGACACCACCTGTGTGCTGCACGCTGCGCAGATGACGCCACATTGGGCCTACAAATCAGCTAATCCATAAACTCAGAAAATTTGCACAGCTGTTTTTCATGGCCAAAGAGTAGTGGCATAGACTGTGGGCCAGGGTTGCGTGAAGTGATCCGCTCATCCCTAATATGGACACAAAACTGATATATGCATGTATATCCATTATATTACGTACAACAAGAGTAATACAGGTATATAAGATACAAATAGTTTATAATATTCAAACTTGAAGATGAAAAAATATTATCAGTTACGTGGCTACAAAAAAACTATCCTATAAGAATATTGGGGCAGATTTATTATCACTACAGCATCATTATTCTTATGTTAGCTAAAATTCAAGAGCAAATTATTTCATCCGCATTTATTTACAATTTTCTCCAAGAAGAAAAGAAGTTGGTTATTTGCTAGACATTTTTTCTAGGAAAGAAGCTTTGATTTTGCCTATTTGCACGATGGTCTGCACAAGCTTTTAGGCACAAAATATTAGTCCAATGTACAGCACCCTAAAGAAGTGTACAATAAAAACGGAATTAAACATGCACCAAAGACTGGGCCAATCTATAAAACAGCATGG
Source organism: Oophaga sylvatica (assembly GCA_033576555.1). NCBI lineage: Eukaryota > Metazoa > Chordata > Amphibia > Anura > Dendrobatidae > Oophaga > Oophaga sylvatica. The sequence continues at coordinate 63,345,973 of JARQOD010000007.1, forward strand.
TGCACCACTGTGATAGATTTAGTATAACATCTTCTACTGTATGAATGTTGGACAACAATTGTAAATCTACGACATTGACATTCAAAATTAATTAAAGGGAGTCTGTCAACCCCAATTGATAGCATAAATTAAGCACTTAGTCTTGTAGGGATAAAGCCTATTTGAAAATTGCAACTTTAGATTTCCGGTCACCGCCTCTGTTCTGTATAAACTGAAGTTTAATCACATATGCAAATTAAGGTGTTCCCTGCAACCTTGGTGAAGCCAGGAGACTTAGCGCACTGCTCCACCTACTGATTTTGTATTCTCCGCCTCTCTCTGCTTGCAGAGAAAGATCAAACAAGCTCATATTTTCTGGTCTAAAAATAGAAGTAACCAACAATAATTAGGATAAAAAGTGAATTTTTATTACAGAAATATTTAAAATATAGGATAAGGTGCTGAAAAGAAAATGGCAGCAAAAAGGAGCTCAAACAATATTATCAGCGGCAAAGGTAAAATCAATAAATAAATGAGCTAAGCTGAGGTAGAATGTGACTAGAAATTAATAAAGTGCATGCAGTCTAAATCAGGTAAGTAAGACTGAATAGTCACTAATTATATAAAAAAAAATCACACTGTAAGAAGCTGCTGAACAAAAATGAACCTGGCCATTAGTTGGCAGCATTTCACAAAAAAAGTTTAAAGTGCTGGTGCTTAATAAGGTAAGATAGCATAAATCATAGCTAAGCTCATTCCCTGATGGTTTGTCTGTGCATTGGTGCCAAGAGGTAAAGGACCAGGGACCAACAAAATGTAAGTGATCAAGTACCTGGGTAGTAAGCCGTCTTGGAGAGGTAAGAAGACGCTCCTGCCACTGCCCCGACGCGCACGTTTCATCCAGCTTCGTCAGGGGGTCATGTCAAAGCAGGGAGCCTGCGAATTAAAGATCCGGCCTGTTCAAGATCACTGAGCAGTGAAGTTGGATGTTGCCGGGTGAGTATAGCGCATGCGCAAACTTAGTGCCGCACATCTCATAGGGGATTCCCGAGCAGCAGTAAAGCAGATGGTGACAGCACTACCCGGGCCCCCCAAGGGGGGGGGAAGGCGTGACCACCGCATGTTGAACGCTGACACGGAAATCCTTTTGTGCCGTCAGTCCAAGCCAGCCACAAGACAAGAACTAGAAGAGTGAGATACGCATGAATACATGCAAAGAATGCGTATCAGAAGGGAGGGTAGTTATGTTTGGCTAAGATAATTTTAAAGAGAACATTGGACCAAACAGAAGAGGTCAAGAAGTGTAGTGAAAGGATAAGAGAGGTATATGACTAATAGTAAAAGCCAAGTAAACTGATTATATGAAAATATGTGTATAAAATTTGATGGTGTTGAATACCATAAAGTGAAAAATAGGCATAAAGTGTTCATAAATGAAAAAGGAAGGTCAAATGAGAGTGTCAATATGCAAGAAATACGGATTTTCATATAATCAGTTTCCACTTCACTTCCAGTTTGTGCCTGACACGGTACAGCATTTTCTATACCAAAAACAACAGCCATTTTGTGAAAAAGGCTGGCTTAGCTATTGAAACGCGCAATCAACCAGCCAAACAGCTCTGCTAAGGTGACAACTTAGGAAATGATGCACAGTGTTGGGTATAAAGCAGCAGAGGACCTACTGGGACCTGCCTGCCAGAACATTAAAGGATAGTTCTGTTTTGAGTTATTATTTGACCAATAAAAACACTGATGGTGGGGGCCCAACTGAAGTTAATCCACTTGTTACTGAAATTATCTAAAACAAAATTTCAGACACAAGTTGACAAGCACTAGGGTTGCCCAATGCCCTACAGACATTGGAAACCTTCCAATGAGCAAGTTCTGGCAGATTACAATTTCACATATTAGGGTATACACTTTACAATGTTTAATTCCTATATTTTATTTTATTTATTTTGTGCTTTATAGTTACCATTTCTAGTTTCCAGCATTGCTTTTATGTTTGTAACCTTTAGATAATGTGGACCTCTATTTGCCCATCTATCCATAACTTTAAGAGGTGATCCACTACTATTTATTTTTTAAAAAATGGGCCAATGGTAGTCATAAAAAGATGACAATTATGCTTATATTGTAGATGTACTGTTGTTTGATACTTCTGTCCATGTCCCCTGCCAGTCTCCTCACTTCCAGCACAGATGTCCAGTGACTTCTGCAGCAAACCAGTCACAAATTGTCTGCAGTGGTCATGTGATGTCTGAGCCAGAAGAAACATTCTCCTAGCACCTGATTGATTGCAGGAATCACCTACCACAACTGTGATGGCACAACATTTTATCTTAATTAACCAGACATCTGTTTTCAGTAAGTCAATTGGAATAGATCTATATCTATATGTTGACTTTTAACTTTGTGTTTTTTCTTTGGTTGGTCAAGAAAACGCAGACTTTTGATCGTATAAGCCTGTAATATTGAGTTTTAAGTTGACGTTTGTTGTAACATATTGTGCTATTATCCTGGATGACAGAGACTCAAGGCAATTGAACAATGATGTTTGCTGCTATGTTGATTACACATTGTCCAGGCCAGCTAGATTGTTGACTTACAAAACAGAGGAGTAAAAACTATGCAAATTGATTAAATAGTCAAACAATGTGAGATAACCTCATCACATCTTGTTTTTGACCTATGGATGCTGGCTTGAAGGACAATAGTTGTGAACTGTATAAATGGGATATGACTCTCACAATATACATCCAGACAGCCACGAGATACATAGATGCAGAAAATCAGAGACGCTTTACAAAACTACAGCCAGGAACATTCTGCAGGATAGCTGCCAGATCATGGCTCCATCACGAGGGACACAGATTTGACATTTTACAGAATACCAGCGTAGAGGACCATGGCCCCAGCTGAAAAAATACAGATCTGCTCCATTGAACATTCTGAACCATTGATACGTATGGGGTAGTCAGGATTTGGACCCACCAGTCACTGGAGCCCCATGGATATGTTAGGGAAAGCCAGGATTAGGACCCACTGGTCACCTGGCTCCATGGAGATGTTTGGAGAAGCCAGGATGTGACCCTCCATTCACCTGACCTTGTTTCTCAATGGACTGTCAGCTTCCTAAGCTTGTCGTTACCTCCTCTCTGTGCGTGCCACAGGTGGGGGTAGTAGGCCCTGCAAGCTCTGAAGTCATAGCTGCTCTTATCCCGACGAGTCAATGGAAGGTGGAGATTCTGTAATTTTGCACCATCTTGGATATTTTGCTGGGAATGTTCTATGTGTTATTTACCTGATTTGTGGTTCACTAAAGTATTGCCACACTGTTTTACCCTCGCTCTGTGTTGTCTGAGTAGTTTTATGCCCACGGTAAAAGGAAAGTGGTGAGATGATCCCTGGTCCATGCGGTTTCGGCAAGCGGACTAGAGCACCAACTGATCCCCATGTCTCCACAACTACCGTACTCACTTGAACTATACAGGACTTGAGCAACAGAATGGAGGAACAATTGAGGTCCGATAGATGAGTATATGGTTTTAATATTTAAAGACCATGTTTAAAATGTTGTCTCTAGAAGTGCTTTTAGAAAATGCATCCAGGGATTTGGAAATTCAAACATCCATTGTATTAGGGCCTTTATAATATTTCAAATTTTAGTCTTTAACATTTGCATTATTTGGTGGAAATGCTTGAGCGGAAATCACATAGGTGGTTTGTGGAATACTTATTTTCCCCATAACGACAAGAATAGTTGAATATTAACATCTAAAGGGGTATTCCCATCTCCAGGATCCTATCCCAATATGTAGTATGTGTAATAATAATAATATTAGCAAATACCTCCAATTAGAAAGTTTTTCTGATTCGCTATGTCTTTCCTCATGCGCAGGCATTGCAGGACCTTAGGTATCCATGGTTCGACCACTGATATAGTGACAGTTAGTTAGCTACTTACTGTTGGCAACATCAAATACTGACAGCTAATTTCAGTGGTCTGTCACTCATATGACAGATCCCTAAAGGTCCCTGAGTGCAGCGCCCATAGAAGGGAGCATGAGGTATGTGTTTTTGAGGGAGTGCAGGGAGCAGGAGCCGGATTCTGGGGCCATAACTGATGGGCATTGGAGAAGGGTAGTATTGTAATGAAGACAGGGGGCAGGGATTTCTTACAGGTACCGCACCCCTGGAGCCTGGAAGAAATCATTAGCATAAAGAGAGAATATAACATTTCTCCACAACAAGACCATTAATATGAGGCATACAGGTAGGACTAGTGTAACATTTCTATCACCTGTATGCCCATATTATTAGGTCATATACATCCCGGGAGTGAAAGATTCCCTTTAATATGGTCTTCTATTTGTTTAGATGTTACCCTGGCAATGACTATTCTTAAATGTATCTTCATCGGAAATCAGCTAATACCCACAGCAAAAATCTTTGGACATCCAACCAAAGATATTTAGTCATTCAGCTAGTTGTTGGCTGAAAAAAAGAAAAGCTATGCCAAGTTTTTATCCAAAGCATGCCATGTCATATGAAAACCCTGCAAATGATTAATAATAAAGTCTACGCGTGACCCCATGCATACTTCAACCAACTATCAGAATTTAGAAACATTCCCAAGGACCACCCTTACTCGTAAATCCATGTGACTTGGTGACATCCTCCTCACATCTAAGGAAAAAGAGAAATTGCAGTATAACCCAGAATAGCTTTGTTAGGCTGGTAATTAAGACCGGAGTGACATTCCGTCGTAGCTTGGACAGGATGTGGCAAATTACTGTATTCTTTTTTTTGTGAAAAGCTGTTCCTGCTCTGCTTTGTCTGTCCTCTTGGGAACTCATCATCTTCACTAAAAGTCAGAATGGGATTTTGTACCCTCTACTCCTTATCTATCCTTTCTGTGCAAACATTGTTTGTCAAGAAGTGCTAATTTCTGGCCGGTTGGGAGAGCACAAATCTGTACTTTTTATATTTTTATACTAACCTCACACTTGCCGTTAAGAGGAAAAAAAACAAGAGCCAAACATTAAAAAGGTTACTTACGGAAGGGAAAATGGTTCTTTGCATTGGCCTGTTCATCATGCATGCTTCCTGAGTATATTGCACTTACATCCTATCCCTCCTAATAGCCATTTCCAACATCCATAATCCATCACTGTCAGGATGCTTCACATTTTAGTTCCTTTTTATTTATTCTTCTCACCTATTCCAGTCTTAAAAAAAAACAAAAAAACAATTACTTAAAACAAAGCATTGAGCTTTTTACATGAATCAGATATTCTCCATTGATGTTTGTCAGTTTAAACTTTAAGCTCCGAAGTTTGATTGCAGCCAATGTCGGGTGCTTAAAAAATAACCTATAAATCACATCTCAGAAACTGCTGGTATGGAGCTCACCCTTTATTACTCAATGTGACAAGTGTAAATAAATGGCAGTCTATGCTTTGATTTTTTTTGCATTCCAAAGCCTATTTTAATTGTGCATTTCCTATAGGATAAAATCTATCACCACAATGCAATAATAAATTGGATGCCTAAAGTCACTGTAAGGAAGTAAGATGGGCACGTCACTGAATTTCCTTCTTTATATTTTCTTGTTGCCACTGGTATGAACTCAGTACCAAAGGTATGCTTAGTAATTAGCCATTACAGTACTGTCACGCAAGACTCCACAGTCGATATAGAGATAATTTGGGCTGTGCTGAATGACAGTGCTGTCCAGACTTTGGGGATAATCAAGGACACATCCAGCTGTACCAGACATCTGTCAGACCCATGAATCATTTCAACTAGCTCTGCAATAGCCAAGCAACTCAAGCAAAGATAAACAATCCAGCAACTCACAATCACAGAGATAAATACTGTCTAGCACTGCAAAACGACTGACTATTATCAAAGACATGCCTGCCAACAACTGAAAGTATCATGAAATGAATAGCTGAGATACAGTGGTTGTCAGGGCTACTACATCATTGAATTTCTATGGAAGAAACAAAGTATCCATTTTTTATCGTAAAGAATAAATATTGAAATACGGGAAACATTGAAGTGTTTGTTTTGAAATATGTATCACCAAGGGCTGTGCTGTGAATATAGTTATTCAATGTTTTAAAGGATTGGAAAAACATGCCTGCATTTTTTTTTTCCAAAACGGCGCCACACCTGTTCACAGATCTGTATAGGATTGCAGCTCAAACCAATTCAGTTCAACTTCAGAACCACATTTTGACAGCACGTTTGCCAACAATTCTGATTTTGGTAAGACAGTCTTGTAGACTAAATAAAGAAAACTTCCTTGGGGACTTCCTTGGTGTTTTTGAGTTGTTCCTAGGTCGTTTTCAGGAGTATGTTTGAATTATCCCAATTTGGGGAATTAAAAAGTTGTCAAGTCTGTGATTGTTATTTCCCTTGCATAGAGGTAACCCCTGTCTAGATGCCCTGATAGAGCTTATGTTCATCACAAAAGGTGGTTCCTTACTATAAGCAGAATGCAGAACAGAGCCATCCTATATTCTCCCAAACTGATAAATCTGGTCTATCTGTATATTACATTGGTTATTTTAGAGTGTATAGTGCTGCTATTCTGGCTTATCTAGGTGTTTGGTAGTACAACAGAATGGTTATTAAGTCCTGCTTTCCTACCCAGACCTTAGAGCAAAGTTGCCAAGTTAAATGGGTGTCCCAAAGCTTATCTGGGAGGATGTGGATCCACTGAGTTACTATAAATTTGACATTGGACTAAAACAAGTAGTAAAGTCTAAAGGGCTCCCTTTTTTACCCCTTATTTTTTTGCGTAGAAATCTGGACTGGACTGCATGAAACCAGGTAGGTTGCTAAACGCAGAGTAGCCTTCGTTATGAATTAATTACTTCAATAAATGGTACCAAAGCTGTTGTGAACGCTCTGGATTTGACTTCTGAGCTTGGGCTCCCTCTGGTGGCTGCTGAGAGTAATGAAGCTGCTTTGGCTGACAGAGGTTCATCAGCTGGGAGCGATGATTGGCAATCTGGTGTTGATGACTGGGGAGATTTAAGTGAATAACCTTCCCATGATCCTTGCCGGTGATTAGTTGCTCTTCCTGGTCCTATTTGGAAGTCAGCTTGCTTCCTGCTTGTCCTGCAACTTTCAGATAAGTTCTTTGCTGTTTATTTCTTTGGCATTCATTTTTGTCTATCTCAGTTTTCTGCCCTCCTGGAGTTTGTACAGCCAGGTTCCCCTGCTGGGGCCTGTGCTGGCCTCTGTTTCTCATTTGCTATTGTTTTGTATTTTCAGTTCCCTGTTATATCAGTATCCGCTTATTTGCTACCAGTTACACCGGAGTTCTGATCTAGCGGGGGGGGAGAGATCGTGTGGTCTCAGTATTTTTGTATATCAGAACGTGTTGGAGTTTTTCTTAGAGTTTTTGCCGGATTGCAGACAGTATTCTTTCCTGTCCTGTGCTATCTAGACAGTTTGGGCTCCAGCATTTGCTTGCTCTATTTTCTGCCTGTGTTTGTATTTCATCTTGTCCCACCGCCAATATATGTTTGGGGGCTACCTATTCCTTTGGGGGCTCTACTCCGGGGCAGTTAGCTTTCACCTTTCTGTCTTTAGGCTTAGTTATCTCTCAAGCTGTGTCAAGGCGTCTAGGGCACCGTAGGCACGTCCCACGGCTGCTTCTAGTTGTGCTATCAGTTTAGGGGTCTGCAATCCGCTAGTTACCAACCTCTCCAGTGTCTGGTTGCCTGTCTATTTTCGCTGCTGTCCTACTCGGCTACCGAGTCATAGCACAAAGCATATTCAGACCGGCGGATGTCAGAGAAATCAGAATAGCTTCACAATAGTGAAGGCATGGAAGGTTAAGCAGCAGGTGGGAATATGTGTTTAGTGGTTAGGAAATAGATAAGGTCAATGCCAAAAGAAAGAGAAATAGCTAACAAATTTGCACTGATTAGATAATTAATGGACCTTATTGATAAAGCAATGGGAAAGGTTTCTTTAAAAAAAATCTAGGACATTAGGCGACTGGCGGTATTTGTGTCTCAGAGACCAGTTACATTGTGCACTTTGCAAAATAGACAGAAGACCTTAGAGAGCAGCAGAAGTCCAAGCAGGAACTCTAAGCTTAATGAGGAGTAGAATAGTGCCCCAGATGGGAACCCCAAGGTGAGTCTGGCATTATAACACAAAGTGTTTATTCTATACATACTGTACAGCCACAAATAAAACAAATTATAATAAAAATCTTATTTAAATAAAATTTTTATTTCTTAATTATAAGTTTCCTTTAAAAGTTGTTTTCAGCCTTTCCGATTCGCTATCCTTGTTATAGGCCATCAATATTAGATTGGTGTAGGTCTAATGAAGGTCTGAGACACATCCGATGGTGCACCGTTCCAGTCACCTGACTGCTGTAGCCAATCACAGGCATTAGCAGTCAGGTAACCGATAAATGGGATGTCATTGCTTCCTCTCCAAGCGGACCATCCTGTGCTGCCTGGTTCCAGGAGGATAACCTACATGTCTTACTGGAAAGCTGCATTATTCCAAAGTAGAGCAGCCTTCTACTTTAATCTTGTCCATGATGACAGTTCACTTTATAAATCTCCTCACTTTCTTTAATCCAAATACTTATTTGTTAAAATTGAAATGAATTAATAAATGCCAATGAGAAAATGTAACCTTTTCCCAAATTACTCTAGAAGCTATCTTCATTGAGTAGGTAACACGAGAATTATTTTCCTAATTTCTAACACTTATAATTAGTCCTGTTCACTGTTACTACAACACTGGAATGGCTACGATAAATAAGTTCATAATTAATTACCACTCTTCAGTATCAAGCATGAATGAAACTGTCACTTTATGTTCTCCAAAAGCATGAAGGGCATCACTGAACAGTGATAAATGGGAGCTCGATCTTTTAGATACACTTACTTTAAACTGGTCAATGATCCATTTCACCACCACTCATCTGATGCTTGTTGCAAAAATCCCAAAGTCACGACTTTTCCACATATTTTCACGTGATACTATATATGTATTTTATTGGGATTTGATGTGATATACCAGCACTAAGTAGCAAGTGTCTGTGGAGTGTAAATAAAATGATACATGGTTTTCTGAATATTTCTAAAATTGTGAAGTGAATTTGTATTCAGCTCAACTGAGTTAATACTTTGTAGAACCACTTTTGGGGTCTGTGTCTATCAGCTTTGCACATCTAGAGGCTGACATTTTTGCCCATTCTTCTTTTCAAACTAGCTCTAGCTCCTTGAGATTGGATGGAGATTGTCAGTGAATTTTCAAGTCTTGCCACAAATTCTCAATGGGATTTAGGTCTAGACTGTGACTGGGGCGTTCACACACCTGAATATAGACCAAATACCCTGGTCTTTCACAACTTTTTACTAGCACTTGCTGTTTACTGTTATTTCTTCATAACAGAGTATTTTTATATGTTTGTTTTACTGTGCTTTTCTATGTTTCAGTCTTTTGGTGGTGTGAACACTGTCCTACAGACTTGTTCACTGTGTGCATGGCCCATGTGTTTGTATTTATTTGGTTTCTTGTTTTTGCAAGATTAGGGAGGTTTTCCACTCCTCCCTTGTGGGCCATCCAAATAAAGGCCGTTCTCTGCAGCGTGTCCACATCGGACATTACCTGTCTGAATCCTGCTCATATAAGTACTATACACATGACCAGGTTTTTAAATACATCAGTCAGGGACTGCTCTGATATGGATTACCTTGACGTTTGGTAGAGCGGCTTAGTATACATTTTTTTCAGAAAACATATCAACCAAATACCCTGTTCTTTATCATCTTTTTAGTAGCAGTTGCTGTTTACTGTTATTTCTTTATTACAGAGTATTTTTATACGTTTGTGTTGTGAATGTGCTAGAAATGAATTCTGAGCAGAAGCTCCCTCTGGTGGTTACAAACAGTACTGAACTATCCAATGAAGATTGTGAAGATTGGCGATCAGGTGTTACTGACTGGTCTTATATAAGGGAGGTTCCCTCCCATCAGGGTTGCCGGTGATCAATTGTTCTGGTCTCATCTTTGATTCCTGTTCACTTTGTAGCTTGCTGTTTCGTGCCTGCATTTTCTGCTAACAGATAAGACATTTTCTTCTTTTAGTTTTTTGTGCTTGCTTTTTGCATTTTGTCCTGCACTTCTGTGGGGGTCTACCGGGTCCCCTCCGGGGGCTTGTGCTCCTCTCAGTTTAGTTCAGCCACTGTTGTTTGTTCATTTGCCTTTTCCAGTTTTTTCAGTGGCTGCTGTTTAGTTTTTGTTACACCAGAAAACTAATTTAGGTGGTAGAGGTCGTGTGATCTCAGGTGTTTTTGTAATTAGTAGAGTTGGTACTTTTCAGGGTTTTTTGGGATTGCAGTAAGTGTCCTTCCTATCCTTTTCTATTTAGGAAGTTTGGGCCCCAACGTTTGCTCATACTATTTTCTGTCTGTGTCTGTATTTCCTCTTGTCTAACCGCCATTACATGTTTGGGGGCTTTCTATGTTCTTTGGGGATCTGCTCCGGGGCAGATAGTTTTCCTCTTTCTGTCTTTAGGTGTAGTTAGCTTCTCAGGCTGTGACAAGGCGTCTAGGACCAACGTAGGTACGCTCCACGGCTACCTTTAGTTGTGGTGGTTAGTCAGGGTACTGCAATCCCATAGATTCCAACCTCTCTGGTGTATTTCCTTTTTTGCCTGCTCTCCTCAGCTACCAAATCATAACACGTTTGTTTTATTGTGCTTTTCTATGTTTCAGTCTTTTGGTAGTGTGAACACTGTCCTACAGATTTGTTCACTGTGTGCATGGGCCATGTTCTCGTATTTACACACCTTAATATACTCTGATCTAAACCATTAATTATAGCTCTGGCAGTCTGTTTAGAGTTGTCCTGCTGGAAGGTGAACCTAGTGCCCAGTCTCAAGTCTTTTGCAGTCGCTAACAGGTTTTCTTCAAGGATTTCCCTGTATTTATTACTGTCCACCTTCCCATTCACTCTGACCAACCACCCTGCACCTGCTGAAGAAAAGCATCCCCACAGCATAATGCTGCCACCGCCATGTTTGACTGTGGTTATAGTGTTTTCAGGGTGATGTGCAGTGTTAGTTCCCACCATACATAGCATTTTGCATTTAGCCAAAAATGTTCTACTTTGGTTTCATCTAACCACCTTCTTCAATATGCAACACAGCATGTGGAAGATGAGTAGAGATGTGCGAATTTGTTCGAATTTTGTCCCCAAATCTGATTTTGACTTGTTCGGGCCATATTTGAACACTATTTGTGACGAATGTATGTTTGATGATCTGTTCCGAACATATTCAGTAATTTCTACTCCCATTGACTCTAATGACATTCGTCTGCGTTCGACGAATATTGCAAAAACAATATTCGATGCCGATTGTATTCGGAACTGAATCCGAACAAATTTGCTCAACTCTAAAGATGAGTGGGTGTCATAGGAAAAAAAATGTGGAAACGTTCCTGGGTATGGATACTTTTTCAAGGCAATGAGGTCTCATGCCTCATTGATGTCAAAAGCACCCAATGATTTCACTGCCTGAATACTGATTCCTCTTGGTTAAAACTATTGTGGGTTGGTGCACATTAAGGGTACGTGGCCCAGGTCTGGTTTGCATAATATATGAGAGGAAGACACAATTTTGTAGTTAATATCTAGTAGAGGTTGTATAATGCACGTTAGCCCTTTCACTAGCAAAGCAACAATTAAGAAGAAATCCTTTATTACTGCACTGATATATTTATTTTATTTACACTTCTATGTATTTTATATTAATATGTTGCCCATAAAAAAGAAAATGATTTCCAAAAGCTTTCCTCCTATTTTATAAAACATAACCTTTATTGATATTATTATTATTATTATTATTATTATTATTAATGATAATAACATGTAATTAATTCCTTTCTCACCAAGATGTGAAATTAAAAACCCAAGGTGTGGGCAGTAACATATAGATGTATAATATTGATGCAGACCGCTATTCTGCAATTACCGGTATATTGAATGGAATAGACTATGGTCTGCAGTATCCACAGCTGGTCCCTATATATTTCATACTGTGCAATCGCTGATTAATAAAAGTATTATAATTCTTGCCCCCAAACGTGTTTCACTAATGGATCGGCATCAGCAGGGGTAGAATAGGGCATTGCTGTTTTACAAGGTTAATCTGTAATTTCCTATTTCATAAAGTAGGTGGAAAGCTTTAATCATTTGCACTTTTATGAACAATTTGTTTATGTACAGAATGTTAAATATTTACCACACCATCTATTAGAATCTACTTTTGTCTAACTACATTTTAGGCATTGAATTTTTTAGCTTTTAACATGTTAATTTTCCAGCACTATATGGCAGCGATCTATTATTTCTATTATATCCCCAGCATCCTTTTGGTGTTTTAATTTCACTCCATTTCATTTTATGTTGTGATGGATCATTAGTTCTCAAAACAACATAGTATTGATGCGCTGCCTTGTTTGCTGTTTTATAAACAATAGAGTATTTAATGGTTTGAAAAATGCTCACCTAAGAGAAGAAGGCGAGAAAAAATACAGTGATGCGCCCACTTAAGAGGATATAGATGGGCATTCGATGACATTATTCACACTTCCCAATATTTCACGTAGTCATAGTTGTTTTATGCCAAGTCTGTACTTTCTTTTTTTCTTTCTTTTTAAAGAGACACAACCTATATTTTCAAGATTTTAATTTGGGAACTATTGTCAATTTTTATTAAATTATAGCCACTAGCATAGTTTGTTCCAAATCTGAAAATAAGATTGTAGCGATTAAAATTTTATCAAAGTTTGTATGTTCTAAGTGCAGAGAGCAGAAAATACTTTGTGAGTTCTCAATTACTATAATAGCTATAAGTTTATATAACTCTATGATGATCAATGTATGACATGACTGGTCATAGCAAACCATATTGTAGAACTCATAGAGCTGCATAAAATTTGTGATAGGCTTGCTAGAGTACAAAATTAAGCGAAACCCTAGTGACATGTCAACATCAGCTGCTAGGAAGCCGTACTGCAGCCTTACGTGGGAAACATTAAAGAAAAACATTACAGCTAGGTATAAGCCTGAGTATATGTTTAGCCGTATGTAGGGTCTGCAAAAAGCCAAGTGACACAGCTTCTAGTAGTTAGATGCTATCACTTATAAACTTTGCGCCAGTAAGAAACCATCTGATGAAGCTGTGATTTTTGTAGCGAAATACATGGAATTATTCTCATCGTGTCACCCCGACTCCACTACTTAGACCCTTTTACCTACCAGCCCTAGGTGACTTCTATATTGGATATCACATTATTTGTTACCTTTTTCAATGTATATCTATTCTATAGTGTAATATTGTGCACTTTTATTCAGTCTGCAGTAACCTAACCTACCATCATATTTTAATTTTTGATTAATAAAGGTTTTTTGGATTTTATCACGTCTGTCTCGCTGCAATACCACGTCCCTTTTTTCCTTGAAGATACGCCTGCTACCGGGCTTTCCATGTGAGACTCATTGGCTGTATTCTGGCACCCTGGTGAGCTGACTCTCTTTATTTTTTTTAATGTTCGTATTTGTGATGGTTGTTTTAGGTGACCACCCATTTTTACTACAGAGATTGGGATTTATTGTTAACAAGAGAGTCTCAGAATCTGTGGTTCATTTTGGTGGGTCTTCCCATTTCTGAGCGAGCTTTGATTCCTTGGGTCCAGTTCACAATATCTGTTTGGGACTGATTGAATATAATAGTGTGTTTCTAAGTGTTTTTAAATATCTGTTACAGTATATCCTTGCCTTTGTGTTGATTAATTACAATTGAAGTCTGGAGAAAAGCACCTTAATAAGTCGCAATATTTTTGCACAATTCAGAAGTTGTGCAAAAATATTGCAACTTTTGGCATTTTCACGACAGTTCTGCTCAGCTCTGCCAAAATGGCCAGAGCCTGGGCCGTATGGGGTATGACTTATCCCTTCCATCAAATTCACTAGAAATTACAAAGTGGCGTAACTTACTTCAGCAATGTACTCCAGTCTCTAAGTAGAGTACATTTCTGGCAGTGGAGCAGGCCAGTTAACACCCTGTATTTTACGCGGCTTACAGCGCTTAGCCGGCGGCATCTTTCTTGGCATATGACAACTGATTTGATTAGCTGTCATGTGCCTATAACAGTTGCAGGTGGAATTAAAATCCACCGGTGGCTGTTAACAATCTCTGTCAACCCCTGACAGCGGCATTTAACTCATGCACGGTGGAAGTGTTTAGCAAGACACGTCCATTGGCGCCCCTGTCACGTGATGGCAGGGCACCAATGGGTTGTCGTGACAGCCGGGGGTCTGCAGAAGACTCCCATGCTTGTCATTGCAGATCTCCAATGAACTCTGGCCTGTTGTGAATGGACTTGAAATGAGTTCTGAGCAGAGGCTCCCTCTGGTGGTTACAAGCGGTACTGGACTGTCCAGTGAAGATTGTGAGGAGTGGGAATCAGGTGTTACTGACTGGTCTTATATAAGGGAGTCGCCTTCCCATCAGGGTTGCCGGTGATCAATTGTTCTGGTCTCAATCCTTGAGTTCTGTTTCCTTTGTAGCCTGCTGTGTCGTGTCTGCATCTCCTGCTAACAGATAAGACATTTTCTTCTTTTTGTTTTTGTGCTTGATTTTTGCATTTTGTCCTGCACTTCTGTGGGGGCCTTCAGGGTCCCCTCCGGGGACTTTTGCCCTCTCAGTTTAGTTCAGCCACTGATGTTTGTACTTTTGCTTTTTCCAGTTTTTTCAGTGGCTGCTGTTTTGATTTTGTTACACCAGAGAACTAATTTAGGTGGTAGAGGTCGTGTGATCTCAGGTGATTTTGAAATTAGTAGAGTTGGTGCTTTTCAGAGTTTTTTGGGATTGCAGTAAGTGCCCTTCCTATCCTTTTCTATTTAGGTAGTTTGGGCCCCAACGTTTGCTCATACTATTTTCTGTCTGTGTCAGTATTTCATCTTGTCTAACCGCCATTACATGTTTGGGGGCTTTCTATGTTCTTTGGGGATCTGCTCCGGGGCAGATAGCTTTCCTCTTTCTATCTTTAGGTGTAGTTAGTTTCTCAGGCTGTGACGAGGCGTCTAGGACCAACGTAGGAACGCTCCACGGCTGCCTCTAGTTGTGGTGGTTAGTCAGGGTACTGCAATCTCATAGATTCCAACTTCTCTGGTGTATTGCCTTTTTTACCTGCACTCCTCAGCTACCGAAACATAACAGTATCACCGGCCTAAAAATTGAAAATTGTATTGTACTCACAGAAGGGAAAAAATATTGTGAAAGAAAAAAGGTTGTCAGAGTTGTCAGAGATATTTTTCTGTTTGTTGCATTTTTTTTCCCTCTGTATCTCTGGGTGCTGGGGAGGATTTTTTTTTCTCTCAATGGAGTTTGCACAGTTGTCTGGCCGTGTGGATCAGCTTGCCACTGAGGTTCGGAGTATTGCTGCCTATCTTGCTAGGTTGCCTGTTGTGGAACCTAGGATTCCCATGCCAGATTTGTTTTTAGGGGATCGAGCTAAGTTTCAGAATTTCAAAAATAATTATAAATTGTTTTTTGCCTTAAAATCTAAGTCCTCAGGGAACGCAGCGCAGCAGGTTCAAATTGTCATCTCTCTCCTGCGCGGCGATCCTCAGGATTGGGCTTTTTCCCTGACACCTGGGGATCCTGTTTTGAGTGATGTTGATGCATTTTTTCAGGCTTTGGGATTATTGTACGATGAGCCTAATGTCACTGATCAAGCTGAAAAAGCCTTGTTGGCATTAAATCAGGGTCTTGATGACGCTGAGTTATACTGTCAGAGATTCCGTAGGTGGGCAGTCCTGACCAAGTGGAATGACGACGCTTTGGCGGCCCTTTTTCGGAAGGGTCTGTCAGATAATGTAAAGGATGTTATGGTGGGATTCTCTGTCCCCTCTGGTCTCAATGATTCTATGTCGTTAGCGATTCAAATTGACAGACGTTTGCGTGAGCGGAGAAGTATGCGTGGAATGGTGTTGCCTTGTGAACCTGCTTCTGAACCCATGCAGTGTGATAGAGTGGTGTCTGGGGCACAGCGTCATGAGTTTCGAAAGCGCAATGGGTTATGTTTCTACTGTGGTGATGCCTCTCATGCTATTTCAGTCTGCCCTAAGCGGGGAAGACGTTTTGCACGCTCAGTTGTCTTGGGTAGTGTTCAGACTAAGTTTTTATTAACTGTCACTCTGATATGCTCTCTGTCCTCATTTTCTGCTCAGGCTTTCGTTGATTCTGGAGCAGCTATTAACCTGATGGATTATGATTTTGCTAAACGTTGTGGGTTTCCCTTGATACCCCTACAGAAGTCTATTCCCCTACTGGGGATCGATTCTACCCCTTTGGCTGAGAATAAACCTCAGTTCTCTACTCAGGTGATAATGAGGGTTGAACCTGATCATCAGGAGTGCTGTAAATTTTTGGTTCTGTATAATCTGCATGATATTATCGTACTGGGCTTCCCTTGGTTGCAGTCTCATAATCCTGTTTTGGATTGGAAATCTGTGTCTGTAACCAGTTGGGGCTGCCAATGTGTTAATACCAACACTCCTGTTTTTTCTGCCTCCTCCCAGGCTCAGGATGTTCCTGACTTTTTGATTGATTTTTCTGATGTGTTTAGCGAAAGTAAATCTGCATCCTTGCCTCCCCATAGGAGCTATGACTGCGCTATTGAATTAGTGCCTGGTAGTAAATTCCCTAAAGGTCGCCTTTTTAACTTGTCTGTACCTGAACATGACGCTATGCGGTCTTATATCAAGGAATCATTGGAGAAGGGTCATATCAGACCATCCTCTTCACCCTTAGGTGCCGGTTTTTTCTTTGTGGCCAAAAAGGATGGTTCATTAAGGCCGTGTATTGATTATCGTCTTTTGAACAATATTACTGTAAAATATCAATACCCGTTACCTTTGATTTCTGACCTGTTTTCCAGGGTGAAAAACGCTACTTGGTTTACCAAGCTTGACCTCAGGGGGGCATATAACCTTATTCGC
Organism: Oophaga sylvatica; assembly: GCA_033576555.1. Classification (NCBI taxonomy): domain Eukaryota; kingdom Metazoa; phylum Chordata; class Amphibia; order Anura; family Dendrobatidae; genus Oophaga; species Oophaga sylvatica. The sequence continues at coordinate 63,363,015 of JARQOD010000007.1, forward strand.
ATTAAGCACGGGGATGAATGGAAGACGGCATTCAATACCCCTGAAGGGCATTTTGAGTACCTTGTGATGCCCTTTGGGCTCACTAATGCTCCTTCTGTCTTCCAGTCCTTCATGAATGACATTTTCAGGGATTTTGTGGATACATTTCTGATTGTTTATTTGGATGATATCTTGATTTTTTCTAATGACTGGGACTCTCATGTGAAACATGTTCGAACTGTATTCCAGATTTTGAGAGAGAATGCTCTGTATGTGAAGGGATCAAAGTGTCTTTTTGGTGTACAGAGGATCTCATTTCTGGGATTCATTTTGTCCCCATCTGTTATTGAAATGGACCCGGTCAAGGTTCAGGCCATCTGTGATTGGGTCCAACCTACTTCATTAAAGGCTCTTCAAAGATTTTTGGGTTTTGCCAATTTTTATCGTAAATTTATTGGTAATTTCTCGGTTATTGTTAAACCATTGACTGATTTGACCAGAAAGGGTTCTGATGTGGTGAATTGGCCTCCTGAGGCAGTCTCTGCATTTCAGGAACTTAAGCAGAGATTCACTTCTGCTCCTGTTCTACGGCAGCCTGATGTTTCTCTGCCATTTCAGGTGGAGGTTGATGCCTCTGAAATTGGGGCAGGTGCCGTTTTGTCCCAAAAAGATCCAGAGACCTCTAAAAGTAACCCTTGTGCCTTTTTCTCTCGAAAATTTTCTCCTACTGAACGTAATTATGACGTGGGTAATCGGGAGTTACTGGCCATGAAGTGGGCTTTTGAAGAGTGGAGACATTGGCTGGAGGGAGCCAAACATCAGGTGGTGGTCCTTACGGACCATAAGAATCTGGTTTATCTGGAATCTGCCAAGCGACTCAATCCTAGACAGGCCAGGTGGGCCTTGTTTTTCACACGTTTTAATTTTGTGGTTTCCTTTCTTCCTGGCACTAAGAATGTTAAGGCGGATGCCCTCTCGAGGAGTTTCCTTGCGGACTCTCCTGAGTTATCTAATCCTTCTGTTATTTTGAAAGAGGGTGTAGTTCTTTCCGCCATCTCACCCAATTTGAGACTTGCTCTGGAGGGGTGTCAGGAGGATAGGCCCGAGCGCTGCCCTGTTGGAAAATTGTTTGTCCCGGACCAGTGGAAAAAGAGTGTGATGTCTGAGATTCACTGTTCCGCGTTGGCTGGGCATCCCGGAATTTTTGGTACCAGAGACTTGGTTAGTCGGTCCTTTTGGTGGCCTACCTTGTCTCGTGATGTCAGGGAATTTGTGCAGTCCTGCGGGACTTGCTCTCGCTCCAAGCCTTGCTCTCGCTCTAGTGGTTTGTTGATGCCATTGCCTGTGCCCAAGAGACCATGGACCCATATCTCTATGGATTTCATTTCCGACCTCCCTGTTTCTCAGAGAATGACCGTCATCTGGGTGATTTGTGATAGGTTTTCCAAGATGATACATCTTGTGCCATTACCTAAGTTGCCTTCCTCCTCTGAACTGGTGCCTTTGTTCCTTCAGCACGTGGTTCGTTTACACGGCATTCCTGAGAACATTGTGTCTGACAGAGGAGTCCAGTTTGTTTCCAGATTTTGGAGGACCTTTTGTTCTAAACTTGGTGTTCAATTGTCTTTCTCCTCGGCGTTTCATCCTCAGACCAATGGTCAAACTGAGAGAACAAACCAGACATTGGAGACTTATCTAAGATGCTTTGTGTCTGCTGATCAGGATGACTGGGTCTCTTTTTTGCCTTTGGCTGAGTTTGCTCTTAATAATAGGGCTAGCTCTGCCACTTTGATGTCTCCATTTTTCTGTAATTCTGGGTTTCACCCTCGATTTTCTTCAGGACAGACGGAGGCTTCTGTCTGTCCAGGTGTTGACTCTGTTGTGGAGCGTATGCAACAGATTTGGGACCAGGTAGTGGAGAGGTTGTCCCTCTCTCAGGAGAGGGCCCAGCGGTTTGCTAACCGGCATAGGACTGATGGTCCTCGGTTTAAAGTGGGGGATTTGGTCTGGTTGTCCTCAAGAAATATTCCTATGAGAGTGGCATCTCCTAAATTTAAGCCTAGGTTCATTGGACCTTATAAGATCATGGAGATTCTTAATCCTGTTTCTTTTCGTTTGCTTCTTCCAGGGACATTTAAGATCCATAACGTGTTCCACAAGTCCTTGTTGAAGAGGTTTGTTGAGCCAGTGGTTCCTACTGCTTTGCCTCCTGACCCTGTTCTGGTTGAGGGCAATATGGAGTTTGTGGTTGAGAAAATATTGAATTCTCGTTTTTCTAGACGGAAACTCCAGTATTTGGTTAAGTGGAGAGGTTATGGTCAGGAAGACAATTCTTGGGTGTTTGCTTCGGACATCCATGCTAGGAGACTCATCCGTGCGTATCATAGAACTCATCCTGACCGACCTGGTTGCTCAAGTGAGGGTTCGGTGACCCCTCCTCAAGGTGGGGGTACTGTTGTGAATGGACTTGAAATGAGTTCTGAGCAGAGGCTCCCTCTGGTGGTTACAAGTGGTACTGGATTGTCCAGTGAAGATTGTGAGGAGTGGGAATCAGGTGTTACTGACTGGTCTTATATAAGGGAGTCGCCTTCCCATTAGGGTTGCCGGTGATCAATTGCTCTGGTCTCAATCCTTGAGTCCTGTTTCCTTTGTAGCCTGCTGTGTCGTGTCTGCATCTCCTGCTAACAGATAAGACATTTTCTTCTTTTTGTTTTTGTGCTTGATTTTTACATTTTGTCCTGCACTTCTGTGGGGGCCTTCTGGGTCCCTTCCGGGGGCTTTTGCCCTCTCAGTTTAGTTCAGCCACTGATGTTTGTACTTTTGCTTTTTCCAGTTTTTTCAGTGGCTGCTGTTTTGATTTTGTTACACCAGAGAACTAATTTAGGTGGTAGAGGTCGTGTGATCTCAGGTGATTTTGAAATTAGTAGAGTTGGTGCTTTTCAGGGTTTTTTGGGATTGCAGTAAGTACCCTTCCTATCCTTTTCTATTTAGGTAGTTTGGGCCCCAACGTTTGCTCATACTATTTTCTGTCTGTGTCAGTATTTCATCTTGTCTAACCGCCATTACATGTTTGGGGGCTTTCTATGTTCTTTGGGGATCTGCTCCGGGGCAGATAGCTTTCCTCTTTCTATCTTTAGGTGTAGTTAGTTTCTCAGGCTGTGACGAGGCGTCTAGGACCAACGTAGGAACGCTCCACGGCTGCCTCTAGTTGTGGTGGTTAGTCAGGGTACTGCAATCTCATAGATTCCAACTTCTCTGGTGTATTGCCTTTTTTACCTGCACTCCTCAGCTACCGAAACATAACACTGGCCCGTGGTAGGCGTTCATAGAAGACGATGATTTTTGCTACACATAGCAGCCCTGCTATGTGTAGCACAAGCGATCACATGATTGCAACTTCAAGTCTCATAAAGGAATTATTGAAGCAAGTAGAAATTAGAAAAAAATGTTTTAAGACTTTTTTTGAAAAATGCAAAAATTCAAATCACCCCCCTTTTGCCCCATTCAAAATGAAACAAAAAAATATACATATTTGGTGTCACTGCATTCAGAAACACCTGATCTATCAAAATGTAAACTAAATTAATCTGATTCGTAAACAGTGTAGCAAGAAAAAAAAAATCAAAACTCCAGAATTTTGTTTTTTGGGCACGCAACATTGCAATAAAATACAATAACAGGTGATCAAAACATTGTATCTACCCCAAAATGATATTGATAAAAATGTCAGCTCAGCATACACGAAACAAGCCCTCATTCAGCTCCATATCCCAAAAAATGAAGACGCTACGGGTCTTGGAGGTTTGGGGAGATGGCGCCATTTTTTTTCTTACAAATTTTGGATTTTTTTTTTACCACCTAAATAAAAAATAATCTATACATGTTTGGTATCTACGAACTTGTAATGACCTGGAGAATCATAATCACAGGTCAGTTTTAGCATTTAGTGAACAAGGTTAAAATAAAAATAATTTTGGAATTCCTGTTTTCCAGTGCACTATATGTTAAAATTAATGATGTTGTTCAAACTTACGAGGCCTCACATGGCCATAGTGATGGAAAAATAAAAAATGTATGGCTCTGGGAAGAAGGGGAGCAAAAAACAAAAACGCAAAAATGGAAAATTGCAAGGTTGTGAGGGAGTTACTTTAATCCAATACATTCAAGAGGCATGCGCTTTTTAATGAAATAGGTACATCGTACACCAGCGAGTCCCTTCATTAAGACTGTTGTGAGCAACACCAGCCTTAATTAACCAGCCCCTATATATCTGCTATATATTCAATTTTTATTGTCCTCACAATTTTGTGCATGGTCTTTTTCTCCTATTTTCAGAAACTATGGATCCAGGACCATATCTAGCCAACAAGTGTTACAGGGTATGACCTAGCACACAGAGAGAGAGACTGTGCAAAGACAGTTGAGCGTTTCTATGCATAGAGAGAGAGGCTGCAGGAAAAACATACACTTGATAAAAATCTCTGAAAGAGTCAAACCGTATAACTTGGACCAGGATTGCAATGCAATGCTTGGTGTTATGTTTCGGTAGCTGAGGAGTGCAGGTAAAAAAGGCAATACACCAGAGCAGTTGGAATCTATGAAATTGCAGTACCCTGACTAACCACCACAACTAGAGGAAGCCATGGAGCGTTCCTACGTTGGTCCTAGACGCCTCGTCACAGCCTGAGAAACTAACTACACCTAAAGATAGAAATAGGAAAGCTATCTGCCCCGGAGCAGAACCCCAAAGATAAAAGAAAGCCCCCAAACATGTAATGGCGGTTAGACAAGAGGAAATACTGACACAGAAAGAAAATAGTATGAGCAAACGCTGGGACCCAAACTATCTAAACAGAAAAGGATAGGAAGGGTACTTACTGCAATCCCAGAAAACCCTGAAAAGCACCAACTCTACTAATTTCAAAATCACCTGAGATCACACGACCTCAACCACCTAAATTAGTTCTCTGGTGTAACAAAATAAAAACAGCAGCCACTGAAAAAACTGGAAAAAGCAAAAGAACAAAACTCAGTGGCTGAACTAAACTGAGAGGGCAGAAGCCCCCGGAGGGGACCCTGAAGGCCCCCAAAGAAGTGCAGGACAAAATGCAAAAATATAGCACAAACACAAAAGAAGCAAAAGTCTTATCTGTAAGCAGGAGATGCAGACACGACACAGCAGGCTACAAGGGAAACTGGAATGAAGGATTCAGACCAGAACAATTGATCACCGGCAACCCTGATGGGAAAATGACTCCCTTATATAAGACCAGTCAGTAACACCTGATTCCCAGTCCTCACAATCTTCACTAGCACCGCTTGTAACCACCAGAGGGAGCCTCTGCTCAGAACTCATCTCAAACCCATTCACAACAGTACCCCCCCTTGAGGAGGGGTCACCGAACCCTCATTTGAGCAACCAGGTCGGTCAGGATGAGTTCTATGATACGCACGGATAAGTCTCCTAGCATGGATGTCCGAAGCAAACACCCAAGAATTGTCTTCCTGACCATAACCTCTCCATTTAACCAAATACTGGAGTTTCCGTCTAGAAAAACGAGAATCCAATATTTTCTCAACCACATACTCCAGATTGCCCTCAACCAAAACAGGGTCAGGAGGCACAGCAGCAGGAACCACTGGCTCAACAAACCTCTTCAACAAGGACTTGTGGAACACGTTATGGATCTTAAATGTTCCTGGAAGAAGCAAACGAAAAGAAACAGGATTAATAATCTCCATGATCTTATAAGGTCCAATGAACCTAGGCTTAAATTTAGGAGATGCTACTCTCATAGGAATATTCTTTGAGGACAACCAGACCAAGTCCCCCACTTTAAACCGAGGACCATCAGTCCTATGCCGGTTAGCAAACCGCTGGGCCTTCTCCTGAGAGAGGGACAACCTCTCCACTACCTGGTCCCAAATCTGTTGCATACGCTCCACAACAGAGTCAACACCTGGACAGACAGAAGCCTCCGTCTGTCCTGAAGAAAATCGAGGGTGAAACCCAGAATTACAGAAAAAGGAGACATCAAAGTGGCAGAGCTAGCCCTATTATTAAGAGCAAACTCAGCCAAAGGCAAAAAAGAGACCCAGTCATCCTGATCAGCAGACACAAAGCATCTTAGATAAGTCTCCAATGTCTGGTTTGTTCTCTCAGTTTGATCATTGGTCTGAGGATGAAATGCCGAGGAGAAAGACAATTTAACACCCAGTTTAGAACAAAAAGTCCTCCAAAATCTGGAAACAAACTGGACTCCTCTGTCAGACACAATGTTCTCAGGAATGCCGTGTAAACGAACCACGTGCTGAAGGAACAACGGCACCAATTCAGAGGAGGAAGGCAACTTAGGTAATGGCACAAGATGTATCATTTTGGAAAACCTATCACAAATTACCCAGATGGTGGTCATTCTCTGAGAAACAGGAAGATCGGAAATGAAATCCATAGAGATATGGGTCCATGGTCTCTTGGGCACAGGCAATGGCATCAACAAACCACTAGAGCGAGAGCAAGGCTTGGAGCGAGAGCAAGTCCCGCAGGACTGCACAAATTCCCTGACATCACGAGACAAGGTAGGCCACCAAAAGGACCGACTAACCAAGTATCTGGTACCAAAAATTCCTGGATGCCCAGCCAATGCGGAACAATGAATCTCAGACATCACACTCTTTTTCCATTGGTCCGGGACAAACAATTTTCCAACAGGGCAGCGCTCGGGCCTATCCTCCTGACACCCCTCCAGAGCAAGTCTCAAATTGGGCGAGATGGCGGAAAGAACTACACCCTCTTTCAAAATAACAGAAGGATCAGATAACTCAGGAGAGTCCGCAAGGAAACTCCTCGAGAGGGCATCCGCCTTAACATTCTTAGTGCCAGGAAGAAAGGAAACCACAAAATTAAAACGTGTGAAAAACAAGGCCCACCTGGCCTGTCTAGGATTGAGTCGCTTGGCAGATTCTAGATAGACCAGATTCTTATGGTCCGTAAGGACCACCACCTGATGTTTGGCTCCCTCCAGCCAATATCTCCACTCTTCAAAAGCCCACTTCATGGCCAATAACTCCCGATTACCTACGTCATAATTACGTTCAGTAGAAGAAAATTTTCGAGAGAAAAAGGCACAAGGGTTACTTTTAGAGGTCTCTGGATCTTTTTGGGACAAAACGGCACCTGCCCCAATTTCAAGGCATCAACCTCCACCTGAAATGGCAGAGAAACATCAGGCTGCCGTAGAACAGGAGCAGAAGTAAATCTCTGCTTAAGTTCCTGAAATGCAGAGACTGCCTCAGGAGGCCAATTCACCACATCAGAACCCTTTCTGGTCAAATCAGTTAATGGTTTAACAATAACCGAGAAATTACCAATAAATTTACGATAAAAATTGGCAAAACCCAAAAATCTCTGAAGAGCCTTTAATGAAGTAGGTTGGACCCAATCACAGATGGCCTGAACCTTGACCGGGTCCATTTCAATAACAGATGGGGACAAAATGAATCCCAGAAATGAGATCCTCTGTACGCCAAAAAGACACTTTGATCCCTTCACATACAGAGCATTCTCTCTCAAAATCTGGAATACAGTTCGAACATGTTTCACATGAGAGTCCCAGTCATTAGAAAAAATCAAGATATCATCCAAATAAACAATCAGAAATTTGTCCACAAAATCCCTGAAAATGTCATTCATGAAGGACTGGAAGACGGAAGGAGCATTAGTGAGCCCAAAGGGCATCACTAGGTACTCAAATGCCCTTCAGGGGTATTGAATGCCGTCTTCCATTCATCCCCGTGCTCAATGCGAATAAGGTTATACGCCCCCCTGAGGTCAAGCTTGGTAAACCAAGTAGCGTTTTTCACCCTGGAAAACAGGTCAGAAATCAAGGGTAACGGGTATTGATATTTCACAGTAATATTGTTCAAGAGACGATAATCAATACACGGCCTTAATGAACCATCTTTTTTGGCCACAAAGAAAAAACCGGCACCTAAGGGTAAAGAGGATGGTCTGATATGACCCTTCTCCAATGATTCCTTGATATAAGACCGCATAGCGTCATGTTCAGGTACAGACAAGTTAAAAAGGCGACCTTTAGGGAATTTACTACCCGGCACTAATTCAATAGCGCAGTCATAGCTCCTATGGGGAGGCAAGGATGCAGATTTACTTTCGCTAAACACATCAGAAAAATCAAACAAAAAGTCAGGAACATCCTGAGCCTGGGGGGAGGCAGAAAAAACAGGAGTGTTGGTATTAACACATTAGTGAATAAAGGAGTGTTGGTATTAACACATTGGCAGCCCCAACTGGTTACAGACACAGATTTCCAATCCAAAACAGGATTATGAGACTGTAACCAAGGGAAACCCAGCACGATAATGTCATGCAGATTATATAGAACCAAAAATTTGCAGCACTCCTGGTGATCAGGTTCAACCCTCATTATCACCTGAGTAGAAAACTGGGGTTTATTCTCAGCCAAAGGGGTAGAATCGATCCCCAGTAGGGGAATAGACTTCTGTAGGGGTATCAAGGGAAACCCACAACGTTTAGCAAAATCATAATCCATCAGGTTAATAGCTGCTCCAGAATCAACGAAAGCCTGAGCAGAAAATGAGGACAGAGAGCATATCAGAGTGACAGTTAATAAAAACTTAGTCTGAACACTACCCAAGACAACTGAGCGTGCAAAACGTCTTCCCCGCTTAGGGCAGACTGAAATAGCATGAGAGGCATCACCACAGTAGAAACATAACCCATTGCGCATTCGAAACTCATGACGCTGTGCCCCAGACACCACTCTATCACACTGCATGGGCTCAGAAGCTGGTTCACAAGGCAACACCATTCCACGCATACTTCTCTGCTCACGCAAACGTCTGTCAATTTGAATCGCTAATGACATAGAATCATTGAGACCAGAGGGGACAGGGAATCCCACCATAACATCCTTTACATTATCTGACAGACCCTTCCGGAAAAGGGCCGCCAAAGCGTCGTCATTCCATTTGGTCAGGACTGCCCACCTACGGAATCTCTGACAGTATAACTCAGCGTCATCAAGCCCCTGATTTAATGCCAACAAGGTTTTTTCAGCTTGATCAGTGACATTAGGCTCATCGTACAATAACCCCAAAGCCTGAAAAAACGCATCAACATCACTCAAAACAGGATCCCCAGGTATCAGGGAAAAAGCCCAATCCTGAGGATCGCCGCGCAGGAGAGAGATGATAATTTGAACCTGCTGCGCTGCGTTTCCTGAGGACTTAGATTTTAAGGCAAAAAACAATTTACAATTATTTTTGAAATTCTGAAACTTAGCTCGATCCCCTAAAAACAAATCTGGCATGGGGATCCTAGGTTCCACAACAGGCAACCTAGCAAGATATGCAGCAATTCTCTGAACCTCAGTGGCAAGCTGATCCACACGGCCAGACAACTGTGCAAACTCCATTGGGAGAAAAGATCCTCCCCAGCACCCAGAGATACAGAGGAAAAAAAAAAAATGCAACAAACAGAAAAATATCTCTGACAACTCTGACAACTTTTTTTTTTTTTTTTTTTCCTTCTGTGAGTACCATACAATTTCAATTTTTAGGCCGGTGATACTGTTATGTTTCGGTAGCTGAGGAGTGCAGGTAAAAAAGGCAATACACCAGAGCAGTTGGAATCTATGAGATTGCAGTACCCTGACTAACCACCACAACTAGAGGCAGCCATGGAGCGTTCCTACGTTGGTCCTAGACGCCTCGTCACAGCCTGAGAAACTAACTACACCTAAAGATAGAAATAGGAAAGCTATCTGCCCCGGAGCAGAAACCCAAAGATAAAAGAAAGCCCCCAAACATGTAATGGCGGTTAGACAAGAGGAAATACTGACACAAAAAGAAAATAGTATGAGCAAACGCTGGGACCCAAACTATCTAAACAGAAAAGGATAGGAAGGGTACTTACTGCAATCCCAGAAAACCCTGAAAAGCACCAACTCTACTAATTTCAAAATCACCTGAGATCACACGACCTCAACCACCTAAATTAGTTCTCTGGTGTAACAAAATAAAAACAGCAGCCACTGAAAAAACTGGAAAAAGCAAAAGAACAAAACTCAGTGGCTGAACTAAACTGAGAGGGCAGAAGCCCCCGGAGGGGACCCTGAAGGCCCCCAAAGAAGTGCAGGACAAAATGCAAAAATATAGCACAAACACAAAAGAAGCAAAAGTCTTATCTGTAAGCAGGAGATGCAGACACGACACAGCAGGCTACAAGGGAAACTGGAATGAAGGATTCAGACCAGAACAATTGATCACCGGCAACCCTGATGGGAAAATGACTCCCTTATATAAGACCAGTCAGTAACACCTGATTCCCAGTCCTCACAATCTTCACTAGCACCGCTTGTAACCACCAGAGGGAGCCTCTGCTCAGAACTCATCTCAAACCCATTCACAACAGCTTGGACTGGCCGTCTGCAGCCATAACTATCGGGGCATTGTCCCTTACTATAATGCTCAGTTGCAATCGATACAGAGCCATCCAGGATGACATTTGCTGTATAATGCAAATTAGCAACTTGTCCACTGTATGACTTTTGTCACAAGTGCTTATAAACTGTAAAACAGCTTGGCAGCACTGAAGCTTACAAAAAACAAAAAGACTAAAGGCAGAGAGTGAATACAATGTTCTTCCCTGTTGCTGTTGGGGATGGGTGATATTCATTAAAGAATATGTGTAGGACATCTAGGAGGAGGTGGATAAGAACCTTCTGGTGCTTGAACCAGAAATGGTGCTCAGCTGGAGGAGATGACACCAAATGACCTGGTTTTGGTGGTGCATCGCTACTACTCACAACACTGACAAGTCCAGGGAACTGCATGTGAGAACATTTAGTATGCATAACTTTCCATGAGAAATAATAGCAGTTCGGTATCTTCCATCGAGGTTCGGTGCATGCCATAATTTCCTAAAAGGCAGTGGAAGACACTAGGTGGCACGACAGCTATTTCACTACCAGCAAACAAGTGGAGGTTGAGTTGACACATAAGTGGATAATTAAGAATGTACTATTGTTTCATGGCTACACATTCAGGTAGATATCTGGTACTCCAAATGAGAAGAAGGTGGAGAATAGAGTACTATAGTATATGATGATAATGACACTGACAAGGTACCACTTGATGCCTAGCTACCAGAAAGACAATCATGAGGAGAAGAAGGAGAAGGACAGCTTAAGCCTTGGTCATATTGCTGGCAGTTTGTTTTTCCCACATGAGCATATGATGGTATTTCATGTGCTAATGTAGAGTTGTAGTTCCTAGCTGATTTGGGTGGGAATGGCTTATTACTCTTTTGTAGAGCCAGAGCCTGCACACTGCAAAATATTCACCAGACGGCAATGAGGATTTATATTTCCCGAGATGACCACACATAGGACTTGCTACCACGATCATAGCTGTCACTCACTGTTGAGCCTAATTTAAAAGCAGCTGGGACATCAACTACTCCCAAGCTGTCCTCACAAAATCTTCCGACCAAGTGTCCACTCTACTTTTTTATCGCTGATGCCACTACCCTCCACCTCTAATGACCTCATCATCATCCTGATTTGTTGCTCAAATACTGTCCACCACAATGTTATCTCAAACTTGGCTAAAAGTTGTCTGAGTCTAGGAAGTGTCCTGAACTCCTCCCCCACCACATTGAGTGCCACTACTAGCACATGACTCTGAGTGCCACTACCAGTATGGTTGCCACTGGCTTTGCCCCTATTACCACAGGTGCCACTGTCACTACAACTACCACCACCAACACAGCAAGGTATTTGAGTCATGTCCTCTTCCTCTGCCCCTGTTCCAACACTGATTGTTTTCAACCAAAACATTACATTGAAGACGTTGTTGTGAAATATTTTCCTGTTCATCTGCAGTGCTGTAGGTCAGTGGACTAGTGGTCAGAGTAGAAGGAGATGTAACTGATGGAATTAAAAGTCCAAAATCAGAAAAATTAACTGTTATGATTTATGGATGATGAGGAATGCTCAGAACAATTACGGTACTCAAACTGACAACTGCCAGTGTCACTGTCAGAGGTAACATCAGCCTGATGTGTCTGAGATAAGTGATGTGCCATATAGTCCATAATGATCTTTGCTGCTTACTAATACCCTTGCTGCTGGCAAATGAAGACAGCTGTTAATTGCTACTTCCTGGACTACTGGTGCCAGTAGTAGTAGTACTGTTGCTGCTACTTGCAGCTTCCACATTCTATTTACAAGATACCATGGTATTGAGTTTATTTTCTTTTACATTACCCTATCTATTGCCCTTGTAAAATTTTAGTTTACCACAATTTTTTTATTACATTGTAACTAGGTTTTGTTTTGTTTTTTAACCAAAATTTCACTTCCCAAAAAGAATCAAATACTATGTGATGTGATAGCTGCATGGCATTATGGGGAAGCTCACCAGGCCTCTCCAGAATTCATGTGATCCTTTTGTTCTTGATTTAATCTTCTGCAATGTGTAAAATGGTGGCAGTGATTTAGTCGATTCATGTTGATTGAAACGCAAATTGTTTAAATTTACCAGGTTCAATAAATTCTTTAAAAAAGTTGCACATGAATTTGATTTGCATCTCCAACAGATAATAATTGTAAATACTACATAATAATTACCAATAATACTAATATTTCTTTGTATGGGTTCTTTTTTCAAAGACTAAAGATCCTAGATTCTTTTCATATTTTTCTATTTAGTTATTATTTTTTTATTTTTTATTTTTTGCAAAATTGTCAAAATTAACTGTCTGTTATTTGATGAAATTCATGTGCCTTTGCAATGTCTCCAATACTATGGGCTACCGCTTGGCAAATAATCAGCAAAATCTGAGGAATACAAATGACTGGAAAGCAAATTATATTTCTGAAACAACCGTGGCAGCAGCCATCGCTATGCATGATTACAAAGGCAAGTAATGCAAATCATATACTGACCTCAATTCAAGCAGAACTGATTTCCAGTTTGGTTGTCTGACTCTGTTTATTTGAGCTACTTACATGAAAATATTGCAACAACAATGCATGTTTTTAGAAAGGTCCTGCCAAAATCCAGGTACCGATACATCAACCTCGGATCAGCCCTGAATAGTGTATGAACAGCTGTAGACATAACTCTCGGCTTTTATGCAAACAGTGGGGGGAAAAAAAGATGTTTAGCAAGGAAAAAATATAATGTAAATTTCATGGAGATGGGCACTTTGCTACTGTTCATTCTAGAATTAAATGAAAATGTAGTTTGTGAAGCAGTGCACACTGTCTTTCCATTCCCATTATACTTTATGATGAGCATTCTTGGGTTACATTATTGTATCCTTTGCACCTTGTATTACGGTGTGGTAGCATGTAAGTTTTGATTAAAATATATCAAACTTTAAAGAGGTTGTCCATTACTTTTTCATTGATGATCTATCCTTAGGATAGATCATCGACGTCTGATCAGTTGGGGTATGACACCAGGCACCTCTGCCGATCAGCCACCTTAGGTGTGGATGGCGGTAGCCGCTGTCCGGGACTGCTCGATTGCAGAGCCGCTTTGTCTTCTGATAGTGGCTGGAGCAGGGTACTACACTACCGCCACCTATTTAATATGAATCGGATGAGTAGTATCCTGCAGTCCACAATAGAGCAGTTCTGGCCAGCGGCCGCCGCCAACACCTAGAACATCTGATTGGTGGGGGTGCCAGGTGCCTTAAGAATAGATCATCAATGAAACAGGAGTGTCCAAATTATTTAACGGGAATCTTAAAGTATATCAACTAAAACTATCATCTTATTTAGCGTCTGTGCTGCATTCCATAAATTGTTATATATCCCCCTTACTCATCCTACACACACCCCAAAAATCTTTTGAAGTTCTCCCGCGCTGTATGTTAATCCTGTTGGCCAGGTTCGATGGACATCCATTCTGTGCTCTCTATTCCTCTTCCCAGGTTGCTGCTTGTGGTTCTCCTGCCTTAATTGACATACATGATACCTCCTGTGTCATTCACATTGCAGGGCAAAATATTGCGCCTGCGCAGAGAAATCGCACATCGCACCTGCGCACTATGCTTTGCCCTACTGTGTGCATGTGCACTTATGTTTTCGGCTCTGCCCGCAGTGGGACAAAGCATAGTGTGCAGTCGCAAGGTGCAATTTCCCTGTGTAGGCACAAGATTTTGCCCGGCAATGTGGATGACGCAGGAGGTGTCATCAACGTCAATCAAGGCAAGAAGACGGCAGAGGAGGGGGTAGAGAGCCCAGAATGGATGCCCATCGGACCGGACTGACAGGATTAACATACAGGGGAAGTCAAAGGATTATATAAGCATTTAGTGAATGTAGCACAGGCGCTGAGTAAGGGGATAATTTTAGTTGATATGTGAGAAAAGTTAACTTTTGCATCTTAATATTGTCCCAAGGAAATGTTGGGCTCCTTTGTAGGATTTTCGACAATTAAATCCCCATTTAATTGCATTTAAATTTCAATTCAGTAAGAAATAACTGATAGCTAAAGACATATTAATATTGGTCAGTTATTATTAAAAGGAGTCTGTTACTCACAAAACAATTTAAGTTAAGTACATAGTCAATGGGGGAATTAACCCCTACAAAAATCATTATTTTATAAATGTATTCCTCCATTGTCCAAAAAACCTTCTTTATTCCCATATTCTAATTGGTGTGCTCCGTGCACTTTGGCATGGCCAATGGTTTCAGTACACCTTCCGCCCCATGACTTTGCCTACTTTCACCTCCCCTCTGGATCCTTGATTTTGTTTATTCAGTAAATAAACTTTGAAAAACAAAACATAAATGTACTAAAACTGCCTAGACAGTGGAAAGTTACACTTGACCCTTAAGAATGCAGCTAAGACACATTTTTGCATTTTTAATTTTTTCTCTTTTTTCAAATACCCATAACTTGTTTCCTCCAACATAGACACATAAATAGTTTTATTTGCATAACAAAGTGTAATTTTGAATGCTCTATTCATTTTACCAGGCCTTTTTGTTTAGCGCTATTTTGCATTATCTTTAGAAGGGGGTGTGGCTCACAGGGTAATTATGCAGAGCAGCCTAAAGACACGCCCCCAGGGAACTGTTTGAGCCACGCCCATTGATAGACAGTAAAAATAAGCACTTAATAAAAGGTCCATATCTCTGGGACTATAATACAGATTTTAATAAAACAAAAACTGAAATACTCAGGGGAGTAACATGACTACAGTGAGAACAAAAAGCGACCACTTTTTACCTGGTGGCAGGTCCTCTTCTAGCAGCTAAGTGAACTAGACTCACTGCTGGACTTCACTAATGTGATCTACTTGCATGTATTATTATTAAATGACAAAGCTTCTTTTTCTGATGGACTTTGTAATTGTGCCACACAGTCCACAGTTCGTACATTCTACAGCATGGGAGACAATATTATTCTGCCACATTACATAATATGATTATGGTGTTTTATAATGATTGTCCTTCTCTGAAAAGACAGAAAGACATGTTTAAGACAAAAGTCTGTTAATTAAAGAAGGGAAAAGTAATTATGTGTCCTTTTAAAGTGCAATTAACGGTAAATACTCAACTGACATCAATTAAACTGATATTAGACCATTTAAAAGATGTCATTTATTTGATATTTTGCCAGCTCTAAACATCAGAAGGAACATATTCTGTAATAACTGGAACACTTCTTTTCAAACATCCTTACTGCTCTTGAGTAGGGGTTTTGCAAGTAATGAGAAAAACGACTGTCAGAGACCATACAACAATGCTGATACTAAATGATGTCATTTTTGAAGATAATTTTTAAAGAGATTGTCCTGTATTAGAAAAAATACCTGTTTTTTCTCAGAAGCAAAGTTTCATCTGTCCATGTACTGTGTCTGATATTGCTCCTCTGATCTAATGAAGTGAAAGGCTTTGTTCCTACGTTGAGTTTTTGAGGAGTTATTTACTCAGCGTATTATTTTAAAAAATTCAAGTAGCTTATTTTACATAATGGGTACAGAAACTGTTCAGAAAATCTACAACATCAAAAACTCACCAAACTCCCCAAAATCTCATGTGGTAACATAGCCAAAGAGACTGGCTTGCAATACATGACCTGGGGGCACGTATGGACCATTTTTTTTAAAAGAATGCAGCCATAGTTTTTTAATCTTTGACGAAACTTCTAAACCTCTCCATGACCGGGTAATTTCCACATTCTCTTTTTTCCTCCCCCTATTCCACTAGCAATAACTACGGTAGTTTATTTTGTCATTCTGTCGACATAACCATACAAGGGCTTGTTTTATACAGTATAAGTTGCAGTTTATTTTACCATACAATGTTCTGCAAAATGGAAAAAAATTCCAAGTGAATTGAAATGATGATAAAAACATCATGATTTTCTGGGGCAGTACGATTATGTTGATCCCATATTTAACTGTGTTTATTGATTTGGACTTTTTAATAAGGGGAGGAGTGAGGAGGGAAATGTGACGTTTTAGAAAAAGAGGGAGGGGATACAATTAGGAGAAGGGAAGGAAAGGGAAGGGAAATGGGGTGCCAATAAAAACTAGAAAACTCCAAATATACTTTTCCATAGTTTTGCATATTTTTTTTTTATATAGCGCTAACAGATTCCGCAGCGCTTTACAGTTTTGCCACATTATCGTCGCTGTCCCCGATGGGGCTCACAATCTAGATTCCCTATCAGTATGTTTTTTAGGAGTTTGGGAGGAAACCAGAGTACCCGGAGGAAACCCACGCAAATGCGGGGAGAACATACAAACTCCTTGCAGATGTTGTCCTTGGTGGGATTCGAACCCAGGACTCCCGCGCGCTGCAAGGCTGCAGTGCTATCCACTGAGCCACAGTGCTGCCCATATGAAATTAATGCAGATGTAAACTGTATCTAACTTAAGTTTATATCATAAAAAACTGTAGGCATACTTGTTACATTTTTTTTTCAAGTGATAAAAAAGTGAAAATTTGAAAAAAATTGGTTTGAGCCATTATTTTTTAGAGTCCGTAATGCTTTATTTCTCCTGGAGATGAGCTCATCAGGCCAGTTCAAAGTGTTTACATCCAGCCAGCGCCGAAGCTAATGACAGCTGATCTATGTGGACACCGTGTGTCAGACTGCTACCAATCTACTGTTGATGAACTAACCAGCAGATAGGTCATCAATACCATATGCTCAGACAACCCCTTTAACCCCTTTCCGACTTGTGGCATAATAGTATGCCCATGTCGAACTCCCCCTGTTTGGTGCGGGTTCCAGTGCTGAGCCCGCACCTTTCCAGGCAAATGACAGCTGACATGTGCCCACAACAGCCATGGGTGGAATTGCGATCCATCCGTGGCTGTTAACTAGTTAAGTGCCGCTGGCAATCTCTGACAGCAGCATTTAACTTGAGCTTACAGGAAGCACGTCGCTAATTCCATCCATCGGTGATCGCGTGTCACCGATGGGTCAGCATGACAACCAGAGGTCTGCAGCAGACCTCTAAGGTTGTCATTGCCAGATTGCTATGAGCAACACTCAGTGGTCGACACTCATAACAAGTGATCATTTTTGCAACACACAGGCGATCTGATCATCGCCTGTATGTAGCAGTGGTGATCAAAGTATTGCAGCTTCCAGTCTCCCATGGAGACTATTGAAGCATGCAAAAAGTAAAACAAAAATGTTTTTAACAATATAAAAAAATAAAAAATATATAAAAGTTCAAATCACCCCCCTTTCGCCCCATTCAAAATAAAACAATAAAAAAAAATCAAACATACACATATTTGGTATCACCACATTCAAAATCGCTCGATCTATCAATATAAAAAAATGATTAACCCGATCACTAGGCAGCGTAATGAAAAAAAAATTTAAAACGTCAGAATTACATTTTTTTTGGTTGCCGCTGCATTGCAATAAAATGCAATAACAAAAGATCATATCTGCACCAAAACACCAGCTCAGCGTGCAAAAAATAAGCCCTCAATCAGCCCCAGGCATGAGAAATGAAGACACTACAAGTCTTGGAAAATGGCGTCATTTTTTTTTCAACAAATTTTGAATTTTTTTCACCACTTAAATAAAAAAGAACTTAGACATCTTTAGTATCTGCTCGGAATGATCTGGAGAATCATAATGGCAGATCAGTTTTAGCATTTAGTGAACATGGTAAAAAAAAAACAACTGTGGACTTGCACTTTTTATGCAATTTCACCACACTTGGAATTTTTTTTTCCCATTTTCCAGTACATAATATGTGAAAACCAGAAGTGTGGTTCAAAAGTACAACTTATTCCTCAAAAAACAAGCCCTCACATGGCCATATTGGCCAAAAAGTAAAAAAATTATAGCTCTAGGAATATGAGGAGCAAAAAACGGGGAAATTCAAAAACTGAAATACCCCTGGTCGTTAAGGGGTTAAGGGAACATTTTGCAAACTTTGCATTGGGCACCAAAGTCATTTTCCTGTCGTCTTTCAGTCATGCAGGCATGCTGGGAGAAATTACAGAGAGAGCGGCTGCTGTAAGCATGCCCGAGGCACTGACTAACAGCATGGTTTGCACTGAAGCACTGCTGAGCCGGCCATTATTCAGTGCTAGGATTTCAGTCGCCACTCTCAGTGCAGTGCCGGGCACTCCTGCATGACTGAAAGCCGGTGGCTCCCGGGAGAAATAAAGTTCACTTTCTCCCAGGTGCCACATTTTCAGTACGGCAACCAGGCACCTACACAACACCAATAAAATGCAGATTAACTCTATATCTGCAGGTTAATAGCGGTATTAGACCTGACAGGTCCCCTTTAAGGCACAAATGCAGAAAGGAAATAGGTTAACTCATTATCAGGTAGGCATAATTATAAATAGATAAGATATATTAAAATTGAGTTTTCACTTCTAGTTTAGAATTCAACTGCAGGATTATACAGTATTATATTTCTATTAATATGATACAATTAGTCATAACTTCTGTCTTAAATTAAAATTCATGAAAACAAATACAGTAATTACAACCAAATATATGATGATATACAACAGAGCTGAACTCATTCTAATTATCGTCTTTGTAGGAAAAATAGGAATAGAATGAGCAAATTGATGTTATAGTTTATTTTTTGCCTTTTAGTTATTAATCACATTTATATTACCATAATAGTAATTACGTTTGTCTTTTACATCACATCTCACATAATTTGCTTTCCATAAAATAAGGCACTTGTTTTAAGTATATGCTTCAATATTGCACCTCTCTAATGCGCAGAGTACATTTCCAATGGTGTCTATATGTAGCCTCCATTGAGAACTTATATTGCACTTTAGAAACAATGTATTATTAAACGAAAACCCAGTCTCATAAATTATTGTGACAAAAACACCGAGAAGATGTGTTTGCTCACAAAAACAGAAACCACTATTAGTCCTAACGATTTGGAATAGGAAATGGGGCCTGATGCCTGCAACCCATTATTATCCCAAATGATTTTGATTAGGAAATGGGGGCTAGTGCGTGCACCCCAATACTAGCCCCAACAATTTTGATTAGGAAATGGGGAATCCTGCCTGCACCCCAATATTAGGCCAAATGATTTTACTTAGGAAATGGGGTCTGGTGCACACCAATATTTGCCTAAATGATTTTAATTAGGAAATGGGGCCTCCTGCCTGCTCCCCTGTATTAGCGCAAACGTTTTGATTAGGAAATGGGGCCTGGTGCCTGCAACCCAATATTAGCCCAAACAATTTCGATTACGAAATGGGACCTGGTGCCTGCACCTCAATATTAACCCTAATGATTTTGATTAGGAAATGGGGCCTGGTGCCTGCACCTCAATATTAACCCTAATGATTTTGATTAGGAAATGGGGCCTGGTGCCTGCACCCAAATATTAGCCCAAACGATTTTACTTAGGAAATGGGGCCTGGTGCATGCACACCAATATTAGCCCAAACGTTTTTAATTAGGAAATGGGACCTCCTGCCTGCACCCCAATATTAGCGGAAATTATTTTACTTAGGAAATAGGGCTAGGTGCATAGACACCAATATTAGCCATAACGATTTGGAATAGGAAATGGGACCTGTTGCCTGCACCCCCAATATTAGCCCCAACAATTTTGATTAGGAAATGGGGCCTCCTGCCTACACCCCAATATTAGCACAAATGATTTTACAAATGGAGCCTGGTGCATACACACAAATATTAGGTCAAACAATTTTAATTAGGAAATGGGGTCTCCTGCTCGCACCCCAGCACTTAGCTATTTTCTTTGGCAGTAATGCAATTCTAATTTTCTAGATTTACTGTTCTTAACATTTCAGAGAGCAGCTTTGTTTTTTCTTAGAATTGTTGTGTTAGCTAGCACCTTTTTACACCAGTATGGTTATTTTGGTCAGTTTTTCTGTTTGTAGCAAACTCCTGTGACACGTGCCGTCCTATTCCCACCAGCCTCAGGTGGTTTTAATTAGCTTGTTCCTTCTTCCCCAGAAATTGTAGGCTTTTTAGTCCAGGAGAGGTGTATTATCAGGACAGGGACCGAACTATAAGGTACACCTTGACGGTGGCAGTTGGCTATGCATTCACCAATGTATTGTGGTATAATGACTAATGTGGCACCTAGGGGGCGCTGTATAAGTTGCTCAAATTATGCCTGGAGGCATGAGAGAGATGGGAAACCAGTCCCTGGTATGGGGCTAAACGGAAAGTATGTGTCACAGAGCTATTCTGTGCTGTAGGTCAGTAAAGTTGTTCTGGGACTTATAGTCCCATAAGAGTTCTGATTCTTGTTAAGGGTGAACCTACAGGGTTAGCTTGTGAGCTGGGTGGGACATGCTAACCACACATACACCGCCCACTGGTGGTGGGAGAATGAATGGTACATACTGGTGATTGTATGTGGTGAAGGACCTGTGATGAGGTCATGAACACGTGACCAGACCATGTGCTTCATACCTTGGCTTGGGGAGTGGCTACAGGTATGAAAGGCAGTGCTGGGCACATGGAGAAGATCACGTGGTGGAGACTGGGAAGTGTCTCTGTAGTCTGTCTCCAGGGATTCTGTCTGAGACTGGGAAGTGTCTCAAGGGAGTCTGGCTGAGACAAGTGGAGAGTGTGTCCTGCACAGGGCTGCCTGGAAGGTTCCTGGAAGGTCTGTCGGTGTTGGATCGAATTCCTGGAAGCACGTGGTGAGACTTGGAACTTGGTGGCTGGGGTGTTAGACTGGGGTCCTGAATAGCACCCGGACAGGACACATGGGTGTGCGGAGCCTGTGACGGTCCCACACTGAGAACCAGGCGGTTCTATTGAGGAGTTTGGCTGGAGTTAGCCTGGAAGTGACTTTTTGTTACAATGTGTCAGTGAGCACCGGAAGTGAGTCCAGATCACCCGGGAAGGCACCTGGCGGTCCCTTCTGGCTTGCAGCCGCTTAGTCAAGCCCGTCCCATGCAAGGGTGAGTCTGGGACCAGTAGTTGCAAAGATGGAATGCGTTTTATGCTTTGTCATATTGTTGTTACTTGGTCTTAAAGAGACAGTAAACCGTTGTTTTTGGACTTAATGCCTGTGTATTGCCTCATTACTGCGTGCCCGGCCTCGGCCTACCAGAGCGAATCCCTACAGTATGTGCTAAGTACCTTCTTTTTACTGTAAATCTTCCTTTAGCAATATTGCAGTTCAAATTTTCCAAAATTCCATATGTAAATAATGTAGTACTTACCTATTTTCTATAGCAGTAATGCAGTTCCAATTTTATCTATTTACTATTCATAACATTCCTGAGTGCAGCTTAGTTTTTTTTTTGCACCCCAGTTTTAGAGCAAACGTTTTTGATTCAGAAATTGGGCCTGGTGTCTGCAGTCCAATATCAGCTCTAACACTTTTGATTAGGAAATGGGATCGGGCCTCTAGCCTACACCTCAATATTAGCCCATACGATTTTTCTTAGGAAATGGAGCCTGGTGCATGAACTCCAATATTAGCCCAAACGATTTTAATTAGGAAATGGGGCCTCCTGCCCGCACACCAGTATTAGAGCAAAAGTTTTTAATTAGGAAATGGGGTCTAAGTGCCTACACCCCAATATTAGCCCTATCCAATTTGAGTAGGAATTGAGTCCTCCTGCCCGCATCCCAATATTAGCCCATACAACTTTACATAGGAATTGGTGCCTGGTGCATACACACCAATATAATCCTTAATAATTTGGAATAGGAAATGGGTTGCCTGCAACCTGATATTAGCCCTAACGATTCTGATTAGGAAATGGGACCTGGTGCCTGCTCCCCAGTATTAGCTCAAACAATTTTACTTAGGAAATGGGGCCTCCCGCCTGCACCTCAGTATTAAAGCAAACAGTTTTGATTAGAAAATGGGGCCTGGTGCCTGCACCCCAGAATTTGCCCAAACAATTTGGTTTAGGAAATGTGGACTCCCATGTGCACAACACCAATAGCACAAGCTAGTTTGATGTTGGAAGATTAATTTCACATAGGACAGGATCCTATGTAACTATATGGCAACTTGCAGCAGTAGTAGTAGCAGCCTCTCTGCACTGTTAGACTCACAAAATGGCACTAACAAAGTAACATATCCACTTTTTATATAGAGAGGGACATGTGTCTTCGGCAGCCAATGACAGAAGCCTTTGTGTCTTGACGATGGGAATGGTTTCTGCAACCTGCCTGGCTGCCGGAATCCACACACATTAGTTAATCCAGAAAAAAAATTACACTCCGCTGTTCCTCTGATCTATACACACCCCCTCCACTCATAAAATACATCCCCTCAGCTCATCATACTGCACCACTATCCTTGGAAAATAACTAACAAAAGCATTAGTAGAAACGCAATCCTTTACCGAACTGTGCCCGAATTTTGCCGACTTTGATAGAACATGCTCAGTAATCCGAACACAAATTCAAATGAGCTATGTTCGTGCAGAATTTGAGATTGGCGAATGTTTTTCTTCATCTCTAATCATCACCACCGAAACTGCCGCAAACCACCCAACCTATTGTCTCCTTCCAATTATCCATTAGATTGTAAGCCTGTAAGGGGAGGGCCCTCTTCTATCTGTGCCACCTTCTCATTGTTAGTTTATTCTCTGTAATTTATATTTATATCTATTGTATGTAACCCATTCTCATGTACAGCACCATTGAATCAATGGTTCTCTAAAAATAAATAATAACTTAATATCTGAAAAAGTATGTACTATTTAGAAAGTGTTAAAAGAGAATAAAACACCAAAAACCAGTAGGTCTTCAATTTTAGTCACTTCTGAGTCCTTCCACCAGGAAGAGTCTTGAAAAAATAAACTGTTCTAAGCCTGACATTAAGGAGATTTTTTCAAAAAGGTGGTTTCCATGTAATTATACACTTTTTTTGTCTTCCACTCACACATTATTGGCCACTTTTTTTGTATGGAAACAATTTATTTTTAATATGCCTGGAGGTTCCAATACTGACCACAAGGACCTAATATCTAAATAATCTGCTAGATGCCTCTTGGGAGCTAAGACAACATACGGGACAATTTATGAATCCAGATATTTACAGGAAACCTTTCAGGAAATTCAGGCTGTCCGAGCTAGAGGCCGTATGGATCAGAAAATAGCTGCATTATTACAGTCGTATGTTTTACTCTGAAATGCCGCAGCTCTTCTGGGAAAATATACTTCTGGGAAAATATGGCCAGGGACCATGTGTCTTGGATGACTTCTACGAGGCCAGTCAACGGCAGCTTTTCCCTGCACTGTTGCCCTAGACTGACAGGCCTCACCCTATGCACACACATTCTGAGGGACCTGTCAGTGTAAAGGACCAGGTTAGAGATAAATTACCAGGAAACTACTCCGGACTAGTCTCAGAGACGCATAGTCCCCAGCCGGCTGCTCGCAGTATGCATTCTCTGAGATGCTTTAGCATTTCAGAGTAAAGGTCACACAGCTGCAATAATGCAGCCAATGTCTGATTCATGCTGCCTGTGGTTTGGGCAGCCTGAATCTCCTGACAGGTTCCCTTTAAGCGGATCTGCCAAATAATATAAGAGTATGATAGGTGTGAGGAGGAAGACCGGCCTGCGAGTACCTGTATTGAGCTGCCTGTGATGAGGCTGCATCCCATGTTTCCCGGGGTAAGGAATAGGAGACCGGACCTGGGCAGTCAGGTTGCTGCCGTCGGCGGGTGAGCAGCAAGGTGAGCAGCGCGCTCTGCACCAGAAGCGCCGCAACAGACTGCATCTGACAGCTCATGGTGCCACCAGCGAGGCAGCGAGTGTAAGAAGCAGCGCACGCCCAGTGACAGTAAAGTCGGTGCATGTGCAGAGAACCAAGGGCCGGTTACAGGACAGTAATCTGCGGTCCTTACTACCAGACAGTGTGCCACAGCCCTCGTTTGACCTCAGGATTTCTGCAGCTATTGTTGCTTTGGCTGCACAGACTCATGGACTAGGGGCTCCACGGGTAAAATCGGAGACTGCCGCCAGACATTGGACTGTCGTCTGTGGGACCTCATCTGTGACCACTACTCCAGCCGTTGTCAGGATTACAACCCCCAGCGGAGCACCGTCAGCTGAGGAATCTAAGGACACGATAAGTCTGATGACTGAACTGATTTCTTCTATTGCCATTTTTTTTCTTGCAATTTAACTGTTTATCTCCTCACGAAGAGTTCCTTTACTGTTACCATCACATACTGCAGGAGGCTGTAGTTTAGAAGACAGCACATTTTATCTAGAAGAATCCCATATAAAAGCCATTAACAGAGTCCGAGAGCAGAAGAAAGATGGTGGAATAGGAGAAAAAATATGTTGTGAAAATGCATAAACATAGGAGGCTATGGAAGTAAGGAATATGCCAGTTTAGAAAGGCAGGGAAGAAACCCATGGGACAGTCCAGGGAGGCAAAGCAAGGAAATCCATAATCAAAAAGGGACTCTACCAGGGGAGTGAATTAAACATAACCTGGCTGACATCATGTACCCACATGGTCAGCCCTTCAGTGACCAAATCAGCACTTCGGGATGGATGACTCTGCCACCTGGCAGTACATCCACATCTGCTCTTCTGTGCAGGGTGCAGGGCTGTTTACGGGGGCAAATCACCGCTGTCAGTCGGTGGGGGTCGGATCGCGGTCTCCAGCCATGGCCGATGGTAATGCAGCATCGGCCAGGGCTGGATTGTAATATTTCACCAAATTTCATTGGTGAAATATTACAATCGCTCTGATTGGCTGTTTCACTTTCAACAGCCAATCAGAGTGATCATAGCCATGGGGGGCAAAGCTACCCCGCTGGGGTGAAGCACAAAGCCTCCTGTACCTGCGGGTCGGGTGACCTTTCAGTGACCCCAGTCACCCGACCCGCAGGAAAGCGATTTATACCATGACGTCTACGTAGGCGTCATAGGTCCGGAAGGGGTTAAAAGAGGTCTTAATCGGGTCTGTGTTTTAAGGTGCTGAGAACAGAGTGTCTCACACATCACATGGTAGAACTTTTTTTGCACTAAAAGCATAAGATTACGAAAGGGAGGTCCCATCGGGACTTAGTCGTTCCACAGCTGGGGGCATGATTTCTGGAAAGAAAATAAGGCACGGCGCATCGGATATGTAGATAAAAAAAAGATAAAAAAATAGAATTCTAGAGGCCAAGAACAGCAGCAGGCAGAGATGTGCCCCTCAAATGGTGTCAAGCC
The DNA here is from genome assembly GCA_033576555.1 of Oophaga sylvatica. Classification (NCBI taxonomy): domain Eukaryota; kingdom Metazoa; phylum Chordata; class Amphibia; order Anura; family Dendrobatidae; genus Oophaga; species Oophaga sylvatica. The sequence continues at coordinate 63,388,715 of JARQOD010000007.1, forward strand.
GGCGATGAAATTGCAAAGCTGTGTGCCCAATATTGTATTCTGAAGTAGTGGTGATAGGAGGAGCTTTGGGCAGGAAAATGGGGTTTCTCTTAATATTTTCTTTTACTTGTTTAAAAGAAAATTTGAACAAAAACAGCTCATTAAACACAGACATATGCAAAAATCTGTCCAACTTACAGTACCTCATACAAAATGGTATATTCCCTTTAAAGGCAATTTAAATAAATGCACCTTATTCTTTGTATCATCAGAAAATGACCATTTGCTTAAATTAAGTTTTGTGTTAAATATAGTACTGGTCAAATGTTTGAACACACCAGTTCATGAAATGGTTTTCCTTGTTCTTACTGGAATGTGCACATTGTAGATTCAGACTGAAGACAGCAAAACCACAAATGAACATATATGGAAACAAAGAGTAAAGAAAAACCAATGAAGTAAATAGGTACATAAGTCAAACCTTAGATTCCTCAAAGTTACCCCCCTTTTAACGCTGATGATAGTTTTACACACTCTTGGCATTCTCTCACTGGATAATGCCATTTTTTAAATCCATATTCCATGAATAAAGCTGTAAGTTTTTAAAGTTTGGAAACCAAGCGCTGGAATCCTTCTTTTGCAATACTTACAAACGTGAGTGAAGAGGGTGCTACCATCCTCTGGAATTCTGTGCTCAAACAAGTCCGATTATATTCGTCACAGAACTTGAAAACCCATCTCCTCTAGAAAGCTTACAGCCTGCACTGACCACACTGCCACATCACCACCACCGAAGTGCCGCAAACCATCAAACCTATTGTCTCCTTCTCCATTATCCTGTAGACTGTACCCCCTCAAGGGCCGGGCCCTCTCCTATCTGTACCACTTTGTCAATGTTAGTTTATTCTCTGTAATTTATATTTATATATTATATGTAACCTATTCTCATGTACAGCAGCATTGAATCAATGGTTCTCTAAAAATAAATAATAATAATATCTTATTGATAGCTGAAAAAGTATGTTCTATTAGAAAGTATTAAAAAGCATAAAACACCAAAGAACACAAGGTCCCCAATATTAGTCACTTCTGAGTCCTTCCACCAGGAAGAGTCTTGAAAAAATTAACTGTTCTAAGCCTGCCATAAAGGAAGATTTTGCCATAAAGGTGGTTTCCATGTAATTATACACTTTTGTTTGTCTTCCACTCACACATTATTGGCCACTTTTTTGTATGGGAAACAATTTATTTTTTAACATGCCTGGAGGGTCCAATACTGACCACATGGACCTAATATCTAAATAATCTGCTAGATGCCTTCTGGGAGCTAAGACAACATTCGGGACAATTTATGGACCCAGATAATGCCAGGAAACCTTTCAGGAAATTCTTGTTGTCTGAACTAGGGGCCGTATGAATCAGAGAATAGCTGCGCCATTACAGTCGTGTGTTTTACTCTGAAATGCTGCAGCTCTTCTGGGAAAATATACTTCTGGGAAAATCTGACCAGGGAGCATGTGTCTTGGATGACTTCTACGAGGCCGGTCAACGGCAGCTTCTCCCTGCACTGTTGCCCTAGACCAGTGATGGCGAACCTTTCTGAAACCGAGTGCCCAAACTGCAATCTAAAACCCAATTATTTATGACGAAGTGCCAACATGTGCCAAATGCCCCATCATGATCCCCTTTTTGCAGTAATATGCCCCATCATGATCCCCTTCATGTAGAAATATGCCCCATCATGATCCCCTTCTTGTTGTATTATGCCCCATCATGATCCCCTTCATGCAGAAATATGCCCCATCATGATCCCATTCATGTAGAAATATGCCCCATCATGCTCCCATTCATGTAGAAATATGCCACATCATGATCCCCTTCATGCAGAAATATGCCCCATCATGATCCCCTTCATGTAGAAATGTAGAAATTGCCCATTCCATGACCTCCATCATTTCCTCCTCCCCATCACCCCATCATTGCCCTCTCCCCCACCACCATTGTTGCCCTCTCCCCATCACTCCCATCATTGGCCCTCTCCCCATCACTACCATCATTGGCCCTCACACCATCACTCCCATCCTTGGCCCTCTCCCCATCACTGGCCCTCTCCCCATCACTCCCTTCATTGGCCCTCTCCCCATCACTGGCCCTCTCCCCATCACTCCCTTCATTGTCCCTCTTACCATCACTCCCATCATTGGCCCTCTCCCCATCACCGCCATTATTGGCCCTCTCCCCATCACTCCCATCATTGGCCCTCTCCCCATCACTGGCCCTCTCCCCATCACTCCCTTCATTGGCCCTCTCCCCATCACTCCCTTCATTGACCCTCTCCCCATCACTGGCCCTCTCCCCATCATTGACATACACACACCCCCACACACCACAGCAGCCATACTTACCACACACACACACACACCACAGCGGCCGCACTCACCACACACACAAACACACACCACAGCGGCCACACTCACCACACACACACACACACACCACAGCGGTCGCACTCACCACACACAAACACACCACAGCGGCCACACTCACCTCTCCACGCGCTGGCAGCTTCTTTCCTCTCGCTACCTCTTACACATTGAGCGGCGCGGCTGGATGACATCATCATTCAGCTCTGCGGCCGCGCCGCTCAATGTGTGAGGCAGTAAGCTGCAGTCCACAACAAGGATTAGGCGAGGCCGCATGCGAGCTGAGAGGGCTCTGTGTGCACTCTCTGGCACACGTGCCATAGGTTCGCCATCAGTGCCTCTCCCTTTGCACACACATTGTGAGGGACCTGTCAGTGTAAAGGAGCAGGTTAGAGAGAAGTCACCAGGAAACTTCTCCGGACTAGACTCAGAGACGCATAGTCCCCAGCCGGCTGCTCGCAGTATGCATTCTCTGAGAAGCTGTAACATTTAAAGGTTACACAGTTGCAATAATGCAGCCAATGTCTGATTTATGCTGCCCATTCTTGCGCGTACACATGAATCCACCCACTGGACAGAACTGTCTGATAACTGAGCCAGAAGTAGCATCAGTTGAGTCCACATAGCTTTACACTAAGTGCTAACATGGCCAGCATGAAGTGTGCCGGAGCGTATTGTAACTTTGTACAATTGTTGATAGCTTTTCTAAATCTGTGATAAAATTTGAAATAAATTAGAAACACAGTTTATCCCTTTATTAAAAAGTGTTATAAGAACACCTGATGTCAGTGTCACTATGCAAGTCCAGAATGCAAATCGGGTTTGTGCCGCCATATTTTTATTATTTCCTTTGTATTAATTTGTTTACACAATGTTATCTGTACGGTATATATAATTAATTACAGTTACATCCCTTTCTAATTGAAGTTAAGTGACTTCGGTGGACTATGCTTTCTATGCTATACCTACAGTAGTGTCTTTCATTTTTTGGCCTGAAAACAAGAGGAGCTATAAATGGCAGTATTGAAGCGAATAAGCAGGTACCTACAAACTCTCATTATTCTTGCATTTGGCAAATATATTTGGTTTTCCTCCAGGATTGCCCTGTATCACCACCTAAAAACTCTGACCAGATTCCCTGTTCCTGCTGAAGAAAAGCATCCCCACAGCCACCTCCATGTTTGATGTCGGTTATGGTGTTTTCAGCGGTGATGTGCAGTGTTAGTTTTCCGCCACACATAGCATTTTGTATTTAGCCCAAAAAGTTCTACTTTGGTCTCGTCTAACCAGAGCACCTTCTTTCACATAGTAGATGTGTCCCCTACATGGCTTTTTGGAAACTGCAAGCAGGACTTCTTATGGGTTGCTTTCAAAAATGGCTTTCTTCTTGACATTCTTACATAAAGGCATGATTTGTGTAGTATAATAGTTATCCTGTGAACGGATTCTCCCACCTGAGCTGTGGATATCTGCAGCTCCTCTAGAGTGACCATGGGCTTCTTGGCTGCTTCTCTAATTACTGATTTCCTTGCTTGAGGTGTCAGATTAGTTGGACGGCCATGTCTTTGTAGGTCTCTAGTTGTGCCATACTTCTTCCATTTTTGGATGATGGATCTCCATAAGATGTTCAGAGCTTGGGCTATTTTTTTATAGCCTAATCCTGCTTTACTCGTCTCCATAATTTTGTCCCTGACCTGTCTGGTTTGTTCCTTGGTTTTCATGATGCTGTTTGATCCCTAATGTTCTTAAACAAACCTCTGAGGCCTTCACAGAACAGCTGTATTGAGAATAAATTACGCACATGTGGACTCAATTTACTAATTAAGTGACTTCTGGAGGCAATTGGTCTCTCAGGATTTTATTTAAGACTGCAGGGGGCTGAACACAAATGCAAGTCATACTTTTCAGATTTATATTTAAAATAATTAGACAAACCGTGTATCATTTCCTTTACACTTCACAAATGCTTGATACTTTGTGTTGGTTTATCACATAAAAACTCAATAAGATACCTTTAAGTTTACAGGTGTAACATCAAAAAAAGGGGAAAAGTTTATGGGGTTTGAATATTTTTTCAAGGTACTGTATCTATCTACTCCTACATCTCCTCTAGATCCTACTCAACAGACATGACCCCATGCCTAACAGGCACAGGGTACAGCATTGATTACACACAGCGACCTCATTTATTTCACTCATGCGAGGTAAAGCGCTGCCAAGTGGTTATACAGCTTGAGAACCTGGGTGCAAACGAGTTGCTACTGTGCATCACGTGTCAACTCGAACACTGGTTGACTCCTCATAATTGCAGCTGGGAATTGTTGAGCGCAACAATATTTTGAACATTATGTCTGTCTTACGGCCTGATAAAGTAATTCATGCTCCTTGAATGGCCCCATGTCCTGAATTTAGTAGTGTAACATTTCTTTTAGAAATATACCTACTCAAAAAGGGTGGTGGCTAAGGCTAGGAAAGTGTTAGCTCATTTCAACTGTTGTTTTTTGGCAAAGCATGCCCGCCTAGGTTTGCAAAAATAGAACTATCTATCAAAGCGAAGCCAGATTTGCGATGACAATTGTGTAATCAGCAATATCATCCCCCTCATATTTGTTCTGGAAATAAATACTCAGAGGGCATGAAGGAAAAACAGCAACTTGCACATGTTCATCATAACCATGTATCTGCTGGTGACCTTCAAGGTCCATATTACATGCAGCAAGATTTGGAGGAAGAGGAACAGGATGAGCAGCAGCAGGTGGATGCAGAGGGGGACACAGAGCAAGGGATGAGGCTGACAGTGAAAACAATGACGATGACACAAATAAGTTTAATCCATCTGTATGGCTCAAGTGTAATGTCAGAGACGGTATTCGGTAGTTTTGTCACACCCAAAAGGACAAATTTATCTCCTACAATCGTGGAAAACTTAACATTTGTCAAAATGTATCAGGAATAGATCAGTGCTGACTTAAATTCAGGTGATCATTTACTTACTGTCCTTTATGTCATCTATACATAAAAAGCTGATAAAAAGCCATTGTTATTGTTTACTCATTTTGAGACTAGCAAACCTGTTGCACATCCCCAAAAAAGGGATATGTTTTTCACTACTAGTTGAGAAGACATTACTTCTTCACTGTTTTTTGCTCCCTAAATAAAGGGATAGTACTCTTTCAGAGCCTTGTGAAAGAGCTTTCACTTTTGCATTTAACAAAGAAAAAAGATCTTGAAACACAGTAAACATGGATAATTTTTGCAGCACCCTGTATGGAAAAAGCCAAAGCTTCTTTCTTTTGTACCACCCATGTATAAACACTAGCAATGCATGCATCTGCCCTCAAAAAGGGATAACTTTTGGACCATTTCTACAATGTAAGTAACCTTACAAGTCTACTGCAGTGTCTTGTTAAATAGCCTAGTGTTATGTATCCCTGGTTTCCATCTAGTCAGATATATTGAGGTCACTTGTACATTAATAAGGCTGGGTTCGCGTTAAAGAGCTCAATAGGGTTTAATATAGTTCTAGGTAACCTTAGAGTGTTATTCACATATATTCATGGCAATTAGAGGCTTTGAAGTATTGTGAATCAAAGCAAATTTATTCCCTGCAAATTGAATTCTTTGGAAAATGTCAGTGAAGTTGTCTAATTCCAATTTCAAATGGTTGGACCTTCTCTACTATCAACCGATTATTGGCGTCCTGTCTTAAAGTATAATTGTCTTCATCGAACACTTCATAGAACTTTATGACCAGCAACTTGAACTTGATGGACCTAAATCTTTTTCATCCTCACAATGATACTATATGCAGAGGTCCTGTGTATAATGACCCTGGTGATCCCTGTATTACCTGTACACTGACACTATACACAGAGTTCCTATGCATAATGTCACTGGTGATCCCTGTATTACTTGCACATTATACACTATATACAGAGCTCCTGTGTATAATGTCACCAGTGATCACTATATTACCTGTACACTGACACTATATACAGAGCTCCTGTGTATAATGTCACTGGTGATCACTATATTACCTGTACACCATACACTATATACAGAGCTCCTGTGTATAATGTCACTGGTAATCCCTATATTACCTGTACACTGACCCTAATGTCACGCTGTATAGCAGATATATATATGAGATGTCAGTAATCTATATCAAAAGGGCAACATACTATATAACATGCGCATAGATATATTATAACATGGATTTACCTGATAGAATGTCCAGTGGGTCAAAACGGAATCCGCTATACGCTGTCTCCGGCTAGAGGGTGATCGGGGTCTAAGCTGACCCTGAACTGGGGTCCCAACTAATCCCTCAACCTGGAGGTACTGTTAAAGGTACAGAGGTCCAGGCCACCAGCGTAAACCCTGTCTCCTATCAATCCCTGCCAACTGTATTCTAGTCCTAAGAAGGACCCTGAATACCACCAAAGGGAATGAACAGGTAACGGATAATGAACAGAAAGACATACAAGAAAGAGAAGGAATAAAGTAAATAAAGTCTTACATACAACACTCACACACAGTAGGAACACCTAAGGTCTCAGAGATAAACTATAAGCTATAAGAGTAAAAACAACTAATGAACTCTTAGCTTAAATATTCTCAGAACCGATCCAGTCTGCTGAACTACATGAATGCTTTAAACCGGCGTCTAACACCCAGACTGGCAGAAATATAAAGGAAACTAATTAGAACACAATCAAAAGCAGCCGGGCGAGGCTGCACCTAGCCTTAGCAAAGAGCTAGGAAAAATTAACTCTCACATTACCAAAAAACAAAGAAACAGCAGCTCAGCTGTGAGAAGTCAGAATGTGCAATCGCGACGATCTTCGTGGCGATGCACCCATGACAGTACCCCCCCTTCTACGAGGGGCCTCCGGACCCTCATGACCAGGTCTGTCCGGGTGAGTTGTGTGAAAGGTCCGTCCACGTTATCATTGACCACCACTGAAGGAGGTAGAGGTGACGGTATGACTGGTGCCACATACTTTTTAAGTAATGACTTGTGAAACACATTATGAATTTTAAACGTAGGAGGGAGGTCCAGACGAAATGCCACAGGATTAATTATGGAGCTGATCCTGTACGGCCCGATGAATCTGGGACCCAACCCCCAGGAGGGAACTTTAAGTTTAATATTCCTGGTAGACAACCACACCAGATCATTCACCTTCAGATCTCGACCAGAAACTCTCCCCCTATCAGCCATCCGTTTGTAACGGTTCTCCGTAACCTTCAGTCTTAACTGATCTGGCACTATCAGTCTCCCTGGAAGTCCCACAGGGGCGTCCCCCTGAGCCCCCAATACCTCCCCCTCAAGCTCAGAGCATACAGCTGACACCACAACTCCCTCCTGAGGAATAGGAACCGGATCATCCATCCTCCCGGTCCCTGGGAAAGTACGAGATAAGGCATCAGGAAGCAACTTTATTGAGCAGTCATATGCGCGATGAGGAGGTAACTCTTTACACCCCTCCTCTGAGAACATCTCCCCAAAGTCCTCCAGAAAAGGAGGCAAAGTCCTAGGCACAACCGCACCGATGACCGTGCTCATGCAGTTATTCTTGCAAAATTCACCCCACTGGCTTATCTTTCTGGATTGCCAATCAATCACTGGGTTATGTTTAGCCAACCAAGGAAGTCCCAACACAATAGGAGTAGGTAGACCCTCCAACACATAACAAGACAATTGCTCTTTATGTATTGCCCCTACTCGAAGATCTATGTTATGAACAGCTTGAACCAAGCTACCTTGACCAAGAGGTCTAGAATCAATAGAGAGTATAGGGACCGGTTTGGCCAATACACTCAGTTGCATACCATGCACCTGGGCAAACCGAGCGTCCACAAGATTAGCCCCGACCCACTATCAAGAAAAACAGAAATCCTCTCAGTTCTAGTACCAATCACCACCTCCGCAGGCACGATAAACTGAGAGGGATTTGGGGACGAAATACAGACTCCCAGGTTAACTCCTTGGGTCAATGAGGTCCGGGATGGACAACCCCCAACAAAATGTCCCTCTCTCCCGCAAAAGAAACACCTTCTAGCCTTGCGGCGCACCGCCGATTCCCTCCTACAAAATGATGTCCCTCCCAACTGCATGGGTTCCTCAGAACAGACCAGGGGAACCTCAGTATAAGGGACTTTAGTAGTAGGTGGAGTCATCATGGGGGGCGGAGTTACCTCGCGTCTTCCCCGAAGTCGTCTATCAATGCGAATAGCAAGGGCCATAGCAGCCTCCAGTGATGGAGGAGAATCATACTGAGCCAACACATCTTTTAATTTGTCAGACAACCCTTGACAAAACTGGCTCCTAAGAGCTGGGTCATTCCACTGAGTATCTGTTGCCCATCTACGGAACTCAGAAGAATATTCCTCCGCTGGACGATTTCCCTGCCGTATTTTACGTAACTTTGTTTCAGCAAGGGAAACTCGATCCGGATCATCATATACCAGACCCAGGGCAGTAAAAAATCGATCCACTGACTGGAGATCTGGGGAGCCTGGAGGAATAGAGAACGCCCAAGATTGAGGGTCCCTTGCAAGAGCGAGACAACAATTCCCACCCTCTGCTCCTCACTCCCAGATGACCGAGGCCGCAGCCGAAAGTACAATTTACATGCCTCCCGGAAAGTAAAAAATTTGTCCCGCCCACCAGTGAACCTGTCCGGGAGAGCAACCTTAGGTTCAGATCTGGTTTGCTCTGGGAGGGACAAAACTTGGACTTAATGTCTGCAAATTCCATGGACAACCCCTGCAACTGTCGGGCCAGCTGGGCTACTGGATCCATGACAGCTGGGGAGAATTTTTTTGGGCCGGTGAAAATGTCACGCTGTATAGCAGATATATATATGAGATGTCAGTAATCTATATCAAAAGGGCAACATACTATATAACATGCGCATAGATATATTATAACATGGATTTACCTGATAGAATGTCCAGTGGGTCAAAACGGAATCCGCTATACGCTGTCTCCGGCTAGAGGGTGATCGGGGTCTAAGCTGACCCTGAACTGGGGTCCAACTAATCCCTCAACCTGGAGGTACTGTTAAAGGTACAGAGGTCCAGGCCACCAGCGTAAACCCTGTCTCCTATCAATCCCTGCCAACTGTATTCTAGTCCTAAGAAGGACCCTGAATACCACCAAAGGGAATGAACAGGTAACGGATAATGAACAGAAAGACATACAAGAAAGAGAAGGAATAAAGTAAATAAAGTCTTACATACAACACTCACACACAGTAGGAACACCTAAGGTCTCAGAGATAAACTATAAGCTATAAGAGTAAAAACAACTAATGAACTCTTAGCTTAAATATTCTCAGAACCGATCCAGTCTGCTGAACTACATGAATGCTTTCACCGGCGTCTAACACCCAGACTGGCAGAAATATAAAGGAAACTAATTAGAACACAATCAAAAGCAGCCGGGCGAGGCTGCACCTAGCCTTAGCAAAGAGCTAGGAAAAATTAACTCTCACATTACCAAAAAACAAAGAAACAGCAGCTCAGCTGTGAGAAGTCAGAATGTGCAATCGCGACGATCTTCGTGGCGATGCACCCATGACACCTATATACAGAGCTCCTGTGTATAATGTCACTGGTGATCACTGTATTACCTGTACACTGACATTATACACTGTATACCATGTCCTGAGATCCTGTGTATAATGGTACTTATGTAATATAAGTAATGATGTTTTTTTATTAATGATCACTATTGTACAGGGTGGACCATTTATATGCATACACTGAATAAATAAACTGGTAATAGTTGGTGATATCAATTTCCTGCTTGTGGCACATTAGTATATGGGAGGGGGAAAACTTTTCAAGATGGGTGGAGACCATGGCGGCCATTTTGAAGTCGGCCATTTTGGATCCAACTTTATTTTTTTCAATGTGAAGAGGGTCATGTGACACAGACACATCAAACTTATTGAGAATTTCACAAGAAAAACAATGGTGTGCTTGGTTTTAATGTAACTTTATTCTTTCATGAGTTATTTACAAGTCTCTCTTTGTTTACAGCCATTGACATTTCGCAGAGGTTAGCACGTGAGGAGCAGATAGAAATTGTGTTGATGTCTGGTAAACGCAGTACCCGGGTCATTGCAGCAGATTTCAATGCAAGACACCCAACGTTGTGTTACAGTTAAAACCAAGCACACCATTGTTTTTCTTGTGAAATTTTCAATAAGTTTCATGTGTCACATGACCCTCTTCCATTGAAAAAAATAAAATTGGATCTAAAATGGCAGACTTCAAATGGCCGCCATGGTCACCACCTGTGATGAACGGGCACACGGTCCGCCACACGGTAGCCCGGGGTATCACGGCTTGTGATCCCACCGCTGCCACCAATATGTGATGAACGGGCACACGGTCCGCCACACGGTAGCCCGGGGTATCACGGCTTGTGATCCCACCGCTGCCACCAATATGTGATGAACGGGCACACGGTCCGCCACACGGTAGCCCGGGGTATCACGGCTTGTGATCCCACCGCTGCCACCAATATGTGATGAAACGGTGCACACACACGACGGCTGCTGCCGTCCGACCCGGTAAACTGCAGGGATTTATAATTATCCCACTTCCACTTAGGAACTTGCAGCTCTCTGGCGCCCCCCTTACCCTCAGGTCAGTCAGGGAACTGCACCTAGGATAATCAGTCGCCAGACGGGTCACTTGGATGTGTGCTGGCTATGGGCACGCTGCAGTGAGGGAATTATAATTACTCCGAGCCGCAGCCGGGTAATACACTTATAATACCCGCTCCGTCACTGCCAACGCCACCCCATATGTCAACACTTTACACCCCTTCTTTTAAGCTGCCACCAGCTACGGTTTTTCTTAATGAACAATTTATCAAGAGGGTCCGTAGCAACCCCAAAACAGTAGCGTAGTGCTTCAGGCACGTGCAAATTCGTTTATAGAGCAGGAGAAACAAACTAATAAATTTATAGGTTTATTCCTTAAAAAACAGGCAGTGCTTATATAATATAAAAAGATGAACAAACTGAGACAATATCGTTATGTACAGATGCAGTTATAAAATAAAATAGGATTACAGATGAAAATCACTCACATGGTTGTTAGATCATTTACAGGCAAGCCAGGCTGGGGGAAGGAGCCACACGTCATAGTTCATTGGCAGATCTCTTACTCAGGACCTCACAGCAGGACTGCCTCGGGGGGGTCACTGCCAGACTTATACATGTGGGCTGCTGACCTCACAAACGGGGCTGGTTTTTTGGCCACCTCCCAGGGACAGAAGGTATGATTTGAGCTCTGAAATATCATAAGGCCCATCCCTCGTCCTGGAACCTAGCAGAATAAGGCAGACCTATCAATGATCTTACTCTAAAATGACGGTTCCAATGAGCCCACACTTGGGTGGGCTAGTTCATGGGGCACCCGAGAATTCCATTTCTCGGGCTCTGTTGGAGTTACGGGTTCACCGGTACCACGGGAACGATGCCCGTCGGCGCATGGTTCAACACAGTGACGTTCGTGTTTCTGACGCAACTTCCCACCGTGTTATAAGCCAAAAGGATGAATTCTCCAAAATGGCTGCTATAGGACTTTTGCAGGGTTTGGGAAGACAAAGAAAAATTCCTGAGGTGGGAGGGATGAGAGATAGAGTGCGCTGCAGAGAGAAGGAGGGAGGGGTAACTTTGCCCTGTGCTTGCAAACGGTGGGGGTTGTAGTACTATGGGGAGAGTTCTGGAAACAGCACAAGAAATGAAGCTTCAGTATCATCACACCTCCCCCCTTTAGAGGGCGCTACGGAGGCATGACCTGTCGGTAATCCGACATGCGCACCTCAGCGGGTTCGCCACGTCGTGATAACCCATCAGCATTCCCATGATCACTGCCTTTCTTGTGTTGTACGGCAAAATCATACTGCTGCAGGGCAAGGCTCCAGCGTAGCAACCTACCATTGGTTCCGGACACTGTGTGCAGCCAGCTCAGAGGGTTGTGGTCGGTGACCACCTTGAAGGTGCGCCCGTACAGGTAGGGCTGCAAACGTTGCAGTGCCCAGACCATGGCCAGGCACTCCTTCTCGATGGTGGAGTATGCCACTTCCCTTGGCAGAAGTTTCCGGCTCAGGTACAACACGGGGTGCTCCTGGTCCCCCGAATCAACCTGGCTGAGTACAGCACCGAGGCCAAATTCGCTGGCGTCAGTCTGTACCAGGAAGGGCCGACTGCTGTCGACGGCTCTCAACACCGGAGAGCTGCACAGGGCTGTTTTCAAAGCTCGGAATGCCGCCTCACAGCCATCTGTCCAGCTGACTGTTTGGGGTAGACCGCCCTTGGTGAGGTCCGTCAAGGGTTTTGCAATGGCGCTATAGTTCGGTACGAAACGCCTATAGTACCCTGCAGTGCCCAGGAAGGACTTCACCTGCTTTTTGGTCCTGGGGGTGGGCCAGGACACGATCGCGTCCACTTTCTCGGGCTCTGGACTCATGGAACCCCCACCTACCCGGTGCCCCAGGTAGTGGACCTCCCTCATGCCCATCTGGCATTTTCCCGGCTTGATGGTCAGACCTGCCTGGTGAATACGCTTGAGCACCTCCTGGAGATGCTGAAGGTGTTCCTCCCAGGTGGAACTGAAGACGGCAATGTCGTCCAGGTACGCCACAGCGTACTCCTCCAGTCCCTGAAGCAGGTGGTTGACCATCCGCTGAAAAGTGGCAGGGGCATTCTTCATGCCGAAAGGCATGACCGTGGACTCGTACAGTCCAAAAGGGGTGATAAAGGCAGATTTCTCCTGCGCCGCAGGGCTCAGGGGAATCTGCCAGTATCCCCGGCTCAAATCCATGATGGATATGTACTTGGCATTCGCCAACCGCTCCAGCAGATCCTCGATGCGTGGCATTGGGTGCGCATCAGAGGTAGTGATGGCGTTGAGCCCCCTGTAGTCCACGCAGAACCGGGTGGTCCGATCCTTTTTTGGCACGAGAACTACAGGTGAGGCCCACGCGCTTTTGGACGGCCGGATCACCCCCAGCTGCAACATCTCATGGATCTCCTGGCGCATGATCTGCTGCACTTCCTCAGAGATCCGATAAGGTGTCCGCCGTAACGGGGCGTGATTCCCGGTGTCCACCTCGTGGACTGCCAACTCGGTCCTTCCGGGTCGGTTCGTGAACTCGGCCCGGAAGGGTTCCAGAGTGGTCAGCAACTGCAACCGCTGGGAGACGGTTAGCGAGGCATTTACCTCCATGTCCTCAATGGACCCATTGGTATAGCTTGGGCCAGCATGTCTAGGAGGGGATCCTCTTCCCCGTCCTCGGGCAGATTGCAGACCGGTAGGACGCAGGCTTCACGTTCGTGATGGGCCTTCATCATGTTGACGTGAAAGGCCTTGCGCCTACCCGAGTGTGGTCAAGCGTGACCACGTAGGTGGCTGGGTTGAGCTGTTGGTGCACGACGTACGGGCCTTCCCAGGCTGCCTGAAGCTTATCCTTTGGTACGGGGACCAGCACCCACACCTTTTGACCCACCTGGTAGGTCCGCTCCCGGGCGTTCTGGTCATACCAGTGCTTCTGGTCAGCCTGAGCCTGCGTCATGTTGTCATGCACCAACTGCGTCAAGGTCTGCATCTTGTCGCGGAAGCGCATGACATAATCCACGATGGACACTTCCGTGGGGTTTGGCTCATCTTCCCAGGATTCTCTTATCAACCCAAGGGGTCCCCGGACTCGCCTACCATACAGGAGCTCGAAGGGGAGAACCCCGTCGAGGCCTGCGGGACTTCTCTGTAGGCAAATAGCAGGTGTGGGAGGTACAGCTCCCAATCACGTCCCTGGGTCTCAACCAGCATGCGGAGCATCTGTTTGAGGGTACCGTTAAAGCGCTCACACAAACCATTGGTCTGTGGGTGATACGCACTCGATACCATACGCGTCACCTGCATTTTGCTGCAGAGAGCCTTCATTAGGCGAGACATAAATTGGGTCCCTTGATCGGTAAGCATCTCCCTGGGAAATCCTACCCGTGAAAAGATGGTCACCAGTGCATCCGCCACCTTATCTGCCCTAGTTGAGGACAGAGCTACTGCCTCCGGGTACCGGGTAGCGTAGTCTACCACAGTAAGGATGTATTGCTTTCCAGAGCTGCTGGGGACGGCCAGCGGGCCCACAATGTCCACCGCGATCCTCTGGAAAGGCTCCTCTATCACTGGCAACGGGATCAGGGAAGCCTTAAGAGCAGGCCCCGCCTTCCCCACTCTTTGACAGGTGATACAGGAGCGGCAGTAGTTAGTCACATCTGTCCCCATCTTGGGCCAATAGAAGTGTTGAGACAGCCGTGCCTTAGTTTTGCTGATCCCCAAGTGTCCAGCGAGTGGAATCTCATGGGCAATCCTCAACAACTCACCTCGGAACTGGTGCGGGACGACCAGCTGTTTTTCCCTCAACCACTCCTTTTGGGAATCTCCAGGTACTGTCTCCCGGTACAACCTTCCTCGTTCCCAGAACACCCTCTCCTTATCAGTCACGGAGGTGGGCGTCTCGGCGAGGTGCCTCAAGTTCTCCAGGCTCGCATCTGAGTGCAGAGCGGCCTGGAACTCCTGGCTGGAGGCAGCCAGAAGTGACGTCAGGGTTCCTTCCTCACTGGGACCCTCGGGGACCGGCTCTGGGTCCACCTCTGGTTCAGTCTCTCCTGTAGCGGAGGAGGGTCCAGATGGCAGGGCGCTACCTGCGATCCGGGCACTCTGACTGCGGGTGACAGCAGCTACATATGCAGTCTCCCCGGGGATTTCTATAGACCCATCAGCCTGCGCTGCTATGGGCTCTACCTCCCCATCCACCCCCAACACTTCAGGAGCAGTGCTACTTATGGGCCAGTTACCTTCCTCGGTGGCACTGGTCAGTGTCATGGCGTCACCTTCCTCCCGGTTCCCATGCACCTCCCCATTTCCTTGAGCACTGTCGCTTGCTCCTGCTAGGGGTTCCTCAGCCGTCTCACTCCGCAGAGCGACGGGACTGAACGCTCCTGTACCTGTGGACACATCTACCACTTCAGAGAAAGGGTTAACAGATTCAGATGGCACAGATACATCACTATCAACATCAGTCCTAGGGAAAGAAAGGTTATCAGTTGCATCATCACTTCGCAAAGCATTAGCAGGTAACACAATCAGTTTCCCATCATCATCAACATCAACATCATGGTTAACGTTAACCTTATCATCAGATTGGGAAGGGGTGTCAGGGACATAGTACGCCACCATCCTCCCCAGATCAGTCCCCAATAAAACATCAGTGGGCAGGTTTTCGGACACCCCCACTTCCTTCACCCCGCTCCCGGCACCCCAGTCAATGAAAACTCGGGCTATCGGCAAGGGGTAGTGGACGCCCCCAATCCCTGTGACAGTTAAGGTTTTCCCCGGAATCAACTCTTCAGGGGCCGCCAGTTCGGGTCGGATGAGGGTTCGTTCAGCCCCGGTGTCCTTGAGGCCTGTAGCAAGACGGGCCCCCACGCGGACGGGCTGCACGTTGTCATCAACCCTCCCCACCACACCACCCACCAAAAGAACAGAGGCGTTGGGCCCGGAGGCCTTGGCTGGGGGGTTCTTCTGCCTCTCCGGACAGGTGGCGCTGATGTGTCCAGTCCTTTTACAGGAGAAACACTGGCGGGGGTCTGATGTAGGCCGGGCGCTGGCAAAGGGGATAGTGCCTCCAGAGGGACGGCTGGCAGGGGCACTGGGGTTGGTTGCAGGCTTACCCCCTCCCCAGCGGGTGGTGACGGGCTTCCGCACCTCGGGTTTCCGGTTGGCCTTATAGCTGTCGGCGATCCGGGCTGTTGTGACCGCGTCCTCTGGTTCTCGGTCCAGGATGAACTGTCGGACCTCAGCTGGGCACAGATGCAGGAACTGGTCTTTGATCATCAGGTCTTTCAGCTCCTCATAGGTGTCAACTGACAGTCCCTGGATCCACTGGTCAAAGTGGGTCCTGAGTCCTTGCACCACATCGCTATAGCTGTCATGTGGGCCACGTTGGAGGTTCCGGAACTTCTTTCGGTATACCTCAGGGGTTAGCTGGTACTTGGCAATCAGGGCCTGCTTGATGGCCTCATAGTCACTGTCTTGATCTGGCGCGAGGGAAGCAAACGCCTCCAAAGCTTTGCCCTTTAGCCCGGGGTCAAGTACCTGGCCCATTGGTCGGCAGGCAGCCGGTACTGTCTGCAGACTTTCTCAAAGGCCCGCAGAAAAGTGTCCAAGTCTCCGTCCCTTTCCAGCACGGGAAAGTGCTCCGGCCGGGGCTTGGGACTCTGAGTGCTGCTGGGCACACTGCTCTGGGCTGTGGAGGGCATTGCCCCTCGTCTGAGCAGCTCCAGTTCATGGGCTCTCTGAGCTTCCCGCTCGGCTCTCTGAGCCTCCCGCTCGGCCTCTCGCTGGGCTTGGCGCTCGGCTCGGGCCTCCTGCTGGTGTTGCTGAATCAGCTTCAGGCGCTCCCCCCGGTCGTCGGTGGGGAGTTCCTCCAGGGCCGCCTGCAGGTAAGGGTCCAACCCGCCCTGGTGTAAGCCTGCAGGGTTTGTGCCTCTGCTGCTGCCCCACCTTGGCTTGGGCCGGCTTCTGTGCCCTCCTCGCTCTCAGCGTGGTCCTGTGACATCAGGACCTTGATCAGTTGAGCTTTGGTTTGGCCCCTGGGGTCAAGGCCTCGGGAAATGCATATTCCAGCAAGAGTGTCCCTCTTCTGCAGTTTGTACCAACTTGCTCCTATTGTAGCCATGTTTGCCAAATAAAAGATAGGATAGAAAAACAAAGAGAAGGGAGGGGTAACCGCAAGTACACACAATTGTCTCAGGACTAATAAACACTGAGTCTGTTCTCCAAAACTTTAGTTGCAGGGTCGCTGAAGAACCGTGCAAGTTTAGTGAATGGAATGATTGTCAAACATCACTATGCTTATAATCCGCTCTGCCACAATATGTGAAACGCAACGGTCCGCACACGTAGCCGGGTATCAGTTGATCCCACCGCTGCCACCAATATGTGATGAACGGGCACACGGTCCGCCACACGGTAGCCCGGGGTATCACGGCTTGTGATCCCACCGCTGCCACCAATATGTGATGAACGGGCACACGGTCCGCCACACGGTAGCCCGGGGTATCACGGCTTGTGATCCCACCGCTGCCACCAATATGTGATGAAACGGTGCACACACACGACGGCTGCTGCCGTCCGACCCGGTAAACTGCAGGGATTTATAATTATCCCACTTCCACTTAGGAACTTGCAGCTCTCTGGCGCCCCCCTTACCCTCAGGTCAGTCAGGGAACTGCACCTAGGATAATCAGTCGCCAGACGGGTCACTTGGATGTGTGCTGGCTATTGGGCACGCTGCAGTGAGGGAATTATAATTACTCCGAGCCGCAGCCGGGTAATACACTTATAATACCCACTCCGTCACTGCCAACGCCACCCCATATGTCAACACTTTACACCCCTTCTTTTAAGCTGCCACCAGCTACGGTTTTTCTTAATGAACAATTTATCAAGAGGGTCCGTACCAACCCCAAAACAGTAGCGTAGTGCTTCAGGCACGTGCAAATTCGTTTATAGAGCAGGAGAAACAAACTAATAAATTTATAGGTTTATTCCTTAAAAAACAGGCAGTGCTTATATAATATAAAAAGATGGAACAAACTGAGACAATATCGTTATGTACAGATGCAGTTATAAAATAAAATAGGATTACAGATGAAAATCACTCACATTGTTGTTAGATCATTTACAGGCAAGCCAGGCTGGGGGAAGGAGCCACACGTCATAGTTCATTGGCAGATCTCTTACTCAGGACCTCACAGCAGGGACTGCCTCGGGGGGGGTTCACTGCCAGACTTATACATGTGGGCTGCTGACCTCACAAACGGGGCTGGTTTTTCTGCCCACCTCCCAGGGACAGAAGGGTATGATTTGAGCTCTGAAATATCATAAGGCCCATCCCTCGTCCTGCGAACCTAGCAGAATAACGGCAGACCTATCAATGATCTTACTCTAAAATGACGGTTCCAATGAGCCCACACTTGGGTGGGCTAGTTCATGGGGCACACGAGAATTCCATTTCTCGGGCTCTGTTGGAGTTACGGGTTCACCGGTACCACGGGAACGATGCCCGTCAGCGCATGGTTCAACACAGTGACGTTCGTGTTTCTGACGCAACTTCCCACCGTGTTATAAGCCAAAAGGATGAATTCTCCAAAATGGCTGCTATAGGACTTTTGCAGGGTTTGGGAAGACAAAGAAAATTCCTGAGGTGGGAGGGATGAGAGATAGAGTGCGCTGCAGAGAGAAGGAGGGAGGGGTAACTTTGCCCTGTGCTTGCAAACGGTGGGGGTTGTAGTACTATGGGGAGAGTTCTGGAAACAGCACAAGAAATGAAGCTTCAGTATCATCACACCACCCAACTTGAAAAGTTTTCCCCCTCCCATATACTAATGTGCCACAAACAGGAAATTGATATCACCAACCATTACCATTTTATTTAAGTGTATCCATATAAATGGCCCACCCTGTAGTATTTGGTCATTATGTATTGGTAATATGTGGTCTGGTCACGAAGTGGTGGTATTTTTTCCTTGTATGTGGTATTATTCGGTCACTATGAGGTGGTAATATGTGATCTGGCCATGGTGTGACTGTATTTGCCCTTGTATGTGGTAGTATTCAGTCCATTATGGTGCTAATATGTGGTCTGGTCACGGTGTGGCGATATTTGTTCCATGTATCTGGTATTATTCGGTCACTATGTGGTGGTAAAATGTGGTCCAGCCATGGTGTGATGGTATTTGCCCCTTGTATGTGGTATTATTGGTCATTTTAAAAAATGTATGTAACAAATTTTCTTAAAGAAAAATAAATAAAAGTATACCCTAAAAGAGTATTGGATATTTTAAGAAATTTTTAATAGCTTTAGAGTAGGGCCCTGACAAAAGAGTCTACCTTGTTGTGGTGGCAGGCTTAAAAAATCTTTTGGCCGAAACAAAAGCTGATGACTATATATGTGACATGGTGTTCGATGAAAACTGTTAATGTGTGATTGGTGAGGACAAGGTGCAGAAGTGGAGTTTTTCCAAACGTGGGCGGTGGGACTGTAGAAGGATCAAGGGGTGCAAGGCGGAGCTGGGTTGGAGCCTGGGCTATGAAATTTCTGGAGGCAGATTGGTTCAACCTATGTAACTATAAATGATAGTTGCGGCCTCAATAATATGAACATTTGTATTCACTGAAGTGAGATTTTACCAATATATTGAGTGAAAGATCAGTCCAGGAGGAAAAAGAAGCAGCTTTCTCACATAAGATGAGTTAAAAAAAAATTTATATTCACTTGTGCTACTACGGTTACTTTTAAGGAAAGGCAATGGGTTTTAGTCTTGAAAATCCCTTTAACAGCTGAACTAAGGAATTAAAAGGGGTTTCCATATATTTTGCCCAAGTTTTCATTTTCTGCATCAAATACATTTTTTTTTAGTATTACTGTAATAAATGATGTCTGTATACATGTACGCAGACACGAGTGTCTTGGGGTGACAATAAACTTGCTATGAATATTTTATTCCCATCTTTTGTTAAACTTGTCTTGCAGAACTATAATTGGGTATAAGAAAATGTACACTGAGCACAACCCCAACATAATATTAATGCATGATTATTATGTACAGTCTTTTAGCTGTGAACAGTCTGCTACTAGTTTCCTTAATTAAGGATACAAAGGGCTTCTTTATCTTTGCATATTCCCCTGCTAGGACATTGATACTCATTATTTCCGAAGTCCAAACGGTAAGGCTGTGTCAAGAATGCATTCATCACAAGGCGGTCACTTATAGTCAGCAAAATTTTCACTCGTGTCAGCGATTTTAGCAATTTGCAAATTCTATATGTTTGACGTGTGTTTTTAGCGTCGAAGAACTTATTCAGAGATCACGATCATGGGAAGGATCTTTAGGTTACAGTGATGTAATGAAAGCAATTAGGAGCCTTGAGATGAGCCATTTCCTTGGAAAAGAAGAAAATGTTTGACTGTTAATTTGCAGCCGAAGCAAATTTTACATTTATTGTCTGCGCAGATTCAAAAATTGCCGAAGTAATATGGATTTACTATTGTGCTTTATTGGGGTGAGGAACATGGAATATGGATGGTGCCAAATTTTGTACAGGAATGCAGAATATAATGTGTAAATCATTAGCAATATTATTGGTAAAAATTTTTTTATAAATGATCACATTTTAAGACCATTCTGGCTTTTCCTTCTATGCATCACTAATGGGAGCTAAAGAGCTTCTGATTTATACATTAAATTGGATTAGCCCCATCAAAAAAGTTTCCATTTTTGGGATATGGGTCTGTGTGAGGGCTTTTTTTTGTGCCCTGAGCTAAATTTTTTATTGATACTATTTTGAGGTCGATATAGTGTTTTGATCACCTCTTATTGAATTTTATTGCAATGTTGCGGTGGCCAAAAAACATAATTCTGGCATTTTGATTTTTTTTTGTTACGCTGTTTACATTCAGATTAATTTATTTTATTTATTTATTTTAATATATTTGATAGTTCGGACATTTCTGAACACAGTGATACCAAATATGTGTATTTTTTTATTATTATTTTATTTTCAGTGGGTCAAAGGGGGGTGATTTGAACTTTTGCATTTTTTTCAAAAACTTTTTTTTTTTCACTTTTTAATGTCTTCAGAAGTCTTCAGTAGACTTGAAGCTGTGATCGTTCGACTGCATGTGATATACATATGTATCACAAACAACAGCAGGGACGCCGGGATATCCACGTGCAGCCCTAAGGTAGCTATTTTCATTCCTTACTATATTGCATGTTATGGCAATTTCACATTGCATTGCGGGGTGAGTAACTTTCGGGCACATTGCAATTTGAGTGAGCAGTTTACATTAAGCACTTTTGCACTTTTGCACTTTTGTGCTAGCTTATACATGCTGTCATGGATGGTTCTTTTTGCTCATGGCTCGGACCTGATGTTATCACCTGCTTTTTTGTACTAGCCTGATCATATACCTTAGCTATAGTGGGTTTAGCTGCATTACGTGGGGTCTATGGTATTTGTCCTTGGTTTTCTGTGGTTTCAGATTTGTTCTTTGCTGTTGATTTTATTATACTATTCAATAAAAATTGTTACTTTTTCACATTTTTTGCGTTCCTGTTATTACCAATATTTAGGTAAAGTTGTTTGTGATATATATGTTGTTAAAGGAATGCCTTTTCCCCATAAGGTAGGGGGGTTATTTACATAATTTGGACATAGCTGTGATTATAATGTGATATACATAGCAGTAATGCGGAGCCGGCATTCACAGAAGTATCGTAATGATGGGCACATGGGTCTTCTACAGACCCCGGCTGTCATGACAACCCGTCGGTGCCCTGTGATCACATGACAGGGGAATCGATGGGTGGGATTTATGACACGCTTCAGGCCGTTGCATGTTTAATGCCATTGTCAGTGATTGACAGTAAGGATTTAACTAGAGTTGAGCAAATTTTTCAAAATTCGGTTCCTATTTTGATCCGTGGTGAACATTGTTTTTGCAATATTCGCCGGACACACCTGAATGTTATTGGAGTAAATGGGAGTAGAATGGCACGAATATGGCAAATTTAGATTTGGCGACCAATTCCGAACATATTAGCTCAACTCTAGATTTAACTGTTAACAGCCGCAGGTGGAGCTCCAATCCACCCGCGGCTGTTAAAGGCACAATGATGACTTATTAAATCAGCTATCATGTGCAGGTAAAGATGCGGGCTCAGCGTGTGAGCACGCATCAAAAGCTGGGACAGACATATGACGTAAATATGTATCATATATCGTAAAAGGGTTAAAGAACAGTATGGAATAAACTCCTAAATACCCAAAAGTGGTGATGTAGGGAGCCAGAATATATTTAAAAAAGAACCTATCATCAGAACATTTCATGAAAAAATTATAGCTATTTAAAATATTTTTTATATATAAATAATTTCTGCAGGTAAAAGTAATGATAAAAATTAAACTATATATTGTAATAAGCCTCTAGTTAACATTTGCGCTTTATGCAAATTACCTAAGTCCTGTCCAAAATCATTGCTCACAGCAAAACATCACACTCCTACAATGCCCCCAATCCCTCTTGGGTAATTAGAAAATGCACACTTTTATCCATAAACTGCAGGATCTTGTTCATTTTTTGTGAAACCTCACAGGTTAGAGATAAAGCTGCACTTATCACCTATACTGACAGGTTATCGTGGGAGTGTGACGCCACTGGGCCTACGTGGAACTTCCCGTGTGGCTCCCTTGAAGAAGAGACAGGCCATTCTTATAAACGCAAGCATCAAATAGAGTCCAAGGACATTGGTATTTTTTAAGCGTTTTTTAATTATTTAGACTCAGAAAATTACATTTTTTAAAGAGCTATCAATATTTTATGAAACAATTTTATGATGGGTCTGTAAACTTTTATGACTGTGTGAAGGGAAGCACGGCATTTGATGCTCCGTTTCATAAAAATGAAGCTCGCGTGTAAAATTAATCAGAGTAAAATTTTGAACCCCAAAACAGCACGGTATTAAAAAATGGAAATCCACTTTAAGGCCTTATTCACACAACTGAATTCAAGCTCATACGATTTTCATCCTGAAAAAATTGTTTATTTTGGCCTTAGTGTAAACTCATCTTCCATCTGTACATGTCCATTCTTAGGTCTGTCTGCCCTTATTCGATTAGCTTTTGTTATCCATATTAATTTCATGTTGTATCCGTTTTATCATGTTTCATATTTTTAAAAATCCTTTTCTTTTGCCCCAAATGACTGATTATGTTAAAGGGATATTCCCATCTCCAAAATCCTATCCCAATATGTACTGCAGTAGATGTAATAATAATATTAGCAAATATCTCTAATTAGAAATGTAGTATAGTTCTTCTGATAAACTATGTAACTTATCCCATGTACAGGGCATTGCAGTAGCTTATGTATCCATGGTTATGATGACCACTAACAACTAAGAAACTGTCATCGTATGAGTGGTCATAACTATGGATACCTAAGCTACTGCATTGCCCTGCACATTTGGTAAGCGACATAGCTTATCAGGAGGACTACCTACTACATACTGGGATAGGATCTTGGAGATGGGCATATTCCTTTAATTTTTGTATAGCAAACTACCAGACCCTTATCTCCCCTGATATCATCTGTTGGAGGAGAGTCTGTCTGGAGGCCCCTAAAGACATCACACTGTCTGACCATCCTGACCAAAGCGGCAGGTTCAGCTGACTTTAGTCTAATGTGCACAGGTACTTTAAAGGGTTTTCTGGTGTTCGATCTTTCGCTGTAGTACTGACGTCTTGTCAACATTGCTGCCTTTAATAACTGAGCTCAGTGAGAGTTGATGGCATGAGCTGCTCAGAACCGTTGAGCTCACTGATTGTCTGCAGCGCTGTAGATGTGATGTCAGCTGACACTAAATACTTGGAGCTTCAGCGAGACTCAGCACTGGATTTGGGGAAGGTGAGTAAGGTATAGTTTGCTATTTTTTAAAAACAAACTTCAGATGAGGAAGAACGGTTTTCCAAAACTGCAAAACTCCTTTAAGACCTAAGGTATAATATAGATGGTAATGGTTTGAGGTCCTGGCTTGGTTAATGCTTGCTTAGATGGCATCCTGTGCCTGATGTTATTGCTTAGACAGTATCAGCGTGTGGACATTCTGGTAATATCACAAGGCAGAGCTACCTGTCACGCACAGTGTGGGAAAGACTTAAGTGCAACACGAAGGGATAAGGGGAAGGGAGCCCAACACTAGGGAACAGGGGCATGGGGACCCCTAAGCAGATCTAAAGTCACCCTGTCTGCCATAAATGTTCCTTTATAGGTTCTGCACCTATTGCTGAGCAGGAACCGAATCCCTGCCTGACCCTGGCAATAAGCCCTGCTTAGGGAAGGATGGCGTAAGCACTAGCCAATCCCCACTACAACTAAAGACAGATGGGATAGACAAACGAGGGGAACACTTATCATGAGTAGACTCTGAGAGATAACACAGATGTCCTCAAACAGCACCAAAGGGGAAGACAGCCGACTGCTATAGCTCCAAGCCTCAACAGGGGGAAATGGAAATATCATTGGCAATTCCCAGAAGCACACAGGAAGTTTATAAACACCCAGGTCCAGGTGTGTCAATTAGAGCCGGGGGGGAGGTTGCCATTGGGTCCAAGAGTCAGAAGGACTAGGAAGGCATCTGCAAAGCCAACCGCAGAGACCTTCAGCAGCCAGATGTTGTGCGATTGTCTGCAGCCTCTGACACACCCGTGACAGTACCTTATCATAATTGTGGACCGTCAAGCTGCCACCTGGCACAGGCTGATAATACTGCGCTAATTGTATTTTGTGCACCTGCAGTGATATTTTTTTTCCAGTCCTAATTAGAACTTTCATCACTCATTTCAGATGGCAATATATTAGATAACATGAACCCTGCTCCCGATTCTGTATAATACATTGCTCCTTGTTAGATAACATGTAGTGTGACCTCATTGACTTCCAGGTTTATTGTCTACTGGACAATAACAATCGGATATAAATGTGTATAACTCACAATGACAAAATGAGCCCTGTTCAAAGGAATGGGAAGAGATAAGATTATTGATAAGAATTTAGTTACAGCAATGATTTAATAAGATACATAGTAATATATATTATTTTATGTCAAATAATCTCACCTACAAAGTGCTAATTATAGAAAAAAATCTATCAAATTTTTGGTGACTTTTTAAAACACAAGAGAACATGCTGATACATACAGCACCCGATGGAGCCTGATGGCGGCACACGGAGGCTAATATAGGCTAAATGTGACTATTAGAAGTCACAGGGAAGCTCTGGCCAGAATTGATGAAGAACATTTATAAAGGACATCGCAACTTGGTTATTAGATGGGCAGTATATTCTGCATTATAATGCATATCTAAGTTGCTGCAGAAACTCTTATCAAAGAGAAAAGAAACCAGATGTCAACATAAAGCTACCCTTTCTCTATACATTGTACTATGTCATAATATCTTCTATTATTACTGTTGCATTGTTATATGTTCACAATACCCAGGGGAACTTGGTTCTACTGAGCCAATCATAAAGACAATTGATTTTGGCATGGGTTTTTTATACGTTACTTGTTAACTTTAGTTATAAAATGCAATAGTTTTTAGACTGCGTCTTCAATCCTTCACCATCATCATTACCATATTTGATGTGCACTTTTCAAACTGCACCTAGTTTCAGAAGTCCTTCACAGTAAGAGAGAGGTCTGTGGGTTCAAGATGCTGTTGTCTTCAGTATCTCTGATATATCTGCACAGCTTCATTCCTGGACTGATTTCCCCCTCAATTACCTACATACTACTTCTTGCAGACTCTGATCCTGAGTGTGTGATTTCTGCCCTGTGTAATCTCCTGTATACTCACGCACACTCTGTTTACCCCCTCTTGTAAAGTTTGATGTGTATGCTTTCCTTTCAATCTGCCATAGTGGAAGATTTATAGTAGGTTGAGCTACTGGAATAAAATTCTATTGAAGTAGTAAAGTAGAAGGTTTTTTTATACTATAAACATCAATTGTCCACCTTGGTCAATTTCTTTTGGTGGATTTCTTCCCCCAGCCACATGGCAGCAGCAGCTGTCATTCTTTACTTGTTCAGTAGTTGTGTCTCACACCACCAATTGTTTCAGTGTCCTCGTCCATTTGGGTTTTACCCTATGTTGTGGCGCTTTATTCCCTCTACATCTCTATTTTCATTCCTTTCTATCTACACTGATACAGAACAGCTTCTGTGATCTGCCCTACCTTGAAACTTGCATGGTTTCCTTCAACTCCAAACTCTGATCTGGTTTATAAATATTTCAATATTACTACTAGCTCTCCCTGCTGCTATATCTAACACTGAGAGAAGGGGAGGGCGCAGAGAAAGTCTGGAGCAGAGTACTGTCAGATCTACGTCAGAATCAACAGGACAGCCAGCTATGTGAAGGAGTTGCTTGTCTATTCAACAGTAATGATGGTAGAAAATTTTCATGAAAACTGATTAGAAAATTCCTCAATGTTTGCATTTAGGAATCAATTAAATAATAAAGGAAATTCAGTGCAAATATGTCCCTATACATTAATATACAGTAGAAACCCAGGGTAATCTAAGCTCATTCCTGTAAATTACAGGAGTTCCTATGTTGTAGCCATATTTTAATGCTAACATGCAGTGATTAAATGAATGTAAATGAAGTTGTTTGATTAATAATCCTAATTAGCAATGAGCAAATTTGTCAAAATTTGAATTCAGCAAATTGCTCAAATTTGACCAGGAAATTTGATTCATATAAAGTTTATTTGATGAGTCTCTCCAAACCGGAACAACAGAGAATAATAAATGGTGAAAAAAAAGATACTCATCTCTCCCGCTGCAACAGTCACCCAAATCGTTTCTCTGCACAACTACCTCTGTCTTCTTTCCTTTGATAACACAAGCAACTGCAGTATTTCATGTTGAATCGTAGACAACTCATGTTGTGACTTCGTACCTTATGCCTTAATTAAACAGTTTCTATGGTATAGCTGATAAATTCTAGCATTTCTAAGGAAGGGAATAAGAAGTAAGGAAAGGGAACTAATTGCCATATTTGTTTTTATTGTATCCTATTCCAACATAACTTTTTATATCTTACAGTATAAACGTCTTACATTATAAACCTTGAAATATTAAATTAGGCAAAAAATTAAATTTGGTGTACAACATAGAAGATAAAAAGAGAGTCTTTATTTGTTGGCCTTTTATAAAACTGTTATGATCGTATTTGTGGCCTTGCATTTAGCACCAATAAGAAGCCCAGGTCTATTTATACAGGAAGTTCTCCTTCCGAACATCTCCGTTACAACTTTAATACAGCAAAGTGAACATTATTTGCTGTTTCAATTACCTGGCCCAATATTATTGCAATTTACATTTTAATTGGTTTTCCAGCACGCATATAATTTATTGGTAGTACAACATAAATGTTACTGATTTAAAACAATAATTGGTCATTCTGCATTTAATTTTCTTCCCAACTCCTCATAGGGCAACATTGTTTTAATTGAGCCTACAGGTTTATTGAGTACGGCCCATACTTATCACTAGAGGCACCAAAGTGTGCAGTAATGTCAAAATGATTTATCTATCCATAAATACCAAAATTACCACCTGAAATGAATTACCTGAATTACCTTCCACTTGAACTTCGAGAAACTCATGCATGGTGGAAGCCTTTTTACGGACTGAACACAGGCTCAATAACTAACGAGCACATATCCCAATGCATATCAGTGAATTATCACTGATTATTATCATCGCTTTTCTGCACAAGATCTGTATGAATAGAAATCTGCAGGTACATTAAACATGGAGAATTTTTATAAGAAAATGTAACAATATGATAGGAAATTTGATGATGTGTTCAGTTAAAATTATTGATGTAGACTATTATAAAGTTAATAGATAGTTGAAATATGGATATTGATGTTTAAAAACTTTGCATTTTAATGTGTACCATATATATCAGATCGTTTTTAGCCAAACGTTCACTTACAGTTATCTGGTACCCAATGCAAATACACTTTCGGCTTGGCTGGGCAGCACCTATTGAGTATGCAGAATGGAGAATAAGCTGCATCAGAGATCCCTGATGGTGGATTTTCTCCAGACTATAGGAATAGAATTGGGTGTTTAAGGATAAAATGTCCAGTCCTTCATCCATCATATTATGTATTGGGGTAGATTCTGGCTTTCCCATACACATCACCTGGTTTCAATGTAATTGGCAGGTCTGAAATGTGTACGGGCAGCTTGGTGGCTCAGTGGTTAGCACTGTTATCCTGGAGTTCTGGGTGTAAATCCCACCAAGGACAACATCTGCAAGGAGTTTGTGTGTTCTCCCTGTTTTTGTGTGAGTTTCCTCTCACACTCGAAACCCATACTTATAGGGGTAAAAAAGGTAAGCCAGCTCACCCCGACTTTCAGGCGTCCTGAGGCAAGCAACTGCAAGGGACTACTTGTGCATAGAAAAACAAAAAAAGGGTTCAAGCATCAGAAATTGCAAAAAAATGTATTGAATGACAAAGACTCCATCATAAGGGTAGACACAGCTACGCGTTTCAAACACCCATTGCGTTCTTTAACAAAGCTACCAGCTAGCTTTGTTATAGAATGCAATGCGTGTTCAAAACGCGTAGCTGTGTCTACCCTTATGATGGAGTCTTTGTCATTCAATACATTTTTTTGCAATTTCTGATGCTTGAACCCTTTTTCTTTTCATAATTATAGGGAACTTACATTGTGAGCCCCATTTTGGACATTGATGATGATTTCTGTAAAGCGCTACAGTATATGATAGTGCATAAAAAAACAAATACATAATATATAAGAAGGCCTTAGAGCTGGGATCTCAGCCACAGTATGGATTAAAAAATTGTGGTCTTACGGCAATTAAGTGCAGTTTTGAATCTAATATTAATGTCTGTACCATCTTGGAGGTAAGTTGCTGTATCCGTGCTGTTTTTGACCACACCTTGGCTGCATCAGAGTCACTGTGTGAGAGCCCAGTCTAAGAGTATGTGAACACGATGTCTTTAAAAGAAATCTGTCAATAGGATCAACACTTCTAAACCATCTACATGTGCATGTAAGTCATAGAACGTTAAATAAAGTCATACCTTGATATCTGGGACCGAATGTCTTTTTCCATGTTTTCTTATTACAGCGGGTGAAATAAGTATTGAACAAATCACTAATTTTCTAAGACAGTAAAGATGTATATCTTTGTACCGTGTTAGCCAGTTGAAGAGACCTGAGTAGTCTGGAAAGCTTGCAATTTGTTACCATCTTTTCAGTTAGCCATTAAAAGGTATCAACCACTGAGGACTCTCAACTCTAAATATTTTTTTAATTTTCTAAGTAAATCTATTTCTAAAAGGGCTATTGGCATGAAATTCTCACCAGATATCAGTAACAATCCATTGAATCCACACAGACAAAGAAATCAAACCATAGATGTCCATAAATTAAGTTATGTGTAATAATGAGAAATGACACAAGGAAAAAGTATTAAACACGCTTAATAAAATGTATTTAATACTTCATACAAAAGTCTTTGTTGATGATGACAGCTACAAGACACCTCCTGTATGGAGAAACTAGTCGCAGGCATTGCTCAAGTCTGATTTTTGCCCATTCTTCCTCACAAACACTCTTCAAATCCTGAAGGTTCTATGATGGGTTCCTTCTATGAACTCTGAGCTTTAGTTCATTCCATAAATTTTCTATTAGATTCAAGTCCGGTGATCGGCTTGGTCATTCCAGGAGCTTTATTTTCTTTTTCTGAAGCCAGTTGAGAGTTTCTTTGGCTGTGTGTATGGGATCACTGTCTTGTCTATCCAGTTAAATAAAGAGCTGGATGAGATGTGGAAGACATGGACTTGTTGCTTAAGGAATCTAAGGAAAAAGGCATAAAATTGGAGTTCCATGGGATAATAAGTAAGAATTGAACTGCTCACCTTGGCTTGATTTGCTTATAATAACTACAACTCTGTCCAAAACCTTGTAAAGATTGGACCAGCTGGTGCTCCACATTGTGTCTGTAATGCATAATAGCAACTGTAATAAGTGTGCTGGGGTGTAGAAGATCAATGATATGACTTGGCATCACGGGAAAAGATGACGACTCACGTGTAGACGTATAACCACTTTATTGAGGCTACACGTTTCAGCACAGATGAATCATGAGGCCATCAACTTTTGCAGCAGCTCTCAGAGGTTCCTTGTTATTTTCTTTAAAAGGGTTATCTGACAATATCCATCTATGAAGATGAGAATAACCCTTTAAGGTTTCAGCTAATTGTATGTTTTTTGAATCAGATGAAACAAAACTATATTATAAGCCATATGTGGCTGACAATATTCTATAAGTTTTATACACCTATATGGTTGCTACAACTAGATGAGAAGCTTCTCCTGTTTGTTCAAGGATAAGCCCATAGAAAAATTAAAGGTGTTGTCCAGGTTTGGCACAAAAGTCTGCAGTCACCTGTGCAGTCAGCCTGTGCGGCTTCAGTCACTGCTCAGCACTGAATAAGCGCCAGCTATAACCACGCCCTTGCACTGACTGACAACTCACGTATAAAGTTAATTTCTAGATTAACTCTACATCTATAGGTTAATAGCATTTTTTGGGACATGACAGGTTCATTTTAAGTGAGGCCAAGGCCGTCTAGTCGAAATGTGGCCAGGAGTGTGGATATCGCACACTTGCGGTCACATGACCGCCCACTCTCGGTGTCGGCACAAGAGAATCCTCACAGCGTGCTCCATTCCCACTGTAAGGATTTACAAGTCTGCTGTCACATAGAGTGACTGCAGAATTTTTGTGCCACACCTGGACAACCCCTTTAAGTGGTTGAGCGGGTTTTCATCAGCATATTTTCAGTAAGGACTGTACCTTAGTCAGTTATTTGATCTAGAGATCATGAAGTCCTCCATGGTCACATCATTAGTATTTTATCCACAAACTGTATTTCCATAAAAATTATATTTCCAGTTATACTACTGTTATTACGGCTCCTCAATGACAATATGATCGTGTATACTTGAGGTTCTGAATATAAAAAGTATTAATTGTATTTTAGAGCTTGGAATTCTAAAATATATCTAATAAAATAACAAACTAAAATTAAATCCTAATAATAACTATAACTATTAGAATAAAAAAAAATTATAAGTGAAAGAAATACTACAAAGTAAAATAATAACAAAAAAATAAAAGAATGTGTCATCTTGTAGATGTTCATCTGTTTTGTACTTAACCCCTTAACGACCGCCGATACGCCTTTTAACGGTGGTCATTAAGGGTACTTAAACCACAGCGCCGTTAATTAACGGCGCTGTGGAAAAAGTGAATAGCGCCCCCCAGAGGTGCATTTTCTCTGGGGTCTCGGCTACCGGGGGTAGCCGAGACCCCAGAGAACATGAATCGGGTCGGTTTTTACCGACACCGATGTTGCGATCGCCGTTATTAACCCTATAACGGCGACCGCAACAAAAAAAAAAAAAAAAGTTGTGCCATTTAATTTCTCTGTCCTCTGATGTCATCGGACATCAGAGGACAGAGAAAAAGGGTCCCCGGGACCCCCATGTGGCCCCCGATGTCCTGTATGTGGCCCCAGGGCCCTCCGGTGTCCCCCGGGGCCGGCGCGATGAAGAAAATGGCGGGCGCATGCTCAGTGCGCCCGCCGCTATGTGCCGCTGTGTCCTGGGGGGGATGGGCAAATATTCTCTGGGGTCTCGGCTACCGGGGGTAGCCGAGACCCCAGAGAACATGATCCGGGTCGGTATTCACCGATCCCGGTGTTGCGATCGCATCTATGCAAGCATAGATGCGATCGCAAAAAAAAAAAAATGATTTCTCTCCCCTCTGATGTGATCGCATATCAGAGGGGAGAAAATGAGGGTCCCCCGGTCCCCCGATCGCCCCCCCGTATACTTACCGGTGTCCTCCGTCCTCCCGCAGGCCCCAGGATCCCGGCGTCTTCTTCCTGCAAAAAAAAAATGGCGGGCGCATGCGCAGTGCGCCCGCCGATCTGCTTGGCGGCAGATTCAAAAATGATTTCATTCATTCTCCAGAAAGTGCATTTTGATCACTGTGATAAACTATCACAGTGATCAAAATAAAAAAAACAGTACATAACCCCCCCATTTATCACCCCCTTAGTTAGGGACATATAATAAAAAATAGAAATTATATTTATTTTCATTTTTCTGTTACGGTTAGGGTTATAATTAGGGTTAGGGTTATAATTAGGGTTAGGGTTAGCATTAGGGTTAGGGTTAGCATTAGGGTTAGGGTTATAATTAGCGTTAGGGTTAAGCTGGGTTCATACTGCGTTATGGCAGTCCGTTAGACGGACTGCGTTACACTGCGGTATAACGCGGTGTAACGCAGTCCGTTAACGCTGCCATTCACCCCCATTTGAGGGCGCATCGCGACGCATGCCGTAAAGCGGGATGCGTTTGCGACGTGCCATCACTCAGTGACGGAGCCTCGGACGCGGGCTGCAGCGTCTGGACTCCGTCACCGCTAGCGCAGATGAATCATCTGCTGATTCCTCTGCGCTAGCGGGTATAGCATAACGCGATCGTGTTATGCTATACCGTTACCAGCCCGTCAACGCTATGTGTTGAACGGGCTGGTAAAACGCAAAATGAACCTAGCCTTAGGGTTAGGGTTATAATTAGGGTTATAATTAGGGTTAAGGTTACAATTAGGGTTAGGGTTAAAATTAGGGTTAGGGTTACAATTAGAGTTAGGGTTACAATTAAGGTTAGGGTTACAATTAGGGTTGGGATTTAGGTTAGGTTTAGGGTTGGGATTAGGGTTAGGGGTGTGTTGGGGTTAGGGTTGGAGCTAGAATTGAGGGATTTCCACTATTTAGGCACATCAGGGGGTCTCCAAACACGACGTGGCGTTCAAAAAGTCAAATGGCGCTCCCTCCCTTCCGAGCCCTGCCGTGCGCCCAAACAGTGGTTTACCCCAACATATGGGGTATCAGCGTACTCAGGACAAATTGCACACCAATTTTGGGGTTCTAATTTCTCCTGTTACCCTTGGAAAATAAAAAATAGCTGGCTAAAAAAATCATTTTTGAGAAAAAAAATGATTTTTTATTTTCACAGCTCTGCGTTTATAAATTTCTGTGAAACACTTGGGGTTCAAAGTGCTCACCACACATCTAGATAAGTTCCTTAAGGGGTCTAGTTTCCAAAATGGGGTCACTTGTGGGGGGTTTCCACTGTTTAGACACATCAGGGGGTCTCCAAACACGACGTGGCTTTCAAAAAGTCAAATGTCGCTCCCTCCCTTCCGAGCCCTGCTGTGCGCCCAAACAGTGGTTTACCCCAACATATGTGGTATTAGCGTACTCAGGACAAATTGCACACCAATTTTGGGGTTCTAATTTCTCCTGTTACCCTTGGAAAATAAAAAATAGCTGGCTAAAAAAAACATTTTTGAGAAAAAAAATGATTTTTCATTTTCACGGCTCTGCGTTTATAAATTTCTGTGAAACACTTGGGGGTTCAAAGTGCTCACCACACATTTAGATAAGTTCCTTAAGGGGTCTAGTTTCCAAAATGGGGTCACTTGTGGGGGGTTTCCACTGTTTAGACACATCAAGGGTCTCCAAACACGACGTGGCTTTCAAAAAGTCAAATGTCGCTCCCTCCCTTCCGAGCCCTGCCGTGCGCCCAAACAGTGGTTTACCCCAACATATGGGGTATCAGCGTACTCAGGACAAATTGCACACCGATTTTGGGATTCTAATTTCTCCTGTTACCCTTGGGAAAATAAAAAATAGCTGGCTAAAAAAAACATTTTTGAGAAAAAAATGATTTTTCATTTTCACGGCTCTGCGTTTATAAATTTCTGTGAAGCACTTGGGGGTTCAAAGTGCTCACCACACATCTAGATAAGCTCCTTGGGGGGTCTAGTTTCCAAAATGGTGTCACTTGCAGGGGGTTTCTACTGTTTAGGTACATCAAGGGCTCTGCAAACACAACATGACGCCCGCAGAACATTCCATCAAAGTCTGCATTACAAAATGGCGCTCCTTCCCTTCCAAGCACTCCCATGCGCCCAAACAGTGGTTCCCCCCCCACATATGGGGTATCAGCGTACTCAGGAAAAATTTCACAACAACTTTTTGGGTCCAATTTCTCCTGTTACCCTTGGGAAAATAAAAAAAATAGCGAGCTAAAGAATCATTTTTGAGGAAAAAAATGATTTTTTATTTTCACAGCTCTACGTTTATTAATTTCTGTGAAGCACTTGGGGGTTCAAAGTGCTCACCACACATCTAGATAAGTTCCTTAAGGGGTCTAGTTTCCAAAATGGTGTGATTTGTGGGGGATTTCGACTGTTTAGGCGTATCAGGGGCGCTCCAAACGCGACATGGCGTCCAATTTCAATTCCAGCCAATTTTGGTTTGAAACAGTCAAACGGCGCTCCTTCACTTCCAAGCCCTGCCGTGCGCCCAAACAGTGCTTTACCCCCACATATGGGGTATCGGCATGCTCAGGACAAATTGCACAAAAACTTTTGGGGTCTTGTTACCCTTGGGAAAATAAAAATTGGGGTGAACAGATCGTTTTTGTGGAAAAAATATGATTTTTTATTTTCACGGTTCTATGTTATAAACTTCTGTGAAGCACTTGGAGGTTCAAAGTGCTCACCACACATCTAGATAAGTTCCTTAGGGGGTCTAATTTCCAAAATGGGGTCACTTGTGGGGGGTTTCCACTGTTTAGACACATCAGGACCTCTACAAACACGACATGACGTCCAGACAATTCTGCGCTGAAAAAGTCAAACGGCGCTCCTTCCCTTCCAAGCTCTGCCTTGCACCCAAACAATGGTTTACCCCCACATATGGGGCATCAGAATGCTCAGGACAAATTGCACAAAAACTTTTGGGGTCTTGTTACCCTTGGGAAAATAAAAATTGGGGTGAAAAGATTGTTTTTGTGGAAAAAATATGATTTTTTATTTTCACTGTTCTATGTTATAAACTTCTGTGAAGCACTTGGAGGTTCAAAGTGCTCACCACACATCTAGATAAGTTCCTTAGGGGGTCTAGTTTCCAAAATGGGGTCACTTGTGATGGGTTTCCACTGTTTAGACACAACAGGGCCTCTACAAACGCGACATGGCGTCCAGCCAATTCTGCGTTGAAAAAGTCAAATGTCGCTCCTTCCCTTGTAACCTCTGCCGTGCGCCCAAAAAGTGGTTTACCCCCACATATGGGGTATCGGCTTAATCAGGAGAAATTGCACAATAAATTTTGTGGTTCATTTTTTCTTTTAACAGTTGTGAAAATAAAAAAAATAGGTTCCGAAGTAAAGTTTTTGCAAAAAAAGTTAAATGTTAATTTTTTCCTTCCACATTGCTTCAGTTCCTGTGAAGCACGTAAAGGGTTAATAAACTTCTTGAATGTGGTTTTGAGCACCTTGAGGGGTGCAGTTTTTAGAATGGTGTCACTTTTGGCTATTTTCTATCATATAGACCCCTCAAAGTGACTTCAAATGTGAGGTGGTCCCTAAAATAAAAATGGTGTTGTAAAAATGAGAAATCGCTGGTCAACTTTTAACCCTTATAACTTCGTAACAAAAAAAAATTTTGGTCCCAAAATTGTGCTGATGTAAAGTAGACATGTGGGAAATGTTATTTATTAAGAAATTTGTGTGACATATCTCTCTGATTTAAGGGCATAAAAATTTAAAGTTTGAAAATTGTTAAATTTTCAAAATTTTCGCCATATTTCCATTTTTTTTCATAAATAAACACAAGTCATATCAAAGAAATTTTACCACTAACGTGAAGTACAATATGTCACGAAAAAACAAACTCAGAATCAGCTGGATTCGTTAAAGCGTTCCAGAGTTATAACCTCATAAAGTGACAGTGGTCAAATTGTAAAAATTGGCCCGGTCATTAAGCTGCAAAATGGCTCTGTCACTAAGGGGTTAAATATAGGCAATAAAAATGAAGACGTGAATGCCCTAACTAAAGAAACTATTGTGAAGTCTACAAGTAAAGTAAAGTAGTCTACAAGTATAGCTTTTAAGAAGATGATAAGGTTCAATTTTGAACATTTCCCTTCTTTACAAATCTTCAAACAGCCGTGCTTGGTGTATGGTCTGAGCAAAGTTTTATGAAATGTTACAAATACTATTGGCACATAAACACCTTGTTAACCTGCTGACCTTTCAGGGGAAAAAAAAAAGAACACTTCAGCCGCACGACTGTTCTACTTCTTATATAACAATATATAACAATTGGTAACAATTCGGCCGTCACTCAAATGTGGTTCCAAAGAGTCCAACCTGAAAAGTGCAGGCGAACCGGAATGTTTATATAAAGGAGCAATGCACGTCACTGATGGAGAAGATTTACCTGCAACCTAATTTAAAAAAATGGTTAGATTACTAATTTAGGTAATTGTACTATTTCATTCAAAGTAAATGTCTTGTTTTTTTTTTTCAAATATTACTTATAAATCATTTCATATTATAATAACTGATGAGCCAATATGTCAAAATTCAATTTTGGCGGTTCACTCAAATTTGGCGAAGATATTTTATTCTTATTTGCGGTAATTTATTCTGCCAAAATTGAATTGACATTATTTTGCAAAGAAGGGAAATGTTCAAAATTGAACCTTATCTCATCTTAAAAGCTATACTTGAAGATTTCACAATAATTTCTTTAATTAGGGCATTCATGTCTTTGTTTGTATTGCCTACATTTAAGTACAAAACAGATGAACATCTACAAAATGACACATTCTTTATTTTATTCTCTTCAGGCCCAAGTGTTTTACATAAAGATATGTAAAATAAAAGTTATACTTACATGACTGTGCTACCCCACTCCGATCATCTTTATTGATGCAGTCACTAGTAAGCCATCTTTGGCATCTACTAGAGCCCGTCATCTTTGACATTTTATGCCCTGAAGGAGACACCAAAGATGCCGGGTGCCAGAAAACACCAAAGATGGCACAGTGAAGACCACATTAGTGACCAGACTGAAGAAGATGACTGGACAGCAGCAGTGATGCACAGCGGGACAGGTGAGAACCAGGTGAAATATATTTTTAACCCCTTCCCATCTCTTTTGAATCAAGCAAAATGCAAAAAAATCTGAATTTTCAAGTTTCATTCAACAAAAACAATTCACTCATCTCTAATTTATGCATAATATATTTTTTATAATGGGCAGAGCTGTAAATCCCTGATACAATTCTGATGATCTGTATTTTCACTTAGATGGAGCTTATACGTTTTTTAGCACACTGAGTATCCATCGAACCTAATCATGGAACAGTATGCAGTCAGCTCTCTCTAGTGGCAGATGAAGGCTGACTGAATGTTGTCTTTTAAAGGGACTCTGTCAGCACAAAATGACTGTTCAAACGAAGTACAGGCACTCGGTGCATCAAGGCGGGGCCAAACATTTAACTGCACATTCACACCTACCTGTTTTCCATCTATCTTCTCCCTTCTTCCCTTCTCTGGCTCTAATAAACATAAGGACATGCAAGGTGCATTTAAATGATGGGCACCTCACCATGATGCACCGAATGCCTGTATTTGGTTTGACTAGTAGTCATTTTTCATTGACAGAGTCCCTTTAACTGTATGTCTTCTTGAAAATAGAGCCCTGTCTCAGATAAACAGAACTCCATTACCCTTTTAGAATGCAGACTAGTGATGAGTGAGCGTGCACGCCACTACTCGATACTCGATCAAGCATTGCGGTATTCGGGTATGCTCGTTACTCGATCGAGTATCGGAACGTGCTGAAGTCCCCGTCCCCATGTTTTGCATCTCTTAGACAGGCAATAAACAATGGGGGATTACCTGCCATGCACAGTAATGGCGTAGCCATGTAGGCTACTGGCATTGATGTGATTAGCCGGCCGCATCACGGCATTGGGTCTTATATCACCTCTACATCAGAGGAGGTAGAGCTTAGATTAGAGTAGGCATATAGGCAGTGTTTAATTGCTATTGCAGTACTTGTATACCTCTGCTGCACCATAAAAACAAAAGTCCTTTTCAGTGCCACATACATCCTCCACCATATAAATGAAGGAAAAAACAGGCATCCCACACTCATAATTTTTAAAGGGTCATTAAACGGAGTTTAAGAAAAAGCAGATGCATTGTAAATGCATTTACACTGGTGGTTTTAGCCTGGTTTTAATAAATAAATAATTTTAAAAAATGATGTGGGATTCCCCTCTATTTATTAATTACCAGCCAAGGTAAAGCAGACAGCTGCGGGCTTATATTATCAGGCTGGGAAGGTTCATGGTTATTGGGCCCTTCCCCGCCTAAAATATTATTATTATTTTTAGGCTACTTTCACACATCAGGTTTTTTGAATCAGGCGCGGTCCGGCGTCGCGCCGGAGCGCCGGATGCGGCAATGAAATGAAAAACCTGATGCGCCGGATCCGGTTTTCTGCCTGATCTGTTTTAGCAGAACCGGATCTGGCACATAATTTTCATCCGTTTTTTACCCGTTTTTTGACGGATTACGACGGATCCGGTTTTCAATCACGCCCCTTTTATTTCAAAATCTGATGGCTATTGTAAATCCTATATATACAGTGTTCCTACAGCCCATCTTTGACAGGTTGTAGAGGAGCATTTTTGAGAGAAGAGCAAGTGACTGATGAAGATGGAGGCGATTATTGGTAATATTTTCCGGAATCTCGTGGATTTCACAGCGGAGGCGAATCGCTTGCGTTTTATCGTTATGGAGAAGGAGAGAAGGATTGAGCAGCGCCTAAAGCGTCAGCGACAGCGACGCCACCGTATGTGGATCCACCCCATCACGGCACAGAGACTTACCCGTGGAGTCTATTCGACACTCAATATGGAGCTAAGAGAGAATCCACAAAAATTTTTTTCTTATCTTCGTATGAAGAAGGAAACATTTGACATGTTGGTGGAGAGGATTGAAGACAAGATCAGGAGATGTGACACCTACTGCCGGTATTCGATTTCTCCGTCGGAGCGCCTCATGGTGATAATAAGGTAAGCTATTATTTTTGAATGTGCTTGCTTGTACACAGTTGTATTGTTGTTATTTTTTATTCTAGGACTAAAAGGCAATCGAAGGATTAGTACCAGTGCAATAAAAAATGGTCAAAAACTTGTGTGTGTTTATTTCATTCAAATGCATATTTTGTGTATCTTTGTGGGTAATGTTTAATACAATGTGGTTATTGTTATATTATTTTTTTGCTAACTTTTATGCTATGTGGGTAGTGCTTAAATAAATGTCGGTTTTGCTATATTCTGTTTTGGCATACTTGAATACTTTGTGGGTAATGCTATGTTCTTTTTTGGAGTAATTGTATACAATGTGGTATTGCTCTATTCTGTTTTGGCATGCTTGAATACTTTGTGGGTAGTGCTATGTTCTTTTTTGGGATACTTGTATACGTGGGTATTGCTCTATTCTGTTTTGGCATACTTTAATATTCTGTGGGTAGTGCTATGTTCTTTTTTGGCGTAATTTTATACAATGTGGGTATTGCTCTATTCTGTTTTGGCATACTGTAATACTTTGTGGGTAGTGCTATGTTCTTTTTGGGATACTTGTATACGTGGGTATTGCTCTATTCTGTTTTGGCATACTTTAATATTCTGTGGGTAGTGCTATGTTCTTTTTTGGTGTAATTTTATACAATGTGGGTATTGCTCTATTCTGTTTTGGCGTACTTTAATACTTTGTGGGTAGTGCTATGTTCTTTTTTGGGATACTTGTAAACTATGTCTGTATTGTTTTATACTATGTGAGTAGTGATATATTCTGGTTTTTGCCTTTTCCAATTTTTATACCTGAGTTCTGAGCAGTGATTGTGAATTTTTTTTTATTTTTTAGATTCCTTGCAAGTGGAGAATCACTCTCCTCACTCCATTTCCAATTTAGATTGGGAATCTCAACCATATCTGGCATAATAAAGCACACATGTCGTGCACTCTGGGACTGTTTGGTCTCGGAATATATGCCTGAACCTACTACACAGCGGTGGATGGAAATAGCAGATAAATTCCAACAGATCTGCCAATTTCCAAATTGTCTTGGAGCAATTGATGGCAAACATGTCAGAATTGTGAAGCCAGCGGGAACAGGATCAGAATATTTTAACTATAAAAAATATTTCTCCGTTGTCTTGATGGCCATTGCTGATGCCGAATATAGGTTCATTGCAGTCGACATAGGGGCATATGGACGATCGAACGATTCTCAAGTCTTCAAAATTTCAGCAATGGGACGTCGACTCTATGGGAACACATTCCATTTCCCAGCCCCTAGGCCGCTGCCTCAAACCACAGGGCCACCTATGCCATATGTGTGTGTTGGTGATGAGGCTTTCCAGCTCTCAGAACATTTATTAAAACCGTATGCCAGCAGAGGACTGACACATACCAAACGGATTTTCAATTACAGGCTCACAAGAGCTAGAAGAATGGTGGAGTGTACGTTTGGAATCCTTACTGCAAAGTGGCGTGTGCTATTGACAGCCATCAATTTGAAAACTGACACTGTTGATGAAGTAATAAAAGCCTGTGTGGTACTACACAATGTTGTGATCTCCAAAGAACAATTGACCATTGAGGACCACCTGCAACAATCAACTTTACACGATTATCACAATACTACCAATAGAAGTTCTGTTGCTGTTTCTAGGATGAGGGACAGATTTGCCGAGTACTTTATTTCAGCAGAAGGACAGGTAGACTGGCAGGATGACCATGTTTAATAAATTGTTGTTTGTGTTTGGCCCTAAATCTATGTTATGTTTCTGTCTTAAACATTGTTACTGTACTTAATCTTTATTACACATGTAACCTTACATAACATGTAACATTGTAAAGAAAAGACAGACAATAATTGAATCAACCAATTCAACATTTATTTACCCATTTTTCTTAACAAGTTTGTTAGATTTTACTTGCAAAATATTTTATAAAAATTTATATTTTGCATAACATGACTCATTGTCTTTTTTGTAAAAAGGTAAAGTACGTTACAACGAAGTGTAGTGTGGGGTGGACATACTATTGGAGGGGCTGCGGGACACTTCGACCGTGGGAGTGTGTAGAGAGGACTGGGATGCTGGTGGGGAAGGAACAGTAAGAGGTGAAGGGGTGGAAAGGGTTAAAGAATGGGAGGACAAGTTTGAGGCAGAATCAGTGATGGGTGGTGGAGTTGAGGGTGGGGCGGGTACTGGATGAACAGGTGATATGGTAGGGAATTGGTAGGGGGAAGGAGATTGGAAAGAGGTGGGAGTGTGGTACGGGGTAGGTGGTTGGTACGGGGTAGGTGGCTGGTACTGGGGAGGTTGTTGGTACTGAATAGGTGACAGGAGTTGTTGAGGGGACTGTAGTTGGTGAGGTGGCTGAAGTTGGGAAGGTGGCTGAAGTGGGGAAGGTGGCTGAAGTTGGGAAGGTGGCTGAAGTTGGGAAGGTGGCTGAAGTGGGGAAGGTGGCTGAAGTTGGGAAGGTGGCTGAAGTGGGGAAGGTGGCTGAAGTTGGGAAGGTGGCTGGTACTGGGGAGGTTGGTGATAGTGGGGAGGTTGCTGGAACTGTGGAGGTGGCTGATAATGAATAGGAGGGGGAGGAGGCACGCCGACTGGAGGGGGGGGAACAACTGTGATGGATGGAGGAGGATGGGAGACAACCTGCACCAGAGCAGCGTGGCACGTGTGCATCACATACATCTGCTGTTCAGCAGATAGCGGATCTATGCGCTCCGCAACGACCGAAAAAAACTGTGGTTCGGTGATGCTCTTGCTTCCGAATGCACACTTTGCAGAAGTGTCTTTACCTCCGAAACTGCGGAGGTTATCTGATGAATGCCTGCGGTAACTTGCTCAGATAACACTTTAAGGCAGTTCTGAAAAGATGCATTTAAATGCAAGAACTCGGGCGCATAGTTCTTTTCCTGACCCCTCTGCCGTTGCTGCCCAGTAGCCGCAGATGTACTAGAGGTAGCAGGGGCAGAAGGGTGGGGTAAAGGAAAATCTATCTGTTGACCAGCAGCCTCATGCAATGCACTCGGCCATGCTGCTGCAGTGCTAGTGGAGGGGAAAGAGGGCTCACGTGTGGATGCAGATGGGTCGGGGTGGTCAAAGTGTCCCTCGGTGCCGGTCTCCTCAGGGATCGCCTCAGAAGGGCCAAACTCTGCGGGTGCCCGAGTGCTGCTCACCGTGCTGTTGAATAAAGAGAAAACATACAATTAATATACTGTATTTCAATGGCCCTGGCTGTGAAAAAAAAAAGGAGTTGGACATGTAAACATTTTTGAATATTTACCTTCTGGTGACCATAGTTTCACGTAGGAACGCCAGAGCTCTTGCATATTTATATTTGCTCTGGCATCCTTAAGAACCACTCGGGGCCCGCATTTCTTTGTTGAACTCCTTCTTGAAGCGATCCCTGATATTTCGCCACCGCTTCACAATTCTCTCCCTGAAACGAGATAGCACAAATTGGTTAGTATAATACATAGGTGTTTTCCAAACTACAGTCCTCATGTCCCCCAGGGGTCATGTGTTCAGGATTTCAAGAGTGTTTTACCAAAGGAAATCCAGAAAACATGACCCTTTGTGATTCACGATGACAGTAGTTGTGGAAACACTACTTTAAATCCAGCAGCTCTACTAAACTGTATATACTTACGCATTTTAGACTGTGACCGAGCTTCAAGGTCCTCCCAGTTGCCAACAATTTGGGAACAAACTTCATCCCAGAGCCGACGTGTCACTATCTGATCTGAATGGCGGCGGTCCCCCATGTTCCACAGCGGCTCCCGCTCTCTGATCAGATCAATTAATAGGTCATTATCGAATCCCTCCTCACCGTCTGATTCGGGAGCACGCTGTGAAGCCTTTAAAATTAATGAGAATAAAATACTTT
This sequence comes from Oophaga sylvatica, assembly GCA_033576555.1. Lineage (NCBI taxonomy): Eukaryota > Metazoa > Chordata > Amphibia > Anura > Dendrobatidae > Oophaga > Oophaga sylvatica. The sequence goes on from JARQOD010000007.1 coordinate 63,431,738, forward strand.
AATTGTAAAAAAAAAAGGGATTTAAAAAAAAAAAAAAATTATAATACTTACAGGTTGAAGACCGCCGCGTTCTTCACGTCGACTCTGGGAGGCACTGCGAGGACCTCTTGAAGCAACAGGTGCGGAAGACTGAAAAAAAAAAATTTAAAAAAATTTATGTTGTTTTTCGGTTGTCGGTTTTCTTTTTTTTTTGGGATGTGTTGTGTAGTGAGATGTTGTGTTGTAATGATGGATGCAGGAAACTTACCAATTGCGAGCCCACTCGGGTATCTGTCCACCCCGTCCTTCTTCTGGGAGCTCCTCTGGTTCAGATTCCTGTATAAAAAAAAAAATAATTGTGAAAGAAAATAAATAATTTATCCAACAGTTGGATTTTTTTGTTTCCAAAAAAAAAAAAAAAGGTTGAGGATATATAATTTGTTACAAATACCGATAAACGCTGCCGATGAGTGGGAGGGCTCCCAGAAGAACTACTGTCCTGCTGCCGGCCGTACTCCATCGCTACCTGAGATGGTCGTCTGTTGTGCATTAAAGAGGAAAAGAAAAAAAAAATGAATACATAGCCACAATCATGGCCCGTGCTGAAAGAAAAAAATTCTGTTTGCGGTTATTGGTGTGTGATATTTACCGTCTGCTAGATGCCGTCTGTTCACCATGCTCTCCAGCGTCATGTTGTGGTGGTGGTGGTGGTGGTGGTGTGATTGACCGCTGCCTCCGATGCTGTACTCTGCAGTGTAACAAAAATAAAAAAAAGGAAAAAAAAAAGGCTCAAACCATGGACCGGTCTGAAAGACAAAAGTTCTGTTTGCGGTTATTTGGTTTGTGATATTTACCGTCTGCTAGATGCCGCCCGGTCACGATGCTGTCCTCCAGCTCGTAAATGTTGTGGTGGTGCAGTCGCAGCCTGCTGCCTCCGATGTCCTCTGCTGTGGAAAAAAAACAATTCCAATTAATACATGGACACAATCATCATATACATGATACATTGAGCAAATCAAATCATGATTAATTAGGATATTTTCACTGTATAGCACTACCCTCATAGCATACAGCAATACCAACATAATAGAGAAAATAGGCAACACTGTATATATCAATAACCATAATATAGAACTATGCCAACACAGTATATATCAATACCCACATTGTAACAGAATAGAGCAATACACACATTGTATACAAGTACGCCAAAAAATAACATAGCACTACTCACAAAATATTCAAGTATGGCAAAACAGAATATAGCTAAACCCATCTATTTAAGCACTACCCACATAGTATAAAAGTAAGCAAAAAAAAAATATAACAATAACCACATTGTATAAACATTGCCCACAAAGATACACAAAATATGCATTTGAATGAAATAAACACACACAAGTTTTTGACCATTTTTTATTTCACTGGTAGTAACCCTTCGATTGCCTTTTAGTCCTAGAATAAAAAATAACAACAATACAACTGTGTACAAGCAAGCACATTCAAGTACGCAAAAAAATAACATAGCACTACCACAAAATATTCAAGTATGCCAAAACAGAATAGAGCTAAACCACATTTATTTCAGCACTACCCACATAGTATAAAAGTAAGCAAAAAAAGAATATAACAATAACCACATTGTATAAACATTGCCCACAAAGATACACAAAACACAAGCAAGCACATTCAAGTCCAAAAAAAAAACCATATCCCTACCCACAAAATATTCAAGTATGCCAAAACAGAATAGAGCAATACCCACATTGTATAAAAGAAGGCAAAAACAAAATAGAGCAATACCAAAAATGTATAAAAGTTCGCCAAAACAGAATAGAGCAATACCCACATTGGATACAAGTACGACAAAACAGAATATAGCAATACCCACATTGTATTGTATTAAAGCACAACCCACAAAGTATACAACAATGCAAACACATACAATACACACATAGTATCATGGGGTGGGTGATATTTACCGTCTGCCATTTGCTCCCGTCTCCTCCGCACCAACATCTCGGTGGTCCCCGGACTCCATTTGTATGAGTGCTGCTGTTGCTTGTTCAAAATCCAGTAAAATTTGATGATGGCTCTCTCTTGATGCTTGCATAGCATGTGGCAGAGTGTCCCACTGGCGTGGTATATATATGTTTGCTTCTGTCTGGGCTAATTAACATTCCCAGACAAAAAAAACGGATCAGGCCACCGGATCATGTTTCTGCCGGATGCGGCGCAATGCGGCGCTCATAGACTTTCATTGTAGACAAAGGCTTTTTGGCCGGAGACAAAAAACGTTACAAAATGCGTCTTTCCTAGACGCCGGAAATAAACCAGACACCGGATCCGGCAGAAAACGGACAGAACGCAGGTACATGCGGTGCAATCCGGGGCTATATTTTGTCAATGTTAAAAACACCGGATCCGGCATGTCCGTTCGCCGCATCCGGTGTTCAAAAAAAAGGCCGGACCGCGCCTGATTAAAAAAAACGGATGTGTGAAAGTAGCCTTATTTATTTATATAGCACCATTGATTCCATGGTGCAGTATATGAGAAAGGGTTACATACAAAATACAGATATAATTTACAGTAAACAAACTAACAATGATAGGTTGGTTCAGAGGGGAGAGGGCCTTGCAATATTAGGGGAAAGAGACAGTAAGTTGGGCGTTGCAGTAGCTCCGGTGGTGTTGAGCTGGCAGCGCGGTCATTGCAGACTGTAAGTTTTCTTGAAGAGATGGAATTTCAAGATGAGGGATATGCTGGAGAAGACTTGGAGGCGATTGGGTGAGGAACGAATAAGTGTGGAGGAGAGAAGGAGGTCTTGGGAGGACCACAGATTACGGGAAGGAAGATATCGGGAGATTAGTTGGGAGATGTACAGAGGAGTAAGGACACATAGCGACGCACCAGCGATCCCAACAACGATATGAACTTGTCAGGATCGCTGGTGTGTCGCTACATTGATCGCTGTGAGCTGCCAAACAGGCAGCTCAGGCAGCGATCAGGACAGCGACACTGCAGGTAACGTCGCTTAGTAACCCGCAGTGTACGTTGGATGCCAGCCCGCTGATGCAGGGAGCTTGTAACCAAGGTACACATTGGGTTTCCAGGCACAGCCCCGCGCCTGGAAACCCGATGTGTACCTTGGTTAACAGCTGATCGCTGGTCTCCTGCCTGCCACACACAGCGATCAAAAAAAAGCCCAGGCATTTCTGACACGACCAGCGATTCACAGCAGGAGCCTGATCGCTGGTACGTGTCAGACATAGCGAGATCGCTGCTGAGATCGCTGTTGCGTCACAAAACTTGTGACTCAGCAGCGATCTCGCTAGCGATCTCGCTATGTGAGACGGGGCCCTAAGGTTATGGAAGGCTTTGTAGGTCAGTTTTAGCAGTTTGAACTGGATACGCTGAGAAATTGGGAGCCAATGAAGGGATTTGCAAAGGGGAGAAGTGGAGGAGCAGCGAGAAGAGAGATGAACTAGTCAGGTCACAAAGTTAAGGATGGACTGGAGAGGTGCAAGAGTGTTAGCAGGTAGGCCACAAAGGAGAATGTTGCAGGAGTCGAGGCGGGAGATGATGAGGGCAGGCACAAGTGCTTTAGTAGATTGAGGGTTGAGGAAATGATGGATTCTGGAAATATTTTTGAACTGGAGGCGACAGGAGGTGCTGAGAGCTTGGATATGCAGTTTGAAAGACATAATTAGTTGACATTTTCATAGGTATTATTTTGGAGTACAAATATTTGTTTAAGGTATTCACAGTATAAGTTAAAAGGAACCTATCATCAGAAAATTATCTATTATTTAAATCAGATTTTTGTGTTAAAATTTTTTTTGCTTGTCACATTAAACATTAAAAAAATAAAAAAAAAATACAACTCTTACAATTTTCGCATTGACCACTAGGACTTTTCTAGACTCTAACATCCTGTTGTTTCAAGGAAACAATACATGTACATAGCCACGATGAACAGATTCTGATACTATCTTTTGCACTGAACTATTTAATAAGTGTATGCAAAGGCCATTGTAAAAGGAGAAGGAGTTATTGTGATTAATAAATCCTGCGTTATCAGCCGCAGCTATAGAGGTATTACCTGTAATTATAATGTCTCTTATGATAATGAGACTGCTGAAAATTCTTCCTGGAATAGCAGGAAGTATGATTCTAAATTAGTCCCTGTGGCAGTTTGAAAATTGCAAGATTATTAAGTTACCGTATATACTCGAGTATAAGCTGAGATTTTCAGCCCATTTTTTAGAGCTGAAAGTCCCCCCTCGGCTTATACTCGAGCCATATACCAGGGGGGTCGGCGGGGGAGGGGGAGCGCAGCTGTCCATATACTCACCCCCTCCTGGCGCTGTTTCTGCAGCCCCTGCTCTTCTCCCACGGTCTCCAGCGCCTGTGTTCAGCCATCAGTGGTACCGCTCATTAAAGTCATGAATATGCACATATTCATGACTTCAATGAGCGGTACCACGTGACCACTGTAGTTAGGCATAGCACCGGAGACCGCACGAGAAGAGGGGCTGCAGAGACACTCCAGGAGAGGGTGAGTATAAGCAATATTCACCTGTCCCGTTCCACCGATGCTCGCCGCTGTGTCCTCGCATCCTCTAGCTGTGAATCGTTCAGGTCAGAGGGCGCGATGACGTGTGTAGTGTGTGCTGCGCCCTCTGCCTGAGCATTCACTGCTGGAGGACCTGGAAGACAGCGGTGCTCAGCGGTGGAACGGGGACAGGTGAATATTGCAGGTGCCGGGCCCTGAGCCAGCGGTGACACCGGCACCTGTCCCCCATAGCGTGCCAGTGTCCCCGCCTGCTCAGGACACCAGCACCTGGCCCCCAGCGACGAGAGGTGAGTATGTAATTTTTTTTTTTAGTTGCAGCAGCAGCGGCAGCATAAGGGACCTATACTATGGGGCATAATCTATGGAGCAAATGGGGCATAATCTGTGGAACATATGGGGCATAATCTATGGAGCATATGGGGCATAATCTGTGGAACATATGGGGCATAATCTGTGGAACATATGGGGCATAATCTGTGGAGCATATGGGGCACAATACATGGGGCAAAATATGGGGCATAATACATGGGCAGCATATGGGGACATAATCTATGGAGCATCATATAGGGGCATAATACATGGGCAGCATATGGGGCACAATCTATGGAGCATCATATGGGGCATATACATGGGGCAGCATATGGGGCACAATACATGGGCAGCATATGGGGCATAATACACGGGGCAGCATATGGGGCACAATACATGGGCAGAATATGGGGCATAATACATGGGGCAGAATATGGGGCATAATACATGGTGCAGCATATGGGACATAATACATGGGGCAGAATATGGGGCATAATACATGGGCAGCATATGGGGCATAATACATGGGCAGCATATGGGGCATAATACATGGGGCAGCATATGGGGCATAATACATGGGCAGCATATGGGGCATAATATATTGGGTAGCATATGGGGCATAATATATGGGGTAGCATATGGGGCATAATATATGGGGTAGCATATGGGGCATAATCTGTGGAGCAGCATATGGGGCTCCTGATTCAATATGGCTATTCAAAAACATTTAACCTACTTTAATTTTACTTTTATTGGTATCTATTTTTAATTTTGAAATTTACCAGTAGCTGCCTCATTTTCCACCCTAGGCTTATACTCGAGTCGATAAGTTTATTAGGGGGGTCGGCTTATACTCGGGTCGGCTTATACTCGAGTATATACGGTAGTTGCTTTTTTTTTTATAAAGGTCTGATATGAAAAAAGGCAACTTTAAAAAAAAAATACATGGAACTCAGATACTTGATTTAAACAATGGGTCATTTTCTGATCATAGCTTCTCTTTAACAAGATAACTTTATAGTTCGAGTCATAACAGATATGATCATACCAATTTTTGTTATTCTTTCTATTTTTTATACAATAAAGTATTTTATGCTGCCAAAAACTGTGCTTTTGTATTTCTTTTTATTTTTCCTTTTTACATTTCTTTTTTTTAATATAGCCCCACCAAGAGATATATGATTGCTTGAACAATCATGGATCTAAGGAGTAACGTTTCTTCTTGTGGAGAGTCACAAGCCAGGCCTGGCATGTCAGAGTGAGAAGACTTATAAGCCATGCAGCTGCTCTGGGAAACTAAAAATGCAAATTACCTCTTCTAAGAGAAAGAGGACTAGAACTCTAGTGTCACCTATTGGAAGTATCAATCCTAAAAGTTAATATTGACCTTTTAACAAGCCTTGACATATGACTTAGGATAAAAGCCAAACCAGAATCTCAGTTTGCAGACATGGTGTTTCGGGGTATTGCCCCTCATCAGTGCAAAGTATGAGATCTTATTTGGCTAGGTGAGAGGTTTCAGACTGTGATCTAAGGGGTGATGTTTCTCTTTGTGGAGAGTGACAAGCCAGGCCTGGAATGTCAGAGTGAGGAGACTCACCTAACTTAATCAGTTCTCATACTTTACACTGATGAGGGGAAAAACCCAGAAACACAGTGTCTGCAAATTGAGATTCAGGTTTCAATGTTTTCCTAAGTCATATGGCCAGGCTCATTAAAGGGTTGATATTAACTTTTAGTATTGATATTTCCAATAGGTGGCGCTAGAGTTCTAGTCCTCTTCCTCTCTGAAGAGGCAACTTGTATCTTGAACAATCATATAATACACTTCAATACCTCTGTATTATGTATTCTTCTGATAGGCATCCTCATAGGTGTACTGAGATGGCAGATTTGGGTCTACTGCTAGGATCCAGTTTCCATTACAATCCATCAGTTAAACCATGTAGATACCCGCAGGCTCTATTGACTGCAGCATCTAACTAATGAAAATCAATTGACTGCAATCAGCTATTGCTACTGATGTTGCATTGTCTATCAATTCTTAAGCTAAGTCATCAATATAAGATTGACCACTCGGCCCCCCCAAGGATAGATCCTAAGTAAAAGTCATCATTATAAAATTACTAAACAACCGTTTTAAGATAACTCTTGTTTTTACACTGCCGTTTAGGGTCCGGAAGTCTATATTAGGTACCATGTGGTTCCTTTCTACATAATTTAGGACGAAACTTTATTAATCAGTAATAGACATTAATAAAACCATAAAAACAGGGGAGTGCAGGCGCAGAAAAAGTGCTTATACCTTCCACTTGACAAAGAAAGTGGTTGTGCATTGTCAAACCTTCCATTGGAAAAAAGCGCTTGTGCATTCTTATACCTATACAGAAAAATAAAACAGGAAGAAGCTGAAGATGTGAAATGCACGTCGGGGGCATTCCTACATCATCAGGTTGTAACCCGTATATCCTTTACCTTACTTACACCAATGATCTATACCTCCTTACAGTGCTTACCCTGTTGTCATTATGCAAAGCACTTTTGTCTGCACAGCACTTCGATGTATGAATTCATTATAATTATATGATTGCAGTCTTGCACTCACTTTTGTATTGCATACCTTCCAGTATATTAATTACTGGTTAATGCACAAGCACTTTTGCTGATAAACAGGTATAAGAATGCACAAGCACTTTTGCTGATAAATAGGTATAAGAATGCACAAGCACTTTTGCTGATAAATAGGTATAAGAATGCACAAGCACTTTTTTGTCCAATGGAAGGTTTAACAATGCACAACCTCTTTTTTTTCAAGTGGATGGTATAAGAATAGATGTTTGATCAGGCATTATGATGAGTCCATAAACTCTCCATTCATGATTAGTTTCTTTGATATTATACATAAAGCATTTTTTTTTGGTTTTGTATATCCAACTGGACTTGATATCCTTCGCAGACCTCGATACAGTAATCTAATAATTTAGGACAAATCCATAAGCAAAAAACTGTATAAATGACACATTATAATAAAGTATGAAAGTTTAAGCTTACTCATACAGTAATTATTACATATTCATTTAAAAACTACTAATAGATGGGCAAAAAGTACTTAGACTGATGGCTGTGAAATTCAGGTCTGCCCTACACAGATCAACGTGTAAGATAATATTAAAGGGGATTTCCAGTTTTATTTTTTCCATGACTTTATGTTTGTGACAAAAACACAAAGTCAGTCGCACTTGCTCCTGCACCACAGCATTTAGCAGCGGTGATAACACAATTTCAGGCCATGATCGCTGCAGCCAATCTCTACAGAGTCCGATGAGCTCTTTGCTATAAAAAAATGGTGTTTTATTATGTTATTTATTGGATATTATTTTGCAATGTTTTGTATTCCATATTTCAACTACGGGGACTCCAGGTGCCTATAGCTGTGTACTATTGGATGTAATAAAATTTGCACTCGTATTTTCACATCATCCATGACAATACACCTTCCAGCCCATGTAAATTATAGGTCTATAGCTTTATCTTCCTATATAGCTACCTTAAAAAACTACAATTTGTTTATTGGAGATTAAACATTCCTGGTTAAAGAGCTTTAAAAATAAAAAAGGAGAATTTTTCTGAACCACAAATAGGACCAATTTATCAAAATGGTCAATATATCCATATACACTAAGCAGTGAGCCCTGATTGATATGAAAAGAGAATTCTTGCAATAGGAGCCTGAAGCTGGTCATATACATCAGATAGCTGTCCATTAAGCCAAAAGCTATCCCTCCAGACCCCCGAAAACATACACAACATGCCAAGCAGTGACTAATACGCTCAGTGAATATGCAATAGTAGCACGGACATTTTCCTGGGTTTGCCCGCGTGTGATGAATGCTCCATAAGTGAGCATATATAATATTTTAGATGTGTGTGTCAATTCAAATAAATGATAACGGACCTAACAAGGCAAAGGTAGAGACGTTCCTTTAGATGGGTGTTCTATTACCAAAGCTGCGCGTAAAACAAGAGGGTCATTTTTTATTTTATTAGTCTAGCGCAGTCTAAGTAATGAAAGTTAGTGTGTGTCTGGATGGTTTTCTGTATGGTACATAGAGAGAACATATTGCCTACATTACATTGTACACTAATATAGCTTGTTCCTCCTTTATATTGTCCTTTTATTTATTATTTTTGTTTGTTTAGCACATCCTAATCAACATATTTTTTATGTCTTATGTTCTTTTATTTAATTGTTATATAATAGTATTCATTCCTGGTAGTCCCACAAAAAGGCAATAGAATAAGCTAGAAATAAAAAAGAAAAAACACAAGTAATACCCTCAACATTTACAGATGGCAGGAAAATATTTACAGATCTTTCTAGTGCTCCATTTTCAGCAAAAGTGTTAGGGCTTAAAGGGGTTATCCAGGACTTTTCTTTTTTACTACAGACCTAAGAACTAATAGGCTGTTAGTACCTGCCTGTTGTGCCTTGGTATTGATCTCTGCCATCATAGAGTGGTTACTGGCAATTCAACAGCTTTCTGCTGACGTCATGTCGACAGAGCTGAGGCTTCTCTGTTTACATGAGCGTTACTGCTGATGTCATGCTGATTAACTGCTGATGTCATGCTGATTGACTGCAGAATTATCACTGCAGCCTGGACAACCCCGTTAAGGGTTTTGTCCCATAAAGGATATTAATCTCCTAATTATATTATAGCTGACAAATGTAGGATCACCAGGGGGGAGTCTCACTACTAGAACAGGAATCCCGAGGACATCCCACATTCAATGCATGCCCACAGTGGGAAACAGTCTGATTAGAGCAGTGCCTGCTACTCCATTTAATGTCTATAGGGCTGATGGAAACAGCTAAGCACACTACTTGGCTGTTTCAATAAGCTCCACAGACATTAGAACTGTGTAGCTGATATATTTCCTTTAAGGGGTCAGTTAAAAAATAGCGCCATGACTGTACACAGGTTGCGTTTGGTATTGCAGCTTAGTTCTAAAGAAGTGAGTCAGGCTGATCTGAAATATCATACACAACCTGTAGAAAGCAGACATTTTTCTTTGCTAATTCTATAAAACCACTTTTTGTTTATAAAAGAGACAAATAAATACCCCACGATATGGAAGACTTTTTTATTTTTGATGTCGATTTATTCTCCATGTAGCCAGGAAGAGAAGATCTTGTTTGCTTGCGAAGGTATTTTAATATTAACATTCATTTTTTGCATACATAGGCTATCCATAGCACTCATACCTATAATAATGATACACCTGATGAAGACCTACAAGGCTGAAACGCGTTGTGTTTTTTTAGCTAAAGTTTTATTGTCTTTTATAACGTTTTTTATTTGCTGCACATAGCCAATAAAATATCATCTGATTCAACATCAGAGATACTTTATTCTTTGGCTATATAACCCTCTTATTCTAAATTGGGTTAAGGATCCTCTGAAGGAAGCGCCCTGAAACGTCCCTTTTCGCCTATAATAGTGAATAAGGCTGTTCACATGTTCGTGACTTTTCATAAAACAAACATTCCTCTAAAAAATGGCAGAGACATGTAGAATTTTCCTACGAGTTTCTCAGATCTATTTTGCAAATGGAGATACTGATTTGGCTTTTATCCTAAGTCATATTACAAAACTCGTTAAAGGGTTGATTGTGACTTGTAGGATCGCTACTTCCAATAGGTGGCGCTATAGAGTACAAGTCCTCTTTTTTTAAGAGGCAATTTGCATATCAGATCTCATACGGAATCCATGTTCTATATGTCAATTTTTCACTGACTTTTAGATAGAAAAAGTTAAAAAAAACGTTTTGTTTATTTATTTCTCATCCAAGAAAACCTGATGAAACGTGAACCAAACTCTAATGGTAAAAACTGACACTAACCAAACTCTGAAACTGTGACGAAATATCGCTAATGAAACTCGGAGCGATTTTCTAGCATGAGAAATCATGGACGTCTGAATGAGTTTTATGCCCTTTATAGCTTATGCTTTTAGCCCTTTATAGATTTGTGTTGTATGGATCTACAATATGGCGCTTAACAAAAAAGTGTTGAATGCCTTTAGGGGAGACTATAGGGATAATTTTGGACAATTTTTCAAAACACTCCAAATTTTGTAGCACCATGTTTTTGCAGAAAGTGAGTGTGCGTAGCTATGGAGGTAAGATTCAAACCTGATTTATGAAGTGCAATTTTTTTTTAAAGTAAGGGTTGTCGAAAAAATGAAAAAAACAACTCTAGACAAGAGTGGCTATATCTGTGGCCAAATTTATCAAGTATCACGTGATGCAAATAAAGGCAGATTTTATGCAAATAAATAAAAAAAGCCATGAGAAATTTACCCCATAGTGCCTCAACCAGACTCCATTTACCTCTATACAATGTCTATGTCCTATCTTATATAATAACATACTGTATCTAATGTAGGAAATCTAGGTTGTTATTCTTGGTAGAGGGTTATTTCCTCGATTTCTCGTTGTGATATTTAGATTTAGTTTTATATGACTTCCTTACCTAAGTAATGTTATTGTATAATTTAACCATGCCAAGTATATTACCTTAAAGCAATGCAGATTGCAAGTGATTTCATCCGTAGCTGCATAGCCTGGAGTAAACCACACCATTCAATAGCAGCAAATGTCTACGACAACTCTATGCAGCTCTTTGTTGCAGGCACCTTCAACAATAAAACTGCTAATTGTTTATTTTGGGCCTACATGGAAGGAAATGTGCACAAGCTTCCATAAAATAAAATGTACTTTGTTAACGATAACATTTAATGAAGGTGTGATGTGAAAGCGTACGGTTGCCTTAATTGGCCTAATATACTTCACAATGTGCTATATGCTCTAGTAAACATATTCTGTGCATATATTTATATACATTTTAATATAAGATACATATAATATCTGTATAGACAATGTACTGTATATGCTTACAGTCTGTTACCATAGAGGCACATAGATCTGCATAGGAGCTGTAGACATTTGTAGTAAAGCACCACTCCAGCGTTTCGTTTTTCCAGGGCTGGATTGGTGCGTCTAATCTAAGGTCTGTGCCTTTAGTCTCATACTTATCCGCCGGCGTCATGACCTTCTATCGGCGCTGCTGCAGTCCCGCGGAGCTATCTTTTGAGCACAACTTCTGACTGGTCAGATGTCAGAAGTAACGATCAGAAGTTATCAATGCAAGTCTATGAGAGTCAGAATAAGTCTCTTATAGCCCTTTGTTGAAAAGTGACCTGTAGCTCATCCCAGCAAATACTGTAGTGATCCGTCAGGTCACAAAGCGCTGGAGATCGACGGCAGAGGCGGTGATAGAAGGTGAAAATGGTGGTGTGCAAGTATAAGATTAGGGTCAGGGTCCTTAGAATAGAAGCAACCACTCCAGCGATGCAATAAAAAAAAAACATTGGAGTGATGCTTTAAAGACTTATTGCAAGTTTTTTTTTTTTCTATTTTAGTGTTATTGGAACTATGAAAAAAGTGTTGTGAGATTTAAAGGAGACTTTGAGCCTCAACTATAACTAGTGTTTTGGGCAGTTTAATACAATGTATTGTTCTCTGTAACCATAGATAAGAGATGATGACCGTAGTGTTCACCATGATGATTAGTAACTTGAAGTCCAGAAGAAAGGATCTGTCTCCACGATCACAAGTTTATCCCATTTATCTCCAATTCTGAAATTTCTAGATGCATACCTTAATGGAGTATTTTCAAGGTATTAAATTGCTTTAGTTAGTTAGACAGCATGAAAATAAACAAGTTTGTAACGAAGCGGCTTTTTCTATCTGCTTTCATGCTCATGCAATGAGAGCTTTTATCTTACATAGTGTACAGCTAGTTTCCCTGAAGCCCTGCCAACAGAGCTTTCTATAACCCTGACTGAGAAGTACACAGTAGTTACATTCCAGGACAAGTGTTAACTCCTAACATACCAGCCACCTCTCTCGAGCTCATTGATTCATATACAGTAATTATTTGCTCACTTCCCCTTTCCCATTTAGCTCCTGATTAGCTGCTGTTATAAATATTGCAAAGTCATCAGTACCCAACAACAACTTCTACCACAGCAATTTTCCTAATCACATCTCTTGCATTTCAGACCCGTGAGCTTGTTCAAATGCCCTGTTAACTCTATATGTAAATAATATAATAACAGTGTACATAGCAGAGCAAACAACTGATAGCTAAATCTGATACAGAAGAACATGTGCTGAGTTGTATAGTTCTACTAACACTACAGCTCAATAACTCACTAGAACTGTCACTCAAGGAGGACAGCCTGCCCTGCCAAAACCAGGAAGTAAGGAGACTGCATAGTTGTGAGCTGCTCAAGAGACAACTTGATAAAACCCCTTATAGTACCTGTGAATGATGACACCAGTTCTTCTTAGATGCTTGCCTGTTATAACATTTATACAGGGTCTACACAATGTTGGATGCAGGTTTCTTTCTTGCATGCAAACGTCACATGTGATCTTGGTACAACTTTAAAGCAGCTTAGTTACGTGTCTTTGTATCCAAAACTGTTTAAAATGGTGAAATATTGGTATAGTTGGGAAATATTCTTTACATTGCTCCCTTTGAAATTAATAGAATGTGACATCACTATCTCCAGTTGCACCAAAGTTGTAGACAGCAGTAACTTGTTGTGATGAGAAGTTCGAGAAGCATGAAGCAGCATGAACTGTACAACTGAATGCTTTTTTATAAAAGCTTCAGTAGAGCTGTGGTGACATAACTAGTATATAATAAGTCATTATGTAGCCACAACCTTACGGGGGGCTCCAACCTGAGCAAAAATTTCTGCAATTACTTTACAACTGCATATTGATGTATGTGTCGACGTGCGCAATGTGCACAATGTTGGGATTCCCCTCTATTGCAGTCACGAGACTGCAAATATATGATTTGCATAGTTGTTGTCACATGCTGACTGGAGTCTTTAAATGTTCAATTGAAAGAAGCGGATAAGAAGCTAGTAAGCATGAGACCGAAATGATGCAAATCGCGTGTGATGACCACTCAAAGTGTTAATAGAGAGGAATCTTGAGAGTGTGCATATAGCACACTGTAAGGACTTGGCAATCTAGAGTCATAAAATGACTACAGAAATGTATGCTCAGCTCCGAAACAGTTTAATCTTGGTGCTACCGTATTATGTCAATATAGAGTAGTCCACCTCAAAACTACTTCCGATTTAGAGAAATCATTTTATAAGCTCATAAATCAACAATTACAAAAGTGAAACAAATCAAATAATTGTGCAACTCTTAGTAAAAGAAAGTAAAGCAAGCTCAATGTCCATAACGTTGTGTCTGGAAGAGCCGTCATATAGTTCATCAGATTGTTTCAGTGGGGTAAACAATAAAAAAAACAAAGAACCTCAGCCTGGAGATGGCAGTATAGCTCACAACGATTAAAGCCTGAATGACTTTGGCAGGATGTTGATTGACAGTATCAAAAATCACTAAAAAGGTCAAGAAGAATCAGAACGGAAGAATGACCTTTTGGTCTGGCAGTCAGTTGTTAGACAGTTTTGTCAGTCTTGTCTGAGCAGAATGTGAGAGGTAAAAGCATAAAAAGGGTTAAGGTCCTAATATTGTCATAATAATATATAAATGTCTGTTCGATGGTCAGTAGATTGTAAGATGAATACACGTAGATATCGTATGTAGAAAGAGAATGAGAAGGAAAAGCTATTGAAGTATTGGTTTGTAAGTCACAATATACTGCATGATCTCAAAGATGATAGATACATCGGATGTTGTAGGACATTTATCATAAAAGCTTTTGTAGATGTAAAGTGTAGGTGTCCAGTACGTTTGTCCATATGGCGTACTTGTAGACTCATTTTCTGATTGCTTTATACTGTAGTTTTAAAATGATAAAACTAAAGTGGCGAAATCAATTACATCTATGACACTTAAATTGTACACAGCAATATGACAAAAAGATGAGACGAGTTTGCAAATAATTCTAAGGTAATAAAATATACTTCATTAAGTTTATAGCTTCTATACCAAGGTAGGAACTAAGAATTAGACTTTTTTATACTTTTTTTTTTAAATTTAATTTAATACTGCAAAGCCTCAATTTACCCTGAGAAGATGTGTAACACTCATAGGTCTCCTAGGGCTGTATCTAACTCCTTTCAAGCTCAAACTGATATTTACATTATTAAGACTGAACCAGTGCTAACAAACAACCCATTTAATAACGGTACAAAAATTATCCCTCTTAGTCATTTGTGATCAGGCAGACCGTCTGTGCAGAAAGTTGGTTCAAACTGACAGTGTCACTGTCAAAGGTAACATCATCTTCATGTGGCTGAGATGAGCAATGGGACATATATTCCATAATACCCCCACTTCATCCCCCTAATATCATTGAAAGAAGCTAAAGAGGCCAGTTGTGACCTGCATTTTGTAGTAATAATGGCCAGATTGATGCTTGTGGTGGTAGTGCTCCTTCTGCTGGTGTTTCCCACATTCTTAGCTGCAATATGTTTTTTTTATAATATCCCATCCATTGCCATTGCTGGTTTTTCTTTTACCATACATTCCTGTACAACACTATAATTAACTTTTGACAATCTTTTCAAGCCTAATTATTCAATCCTTTCCAGAAAGTTCATAACAAGCAATGCTAGTTAAGTTAGTAAATATATAGAAAGTAAAATATGGCAACAGGCTGCAGTATACGCATGGTGTGTATGGTTTTCAAATAGGACTAGTTTTTTTCTATTTAACAAAATTCATCCCCCTTCCCAGAAACAGTTAAAGTAAAAATAAATGCTATGCCGGTACACATCCAATGTAAAATTTCACTAGTAAAACAAATGTGCAAAAAATATGTTAGAAATATCAACATTTTGTTAGGAAGTTAAATGCATGGATTTTTCGGAATTTTCTTCTGTATTTAAAAAAACAAACAAGCAAACAATTATTACCCCTTCACAAAAAAGATAGCATAAGAAACTTAAAAAACTCAGTATAGTCACTTGTGAACAGCAAGCACAACATCTCTGAATCACAGATTTTTTTTTCTGTAAAAACTATTGTGATGCCTTGCTGATGCTTTCTAGTGCATAAGAATTTGAAATTGTAATTCAAATTTAGCAGAACAAATTGCAGATGTACCATATAACCAACCAATCACACGGAGTTTGGCATTGCTGCTGGAACCTCTCCTCTCTCTTCCCCTATCCACTGAATCTGCTTATTATTCAAAGGCTTCTACTTTCATCTTCTTTAATGCTGCAGTTGTACAACACATTACTGTCTGGAGTACTTGTCCAATGTTTTAGGGCTTTCTCTTCCTTTCTCTGTTGTTGAGATGTGAGCTCTAACATCCTTTCACTGTTCTAAATAAATCTAAAATGGCTGATACATTCCTTGCCTTAGCTTTCACACAGGCTACAATAGTTCCTCCTAATTGACTGAGTTTTACCATGTGATGTGCTTACTGAAAAGTATTATGGCTTCTGAAGTCACAAGAGCCCCCTCTCCTACTGATGCACTCTTTGCAATGTGTAAAATGGAGAGGGACTTTTTTGGACGATTCATGCAAATCAAATTACGAGTTTGAATTTGCAAGGACCTTCACATTTCCCAAAATTTGACACAAATTTGGTTTGCATTAAATTCATTAGTTCAAGTCTATTTATAAGATATACAACCAACTCTTTTATGGTCTGAATTAGCCCCTGTCCAAAATAATCTCCCCTAAGCAATCTGAGAATTTTATACTCCTGTTAAATATATGGCAGCACCCAGATAGTTATTACTTTCATCCCTGCCCCTCTGGCAGTCTACTAAACAATAAATTGGAAAGACAAAGGCTACAGCTATT
The DNA here is from genome assembly GCA_033576555.1 of Oophaga sylvatica. Taxonomy (NCBI): domain Eukaryota; kingdom Metazoa; phylum Chordata; class Amphibia; order Anura; family Dendrobatidae; genus Oophaga; species Oophaga sylvatica. The sequence continues at coordinate 63,448,481 of JARQOD010000007.1, forward strand.
GACATACATTAAAACATTAAAAAGTGTTATGCTTTTAGCGTAAGTGCAAAAGGTAAACAGCATTTGAAGCTTTACCCTTAGCATAGGGTTTCCTCTTAGACATGTGCAGACATTTTGCTCTATGAAACAGTGTTCCTTATTGTTTCAATGGAGCAGTATTGAATTTACAGGCTGAGTGAATACCTTGGTTCTCAAGTCCTCAGATAGTTCTCTTCTCCTCTTTCTGTTCTCCATGCTTAGTGTGGCACACACAGACACGCAAAGCAAAGACTGAGTCAACTTCTCCCCTTTTAATCTGGTTTCAGGTGTGATTTTCCTATTGCCCACACCTGTTACTTGCCAGAGGTGAGTTTGAATGAGCATCACATGCTTGAAACAAAGTTGTCTACCCACAATTTTGGAAAAGTGCCAACAATTTTGCCAGGTTCATTTTTGGATTTTTTTGTGTGAAATTATGTCTAATTTGCCTTTTTTATCAGTTTTTTGTGTTGTTCCAAAACACACAAAGGAAATAAACATGTATATAACAAAACATGGTTAATTGCAATAATTTTCTGGAATAAATACTTCATTTTCTGGAATAATTTCAAGTGTACCATCACTTTTGACCATGACTGTATGTACAATGCTCAGCATAAATAAGTGCACCCCAACAGATTTGTCAGAAAATCTTTAGCTTCCTTTCACAATCAAGGTTTTCTATGGGATACAATACTACAAAATACACCCAAAAATGTGAGCCATTGCTTTTAAACAAGATTTGTTGTTTTGCACACCCCCAAAAAAGTGATTTTCCTAAATAAAATAATTTAACACCATGTTGTAAAAATGAGTACGAGCCAATGAAAGTTTTGGAAGTCAAGCTATGGTTTGGAATACAAAATTCTAATTACCGTATATACTCGTGTATAAGCCGAGATTTTCAGCACCTTTTTTCGTGCTGAAAATGCCCCCTCGGCTTATACACGAGTCATAGGGCAGAAACCAGCGGGGGAGGGGATGCCGCGGCAGGAGCCAGTGGCGGGGATCATACTCACCCCTCCCCGTGCCATCGCTGAGGGTCCCTGCAATCCTGCGTTCTCCCCGGCTTCCTGCAGCTCTTCGGCACTGAGCGGTGATGTAATACCCGCTCACTAAGGTCATGTAATATGGATGCGACGCCACTCCCATAGGCGTGGCCTCCATATTCATGGCCTTAATGAGCGGTATTACATCACCACTCAGTGCTGGAGAGCTGCAGGAAGCAGGGGAGAACGCAGGATTGCAGGGACGCTCAGCGATGGCACGGGGAGGGGTGAGTATGATGGAGGAGACGACAAGGAGCACGGTCAGGACGGGGGGGGAGAACGGTGGACGGGGGAAGCATGGAGCAGGGGGGGAGATCGGTGGACGGGGGAAGCGTGGAGGAGGACGGGGGAAGCATGGAGCAGGACGGGGGAAGCATGGAGGAGGACGGGGGAGAACGGAGGACGGGGTAAGCATGGAGCGGGGGGAGATCGGTGGACGGGGGAAGCGTGGAGGAGGACGGGGAAGCATGGAGCAGGACAGGGGAGGATGGAGGGCACAGAGGAGCACGGAGCAGGACGGGGGGCACAGGAGGACGGAGAAGGAATGGGGGAGCACAGCGGAGGACGGAGCAGGAGGGGGGGAGTACAGGAGAATGGGGGAGCACAGAGCTGGATGGGGGAGCAAGGAGCAGGACGGGGCAGCACAGAGCAGGAGGGCAGTTTATACACCCGGCTTATACACGAGTCAATAATGTTTCCCAGTTTTTTTGTGGCAAAATTAGGGGGGTCGGCTTATACACGGGTCGGCTTATACACGATTATATACGGTAACAAGAATGCAACCACAGGTATATTTAATTATTCATTAATCAGCTGTCCAGAAGACAGTTGACAATAAAAGGGCATTACTTAACAAAGAAAACCTCTTCCCATATCATGAGGTCAGTAATGGCACCACATGGAAGAGAAATGTAACAAGACTGAGAAAAAAAATTCTTTATACAAGAAGGGTGTCGGGTACAAGAAGATCAGCACAGCTTTACTTATCAGTTAGAATACTGTAGCAAAAGTGATACAAAAATTTTAACAAAGATGGAACTGCAACCGTCTCACGGAGACGTCCAGGCGATCACAGAAGTTAAGACACAACAGGAGCGTCTTCTGATGAGAAGGGTTGAAGAAAATCGACATGCTAGTTCACTGCACTTATCTAAAGAAGGAGAAATCCAAACCAGGGTACGTTTTTCCTATGACACAAGACAGCATACACTTCAGACGAGCGGCATGCATGGGTGGCATCCATGAAGAAAACCTCACCTAAAGTCCATGCAGAAAAATTGCCACCTACAATTTTTCTCTTTTTAAATATAATCTATCCAGAAGTGCAGGGCTATAATGAACAATAATACGCACCTACTATATGAGCTGTTCTTGAAGCAGAAGAGCACATTCAGCAGCCGTCTAATTCTTCCAAGGTGCAAGAAGGAGAAATTCAGGAAATCGTTTGTGCCTACCGTTATGGGGATGTATAACAATTCACTAAGTGTGAAAGTTGGCTACGACCTAGGACTGGCGCACTAATGGAAATGATTAGAGATTTGTGTACCTTTGTTTGTTACGTATTGTGGTTAGTCATGTGCAAATCTGTGTCTAGTAATTACTCTATGTAATGCTGTTTGTAATGGTTTGTTTGTAATGCTGTTGTAACGCTGCTGTGATACCATAATTTCCCTCGGTATCAATAAAGTGTATCGTATCGTATCGTATTTGACAATAAAAATTCTAATATTGAATCAGGGGCCAGGCGCATTCTTTTTTTTTCAATAAATATTTCAGTTATATTTCCAGAAAGAAAAAAGACACTTGTCAATGGAAAAAAACACACAGCTATCAATATCTGTATGAAGCAAAACACAATTTTTCTCTTCAGTTTTTGGATTAGAGATTAAAAAAAACCCTTAAAAACGGCCCATTCTATGTTTTTTTTTCAACTAAGAACTTACATAAGGTCATGTGCGGTGCATGATATTTTAATGTGAACTGATTTAGGTTTAGGCTGTATTTTAGGCAAATTTTAATGCATAAATATTTATTTAGTGAACAAGGCCCGTAAAAAATAAAGTAAAAAGTTTTAAAGCCTTAAATGTAGCATTGCAGCAATATTAAGCACAACTGGATTTTAAAATTGGGCTGTAAGTCGTAGAATCAATGTCCGCTAAAATTATCTTTACTTAATTTAAACACTTAGAATTATTTAAGTTAAATGTCCCATTATATTTTAGGATGTGGAAAAAAAAAAACCATTTGACTTTCACTCTAACTAGTCTGTGGGAAAAACCATTAAACGCAGACATAACATTTGTACAAGGGGAAGAAAGGCAATAATCAGGTAACTTTTAATGAGTGATATTAACTAAAAAATATAAGAAACACATGTGTTTCCCTAGACTTTTACAACTTTGTAAAATCCGCGCAACCTATTTGTAACAAAAATACATAAGCTGAAAAAGGAATAATCACGGCGATGGGTTCTAACGATCATCATCTGCATAATGACGCCTGTTATTTATTTTTTTAAAATAGCATTTTTCCTAAAGAACTTGGGAGATGAGCGAGAATTTTGTATAGTCTGTACGTTGTCGAGGGGCTATTGGCGGGATTAGCTGCCAGACCCTATTACAGGACAGTGGGAGGTCTTGTATGTTCCACTCTCACACTCTCTAGAGACCGACGCATTTAAAACAACAGAGAGGAGGAAAAAGGCTCCGAAATCCTCACGAGCGGTGTTCAAAGACGCAGACAGGTTCTGACTGGATTAACATTTATTGACTGTTTAAGCCGGCCTTTTTTCTTTTTTTTTTGCTCCAGGACATAGATACACGAGTTTAATTGCAAAGTCTGTTCAAGCATCTGATCACTAGACGGGCAACCAAAGCTTTACTAATCGCTCCTTCATTAAAGATTAGAAAGTCTCTATTACAAAATAAATTAAGCACGCTCTGATCCTTCTAACCTACGGGTCCAATGGCATTTCAGTAAAGTTGAAGCTGTTAAAGCAGTGGAAAACTTATTAAGGTTTAACGCTGAGATAGCACTTTTCTATTGATTTTACAATACACAGGTATTATGATTTATGGAGTTCTGGCGTCACTCTAACAAGCTGAAGGACACACAATATCATCTCCAACATCATTAAAATTCAGAAGCCACTAGAACTAACTCATCAAGCACTGCGTATTGTCACAGGCTGTTATTAAGCTATACTTTAGTTTTAAAACGCTATCATCTTCAGGGGCACATCTCGCCTGGCATGTGGACAGTGCCGTGATCAATTACTGCGAAAGTAACAAGTCTACTGCAGATGCAATAATAACATAACTTACATTTATCAAACCAAATTCCATAGGAATATTCACGGTATGACATTGTCCGGCTGTCTATGTGTACGTATGCATCTAGAATATACAAGTATGTGCATATACATACTTGTGCTGCATAGAATGCAAAGAAATATATATATGTACAGTACTTCATGCATGTCTATATATATTTGTGTGTGTTTATAAATATGCTTTGTACTGTATGTGGTTATATATAAATGTATTATTGCATAAATATCAATGTATATGTATAACGTATATGTATAAATAAACATATAATGTGTGTGTGTGGGCGAGTGTGTTGACCATATCTGGTAGTTTATAGATTGATAGATTCTAAACGCCCCCACAACGCTCTCTGCACCCCCTCACTCTACCCACTGACTGTTTAGAAGAACCCCACGAGAGTAAGGACCAAATTTGGCTGATGTCTCCTTACAATCGCATTTATCACTTTCAGGCATAATTTCAATTAAAATAATGACATTTGTGTAAACGCCATATTTATATAAACTTGCTAACATGGAGAAATAAAAGACATATGAAGTTTGTGTGTGTAAAAATTGCAAATGACTTGTACACATCTATTTGTCTATCATCTATCAATCACTTTTTATCTATCTACATCTTTTTCTATCTATTTAGCCTTCTAATTAGCTATCACTTGAGAAAAGCTCAGTGTAAGACCGGGGTCACACTTGTGAGTGCAATGCGAGAAACTAGCGCGAGTCTCTCACCTCAATACCCGGCACTCGGGACTGGAGTGTGCGGCTGCAGGTGCTTCTATGCCGCTCAACGCTCTGATCCGAGAGCCGGCGGCAGTGCCGGGTATTGAGGTGAGAGACTTGCGCGAGTTTCTCGCATTGCACTCACAAGTGTGACCCCGGCCTTAGAGTCGAAACGTTACATGGAATAAATATTTTGCAAAGTTTTCTTGATGGACGTGCTGCCTCTAGTTTTGCTATTTATATTTTGGGATCTGATTACCAGTAGATCCAAAGGTTTGCACCCGCATTAAAGAGTTGGTTCTGATTTGCTGTTTTCTTTTACTTATCTATCTACCTCATATCTATCTATCTATATATTATCTATCTATCTATCTATATATTATCTATCTCAGATTTATCTATGTTCTACAGTATGTATCAATCTATCCCATATCTACCTATCTACCTATCCATCTATCTATCATCTATCCATCTATCTATCTAACTACCTATCCCATATATATCTACTGTATCTATCTTTCCATCAATGTATCAATCTATCTATAATACTAATAATATCTATCTATCTATCCAACATCTATCATCTATGTCTCAATCTATCTATCCATCCATCTATCTATCTCATATCTAGCTATCGATCTATTGATCTATCTATCACATATCTACTTATCTATCAATTATTTTTTCTATCTATGAATCCTATATCTATCTATCTATCTATCTATCCATCTATCTATCAGATATCTACTTATCTATCAATCATTTTTGTATCTATGAATTCTTTATCTTTCTATTCTATCTATCTATCTATCTATCACCATATCTACCTATCCATCTATCTATCTAACTACCTATCCCATATATATCTACTGTATCTATCTTTCCATCTATGTATCAATCTATCTGTCTATAATACTAATAATATCTATCTATCTATTCAATATCTCTATCTATCTATCCAATATCTATCATCTATGTCTCAATCTATCTATCTCATATCTAACTATCTATCGATCTATTGATCAATCTATCACATATCTACTTATCTATCATTTTTTCTAACTATCTACTTATCTATCAATTATTTTTCTATCTATGAATCCTATATCTATCTATCTATTTATCTATCTATCTATTTATCTATCCATCTATCTATCAATCTATCTATTAGATATCTACTTATCTATCAATCATTTTTGTATCTATCTATGAATCCTTTATCTTTCTATCTATCTATCTATCTATCTATCTATCTATCTATCTATCCATATCTATCTATCTATCTATCTATCTATCTATCTATCTATCTATCTATCTATCTATCTATCTATCTATCTATCTATCTATCTATCCCATATCTATTTCTTTTTTATTTATATCTAGTTATTTATTCACCAATCTATCTAACTTTTCTTTATAATGTACATACAGTATATATATATATATGCTTGTATGATAATGTATATGCTTTCTGTGAACAGGACAGAACACGTATACACATATTAATAATATACGATGTGCTACAATTATGTTCTGTGAACAGCGGCTCAGCTTGATATAACCCACAGAGTAATCAGCCTCTTTGTAAACGGTTTTGTGGTACACTGGAGACCCCTATTGGTTTCATAGCAATATTAGAGACTCTCTGCTTCGAGTTCTCGGTTAATGTGAATCGGAATATACACGCTCATATCCCGATGAAGAAAATAGTGTAAAATACAAGTTATATTTGCCAGAATTATTACCTAGTGATTGTAGGATTGCAGGGACATTTATTCATGAAAAATCAATATTTCTATACAAGATTAAGAATTGAAGGCAGAGAATAAAAACGTAGAATGCATTTCCCTATAGACAGATATGAGCTCTTCTGGGCTGTAGATCGTATGGTGAATATTTTTAAAGCATTTATTTTTCACATTTGACATGACACTGATGATACATACAGTATATTTCTGTTACGGCCTTTGCCCATAGGGTCCAATTCATCAAGTTGAATTCTGGCATAAAATTGCTTGAAATGTCACAACATTTTTTGCACAGTTTGAAGTTGCAATAAAATTTTTAATTTTGGTGTTTTTATATCAGTTTTGATAAGTTCCAGCAACTTTAGAAAAGTAGATGAAGTTGGGGGGGATTGGATATGGCCTAGCATGAGGGATAAATTCATCATTATTTACACCACAAAGATGGCCGAAATTATGACAGAAATATACTATTGTCACATTACATTTCTGGCAATTGGGCACAGAGGTTAAAAGAGGCGCTAAATGCGAAATATGTGAATTTAGTGCATTTTAGTCCAGCACACAATTTCAAGATTGGTCTAAAAAATACCAGTCTTGAGGAATTCAGGGCAGAAATTTGTGCCTATTTTTTTAAGGAGCCATTAAAACAAATACAGTACATTCAGAGACAATAAAAATATTGGGCCACTGAATGCTCTAGCCGTACCAGTTATTGCCAACGCGGTACGCAGTGATCCACTTGAAAACCTTTTAAACATCCACATTTGTAAGAATCATTATTTCACTTATTTAATATATTTTAATTGCAAATTAAATTATGAATTCTCCATATGTTATATAAGCTTCATTAATTTGCAGGCAGCAAACGCTATTATATCTCAATATATGACCAAATAAAAGGAATTTTGAATTTCTTAATTTTTTTTTATTCCTTAAAAAATTAAATATCTCATCCAAAAAATAAAGCACAATCTGTCTATATGTCTGTAGAGGAAACTTCCTAGCTAATAAGTCCCGTGATTACAGCAGCACTGGCAATAATTGTAGACAGTAGGCAATAATTGCTCTCTCTCCTTCAGCATTATGGGATGGGCTGCAAGTGTAAAGTGAGCAAATTTGCAGACAAAATGAGCCTGACCGGGTTGTAAATCTACGTCATCTGTTATATGGTAGACAATAAGAAAATTAGTAAATCAATTAGAATCTGCAAATGACTGGGCTTTGAATGGAAAAGTCTTCTGAAAAGTTGTGTTCGCGAGCCTCTTAAGTTGGTCATTCATATTATTTTTATTTCAGCCTATCCCGCCAATATCGATGGGTTCGGCCGACTGTCTAATGTGTATGGGGTTGATGGTCGGGAGAGATGTCGATCAGGCACTTTTGATTGCAGACTGTCGATCATATTGTTTTCCCTGAGATAAGTTGCCAGCCAACTTGTCAGTCTGTGGTTTTCTCATAGTGAACACAGAAGCTCTTGGCCAAATTGGAGAATCGGCAGAGATGGCTGTTGGCTGGACAATCCTTCATCTGACAGCCATCTAATGGCCGTCTGATGTGTATGGACTGGTTACCAGATTCCTACTGATCACTCTGACTGTTATATTATACTATTGAGACATATCAATGGTTTGAAAATTATTTTAAAATCATTGGCAAGTCAGGAGTTTATTTTCTGGCAAAGATTTTTGTAGTGAAAATTTTTGGCCGAGGTTAGTGAAGCAGTTTTAAAATACCATATTTTGCGAATTATAAGACTCAACACACCCCAAATTTTGGGGAGGAAAATAGGAAGACAATGTTTTTTTTAATAAAATGACGCGTGTTATATTCCGCTTGTGCGGTAGCTTAATTGGGGGGGCAGCTGTGGTGGAGCGGGGTCACAGGTGGCAGGGTCGCTGCTGGTGGAGGCAGGCGACCCTGCGGGCTCCAGGCTGGTAGGACAGGGTGTTCTGCGATGGCAGGAGTTGGGCCATGGCTGCAGGCTCTAGGCTGGTACGACAAGGTTTTCAGTGGTGCGGGGGCTCTGTCGACATTTTGTGAAAGCCGTGAGCCCCGCTCCATCCATACTTTCTAATGTGGTGGACTCCAGGAAAATGGCCGCCGGAGGCGGTGCATGCGCAATTGAGATCTCAGTGCCAAGATCTCAATTTGTGTATGCTCCGCTCCCTGTAGCCATTTCCCCAGAGTTTACCACATAGGAGCGTATGAAAAGTTTGGGACTCCGGGCTTTCACAAGACGTCAGCGGAGCACCTGCACCACTGAATACTTTGTTGTAGAAGCCTGGAGCCTGCAGCCATCACCCGACTTCTGCCTCTGGCGCTGCCAGAAGCTTCTGGCAGCAGCGACCCTGGAACCCATCTCCACCACAGCCGGCAAGCTCCACCGCAGTTACAATTTGTATTCTTGACGCACCCCCATTTTCCCAAAAAATTTGCGGGGAAAAAGTGCGTCTTAGAATCCAAAAAACACAGTATAATACAGTATTTTAAAGTACAGTATAGCCAAGTCCAGACTGTTACTGCTCTTTGTAAGGCCATGTTCACACATTCTGTATTTGATCAGTGTTTTACATCAGTATTTGTAAGCCAAAACCAGGAGTGGGTGATAAATACAGAAGTGGTGACGTGTTTCTATTATACTTTTCAAATACTGAATGTGTGAACCTGGACTCAGGCCTCATTCAGATGTCCATGTTGCATGTACTTTCCTATCCGTATTTTTCAAGGATATACAGTTGTGGTCAAAGGTTTACATACCCTGGCAGAATTTTTGCTTTCTTGGCCTTTTTTCAGAGAATATGAATGATAACACCAAAACTTTTTCTCCACTCATGATTAGTGATTGGGTGAAGCCATTTATTGCAAACTACTGTGTTTTCTCTTTTCAAATCTTAATGACAACCCAAAACATCCAAATGACCCTGATCAAAAGTTCACATACCCCATTTCTTAATACTGTATATTGCCCCCTCTAACATCAATGACAGCTTGAAGTCTTTTGTGGTAGTTGTGGATGAGGTTCTTTATTTTCTCAGATGGTAAAACTGCTCACTCTTCTCAGAACACAAGTGACAAAGGATAGGAGACAGGATAGCAATATTTATACTATGCTTTCTATACAAACAATGCTTGGGGCAGCGCACAGGACCCCGGAAAACTTTTATTTCACATGGACATATGTTTACCACTATGGTGCAGTCCCTTCCGTGGACAAGCACAGACTTTTAACGTTGTTCTAGATAGTAACTACTACATAATACTTCACTGCTACAATAACACTAAATGTGTAAAGTAATGGACTCACACGGTAAATCTGGGATGTAGTTCGTGTTCCTTTGAAATTTGCAGCTTTACAATTATATATTAGATGTTTAAACTGGCAATTAGAAATAAATGTCAGAGACGATTTAGTTTCCAGTCCATACATCATACAAACGGAGCGCAATTACCACCTCCATGCAAAATTCTATTTTAAAAACTATAAATGCGACAGCTTTCACTAATCAGTTTTGTCTCGAGCGCTGCGTACTGTAACTGTAGACACCCGGCTGGGGATAACAATGATTGCATTATTTTCATCCACATAAAATAAACCCACCAGGCCATGTGGCTTTATAAAATTACATTACGGGCGTCTTTTTGTTCTCTAAAGTATGCAGCAGAAAATTTTGCAGCAACCAATTTAAAGGGATTAAACTGTGACTCGTTTTGTTTCTTTTGCGAATCTTGATGTCATTTAAAGGAATTATGATCGGCGGCCATCGGCATACCCAACGTGCTTACATAAACTTTTACTGAACAATGATGTTTTCAATTTTTTTTTATAATAAAACAGAGCTGGAAATATAACCGACACATGTGCGCACCATACTAATTCATGCGACAGCCAAGTCAAGTGCGTAATATGTGGTTTTGGTTTTTCTGTCTTTCGTTGGGATTTGTGTTTTAAACTAGCAAGCTGTTTTGGTGATGTGTACAATATGCACATTGCAAACCAAGGCCTTGATGGCCGGTCGCCAGTTAGCTTAGGTCATTTTACTTGTCGAAACTCACATAGCTCCATACTGAGTCACTTTATAAGAATAGCTTGGAATGGAGCGAAGATAGTTTTCATTTCTTTATACACAGCAATCCAGAAATAACATAAGCCCTAGACAAATAATTCTGTGAAGTTAAGATTTTTTACCTGCTGTCGAGCTTGCCTATTGAGCCTTAGGGTTCATGCAAACGTCCGTGCAACATTGTCCGAGTACGGATTGCAATGCATGAATTGGCTGCGGGACTCCTGACTTGAGCGTGACAGCCTCATTGAATTATATGAAGCTGTTGTGCTCGGGTCGGGAGTCCCGGGGCCAGTCCGTTCATTGCAATTCATGCTCGGACAATGTTGCACAGACGTTTGCATGAACCCTAATACACATAGCAGAGGAAACATACAAAATCCCTACTGTTCTGCACTATGGAACTATTGGTAATTTTGTGTGCTGCCATATGGTGTTTTGCAATGCAGCATATTATATAGCTATATGCCTCTAAAAGCAAAGCCTCTATTGCAAATCAGAGGCAGATAGAGGTATATTCAGGCTTGGACTGGCCGGCAGGAGAACAGGAGAATTCTCAGGTGGGCCCCTCTGCAAGAGTGGGCCACAACCCTCTTTTATGAGAAGTACTTGACTCATTATGCACAGACAAAGGCGGCATCGTATTCATTTAACAATATACCCAGTTCATTGTTAAATAAATTTGTGATTGAGGATAATGTCACATTTCCATGTAGCTGAAAAGTGGGGCCCTTGGCACCCCAGTCCAACACTGGGTACATTAGAGGGCCATAGTAGTCTGTGAATGCCATATTATGGCTAAGTTCAACATTTTGCTTGTCTGGAGCTGATATACACTTGTCCACATGCTGAAGCACATAATACTATAAAGCTGAATTTAAATCTGATTACATCAATTGCTGCATATTATGGGCAGGAGTGATAAGGAATTAAAAATAATGGGGCAAATCCTAGTCTGGATATGCTGCTCAATCACAGCAAAAAAAAGCAGCAAAAATTCCAGGTTTGTCAAATGTACGAATCCCAGCATATGAACAAAATCTAAGGTCTCTGATGAAAAACGCTGGTCTTTATGAGTGGGTGGTATGGAGTGCGAGGTTCCTAATTTATTAAGAGGCCCAAAATGAAGTGTACCTGTGTGTGCACCTCGCCAGAAATATTACTCTAGTCATGGACTGGAGTAAGATTAGTGGAATAAGGAACATCATGCCCCAACCTACCCTTGTCCCACACCAGCTTATTTCACTTTGTAGGAGCTGGGTGAAAAAAGGTGTGAAAATGCTAAAATTCTCAAATGTTTGCACTGCCCCATGTTGCTCAAACATTTAGCGACTTTTCAAAGATTTGATTTTAGCTTTGATGGCACAGACAAACATGATACACAACTGGAATATGTGTATAAAATACATATTTATTATTTGGGTTTACATGTTCCAACATCTCATTATATCACACATTTTCTAATTAGCCTAGATACATACTGTATATCGAGTATCTCACATTACTTTAAATGTATTTATTCCTTTAATTTTTGGGTAATTATTGGAAAAATTATAACAGAATAAAAAAAGGGGCTATGTTGTTTCTCTATTAGGGCACTGTAGCATATTAAACTTTAAATTAAATTACTGTTGTTTCCAGAATATGAGGTTGATGTGTGTATATGATTATACTTCTGACCAATATTTGACTTGCATCCTGTGTCATCCTCAGTTTTCGAAGGGAGATACTACAGACATACAGTGGGGGAAATAAGTATTTGATCCTTGCTGATTATGTAAGTTTGCCCACTGACAAAGACATGAACAGTCTATAATTTTAAGGCTAGGTTATTTTTAACACTGAGGGATAGAACATCAAAAATAAAATCCAGAAAATCACATTGTATAAATGTATTTGCATTTTGCAGTGAGAAATAAGTATTTGATTCCTCTGGCAAACAAGACTTAATTCTTGGTGGCAAAACCCTTGTTGGCAGCACAGCAGTCAGACTTTTTTGTAGTTGATGATGAGGTTTGCGCACATGTCAGGAGGAATTTTGCTCCACTCCTCTTTGCAGATCATCTCTAAATCATTAAGATTTTGAGGCTGTCGCTTGTCAACTTGGAGCTTCAACTCCCTCCATAAGTTTTCTATGGAATTAAGGTCTGAAGTCTGGCTAGGCCCCTCCATGACCTTAATGTGCTTCTTTTTGAGCCACTCCTTTGTTGCTTTGGCTGTATGTTTTGGGTCATTATCTTGCTGGAAGACCCAGCCACGACCCATTTTTAATGTCCTGGTGGAGGGGAGGAGGTTGTCACTCAGGATTTTACAGTACATGACTCCATCCATTCTCCCATTGATGCGGTGAAGTAGTCCTGTGCCCTTAGCAGAGAAACACCCCCAAAACAATGTTTCCACCTCCATGCTTGACAGTGGGGACGGTGTTCTTTGGGTCATAGGCAGCATTTCTCTTCCTCCAAACACGACGAATTGAGTTAATGCCAAAGACCTCAATTTTTGTCTCATCTGATCACAGCACCTTCTCCCAATCACTCACAGAATCATCCAGGTGTTCATTGGTAAACTTCAGATGGGCCTGCACATGTGCCTTCTTGAGCAGGGGAACCTTGCGGGCACTGCAGGATTTTAAACATTTATGGCGTAATATGTTACCAATGGTTTTCTTGGTGACTGTGGACCCCACGAGGTGAGATTTTGCATGGTGCCCCAGATCGATGTCGATTGACAGTCATTTTGTATTTCTTCCATTTTCTTACTATTGTACCAACAGTTGACATCTCCTCACCCAGTGTCTTACTTATGGTTTTGTAGCCCTTTCCAGCTTTGCGCAGGTCTATGATCTGGTCCTTGACATCCTTATAAAGCTCTTTGGTCTTGCCCATGTTGTAGAGGTTAGAGTCTGACTGATTGAGTCTGTGGACAGGCGTCTTTTATAAAGGTGACTATGTAAGACAGCTGTCTTCAATGCAGGTAACGAGTTGATTAGGAGCGTCTAACTGGTCTGTAGGAGCCAGAACTCTTAATGGTTGGTAGGGGATCAAATACTTATTTCTCACTGCAAAATGCAAATAAATTTATATAATTTATATAATGTGATTTTCTGGATTTTATTTTTGATATTCTATCTCTCAATGTGAAAATTAACCTACCCTTAAAATTATAGACTGTTCATGTCTTTGTCAGTGGGCAAACTTACAAAATCAGCAAGGGATCAAATACTTATTTCCCCCACTGTAACAAGTGTTATAGCACCATTCCAGTTTTTTTTTTTTTATTTCACCACCGGAGTAGTATCACTAATGTAACATCCCTGCCCCTAGTCTTATACTTACCAGCCACTGTCTTCCTCTGTTCTCAGTAAAGATGTATATCTTTGTACCGTGTTAGCCAGTAGATAGAAAAATATTTAGAGTTGAGAGTCCTCAGTGGTTGATACCTTTTAATGGCTAACTGAAAAGATGGTAACAAATTGCAAGCTTTCTATGCCTGATGAAGAGACCTGAGTAGTCTCGAAAGCTTGCAATTTGTTACCATCTTTTCAGTTAGCCATTAAAAGGTATCAACCACTGAGGACTCTCAACTCTAAATATTTTTCCTCTGTTCTCAGCACTTCTACCGTCGGTCTCTTGCAGTTGATGGACCTGCAGGATCTCTCCAGTGTTTGCTGGGTGAGCCGGAGGTCACTTCTCGATGTAAGTCTGTGAGAGCCAGAACATCACCAGAACGAGGACTTCATAGACTTACACTGAGAGATTATGACCTTTACCTCTGACTTCCGGACAGTCAGGATCAGTGGCCACAAAATGACAAATCGGCACCTGAGTGGCACTGAGAAAAGCAGTAGATGGCAGCTGGTATGTATAAGACTAGGGTTAGGGAACATGCATTAGTGGCACCACTTCAATGCTGAATAAAAAAAACGCTGGAGTGGTGCTTTAAAGGGTACATTACATGTTACTTACTCAAAAAATTAAGTTAAATAGAAGTCTCCCAAACTCTGCATTCCTAGAAATGGAGATCTTGGTTCCCTATTTCTCGCTTAGAAATATTAAGGCTATGTTCACACATTTTTTTCTGGCGGTCAAACACTATTTTTTTCAAGAGGAAACCACTACAGAAAACACTGACTTTTTTTTAGCATTTTTTGTCCTGAAACATGTTTATTAACATTTTGTTCATGTTTTTGCTAGACGTCGTCCTTAAGTTATTTTGAGCATTTTGAAGGCAATTTCTCACGTTTTCTGAAATCCATTAATCAATGAATAATGCCTCAACAACATTTTTAAAATGCATAAAAAAAACACTCAGGCGTCTTCTGAGCATATTTTTAGCATTCTCATTTATTTCTATTGTAAAATACAGAATAGCTTCATAGAAGCCTGAATAATGGACAGGTAACTTTTTCTAAATTCTTGGCATTTTTGGAAATCTCAAGGTAATAAAAAAAAACAATCAATAGTCTCACGACTCATTTTTGAAGTTGTGAAAGCTCTGGTTCTGCTTTAATTTAAACGTGGTTTTTACTTTTGGGTCAGCAAGAGTTAATGTCAGTTTCCTTGCTGGCAGCTGCTGTGCTGCTGATCAGCTGATGTGGGTGGTGAGCACTCCCACCATCCTTTAAAGGGAATCTGTCACCCATTTTGGCCCTATGAGATAGGGCCACCGCCATCAGGGGCTTATCTACAGCATTCTGTAATGCTGTAGATAAGCCCCGATGCTACCTGAAAGTGAAGAAAAACAAGTTATAAAATACTCACCCAGGGGCGTTCTGGGGGGCGGTCCGGTCAGGAGGGAGTCGCGGTCAGGTCCGGGGCCTCCAATCTTGTGGCGATGTCGGCCTCTTCTTTCGGTCACGTCGCGGCTCCTGCGCAGGCGCACTGCTCTGCCCTGGTGAGGGCAGAGCAGAGTACTGTAGAGTGCAGGCGCCGGACCTCTCTGACCTTTACCAGCGCCTGCGCACTGCAGTACTCATCACATCTTCTAATCAGCGCTAAAATCCACAGGCCATTTACACAAAGCTGTGACTTGCTGATGAGGTCCAGAATGGATCGGCACATGCGTGCACAAGGTCATGGTCCATGTTGCGATATCATAACTTTGTGACCTTTTGTGCACTTACACAGAACCGTCCTCTACCTCATCAGAGCCGGCAGTCCCTGCCTAGCATGAGAGGCCTGGGGATTTCAGCACTCACAGCAGTGATCAGAAGATGCGGTGAGGACCGGATGGGGAATAGAAAGGAGAGGAGGGTCCAGAGAAGTGAGTGGTGAGATGAGTATAACGACTTTCTTTCATTATTACATCTTATGTTTATTGTGCTCTGGGGTCGTTCCAAATCCCATTAGGGACATTAAATTTGCCAGAATAACTTCTCTGCAACACGAATTTCCCTGGAAAATCCACAAAAATAGGTGATATACAAATTTTGCCGGATTTGCTCCTCTCTACATGTAAACTCCATCTTGGTGATATTTTTAATTGGATTGTTGAGTTTACACTCAGGACTGCAACTCAACAGCGTCAACAACTGGGCAGACATGCTGCCTCTGTGATAGGTATTTCTTACACACAGACATTATATCCTTTGTATGATCTGATTATCTGATTAATAATTTATAGAAGTATAAAGGTACGTTCTCATTGTGTAGAGAGAGGTCCTGGTTGGTGCATCCATCGATTTTATTTGCCTTGCCATCAACGTTCTCCTTCCATGGTTTGTTCATTTTCTGTGTAGTAATGAAAGACAATAATTGAAATTTATACAATAATACATTCTGCAGTTACCAAATAGTTAAGTACTTTTTCTTCCATCACTTTTCTATATTCATGGAAAGTTGCCATGGATTGAACATTAGTATAATAGATGATGACTCTCTCATATTTGCTGCGTGAAAATTTGCACTCCTTAAAATGAACTGTCCGATTCCAAGACTACACATCAATTATATCATCCTAAGGATTTATCGAACCATGGCATGTCTGCCGACCAAAACACTAATCCCCTACTCCCTATATAAGGAGGAACCTCTAAAATAATAAGGGAGAGTGAGATGACAAGTTTAATTTTCTGCCAAAACTCTATCTTCTGGTTTTGACTGGTGACCAACCTTAATTTCAATACATTCTTATCCCTCCTTTATCTCTATTTCCTACTATACAGTCATGGCCTAAAAGTTTTGAGAATGACACAAATATTATATTTTCACATGATCTGCTGCCCTCTGGTTTTTATGTGTGTTTGACAGATGTTTTTATCAGAGACAGAAATATAATAATTGCAAACATATAAGTAATAAAAGCTTATATTGACAGTTAGAATGAGTTAATGCAGCAAGTCAATATTTGCAGTGTTGACCCTTCTTCTTCAGGACCTCTGCAATTCTCCCTGGCATGCTCTCAATCAACTTCTGGACCAAATCCTGACTGATAGCAGTCCATTCTTGCACAATCAATGCTTTCATTTTGTCAGAATTTTTAGGATTTTGTTTGTCCACCCGTCTCTTGATGATTGACCACAAGTTCTCAATGGAATTAAGATCTGGGGAGTTTCCAGGCCATGGACCCAAAATCTCTATGTTTTGTTCCCTGAGCCATTTAGTTATCACCTTTGCTTTATGGCAAGGTGCTCCATCATGCTGGAAAAGGCATTGTTGATCGCCAAACTGCTCTTGGACGGTTGGGAGAAGTTGCTCTTGGAGGACATTCTGGTACCATTCTTTATTCATGGCTGTGTTTTTAGGCAAGACTGTGAGAGAGCCGATTCCCTTGGCTGAGAAGCAACCCCACACATGAATGGTTTCAGGATGCTTAACAGTTGGCATGAGACAAGACTAGTGGTAGCGCTCACCTTGTCTTCTCCGAATGAGGCGTTTTCCTGATGTCCCAAACAATCGAAAAGGGGATTCATCAAAGAAAATAACTTTACCCCAGTCCTCAGCAGTCCACTGCCTGTACCTTTTGCAGAATATCAGTCTGTCCATGATGTTTTTTCTGGAGAGAAGTGGCTTCTTTGCTGCCCTCCTTGAGACCAGGCCTTGCTCCAAGAGTCTCCGCCTCACAGTGCGTGCAGATGCACTCACACCTTCCTGCTGCCATTCCTGAGCAAGCTCTGCACTGCTGGTAGCCCGATCCCGCAGCTGAAACACTTTTAAGAGACGGTCCTGGCGCTTGCTGGTCTTTCTTGGGCGCCCTGAAGCCTTTTTGGCAACAATGGAACCTCTCTCCTTGAAGTTCTTGATGATGCGATAGATTGTTGACTGAGGTGCAATCTTTCTAGCTGCGATACTCTTCCTTGTTAGGCCATTTTTGTGCATTGCAATGATGACTGCACGTGTTTCTTTAGAGATAACCATGGTTAACAGAAGAGAAACAATGATGCCAAGCACCAGCCTCCTTTTAAAGTGTCCAGTGGTGTCATTCTTACTTAATCATGACAGATTGATCTCCAGCCATGTCCTCATCAACACCCACACCTGTGTTAATGGAGCAATCACTGAAAAGAGGTTAGCTGGTCCTTTTAAGGCAGGGCTGCAATGATGTTGAAATGTGTTTTGGGGGATAAAGTTCATTTTCTAGCCAAATATTGACTTTGCAAGTAATTGCTGTTAAGCTGATCACTCTTTATAACATTCTGGAGTATATGCAAATTGCCATTAGAAAAAGTGAAGCAGTAGACTTTGTAAAAATTAATATTTGTGTCATTCTCAAAACTTTTGGCCATGACTGTATATAGTAAACCATGTTCCAATCTGTGGTTAGCAGAGCTTTTCAGGCACAATTATACCTATGCATTTTGACATTATAATATGAGACATTTGTTTTTAGAAAAAGAAGCGAATAGTCATCATAATAGAAACCTATTGGGAAGAAGGAGAAAGAAAATAAAAAAGACAAGGAGAAGGACAAGGAGAAGGAAAAGGAGGAGGAGGAAAAGAAGAAGGAGAGGGAAAAAGAGATGACAAGGAGATGGAGTAGGAGAAAGAGATGGAGAAGGAAATGGAGAAGGAGGAGGAGGAAAAGAAGGAGAGAGAAAAAGATGACAAGGAGATGGAGAAGGAGAAAGAGATGGAGATGGAGAAGGAAATGGAGAAGGAGGAGGAAAAGAAGAAGGAGAGGGAAAAAGATGACAAGGAGATAGAGATGGAGATAGAGAAGGAAATGGAGAAGGAGGAGGAAAAGAAGGAGAGGGAAAAAGAGATGACAAGGAGATGGAGGAGAAAGAGCTGGAGATGGAGAAGGAAATGGAGATGGAGGAAAAGAAGAAGGAGAGGGAAAAAGATGACAAGGAGATGGAGAAGGAGAAAGAGATGGAGATGGAGAAGGAAATGGAGAAGGAGGAGGAAAAGAAGGAGAGGGAAAAAGAAATGACAAGGAGATAGAGATGGAGATAGAGAAGGAAATGGAGGAGGAGGAAAAGAAGGAGAGGGAAAAAGAGATGACAAGGAGATGGAGAAGGAGAAAGAGATGGAGATGGAGAAGGAAATGGAGAAGGAGGAGGAAAAGAAGAAGGAGAGGGAAAAAGAGATGACAAGGAGATAGAGATGGAGATAGAGAAGGAAATGGAGAAGGAGGAGGAAAAGAAGGAGAGGGAAAAAGAGATGACAAGGAGATGGAGGAGAAAGAGATGGAGATGGAGAAGGAAATGGAGAAGGAGGAGGAAAAGAAGAAGGAGAGGGAAAAAGATGACAAGGAGATGGAGAAGGAGAAAGAGATGGAGATGGAGAAGGAAATGGAGAAGGAGGAGGAAAAGAAGAAGGAGAGGGAAAAAGAAATGACAGGGAGATGTAGAAGGAGATAGAGATGGAGATAGAGAAGGAAATGGAGGAGGAGGAAAAGAAGAAGGATAAGGAAAAAGAGAAGACAAGGAGATGGAGAAGGAAAAGGAGAAGCAGGAGGTAAAGAAGGAGAGGGAAAAAAGATGACAAGGAGATGGAGAAGGAGATAGAGATGGAGATGGAGATAGAGAAGGAAACGGAGAAGGAGGAGGAAAAGAAGGAGAGGGAAAAAGAGATGACAAGGACATAGAGAAGGGGATAGAGATTCAGATGGAGAAGGAAATGGAGGAGGAGGAAAAGAAGGAGAGGGAAAAAGATGACAAGGAGATGGGGAAGGGAATAGAGATGGAGATGGAGAAGGAGGAAGAGAAGGAGATGGATAAGGAGGAGGAGAAGATGAATTATTAATTTTTTCATGACGAATCTCATCATTAATGCCATAATACACATCAATCAAGCATCAACTATAAAGGCAATGAGAAATCAATATCGTCAAAGAAGATCAACCATCATGGCACAAATCTGGGACTTATCTTTTAAACCAAATCAGTCACGGAGGCTTAACTTCTTGTAGACATCTGGACGTTCTTGTGGCTTTATGGAAATAACCAGCAAAGAAGGTCGCCTTGTCGTTGGCTGAATGGGCCAATTTACGCTCTAAGCATCTTCATTTTAAATTATTTTCTAGAGCAGCAATGCAATTCCAATCCTATAGCGTTACAGAGTTATTTATTGGTATTTACATATGGAAGTGACTCTCTTGGCTTGCACCTGTTCACACCTGTTAATCAGTCTTTAATATCTTTATTTTGAACATTTAATGCCAGTTTGCAGCCTAAAGCTAGGGCTCTACAGCAGTCAGCATGGGACAAAAAAATTCAAGTTGTGGTACAAGCATCAAATTACCATCGTACAGCTTAAATGTTTATATACTAAATTAGTAGTGATCAGAGCAAAATATCCAAATTCTGATGACAAAAAACTTTGTGTATCTTTGTATAAAAGTATACTTTTATAGAGATGCCAATCTGATTTTTTTTCTGGACATCTTATGCAAAAATCAGAGGGTATTTTTAAAGGGAATCTGTCAGTAGGTTTTCTGCTACCTAATCTGAGAGCAGCATAATGTAGGAGCAGGGACCCTGATTCCAGCTATGTGTCACTTAATTGGCTGCTTGCTGTAGTTTTTATAAAATAACTGTTTTATCAGCAGGAGATTATCACTAGAGGACTAGTAGATTGGCTGCCAGGTAGTCCAACCCCGCCTCCACCACTGATTGGCAGCTTTCTGCCCATGCACAGTGTACAGTGTTGGGCGCGGGGTTACACAGAGATCAGAATTCACAGAACTGGTAGATCTGCAGTACACAAAACTGTTTTTAATCAAAACTGCAGTAAGAGATACATTAATGGACTCTGGTTCTCTGCTCCTACATGACGCTGCTCTCAGATGTGGTAGCAAAAATCTAGTGACAGATTTCCTTTAAGAATAATTTGGAAAACCATAATGACTGATGAAGATTATAGGAAATACATGTCTATAGCTCAATAACCGATATGAACTCATTATCAGCATTTACTGAGAGTTGTAAATTGATGAGAATAACATTCACAATGACTGTCCACCCACATTTAACAAAAAAAGAAAGTAAGAAAATCACAAATCTGCTAATTTATCACAAGTCCCCTATTTGTAGACTATCCATGGACAGTATGGTCCTGTAGCGGCATAGTGGTCCTAAAAGGACGATCCACAGAAAATGTCCTGGAACATGTCCAAGTGCAAAGGTCTAAAAGGTCTATTTACATATGATTTGACCAAGTGATGTGAATTCCAAAACCATAGTGCAGATTTATGATCCTCATTGTTTGATTTTATTACTTACATATATTTTACTACTTACATATTACCTTGATCTCAATGTTAATCTCCCTTTTTTGATATCTAACGCAGGAACAAGCAAGTGGAGGTTGGTTGGTGCATATCTGATAGTCTAGCACACCGCATAGTCTAGCATTTCACATTGATCATAAAAGAAAACTACAAATACACCCAATTAATCTTTCTGCTATGAACTGATGACAAATATACATACTTACAATGCAATTTATTTGATCATGTAAGAAAACAACTATTTTAGTCAATGATTATATAATTTTTCTTTGATGAAAAGAAAACACTTTGTGCAATGCAGCTGCTAAAAACACGATTAATAGGTGTTACATAATCGGCCATCCTGCAGTCGGGATCACGTCATGCACCACTCTGCAGTGCAATGTCCAAGTGCCTAGTGCTCTCTACTGTACAGTGAAAGTGAGTAGAATTTGCAAGCGCCATTATCACTGCGCAGAAAAAAGAACTCTGCCACAAGCAAGAAAGATCTACATATGCTTGACTGCTTTGCTAAAGAAATACTGTAGGACAAGTTCATGTACAAAAGAGAAGAAAGGCATATCTGCGATGGTTAAAACTTCTTAACCCCTTCACCCCCAAGGGTGGTTTGCACGTTAATGACCGGGACAATTTTTACAATTCTGACCACCGTCTCTTTATGAGGTTATAACTCTAGAACGCTTCAACAGATCTTCGCGATTCTGAGATTGTTTTCTCGTGACATATTGTACTTCACGTTAGAAGTATAATTTCTTCGATATAACTTGCGTTTATTTTTGAAAAAAACACAAATATGGCGAAAACTTTGAATTTTTTGTCCCTTAAAACAGAGAAATATGTCACACAAAATAGTTAAGAAATAACATTTCCCACATGTCTACTTTACATCAGCACAATTTTGGAACCAAAATTTTTTTTTGTTAGGAAATTATAAGGGTTAAAAGTTGACCAGTGATTTATCATTTTTACAACAAAATTTACAAAGCCATTTTTTTAGGGACCACCTCACATTTGAAGTCACTTTGCCGGGTCTATATAGCAGAAAATACCAAAAAGTGACACCATTCTAAAAACTGCACCCCTCAAGGTACTCAAAACCACATTCAAGAAGTTTATTAACCCTTCAGGTGCTTCACAGGAGCTGAAGCAACGTGGAAGGAAAAAATTAATATTTAACTTTTTAGCCACAAAAATGATCTTTTACAAACTTTTTTTTATTTTGACAAGGGTATGTGGGGGTAAACCACTGTTTGGGTGCATGGCAGAGCTTGGAAGGGAAGGAGCACCGTTTGACTTTTTTCAACGCAGAATTGGCTGGACGCCATGTCGCGTTTATAGAGGCCCTGATGTGTCTAAACAGTGGAAACCCCCCACAAGTGACACCATTTTGGAAACTAGACCCCCTAAGGAACTTATCTAGATCTGTTGTGAGCACTTTGAACCCCAAAGTGTTTCACAAAAGTTTATAATGCCTGGGTGTGAAAAAAAAAAAAAACAATTTTCCACAAAAATGATTTTTTAGTCCCAAATTTTTGATTTTTCCCAAGAAAATTGGACCCCAAAAGTTGTTGTCCAATTTGTCCTGAGTACGCTGATACCCCATATGTGGGGGGGGGAAACTGTTTGGGCGCACGGCAGGGCTTGGAAAGGAAGCAGTAACGTTTTGGAATGCAAACATTGATGGGGGTCATGTTCCGTTTGTAGTGCCCCAGATGAGCCTAAACAGGGAAACCCCCCACAAGTGACCCCATTTTGGAAGCTAGACCCCCTAAGGAACTTATCTAGATCTTTGGTGAGCACTTTGAACCCCCAAGTGCTTCACACAAGTTTATAATGCCTGGGCATGAAAATAAAAAATCCTATTTTTTTCCCACAAAAATTATCTCTTAGTCACTAATTTTTTATTTTCCCATAGGTAACAGGAGAAATTGGACCTCAAAAGTTGTTGTCCAATTTGTCCTGAGTACGCTGATACCCCATATGTGGGGGGAACCACTGTTTGGGCGCATGGCAGAGCTCGGAATGGAAGTAGCACCATTTGACTGTTTCCAACCAAAATTGGCTGGAATTGAGATTGGACGCCATGTTGCATTTGGAGAGTCCCTGATGTGCCTAAACAGTGGAAACCCCCCACAAGTGACCCCATTTGGGAAACTAGACCCCCTAAGGAACTTATCTAGATCTTTGGTGAGCAATTTGAACCACCAAGTGCTTCACACAAGTTTATAACGTAGAGCCGTAAAAATTAAAAAATCATATTTTTTTCCACAAAATTGATCTTTTCACCCCAATTTTTATTTTCCCAAGGGTAACAAGACTCCAAAAGTTATTGTGCAATTTGTCCTGAGTACGCTGATACCCCATATGTGGGGGTAAACCACTGTTTGGGTGCATGGCAGAGTTTGGAAGGGAAGGAGCGCCGTTTGACTTTTTCAACGCAGAATTGGCTGGATGCCATGTCGTGTTTGGAGAGCTCCTGATCTGCCTAAACAGTGGAAACCCCCCACAAATGACACCATTTTGGAAACTAGACCCCTCAAGGAACTTATCTAGATGTGTGGTGAGCACTTTGAACCCCAAAGTGCTTCACAGAAGTTTATAACGTACAGCCGTAAAATAAAAAATCCTTTTTTTTTTTTTACAAAAATGATTTTTTCGCCCCCAATATTTTATTTTCACAAGGGTAACAGGAGAAATTGGACCCCAAAAGTTGTTGTCCAATTTGTCCTGAGTACGCTGATACCCAACATGTGTGAGAAAACGACTGTATGGGTGCACGTCTGGGCTCGGAAGGGAAGTAGTGACGTTTTGGATTGCAGACTTTGATGGAATGGTCTGGGGGCGTCATGTCGCATTTGGAGAGCCCCTGATGCGCCTAAACAGTGGAAACCCCCACAAGTGACCCCATTTTGGAAAATAGACCCCACAAGGAACTTATATAGAAGTATGTTGAACACTTTGAACCCCAAAGTGCTTCACAGAAGTTTATAACGTACAGCTGTAAAAATAAAAAATCCTTTTTTTTTTACAAAAAATTATTTTTTCGCCCCCAATATTTTATTTTCACAAGGGTAACAGGAGAAATTGGACCCCAAAAGTTGTTGTCCAATTTGTCCTGAGTACGCTGATACCCAATATGTGGGAGTAAACTACTGTATGGGCGCACGTCGGGCTCGGAAGGGAAGTAGTGACGTTTTGGATTGCAGACTTTGATGGAATGGTCTGGGGGCGTCATGTCGCATTTGGAGAGCCCCTGATGTGCCTAAACAGTGGAAACCCCCCACAAGTGACCCCATTTTGGAAAATAGACCCCACAAGGAACTGATCTAGATGTGTGGTGAGCACTTTGAACCCCGAAGTGCTTCCCAGAAGTTTATAACGTACAGCCGTAAAAATAAAAAATCCTTTTTTTTTTTACAAAAATGATTTTTTCGCCCCCAATATTTTATTTTCACAAGGGTAACAGGAGAAATTGGACCCCAAAAGTTGTTGTCCAATTTGTCCTGAGTACGCTGATACCCAACATGTGTGAGAAAACGACTGTATGGGTGCACGTCTGGGCTCGGAAGGGAAGAAGTGACGTTTTGGATTGCAGACTTTGATGGAATGGTCTGGGGGCGTCATGTCGCATTTGGAGAGCCCCTGATGCGCCTAAACAGTGGAAACCCCCCACAAGTGACCCCATTTTGGAAAATAGACCCCACAAGGAACTTATCTAAAAGTATGTTGAGCGCTTTGAACCCCGAAGTGCTTCACAGAAGTTTATAACGTACAGCTGTAAAAATAAAAAATCCTTTTTTTTTTTACAAAAATGATTTTTTCGCCCCCAATATTTTATTTTCACAAGGGTAACAGGAGAAATTGGACCCCAAAAGTTGTTGTCCAATTTGTCCTGAGTACGCTGATACCCAACATGTGTGAGAAAACGACTGTATGGGTGCACGTCTGGGCTCGGAAGGGAAGTAGTGACGTTTTGGTTTGCAGACTTTGATGGAATGGTCTGGGGCGTCATGTCGCATTTGGAGAGCCCCTGATGCGCCTAAACAGTGGAAACCCCCCACAAGTGACCCCATTTTGGAAAATAGACCCCACAAGGAACTTATCTAGAAGTGTGGTGAGCGCTATGAAGCCCCAAGTGCTTCACAGAAAATTTATAACATACAGCCGTAAAAACAAAAAGCTCATTTTTTTTTTACAAAAATGATTTTGTCGCCGTCAGTTTTTTATTTTCCCAAGGGTAACAGAAGAAATAGGACAAATTGCACAATAAC
Source organism: Oophaga sylvatica (assembly GCA_033576555.1). Taxonomy (NCBI): domain Eukaryota; kingdom Metazoa; phylum Chordata; class Amphibia; order Anura; family Dendrobatidae; genus Oophaga; species Oophaga sylvatica. Next base: position 63,474,347 of record JARQOD010000007.1, read on the forward strand.
TCTTGTGGTCCAGAGTACGCTGATACCCCATATGCGGGGGTAAACTACTGTTTGGGCGCATGGCAGAGCTCAGAAGTGAAGGAGCACCGTTTGACTTTTTCAACGCAGAATTGGCTGGAATTGAGATCAGACGCCATGTCACATTTGGAGAGCCCCTGATGTGCCTAAACAGCAGAAACCCCCCAATTCTAACTCCAACCCTAACCCCAACATACCCCTAACCCTAGTCCCAACCCTAACCACAAACCTAACCCTAACACACCCCTAACCCTAATCCCAACCATAACCCTAATACTAACTTTAGCACCAATCCTAACCCTAACTTTAGCCGCAACACTAACCCTAATGGGAAAATGGAAATAAATACATTTTTTTAATTTTATTATTTTTCCCTAACTAAGGGGGTGATAAAGGGGGGTTTGATTTACTATTTATAGCGGGTTTTTGTGATTGGCAGCTGTCACGCTAAAAGACGCTTTTTATTGCAAAAAGTAGTTTTTTGCATCACCACATTTTGAGAGCTATAATTTTTGCATATTTTGGCCCACAGAGTCATGTGAGGTCTTATTTTTTGCGGGATGAGGTGACGTTTTTATTGGTACCATTTTTGAGCACGTGACATTTTTGATCGCTTTTTATTTCGATTTTTGGGAGGTTAGAATGAACAAAAATCAGCAATTCATGAATTTCTTTTGGGGGAGACATTTATACCGTTCCACGTGTGGTAAAATTGATAAAGCAGATTTATTCTTCGGGTCAGTACGATTATGATGATACCTCATTTATATCATTTTTTTATGTTTTGGCGCTTTTATAGAATAAAAACAATTTTATATAAAAAATCATTATTTTTGCATCGCTTTATTCTGCGAGCTATAACTTTTTTATTTTTTGCTGATGATGCTGTATGATGGCTCGTTTTTTGCGGGACAAGATGACATTTTCAGCAGTACCATGTTTATTTATATCTGTCTTTTTGATCGCGTGTTATTCCACTTTTTGTTCGGCGGTATGATGATAAAGCATTGATTTTTTGCTTAGTTTTTTTTTTTTTTTTTAAGGGGTTCACTAAAGGGGTTAACTAGTGGGACAGTTTTATAAGGGGGGTCGTTACGGACGCGGCGATACCAAATATGTGTACTTTTATTGTTTTGTTTTTTTTATTTACAGGAAGAAATGAATTTATTGGGGAATATTTTTTTTTTTTTTTTAATGATTTTTTTTACCACTTTTTATTTTTATTTTTTTTACTTTTTTACTTTGTCCCAGGGTGGGACATCACAGTATTTTAGCAGATCGCTGGTGTGACAGTGTGCACAGCACTCTGTCACACCAGCGATCGCTCTGGCATCGCTGCAGGCTTCCTCTGCGCCTGCTCTCAGCAGGCACTGAGGAAGCCGACTCCCTGCAGGACCCCGGCGCCATCTTGGATCCGGGGACCTGGAGGGAGGAGGACCCTCGGAACAGCGCGACACATCGCGCTGCTCTGAGGGTCTCAGGGGGGCGCGCAGGGAGCCCCCACCCTGCGCGATCCTCCCTGTGCCCCGGGCACACCGCGATCATGTTTGATCGCGGTGTGCTAGGAGTTAATGTGCCGGGAGCGGTCCGTGACTGCTCCTGACACATAGTGCTGGGTGTCAGCTGTGATATACAGCTGACACCCGGCGGCGATCAGCTACGCTCCCCCCGGGAGCGCAGCTGATCGCCTATGACGTACTATTCCGTCCATGGGAATTAGGTCCAGGGTCACATGGACGGAATAGTACGTCTTATGGCAGAGAGGGGTTAAAATACTGCTTTTTTCTTAAATATTTGTAATTGTAAAAATCTTTAATTTAACTTTACTTTTTATATATATATATATATAAAATTATTTTTTATATAGTGCTAACATATTCTGAGGCGCTTTACAGTTTGCATAAATATTATCATCGCTGTCCCCGATGAGGCTCACTTTCTAAATTCCCTATCAGTATGTCTTTGGAATGTGGGAGGAAACCCACACAAACACAGGGATAATATACAAACTCCTTGCAGATGTTGTCCTTCTTGGATTTGAACCCAGGACTCCAGCACTGCAAAGTTGCAGTGCTAAACACTGAGCCACCATGCTGCCCAACTATTGTTAACTGTTTGTATTTGGGGCATGGATGTAATATTGGACCACCCATTTAACATGTATGTCAAGGATACAAAGTCGGGGGTTGCTCAGATCTACCCACTGCTACCTTTTTCTCAGGGGAACGCAACTCCGCTGCCTCCAATCGTCAGGACAATAATCAATTGCCTGGTGAGTGATGGACGAGACCGCGGCTGCTACCACTATTAGGCCAGTTATTGGGGAGCTAACAGTGAGTGTATGGTATATACACCTCTGGTTCCAACTCATGGAATACATATATATACCCCCCGTATGGTCACTGGCAGCTCCGCAATAACAAAAGAAACTACTTGCTCGACCACTAATCATTACAGGCCAATTGGACACCATTACAGATAGCGCATGGCATCAGGGGTGCAGCGCAGTGCTGCAGTGCACCATTCAATGTGTAGTGATCTTTGTCCGGTAATGCATATCAGACAAGTAAATACATATGAACTCCACACAACATATAGGAAAAATATATCACTTTATTAAATCTCAAAGTACAAAATATAACCACTAGGGTTGAGCGATACTTTCCGATATCCAAAAGTATCGGAATCGGAATGGTATCCCCGATACCATGAAAATATCGGCGATACCCGATACCGATACCGGAAGTCCCATGTAAGTCTATGGGAACAAAATATCGGAATTAAAAAAAACCCATTCTTGCCTTGTTGGTTAATTGTACATGAAGGAAAACAACAAAGAGTAATGTACAATGTATTGTGGAAGGTTGAGGAGACATTAAAGGCATAGATGTTTAACCCAATCAAATAAAATAGCATAAATATTTTTTTTTTTAAAGATGTTCGGATTGACGAAGAAATTGACAATGTTGTTAACGTTTTTTCTATTTTGGCAAATATGTATATTTCACAACTTCCATGCTCTTCACCTTCTTAACTTTTCACACACTTTCTCCTTCATAATCTTCAGCAGCATCATCTTTTTCATCAAATTATTCTTCATCTTCACCTTCTTTATCTTCTTCTTAAACTTCTTGCTATTCATCTTTTTGTTAACATTACTCAGATTCTTCTTATTAAACTATTATTCTTATTCATATTGTACTTCATCTTCTTCATCATATTCTTATTTGTGACAGAGAATCCTGTACTTGTAATCTGTCAAAGTATGAATTTTTCATCCTTCCGTTCTTGCTGTCACAAAAGATTTAAATTACAACAGTATTTGTCCGTGTTCAGTTTAGCCTGCAGCAGCAGGCATTTTCCAGGGGCACCACGAGGAGGAACGGACTCACCCCCATACACTGCTTAGTCTTCTTCTGCTTAGAATTTAGAGCATATATTTTGCTCTTCATTTTGGTCTTATACTTCATGTTCTTCTGCTTTTTGATCTTCTGCTTATTGTTCTTAAGTCTCTTGTTCTGTATCTTGTAGTTTGTCTTAACCTTCTTAGTCCTGTTTGGTAATCTTTTATTTCTTCTTTGTGATGGTGTTTAGGCTGGTTGGCTTCATGCTCGTCGTCCTTGTTGTCGTCATCTTCTTCTGGGTGGTCTTTAAGGTTGTCTAATTTCCGAGAACCAGCTGACGTTACTGGAACCCTGACGGGTATCAGATGGAGCAAGAGACAATGGAAGTAACGAGGACCAGCTGACTGTGCTGGAACCCGGAGGGGCAGCAGAAGGAAAAGAGCCAATGGCACAACCGAGGACCAGCTGACGTTACTGGGACACGGTTACTAAGCAGGAGGTACCTGTGCTCCAAAGCACTACCAAGGACCAGCAGACATTGCTGGAACTCGGATACCGAGATGGAGGCACCTAGGCCAAAGGCACTGCGGAGAACCAGCTGACGGTACTGGAACCCGGACGGGTAGCAGAAGGTACAAGAGCCAATGCAAGTAACGAGGACCAGCTGACTGTGCTGGAACCCGGAGGGGCAGCAGAAGGAAAAGAGCCAATGGCACAACCGAGGACCAGCTGACGTTACTGGGACACGGTTACTAAGCAGGAGGTACCTGTGCTCCAAAGCACTACCAAGGACCAGCAGACATTGCTGGAACTTGGATACCGAGATGGAGGCACCTAGGCCAAAGGCACTGCGGAGAACCAGCTGACGGTACTGGAACTCGGACGGGTAGCAGAAGGTACAAGAGCCAATGCAAGTAACGAGGACCAGCTGACTGTGCTGGAACCCGGAGGGGCAGCAGAAGGAAAAGAGCCAATGGCACAACCGAGGACCAGCTGACGTTACTGGGACACGGTTACTAAGCAGGAGGTACCTGTGCTCCAAAGCACTACCAAGGACCAGCAGACATTGCTGGAACTCGGATACCGAGATGGAGGCACCTAGGCCAAAGGCACTGCGGAGAACCAGCTGACGGTACTGGAACCCGGACGGGTAGCAGATGGTACCCATGGAAAATTAAGATGACAGGCCGCGAGCCAGCGCAGTTACCGAATCCCACAGTACTACAGTGGATGATTGTCCTATTGTCACAACGGAAACAGCCTTTATTTGCATATCCCGCAGCACACATAGGAAGCACCTAAACTCCAAGCACCATAGAGTCGGCTAACCCGACCGCAACACGACAGGACAACTTATTGGAGGCTAAGTGACGTTTACACTGACAGGAAACAGATGGCGTGCTGTAACCAGTCTGGGCAGGAGTGAGTACCCGTGCCAATGACACTTCCGAGCAACAACTGGCGGTGTTGAAGCCCAGGGATGAGAAGAGAACATGGTGGAGGCAGCAGGACTTTTTGCCGTTATCACAGCAGGGGAACAGCTGACATTACTGAACCCCAGTAACACAGGAGCAAGTGTTGACTGTGCTAACAGCACTTCCGAGCTACAACTGGCAGTGTTGTAGCCCAGGGATGAGAAGAGAACAGGGTGGAAGCAGCAGGACTTTTTGCCGTTCACACAGCAGGGGAACAGCTGACATTACTGAACCCCAGTAACACAGGAGCAAGTGTATACTGTGCTAACAGCACTTCCGAGCTACAACTGGCAGTGTTGTAGCCCAGGGATGAGAAGGAAACAGGGTGGAGGCAGCAGGACTTTTTGCCGTTCACACAGCAGGGGAACAGCTGACATTACTGAACCCCAGTAACACAGGAGCAAGTGTATACTGTGCTAACAGCACTTCCGAGCTACAACTGGCAGTGTTGTAGCCCAGGGATGAGAAGAGAACAGGGTGGAGGCAGCAGGACTTTTTGCCGATCACACAGCAGGGGAACAGCTGACATTACTGAACCCCAGTAACACAGGAGCAAGTGTATACTGTGCTAACAGCACTTCCGAGCTACAACTGGCAGTGTTGTAGCCCAGGGATGAGAAGAGAACAGGGTGGAGGCAGCAGGACTTTTTGCCGTTCACACAGCAGGGCAGCTGACATTACTGAACCCCAGTAACACAGGAGCAAGTGTTGACTGTGCTAACAGCACTTCCGAGCTACAACTGGCAGTGTTGTAGCCCAGGGATGAGAAGAGAACAGGGTGGAGGCAGCAGGACTTTTTGCCGTTACACAGCAGGGGAACAGCTGACATTACTGAACCCCAGTAACACAGGAGCAAGTGTTACTGTGCTAACAGCACTCCGAGCTACAATGGCGTGTTGTAGCCAGGGAGAAGAGAACAGGTGGAGGCAGCAGGACTTTGCGTTACACAGCAGGGGACACTGACATTACTGAACCAGTAACACAGGAGCAAGTGTTCTGTGCTAACAGCATTCCGAGCTACATGGCAGTGTTGTAGCCGGATGAGAAGAGAACGGGTGGAGGCAGCGGATTTTGCCGTTATCACAGCAGGGAACAGCGACATTATGAACCCAGAACAGAGCAAGTGTTACTGTCTAACAGCACTTCCACTACAACTGCAGTGTTGTAGCCAGGATGAGAAGAGAACAGGTGAGGCACAGACTTTTTGCGTTACACAGCAGGGAACAGCTGACATACGAACCCAAACACAGAGCAAGTGTTGCTGTGCTAACAGCATCCGAGCACAACTGGCGTGTTGTAGCCCAGGGATGAGAAGAGAACGGTGGAGGCAGCAGACTTTTTGCCGTTACACAGCGGGAACAGCTGACATTACTGAACCCAGTAACACAGGAGCAAGTGTTGACTGTGCAACAGCACTTCCGAGCTACAACTGGCAGTGTTGTAGCCCAGGGATGAGAAGAGAACAGGGTGGAGGCAGCAGGACTTTTTGCCGTCACACAGCAGGGAACAGCTGACATTATGAACCCCAGTAACACAGGAGAAGTGTTGACTGTGCAACAGCACTTCCGAGCTACAACTGGCAGTGTTGTAGCCCAGGGATGAGAAGAGAACAGGGTGGAGGCAGCAGGACTTTTGCCGTTACACAGCGGGGAACAGCTGACATTACTGAACCCAGTAACACAGGAGCAAGTGTATACTGTGCTAACAGCACTTCCGAGCTACAACTGGCAGTGTTGAGCCCAGGGATGAGAAGAGAACAGGTGGAGGCAGCAGGACTTTTTGCCGTTCACACAGCAGGGGAACAGCTGACATACTGAACCCAGTAACACAGGAGCAAGTGTATCTGTGCTACAGCACTTCCGAGCTACAACTGGCAGTGTTGTAGCCCAGGGATGAGAAGAGAACAGGGTGGAGGCAGCAGGACTTTTTGCCGTTATCACAGCAGGGAACAGCTGACATACTGAACCCCAGTAACACAGGAGCAAGTGTTGACTGTGCTAACAGCACTTCCGAGCTACAACTGGCAGTGTTGTAGCCAGGGATGAGAAGAGAACAGGGTGGAGGCAGCAGGACTTTTTGCCGTATCACAGCAGGGAACAGCTGACATTATGAACCCCATAACACAGGAGCAAGTGTTGACTGTGCTAACAGCACTTCGAGCTACACTGGCAGTGTTGTAGCCCAGGATGAGAAGAGAACAGGGTGGAGGCAGCAGGACTTTTGCCGTTACACAGCAGGGGAACAGCTGACATTACTGAACCCCATTAACACAGGAGCAAGTGTTGACTGTGCTAACAGCACTTCCGACTACAACTGGCAGTGTTGTAGCCCAGGGATGAGAAGAGAACAGGTGGAGGCAGCAGGACTTTTTGCCGTTCACACAGCAGGGGAACAGCTGACATTACTGAACCCCAGTAACACAGGAGCAAGTGTTGACTGTGCTAACAGCACTTCCGAGCTACAACTGGCAGTGTTGTAGCCCAGGGATGAGAAGAGAACAGGGTGGAGGCAGCAGGACTTTTTGCCGTTATCACAGCAGGGGAACAGCTGACATTACTGAACCCCAGTAACACAGGAGCAAGTGTTGACTGTGCTAACAGCACTTCCGAGCTACAACTGACAGTGTTGTAGCCCAGGGATGAGAAGAGAACAGGGTGGAGGCAGCAGGACTTTTTGCCGTTCACACAGCAGGGGAACAGCTGACATTACTGAACCCCAGTAACACAGGAGCAAGTGTTGACTGTGCTAACAGCACTTCCGAGCTACAACTGGCAGTGTTGTAGCCCAGGGATGAGAAGAGAACAGGGTGGAGGCAGCAGGACTTTTTGCCGTTCACACAGCAGGGGAACATCTGACATTACTGAACCCCAGTAACACAGGAGCAAGTGTATACTGTGCTAACAGCACTTCCGAGCTACAACTGGCAGTGTTGTAGCCCAGGGATGAGAAGAGAACAGGGTGGAGGCAGCAGGACTTTTTGCCGTTATCACAGCAGGGGAACAGCTGACATTACTGAACCCCAGTAACACAGGAGCAAGTGTTGACTGTGCTAACAGCACTTCCGAGCTACAACTGGCAGTGTTGTAGCCCAGGGATGAGAAGAGAACAGGGTGGAGGCAGCAGGACTTTTTGCCGTTATCACAGCAGGGGAACAGCTGACATTACTGAACCCCAGTAACACAGGAGCAAGTGTTGACTGTGCTAACAGCACTTCCGAGCTACAACTGGCAGTGTTGTAGCCCAGGGATGAGAAGAGAACAGGGTGGAGGCAGCAGGACTTTTTGCCGTTATCACAGCAGGGGAACAGCTGACATTACTGAACCCCAGTAACACAGGAGCAAGTGTTGACTGTGCTAACAGCACTTCCGAGCTACAACTGGCAGTGTTGTAGCCCAGGGATGAGAAGAGAACAGGGTGGAGGCAGCAGGACTTTTTGCCGTTCACACAGCAGGGGAACAGCTGACATTACTGAACCCCAGTAACACAGGAGCAAGTGTATACTGTGCTAACAGCACTTCCGAGCTACAACTGGCAGTGTTGTAGCCCAGGGATGAGAAGAGAACAGGGTGGAGGCAGCAGGACTTTTTGCCGTTCACACAGCAGGGGAACAGCTGACATTACTGAACCCCAGTAACACAGGAGCAAGTGTATACTGTGCTAACAGCACTTCCGAGCTACAACTGGCAGTGTTGTAGCCCAGGGATGAGAAGAGAACAGGGTGGAGGCAGCAGGACTTTTTGCCGTTATCACAGCAGGGGAACAGCTGACATTACTGAACCCCAGTAACACAGGAGCAAGTGTTGACTGTGCTAACAGCACTTCCGAGCTACAACTGGCAGTGTTGTAGCCCAGGGATGAGAAGAGAACAGGGTGGAGGCAGCAGGACTTTTTGCCGTTATCACAGCAGGGGAACAGCTGACATTACTGAACCCCAGTAACACAGGAGCAAGTGTTGACTGTGCTAACAGCACTTCCGAGCTACAACTGGCAGTGTTGTAGCCCAGGGATGAGAAGAGAACAGGGTGGAGGCAGCAGGACTTTTTGCCGTTATCACAGCAGGGGAACAGCTGACATTACTGAACCCCAGTAACACAGGAGCAAGTGTTGACTGTGCTAACAGCACTTCCGAGCTACAACTGGCGGTGTTGTAGCCCAGGGTCAAGGAGGATGTTTAAATACTATATCAAGTATTTTCCTTGTTACGTGTCAATTAAAAATGTCTATACTCCAAACAAGAGAAATATAAACTTTAGTACCATAAGATGATGATTTAACTTAAAAAAATATATGTAAATTAATAATTTACAAACATAAACGCATACATTAACATGTTGAAAAGCAATGCAAACCACAATTAAAATAGGTTAAATAATCTGCTATACGGTTTAAAATAAAAGCATACAAGTACACATCAGAATCCATTAATGATGGGTAAGTAACAGTATGTACACCATTTTTATTGTGTAGACAATGAATGGCTGACTTAAAAACATAATCAGCATTACAAGTTTTCTTTGACATTCATAAAACTTTACATTTGGTGAATAATATCACTAAAATTTTTAAAAAAATATCTAAAATTTCCATCATGTAATACTGATAATATGTGCCAATCATTTATATAAACAAAACAAAAATGTAAAAAGTGCATAGTGCAGAGTGAAAACAGATATTTATGCCTGACTGTGGACTTGCAAGCATGACAACGGATAGATAAGGTATATATAGATGAGACTGCATAGCCACAGATGGTGAATGGCGATGTAATACTGTACCTCAATAAAGTGTGCGTTACTACTACATCCTTTTTTTATCTAGCTTTATAAAAGGTTACGTGCATGTATGGTTGCGCCTTTGTTTGGACGCACAGACTGGCTTCCTGCTGTGACGCGTTGGGTATTGGAGCGTCTGTATGTCTTATGACGCAGACTAACATTCACGGTGCGCATCGTTCATCATCGCAAGCGTACCGACAACACAAAGGCGTTGTCATGACTGCTTTACTTAGTAAACATGCACCTATGATGAAACATACACGCATGTGCCCTATTACATAACAAGCTACAAGAAAAACGAGTGTGAGGTGTGACACAGCTGTTTTGTTAAGGTACAGTATTATATCGACATTGTACAGATGTCGCTATTCAGTCTGATAAATATATATCATTCACGTATTCTATCAGTTGTCGTTCTTTCAGCACCACTTACAGGTATATATTTTGCTATTGTGACTATGCACTATTGACTTTACCAAGGTAATGCATGATTTTTGTTAGCGATTATCATGTTTACATGAAGGACCTTTATGATATGGGCTGTTAACTTTGTAATCAAATATGTATTTTTTAAAATGACACAAATATAAGTAATGTTGAAGAGGACTATTCCTACATGCATTGTTTGCACAATATTACAGGTGTACATCACGTCCCTTAATCAACATTGGATTATTATATTTACTTGTATGCTTTTATTTCAAAGGCAAGAACACTGAAGTATAACCTTCGCACTGCAGCAGTTGTCAAAGTTCAACCCACATTATGCACTTCCAACATTGCAGTATTTGAGTCATCATGATGTGAGTTGGATTTGTCTAAGCTATGGAGTGACAAGGTTGACCATCAGTATCCTATAGCATAAGTAGGCTTTTGTGTTTGCATTTGTTTTCGACATGTGCATATCTGTAATAATATGTCACAATTATTTTGTTACAGATTTGTGACAAAGACAAATCATTTTATGGTTTGAAAGTTGACGTTTCAAATGTTTACAGCTTAGAAATCATGGTGTAGCCTCATGTCACTATGTACATAGACACTTTGAGATGTCATGATTTTTTCACAGTAGTAGCAGCAGTAATTTTTGCCGACACACAGCAGGGGAACAGCAGGCGTTACTGAACCCCACAAACACATCAGCGATTGTTTTCATCTGTGCATCTAACACTTCTGAGCAGCAACTGGCGCTGTTGAAGCCCAGGGTCAAGGAGGGTGTAGGCAGAGGCCTAGTATGAGACGTTTGAAGTTGAAGTTGTAGTTAGCAGCAGTAATTTTTGCCAGACACACAGCAGGGGAACAGCAGGCGTTACTGAACCCCACAAACACATCAGCGATTGTTTTCATCTGTGCATCTAACACTTCTGAGCAGCAACTGGCGCTGTTGAAGCCCAGGGTCAAGGAGGGTGTAGGCAGAGGCCTAGTATGAGACGTTTGAAGTTGAAGTTGTAGTTAGCAGCAGTAATTTTTGCCAGACACACAGCAGGGGAACAGCAGGCGTTACTGAACCCCACAAACACATCAGCGATTGTTTTCATCTGTGCATCTAACACTTCTGAGCAGCAACTGGCGCTGTTGAAGCCCAGGGTCAAGGAGGGTGTAGGCAGAGGCCTAGTATGAGACGTTTGAAGTTGAAGTTGTAGTTAGCAGCAGTAATTTTTGCCAGACACACAGCAGGGGAACAGCAGGCGTTACTGAACCCCACAAACACATCAGCGATTGTTTTCATCTGTGCATCTAACACTTCTGAGCAGCAACTGGCGCTGTTGAAGCCCAGGGTCAAGGAGGGTGTAGGCAGAGGCCTAGTATGAGACGTTTGAAGTTGAAGTTGTAGTTAGCAGCAGTAATTTTTGCCAGACACACAGCAGGGGAACAGCAGGCGTTACTGAACCCCACAAACACATCAGCGATTGTTTTCATCTGTGCATCTAACACTTCTGAGCAGCAACTGGCGCTGTTGAAGCCCAGGGTCAAGGAGGGTGTAGGCAGAGGCCTAGTATGAGACGTTTGAAGTTGAAGTTGTAGTTAGCAGCAGTAATTTTTGCCAGACACACAGCAGGGGAACAGCAGGCGTTACTGAACCCCACAAACACATCAGCGATTGTTTTCATCTGTGCATCTAACACTTCTGAGCAGCAACTGGCGCTGTTGAAGCCCAGGGTCAAGGAGGGTGTAGGCAGAGGCCTAGTATGAGACGTTTGAAGTTGAAGTTGTAGTTAGCAGCAGTAATTTTTGCCAGACACACAGCAGGGGAACAGCAGGCGTTACTGAACCCCACAAACACATCAGCGATTGTTTTCATCTGTGCATCTAACACTTCTGAGCAGCAACTGGCGCTGTTGAAGCCCAGGGTCAAGGAGGGTGTAGGCAGAGGCCTAGTATGAGACGTTTGAAGTTGAAGTTGTAGTTAGCAGCAGTAATTTTTGCCAGACACACAGCAGGGGAACAGCAGGCGTTACTGAACCCCACAAACACATCAGCGATTGTTTTCATCTGTGCATCTAACACTTCTGAGCAGCAACTGGCGCTGTTGAAGCCCAGGGTCAAGGAGGGTGTAGGCAGAGGCCTAGTATGAGACGTTTGAAGTTGAAGTTGTAGTTAGCAGCAGTAATTTTTGCCAGACACACAGCAGGGGAACAGCAGGCGTTACTGAACCCCACAAACACATCAGCGATTGTTTTCATCTGTGCATCTAACACTTCTGAGCAGCAACTGGCGCTGTTGAAGCCCAGGGTCAAGGAGGGTGTAGGCACAAAATATTGAGTTATTGCCTTGTTACGTGGCCATTGCAAATGTATGTACTTCAAACAAGAATAAATGAAGTTTTACTAGGACAATAAAATGATGAATTTCAATTCCAAGAATAGAAAAATATTTATACTTGAGAGTCCTCTGTGGTTGATACCGTTTAATGGCTAACTGAAAATATGGTAACAAATTCAAAGCTTTCGAGACTACTCAGGTCTCTTCATCAGGCTAAGACTAAAAAAAAAAGAAAGAATCACATATTTCTACACACAACAGGACACAGGAATAGGTAAGACAAGTGAGGGAGGGACAAGTGAGGGAGACCGGCCAAAAAATAGAAACAAGGATGAATTATCAGCGCCACACGATAAGACAAAAAATAATGGATTTACCTGTGGCAAAACACTTTTGTATGCCCGGTCATAGCATGATGGATATGGAATTACTGGTATTAAAATATAACTTCAAATATGACAAAGATGCAAAGGTTTCAGAATATAAGCTCATCATGACCTTTGACACTGTTAGTGATGGAATGAATAGATCACACGGATTTATGTCATTCTATATTAATTAAGGAATCTGCGTCTCTGCCCTTCCAGGGGCATGAAAACACAAAACCAGACCCCAATCAGAGGGCAATAAAACTTTCTATCGTTATCTAGGAACTGTTCCAATATTTATGTTCATCCCTCTGTGAAAATGACAGTTCTGCTACACGTCACTTACTTGTCTTACCTATTGCACTATTCCTGTGTCCTGTTGTGTATAGAAATATGTGATGCTTCATTTTTTGGTTTAGTCTTTGCCTGATGAAGAGACGTTAGTAGCCTCGAAAGCTTGCAATTTGTTACCATCTTTTCAGTTATCCATTCAAAGGTATCAACCACTGCGGACTCTCAAGTCTAAATATTTATCTATATACTGGCTAACACGGTACAAAGATACACATGTTTCCTAACTTCAAGAATAAAAATAAAGACACTGCAAATATAAACGCATATATGCACATGCCAACAAGAAATGGAACAACACACCACCCAAAAAATTGGTTACAAAATATAGTGTTGTAAATTTAACAATAAAAGTCCATTTTTGTATTTATGAATAATGCTTAAGGAACGGTATGTTAAACCATAACATAGTGAAGACAATGGATTTTGTAATAGTTACTTATCATCATCATCATCATTGCAATTTAGATGTGACAGTCACAGACATTTCAATTATTTAAGTTAATAAAATAGTTACTTTGTACACCATGTATGACATGTCCAGCATGGACTCATCAATGTGATGACACAATAATGTACGATAAAAAATAACCATTTAAAAAAACATAATGCATTGTCACAATTTAAGTGTGTGCCTGCAAATGTAGGTGAAACAAAGGCTACGGATAGCAAAGGTATATTCTATGTCTGTATCAGACAGTGGACAGCCTCTGATGGGTAATGGCGATGTTATACTGTACGTCAATAAAGTCTGCGGCTGAAATCATGCATTTTTTGCTTGTACAGTGTTGAAGAGGGTAAAAGCATGTCTGGTTGCGCAAGGCTTTATCCGTCAACACTACCTTCCTACTGTCACGCGTAGGGTAGGGTAGCGTGTGTCAATTAGATGACTCAATAAAATGTGACGTTACGCAGCGTTATTGCGCCCTAGGGACGCCAAAAATACGACAGCAGTAATCATTTACTGTCTAATACTCCACCTATGACCAACCAAAAAAAACCGTTCCCTCTTTAACAATCTACAAGACTAACAAGCATAATGGTTGACGCTGACTTTATTGAGGTACAGTATTACATCGACATTGTCCATGAGTAACTATGCACTGTGATACCTATATACCATTATTAATTTATATCTGTTGTGGTTGTTTCAACAGCACTTGCAGGTATAACTAGTACTACCTATTGTCAGTATGCATGATGCACTTTCTAGATGTAATAATTTATTATTGCACATTATTACCAGGTTTAGATGCTGGCCATTTCATATATGGTGTGTGAAGTTACAGTTGGCATCAGTATGTGTATTTTATAATGTCTGTCATAAATAAAACTCGTGATGATGATGATGAGGATTTTATGATTCGTACATCCATTGACTGCATTATCGTACAGGTACAGATAAAGTTCCTTAAAAAGCATTAATTGATAAGTATGAAATGTACTTTTATGCATTAATTTCAAAAAGTGAAGACTATGTTTTAGTTTTTGTTACCATTTATAATAGACATGTGCAGATATGCGCTGTGATGACAAATTATTATTTGTCCATATTTGTCATAAAAATTTATCATTCTAGGCCTGGAAAACTTCACAATTTCCTGTTTTAAGCATAACAATCAGGGTGACGGCTCTTCCCTATTTGGAGCATGTTCCACATGGGTTTTTGTGTGCATGTGTAGGGAACAGGAGACTTGTTGCCGGACACACAGCAGGGGAACAGCTGGCGTTACTGAACCCCACTAACACTATAGCTTGTGTATTGGTCTGTGGACACGACACTTCTGAGCAGCAACTGGCAGTGTTGTAGCACAGGGAGTAGAGTTCAGGTGGTAGAAAGATGAACATAACAGGAGACATGGATAACGTTGCGAACCAGTTATTTAATCTGAAAACGGACAGACAAATTCTGGCGAGATCCATGCCTTGTTCATTTTCAATAAAGTAAGCCGGTCTACATTATCGGAGGATAGTCGCATGCGACGGTCTGTTAGTACACCACCTGCGGCACTAAAGACGCGCTCCGATAATACACTGGCAGCAGGGCAAGCCAGCACCTCCAATGCATACTGGCTAAGCTCTGGCCATGTATCCAGCTTAGAGACCCAAAACTTGAATGGGGAAGAGCCATCTGGGAGTACAGTGAGAGGGAAAGACATGTAGTCTGTCACCATCTTACGGAAACGTTGCCTCCTGCTGACTGGAGCCGTCTCGGATGGTGTAGACATTGGTGGCGCTGCCACAAAACTTCGCCACATTTGGAACATACTGGTCTTGCCCTGTGCAGAGGCGCTGCTTGTGCTCCCTCTTGTTGCAGAGCTGTCTCCACTGCCTCGACGCACAGAGCTGCTTTGTAAAGCAGTAGCAGCAGCAGTGCTCTCGGCTGGAATGGAGAACATTATGGATTTCACCAGTGTGTCTTGTTACTCCTGCATTTTACGCTCCCGGTTCAACGGTGTGATGAGGGTTTGTAAGTTGTCCCGGTAGCGAGGGTCTAGGAGGGTGTACACCCAATAATCAGACGTGGTGAGAATGTGGGCGATGCGGCGGTCGTTTCTCAGGCACTGCAGCATGAAATCAACCATGTGCTGCAGACTCCCAACTGGCCAAGAAACGCTGTCCCCTGCAAGAGGCGTCATCTCTGCCTGCTCTGCATCACCCCACCCTCGCTCTACATACTGACTAGAGCGTTGTGTACCTCCCTCTGGAGCGATGTCTTCCTCCTCCATTGACTCCTCCTCATCCTCCTCACAAAGTGAACACTGCCCAGCCCTTTGTGAGGAACCACGTTGCGCTGACTGTCCAGAAGGTGATGGAATTTGTGACTCCTCATCCTCCACCTCTTCCAAAACCTCATCCCTTATTGCTTGCAGTGTTTTTTGAAGCAGGCAGATAAGGGGGACAGTCAGGCTGACTAGTGCATCATCTGCACTCGCCATCCGCGTTGACTCATCAAACGCACGCAAAACGTGGCAGATGTCCTTCATAGAGGCCCACTCAGTAGTGGTGAAGTGTGAACGACGCAAATTGCGAGTTGATTGCGCCTGATGCAGCTGATACTCCATTACTGCTGGCTGCTGCTCACACAACCGCTCCAACATATGTAACGTGGAATTCCACCTGGTGGGTACGTCACATATGATGCGATGTTCAGGAAGGCGAAATCTGCGTTGCAGAGCTGCAATGCGCGATCTGGCCATGCTGGAACGTCGCAAGTGAGCGCACTCTAGGCGGACCTTGTGCAGCAGTGCATCAAGATCCGGATAGTCCCTCAAAAAACTCTGCACGACCAAGTTGAGCACATGTGCCAGACATGGTATGTGAGTGAGGTTGCCAAGGCCCAGAGCTGCCACCAGATTTCGGCCATTGTCACACACTACCAAGCCTGGCTGGAGATTCGCTGGCAAAAACCACACGTCGCTCTCCTGCTTGATGGCATTCCAGAGCTCCTGCGCTGTGTGGCTTCGATTCCCCATGTAAATTAATTTCAGGACGGCCTGTTGACGTTTGGCCACGGCTGTGCTCATATCGGTCGCATCAGGTAAGCGTTCACGGGTCCATGTGGAGGTAGACCGTGACGGCTCCTGCAGCGATGATTCTGAGGAACTGGAGTAGGAGGAGGAGTCAATGTGGACAGACTTGATTCCTGCAATCCTTGGAGTTGGCAGAACACGTACAGCGCCACTCTCAAGATCTGTACCCGGCTCCACAACATTGACCCAATGGGCAGTGAGGGAAAGGTATCGTCCCTGGCCATGGGTACTGGTCCACGCATCGGTGGTCAGGTGGACCTTGCTACTGACGGCGTTTAGTAGCGCATGTTTAATTTTTCCCTCGACATGCTTTTGCAGACCAGGGACGGCTTGCCTGCTGAAATAAAATCGGCTGGGCACATTGTATTGTGGGACTGCCAATGCCATAAAGTTACGGAAACTGTCAGTCTCCACCAGCCTGAATGACAGCATTTCAAGGGACAGGAGTTTTGCAATGCCAGCATTCAGAGCCTGTGCTCGTGGATGGTTTGCCGAGTATGGCCGTCTTTTATCCCATGCCTGTGCTACCGATGGCTGTTTTGTGGCCTGGGAGTGTGAGGATGACAGGGAACTTGCAGCTGTGGGTGGAATAACACTGGGTCTCTGGACAACAGTTACAGAGGTTCTTCCATGGCGATCCTGTGAGGAAGCCGAACCAGCTGTGTGTGAGCTGGAGGAAGAGGCTCCAACACGAGCTGAAGATGTAGGTGCTGCTGTAGGTTGGCCTACATCTCCAGTGTGTCTTTGTAACTCAGCTACGTGCTTTGTCCGTACATGTTTCCACATATTTGTGGTATTGAGGTTACTGGTATTTTTACCTCTTTTAACTTTTTGATTACACAGCTTGCATTTGACATAGCAAATATCATCTGCAAGTGTGTCAAAAAAGGACCACGCACTGCAAGTCCTGGGAGCGCCCGTTTTGGCTGTTGGAAGAGAACTGCTACGAACGGGTGCCAAACTGGAGGGTACAGGCAACCGAGTCTGCAGCCTACCTCTCCCTACTGTTTGGACCGTTGGGGCAATCTCTTCCTCAGAGCTGCTCCCACCACCTTCCTGTTCCTCACGCCATGTTGGGTCTTGGACCTCATCATCTCCACTACCCTCTTCCAACACCTGCTGCTGTTGGGTGGTCTGGCCAGCACCTTGCTCAACAGAAACTGGCACCTGAGTCTCATCATCATCAGATGCGTTCTGCGGTGTGCTGACCATCGGCACTGGCTCACCCGCCTCTTCAGATTCAGAGAGACACAGCTGTTGCGCATCACTGCACACTGCCTCTCCTTCACATTCCAGAATGCTGCTTGGCTGGGCCCCTGTTTCCAAGCCAACAGATTCTGAGAACAGAAGCAGAGACTCAGCTGGCTCCAGTTCAGAACTCTCTGACTGCCTGGGCAATTTGGCAGGCGGTGAAGAGACAGATGGTTGTTTAACAGTGCTGTGGTCCTGAGAGGAGGTGGAAGCAATTGAAGTCGATGCATTGGCTGCCATCCAACCAACAACGGCTTCAATTTGTTCTTCCCGCAGCAGGGGGTACGCTGAGCTCCTACAAAAGTGCGCATAAAGGAACGCTCACGGGGAAAACTGGTGGATGCTGTGTCACTGGGTGCGGCAGCAGCAGGCACAGAATCCCCACGTCCTCTCCCTGCTGCAACTCCACGGCCACGATCACGTGCCTTACTCCCTGCCTTCTTCATCTTGGTAGATTGATAAAGAAAGTCAGAAAAGTTATAAGGCCTAAGTGTGGTTATTCCTCACAGACTACAGTGAACACTGAAACACAACTGTTCAGTAGCTGTGAAAGGCCCCTTTGTCTACTTCTATAGTGTTTGCAACCAATGTATTGTATACGGATGGAAGCGCGTCACACTAATAGATTAGATTTTTTTCAAATATAATGGAGCAGCACCAATTAGTGAAGGATGAGGCAGTGACACACGCTCAGCAGACTACAACCAGCAGTGGTTGAAGAACTAACTGGAGCGTAATCTGCACTCAAAAAATGAAAAGCTCACAGACTACAGTGAACACTGAAACACAACTGTTCAGTAGCTGTGAAAGGCCCCTTTGTCTACTTCTATAGTGTTTGCAACCAATGTATTGTATACGGATGGAAGCGCATCACACTAATAGATTAGATTTTTTTCAAATATAATGGAGCAGCACCAATTAGTGAAGGATGAGGCAGTGACACACGCTCAGCAGACTACAACCAGCAGTAGTTGAAGAACTAACTGGAGCGTGATCTGCACTCAAAAAATGAAAAGCTCACAGACTACAGTGAACACTGAAACACAACTGTTCAGTAGCTGTGAAAGGCCCCTTTGTCTACTTCTATAGTGTTTGCAACCAATGTATTGTATACGGATGGAAGCGCGTCACACTAATAGATTAGATTTTTTTCAAATATAATGGAGCAGCACCAATTAGTGAAGGATCAGGCAGTGACACACGCTCAGCAGACTACAACCAGCAGTAGTTGAAGAACTAACTGGAGCGTGATCTGCACTCAAAAAATGAAAAGCTCACAAACTACAGTGAACACTGAAACACAACTGTTCAGTAGCTGTGAAAGGCCCCTTTGTCTACTTCTATAGTGTTTGCAACCAATGTATTGTATACGGATGGAAGCGCGTCACACTAATAGATTAGATTTTTTTCAAATATAATGGAGCAGCACCAATTAGTGAAGGATGAGGCAGTGACACACGCTCAGCAGACTACAACCAGCAGTAGTTGAAGAACTAACTGGAGCGTGATCTGCACTCAAAAAATGAAAAGCTCACAGACTACAGTGAACACTGAAACACAACTGTTCAGTAGCTGTGAAAGGCCCCTTTGTCTACTTCTATAGTGTTTGCAACCAATGTATTGTATACGGATGGAAGCGCGTCACACTAATAGATTAGATTTTTTTCAAATATAATGGAGCAGCACCAATTAGTGAAGGATGAGGCAGTGACACACGCTCAGCAGACTACAACCAGCAGTAGTTGAAGAACTAACTGGAGCGTGATCTGCACTCAAAAAATGAAAAGCTCACAGACTACAGTGAACACTGAAACACAACTGTTCAGTAGCTGTGAAAGGCCCCTTTGTCTACTTCTATAGTGTTTGCAACCAATGTATTGTATACGGATGGAAGCGCATCACACTAATAGATTAGATTTTTTTCAAATATAATGGAGCAGCACCAATTAGTGAAGGATGAGGCAGTGACACACGC
This sequence comes from Oophaga sylvatica, assembly GCA_033576555.1. NCBI lineage: Eukaryota > Metazoa > Chordata > Amphibia > Anura > Dendrobatidae > Oophaga > Oophaga sylvatica. The sequence continues at coordinate 63,494,200 of JARQOD010000007.1, forward strand.
TCAGCAGACTACAACCAGCAGTAGTTGAAGAACTAACTGGAGCGTGATCTGCACTCAAAAAATGAAAAGCTCACAAACTACAGTGAACACTGAAACACAACTGTTCAGTAGCTGTGAAAGGCCCCTTTGTCTACTTCTATAGTGTTTGCAACCAATGTATTGTATACGGATGGAAGCGCGTCACACTAATAGATTAGATTTTTTTCAAATATAATGGAGCAGCACCAATTAGTGAAGGATGAGGCAGTGACACACGCTCAGCAGACTACAACCAGCAGTAGTTGAAGAACTAACTGGAGCGTGATCTGCACTCAAAAAATGAAAAGCTCACAGACTACAGTGAACACTGAAACACAACTGTTCAGTAGCTGTGAAACGCCCCTTTGTCTACTTCTATAGTGTTTGCAACCAATGTATTGTATACGGATGGAAGCGCATCACACTAATAGATTAGATTTTTGGCAAATATAATGGAGCTGCACCAATTCCACAAAATCAAATAAAAAAAAGAGTCAGTGAGTGACACGTGCAGATGCCTACAAACAGCGGTGGATGCAGAGCAAACTGCAGCGTCACCTGCACTCTCACACACACCTTGCACAGAGCTGTTAAAACAACACTGGCAAAAGGAAGCTTTACACAGCGGTTGGTAAACTAGCCTGCCTAAAGCACAGTAGAGTACACAAAATCGCAATGTCTAACTGTCCCTCAGAGTCAGCACAGCAGCGTTCTGTCCCTAACTGAGTTCACAGCACAGTGACGCTAAAATGGAGGCGGCGCCTTTTATAGTGCATTCTGACATCATTTCAGCAGCCAATCACAGCCATGCCATTAGTTAAGATGACCGCAGCATTACAGGATGTGCCCACACTTCATAAGATTCCTCATTGGCTGACTAAAATCACATTGCCTCTCAAAGAATTATGGGAACTTCCGATTCCGGTATACGATATATGAAAAATATCGGAACTAAGTATCGGAATTCCGATACAGCGAATATCGGCCGATACCCGATACTTGCGGTATCGGAATGCTCAACACTAATAACCACATAAGTTAAAAAGGTGGGAACCCGATAGAGGCACCAAAACCCACACTTAAATATTATAGAGGCTTGCACATGGAAATAACTCCCCAACATATCCTCCCATGTAGCTAAAGATAGCTGCCCTGGGGATGTGTCTGCTGGTGCGGTGTGCGCCACTGAAGGTAGCATCCCTGGGACATCTGATCAACAAGATAGCACCTCTGAGACATTGGAACTGGGGTAATATACCCATTTGGACATGTGGGCTGTGTTTACATCCGGCTATGGGTGGAGTTCTCTTTGGACATGTGACCGTAGGAGTGGTTGACTGCTGATTGCGTGGTAAACTAGATGCACTCCGAATTGTTGAGCAATCAACACTCCTTCGTATAAACCGGAGGCACACAATTGGTTGTCCAATCAGGTATAGTGTTCCTGGAGGTGTGTTTGACTCGGGCTATCTGATTGGTAGGGCGCGGGGCATAAAACTATGCCACTGTTGGTGTGATGTCATCCTCCGGAAGAAGGCTGAACGCCGAAACGTGCGTAGGGGCTGGCACCATCACCCACAGGAGGTAATTTCTTTGCACTTTATCCACCATTTACAGGATTGGTGATTACGATTTTTGTTTGGATTTGTGTCTTAGTAGGCTTTACCCTGACAGCTATTTTTAGCTACATGGTAGGATATGTTGGGGAGTTATTTCCATGTGCAAGCCTCTATAATATTTAAGTGTGGGTTTTGGTGCCTCTATCGGATTCCCACCTTTTTAACTTATGTGTGGTTATATTTTGTACTTTCAGATTTAATAAAGTGATATATTTTTCCTATCTGTTGTGTGGAGTTCATATGTATTTATCGGAAGTGTTTATTGATTCTTTGGACTCTGTAGTTCCAGTGTTTGGTATGGGCATCTACTGTATACATTCTAAAGTATGCCTTACAAAGTGACTTCAACAATTTTGCTAAATATCAGACAAGTAAAGTAGATATGAGCTTTTCTGCAGTACTTGCCAACGCATTTACAGTTGATCCGTGTCACGGGGTTTCAGAGACAGTGTGGAGCCAGAAGACCACAGCGTCTGATTGCTTCTACTTCGACGCTGAGAGGAAGCACTTCTCCTTCATTTTAAATGTGTTTATTTCTTCTGGCAGAACAGGGGTTAATCGGCCATGTTGGAAATCCCCGTGCTGATAGCTGAGCTCAGCCACTCTTTTTTCCTTTATAATCTGGGCTCTGTTAGAAATCCTTGTCAGAGCTAGCATTTGCTGCATGGCTAATGGTGGGAGAGGAGTTCATATGAAAAGGAGAGTTGGAGGAGTTATCTGGGACTGTTTGGTTTGTACATGTGATAATTCCCTATCCTTATCTATTTTGGTTTATTCCTCTACCTCCATGCCCCGGTGAATTCCTCTGTTATATCTGAATGTATATTTTGTATGCCTGGCGTTTTCTGCTAACCCTTATTTGTATTGCCTTGTTTGTTAGGTTGGTGTACTACTGTGCCCGTCTTCCCTGGGTGGGGGAAGAGAACAGACGGAGGGCTAACTTAGGAGATAAGGCAAGGTTGTGGGCCCTGGCATTTTCACCTCCAGAAATATCCCGGGGAGTAGGGTGAGCCAGGGCACCCCCTTTTGTTAGAGACAGGGAAGGAGACCCTGGTCCCGAGTCACCCGACAACTGTGTCATAACAATCGGTGGGGTTCTGACATCGGTCTGATATTGATGAGAGGTCATGGATATCATGTAACCAGGTAATCCCTTTAGAGCAGAGTAATGGGGTGTCTCCAATCTGAAGGTATGGATCATATAATTATTTCTTCTGGTGCACCTAGTGTACCCTAGTCGAACACTGAATCTGTTTTGTTTGCAACTTGTTTCCCTCTGGACCTTAAAATGGCTGTTCAGCCTTAAGCTACGAGTCTGCAATCACTCTAGTCACTCTAGACTGCAGACTTGTGAGTCTTCACACTGCGCACACTGCACGTTGTGAGAATTCTCTGGTGCCGGCGATAGGAGCATGGCAGCAAATACATGATTTGCATACAGGCAGTAATGTGCAGATTAGTCATGCATGGCCTCGCTCAATGCAATTGTATTGATCAAAGACGGATACAGTCTAGTCAGAATGTGGCCGGGAGTATGCATATCGCATTCTTGTGGTCACCTAACTGCCTGCTCCAGTGCCATCTTCGGAGAGTTCATACAGTACGTAGTGCACGCGATGTGAGGATTCACAAATCTGCAGTCACATAGAGTGACTGCAGACTTTAATATACAGTTTCATAGTAACAAAGATTGAAAAAAGTTGGTCCATCAGGTTCAACCTTTCTCCACCAATTATAAATTCTTTACCATTAAATTATCTATATCCTACAATGCAATTTGTGCTGAGGAAATCATCCAGCCTTTTTTAAAAGCTGATATAGTGTCTACCAGTACTACCTCTTGTGGTCGCGCTTTCCACTGGTCTGACTGCAAAGAAGCCTTTCCTATTTAGCTGCCAGAATTTTTTTCTTCCATCTGTATTGTACCCCAAGGCCAGAAAACCCCTTTAATTTTGCTAAATAAGCAGGATCCCAATATCATAACAGTGTTCAAACCAACTAGAGGGCCTCTTAGGGTATAGGAAAGTACAACTTTGGGTATAGGAAATGCCCTCACTTAAAGAGGGTGAGATATTGATTTTCTTGAAGCAAAAAGAAATCACACGAATTATATAAAATAGACACAATTGTAACTAGTGTGTTTTCTTTTTTTGTAAATCGACGTGTACAATAATATTTTGGTAAAAAAATAACTTTGTGCCCGATCCCACAAAAATGTCTTTATTGCACAACAGTTTAGTTTATCAGTATTCTGTAAATTGCAGTACAGTGGAGGTTGAGTAGACTTACATAGACACAGAAGGGTCCCCGCTGGGTCTTTGGAAGCCTGCAAGTACAGAATATACAAAGAAAATCACCATAAAATTCAGTGCTGCAGTTGAATACAAACACTCTTCAATTCCTGCTGTGATTTGGCATCCCCCTTTGGACAGCTGGAAACTGAGTATAGTATCTGCTGCCAAAAACACATTATAAGGGAACTTGAATGCCCAGTTTCATGGAAACAAGCAGTAACTGACTTTATGACTCAGCTAGAAAATAATTAATAAAACCCTTGATTCTATATAGGAAACAAGAACCGCTCCGTTCCTTCTCAGTGCCTATGGCAAAAAAAAAAGGAGCAAAAAAAAAAAATCTTTAATGAAAAGAACCTTCAATCTTTAAACCATCAGTTTTACTTTAGCCCTTAAGAGTGAGAAATAGCTAATAACATTTATACCAGCCTTCTGTTCTGTTTTATGAGTCTGCCATTCAGATATTGTCCAATGCATTTCTTTATTGCTTGTAGCAACATTATTTTGCATGGACAATATTGTACTGGACGAAGTAACAATGGCTAAACGGATATAATATTATGTTATGGGTGTGCTTCTTTGGCCGTAGAGGTGAGAAAAATGAAAAGATTACTTTCTCTCCCCGTTTTCCAATTTGGATCTATTCACTTGTGATAATTTTTTTTTTTGTTTTACTATTAGAATAAAAGTCAAAATTAACAATGTTCTATTTTATAAGGGAATTATCGCCATTTCTAGTTTTCCTAGTTAAGCACTTTACACTATATGGTAATGAAATTCCTAAACACTTCGGAGATTTATACAGTAGCTACGGTCAAAGTTTGATGCACCAACGCCTGGATCAGGAGAATAAGTGGCATAGTAGAAAATTCTACAGACCTACATGCATGTTTAACAAAACGTATCCTAGCGCTTGTTTCCATTTAGGCTGGGGATACACAGTAATTTTGGCCTCGACATAGGTCGTGTCAGAAAAAGATCTCTACATTGCATCATGATAGGAATGAATGGGTCCGAAATGCGACCCCTATAGATCCACGTCAAGGAAGTTGTAAAAAATTGGACCCGGTTGGATTTTCATGACTTGCTTGTTGCTGTCACTGTACTATAAGGGTTGTAATTCAACTCCATTCAGCCACACATAGCGATCTTTGGTGCACCATCTTTGTCTTGGTAAAGCGGCCATGTTGCCCAAGCTTATTGTGGCTATCTGGGTTTTCTTCTGGTGATAATGTAAATTATATCAGAACTGATCCCATTAATTTTTAGATGATTGTTCCCCGACATCCAGCAAAACAGTTGTTGCGCTAAAGTTGTCCTAGAGCCAGATGAAAAAACATTAGCAGACTGGTCCACAAAGTGCACAGCTTAAACCATAAAACAACTGACCGGACATAACTGAAGTATGGAAACCCAGCATAATACCAGTTGTTGAAATGGAAAGTATCCATCAGGATAAAAAATATTAGATTAGTTGGTTCTTTGGTCATGTGCCAGTTGCTATCCAGAATTTTAAAAGGAACCAGTCAGCTGTTTCATGCTGCCCAAACCATGGCGGCTTGAATGAAAGCCTGAATCCACGATTGCTGCCAAGTATGTTTTTCTTTGTAATGTTCTGGAATTTCAGAGAAAGTATAGTTTAAAGATCCTGCCGAGGATCTTGGGAAAGACGATACTAGTCCGATTCTGCTACACAGGAGGGACCTGTCAATCAACTAGAACAGCGCAGGAGAAAGCCGGACAGGGGCGGTGCCGGACTAGACTCATCCTGTGGTCCCTGGCAGCTTTTAAACAGATATACAATATTAAGGTATAATGTAGAAGATTCTTGCACTCCTCCATCTCTAGTTTGGGGAAGGCAGCAAAAAGGCTAAAAGTATCCATGCCCATCCCCATTATCCTCTGAAGCAGGAAACCAGTTCACCCCATAAGGGTGTAAAGGATTTTTCTAGAAACAATGGCACTCTTGTTCATTAAATGTGCCTGGTATTAAAGATCAACCCTAAGGGAGGAGTAAATTCATTAAGAGTTGAACACCTTATAACAAATTTGCAGCAGCTATTTGTTCTCTGTGCGCCAGAAAATTAAAACAATGAGCTACAATTTATGCCAGATTTCTGGCATCCATCACAGTAAATGTGTTGCAAGGCAGTTGGCAATGAACTCTTTTGCTAAGCAACACCCACTTTTAGAAAAGTTCTGGGATCAGAACTTAAAAAGTTCTGGGCAAAAAATCACATAATGTTTTCCCAAGCAACACTTGTGCCAAATTTTGCGTCTTTTGTGAGTAGAGTAGAGGCATAATACATTCCCCCCTTCTCACACAGTGGTATAGCACGGGCCTATAAAAAAAATTTAAAAATGTATGGTCAGAACAGTAAGAATTAACCATGGGACCCTATAGCAAAATTGGGATTGATACCACACCCCACTATTAACCCTCCAGGGGAAAGTGAGTTTGGAAAATGAAAGTCTAGCTATTTTGAGTTGTAGCTTGCCAACATTATCTAAATAACCTGTCCAGGGCAGACTGGCTTGTGTGTGCCACTCCTAAGCACCTATCATATTCTACAAGCTCCTCTAGGTACACCCCTAAGAGTGCAACACCAGTTTTAATGAATTGGCCCCATTAACTTTCTTTACTAAAATTATATTGGGAAACTTTTTTTTGTCGGGGAGGTAGGGATTTATCCACTGAGACCCTCCCACTGAACACAAGATAGAATAAATTGGTAGCGCATCTGAGTAACGAATGCTCCATTCACTGTCATGGTTCTATGGGAGTAGTATTGTGCATGCACGACCATCATTCTTATAGACAGTGAATAGAGAGGTGGTCCCACTTATGCACTACCACTACATTCACAAAGCAGACATGGGACCCCTGTTTGCATGATTGGTGGGGATCCCAGCAGTTGGAACCTCCACTGATACATGCAGGGGGCATATGTAGAAATTATGGAGCCCCATAGCAGAACTCCTATTGCCCATCCTCCCACAAACTCACATACAAAAATTAATATTTACTAGGGTCACAGAAGAGTATATCGCACAACATTGTTGTCCTTACAAAGTAATTTTGCCCTATTGAAGCCACTTAGTGTTTCCATCCACTGGCTGGTTTCACATTTGCGTCTGTGTGCGCAGGGTTTCATCCGCATAGATCCGCATGCGACATGCTTACATATCTTTAACATGGTGTACGCAGAGACATGCGTTTGCATGCGTTCGCATGCAAACGAGTACGCATGCGTCATTTTGCGGTGTGCGGCGGTGTCCGGCGAACGCAACATGTTGCATTTTTTGAAGCGTCAAAAATCTATCAAATATGCACAGTCATGTGCATGCAGATGAGTGCGTAAAAAATGCATTACTGTATATTGAAACGCATTGGTACGCAAGGACATACGTACGGATGAGTTTTATAAGCATAAACAACGCAAAAGCATGCAAAAAACGCATACAAACGCAGCTTTTTTTGGCGTCATGCGTAAGATGATGTGGATAAAAAAAACCTGTGTAAACATGCGTTTGCATGCGTTTTTGCATGCATTTGCGCATGCAAATGATGCGCTGCGCACATATACGCAAATGTGAACCTAGCCTAAGAGACCCCTTTTAAAGTAGGATGCCAACAAACACTGTAAAACACCCCCATAGTGACGCCAACACACTATTATGGTCTTCATAGTCCACCACACACAGTATGATGGCCCTGACACAGCCCTCCACACAATATGATGGCCTCCATACAGTATAGTGGCCCCCATAACCCTCCACATAGTGTGATGGCCCCCACACAACCCTCCACACTGTACGAAGGCCCACACACATTATAATGGACCACACTAGCCCCTCAAACAGTTATAATGGCCTGCCACATATCAATTCAAACAGTATAATGCCCCCCTACAACCCTCCACACAGTATAATGGACACGAAACAATCATAGCACATTTTATAATGGCCCGCATAGAGTATACTAATCCCGACTAGCTCTCCAAACAGTAAAATGGACCCCCATGTAACCCTTCAAACAGTATAATTGATTGCCACACAGCCCTTGAAACAGCATAATTGGTCCCCACACAGCCCTGCAAGCAGTATAATTGGCACTACACAGCCCTCCAAATAATAAATTGACCCTCACATAGTCCTCTAAATAGTATAATGACCTTCACGACATACTTATTGATTAAATATAAATAAATAAATACTCACCTCTCCCTGTTCCCCCTGCTCTCCAGTCTGCAGCGCATGGTCTGAAGCGTTGCACTGGTTGGTACAATGGTCACGATTTAGTGACTTCAAACGTCAGATGCACATGAAGAATGATGGAGGAGGGAGTTGACAACTCCCTTTTCCACCATTGCTTTCAACTGTATCTGCATTCGGGATCCACATACAATTGACAATGTGATGCCCTGAAGGGGAACCCAATGCCGGCACCGGTCCCACCTGACTCATTGGCCCCATAGGAGAAGCATGGTCTGCCGCAATAAGTGGCACGTCACTGGTTATATGAACAAGTCATTACTGTGTCTTATATAAATTACTCAGGAGTAGTGATGAGCGAGTATACTCGTTGCTCGTGTGGTCTCTGAGTATTTGGAAGTGCTTGGAGATTTAGTTTCTGTTGCCGTAGCTGCATGATTTGCGTCTGCTAGACAGCTGAATACATGTGGGAATTCCCTAACAAACAGGCAATCCTCACATGTATTCAGGCTGTCTAGTAGCCGCAAATCATGCAGCTGCTGCAACAGAAACTAAATCTCCGAGCATTTCCAAATACTCAGAGACCACCCGAGCGTGCTCAGGAAAACCCGAGCAACGAGCATACTCGCTCATCAATGCTCAGGAGTTAAAGATTTTCCCTTGATCTTGTTTTCCAAAGAGACTTGAAACACGGTAGAAACTTTCAGAAACACAAAATAACAAAACCAGTAAAAATAGATATTTAAAGGCTATAGATGAGCTGGGAAGTGATCTCTGGGAAATGTGATTTATAGCACTAAAATTGCATGGTTAAACAAATAAAATATAGCGGTAGCTTCATTCAGCTTAAGGCAGCCACTTCTAATCATAAAAGAAATCCATCAACACTAAATAGTTCCATTTCCTACAATGATACATAGTTTATTCCTGGGTACAGCCATGCCTTTAGGGACTGTAGCAATTTACCAAAATAATACCAAATTAGTACGGTAAATATTGAAATCAGACCTTTTGGGCAAACCAGTGTCCTAATTTTTTCCCCTTCAATCTGTTTATAATCTGGATTCATCAATAACTGTGCCTTATTATAGGACGATGACAAGCCGCCGGTGCACTTGATAAATTATACATCTCAAGCCGGATTTAAAACTTGAAGCTCAAGTGCTAATTATCTGTACAGGCCTAGTTAATAACGAGATTTCTTGTTAAGTATCTGATCACAGCATGGACATCATTTGTCAAGAACCTCAAGTCTACCTCTGAGACCGGCTCTTCTCAGTCTCTCTTGCCTACCATATGTAAAACCAGGATCTTTGTTTCAGTAATAACCTTTTATTAGGAGCTGACACAATGATTAAGTTCACCGTAGACACGTACAATGAATTAGACAATTATCCGTGCTGCTTTAAGCTACTCGGGTTCCTAGCAAGACAAAATAATTAATATTGTATTTTAATTTGATGCGTTCCCACATTTAAACCCCAATTTGCTCGGTACACCTGGAATGAAGCAAGTGTTTGCTGGCAGTTTTCTTCTGATGGAATGGGGGCTCCTGCCGTTAATACGCGGAGGCACAGAAGGTAGAATATTCCACCATCACTTTTCAGCCGAGCAAAGAATGCTCCGGCATTAATGGGAAAGGTAATTACCTACGTCTAACTTTATGGCCTTTCCTCTAATGAAACCATAATCTCTCAGGTCTATATGGTTTAAGCATTTGCATCTTAACCTATTCACTGCCAGGACACAGTCCCTCCCGACATACAGTAGCTCCAGGTTAATTAAGTTTCTATACAAATATTAAATGTGAAGGCAAAACCCATGGCATTAACGGAGAGTTCAAAGAAATTAAATCCATTTAGTCCATTAAAAACAGTTAGTGGAGATGATCATTATCTCTCTTTTTTTTTTTTAATTAGAGAAGCTCATTAGCACCTTGAACGTCTTACATAATATCTATTAGGAGACCTTTTTGTCCGGATACAGTTTGATGTTTATGTATTCATTTAGATATTTTCCACCATCAAATTATTTTAGTTGTTTGGGTTTATTGAGGACTTTTCAAATTTGAGGGGAAAATTATTAAAACATTTTTTGTTTTTGTTTAGTGTATTTTGTTAAAGAGGTTTTTTTCTAAGAAACCACAATTTCAAGACCTCCAAGTACTAGAAGACCAAAGGGCTGTTTTAAATTAATGCTAGATCCTATCTGCCCTTTAGATGTGTAGGCTTTCAGCCCGGGAAAAGTGCGTTTGATAAATATTGGCTTTACGGTCCCCATCAAAGAAAGATCGTTTTGTCATGGCTGATGGGCTCTTATGAATGGGCAAATTTATGGGGTAAGTACCTTTATTTTTATACGTAGATTCTATATAGCAGTAATGCAGTCCAAATGTCATATATTCAATGTTTGCATACACCGTAGCGCTTACAGAGTGCTGCTGTATGCTTTTGTTTGCTTTGATCAATTTATCCATCCATAATCTAATTCTCATTTATATTTCAAGGGATATCTATGGGGGTACAGAGATAGTGGTCACACCTAGGCCAAGGAAAGAGAAACCGTAGAAAGAAAGGAAGGATGGAAATAAGGATAAAGGGGAGGAAGAAAGATAAGGAAGGAAGGACGGCTGAAGGGAGGGAGGGACAGATCAAGGAAGGAAGGAAGGGAGGAAGGAAGGAAGGAAGGATGGAGGGAGGGACAGATCAAGGAAGGAAGAAAATAAGAAGGAAGGAAGGACGGATGGAGGGAGGGACAGATCAAGGAAGGAAGAAAGTAAGGAAGGGGAAGAGAAGGAAGAAGGAAGGAAGGAAAGAGAAGATGGATAGAGGAAGGAAGGAAGAAAATAGGGAAGAGAGGAAGGAAGGCAGGAAGGGAGGAAGAAGGGAAGGGAGGAAATAAGGGATGAAAGAAGAGAGGAAGGGAGGAAGGGAAAGAGAGGGATTGAGGAAGGAGGGCAGGAAGGCAGGAGGGAAATAAGAAAGGAAGGAAAGAAAAGAAGGTATGAAGAAAAGAGGGAAATGGAGAGGGAGAGAAGCATGGAAGAAAGGATGAAGGGAAAGAGGCAAGAAAAGAAGCATGAAAGGAATCAAGGAAGTAAGGATTTTTTTGCTAGATCTTAATGCAAGTCTGTAACAGCTTTCCTACCCGCCATGTGTAATTTATAATTCTGGTGTCTTCCTTTACTTTTGGACCCCCTCCATGCTATTGCTATACCCCTGTAAGCTACACAGTGAAAGATTGATATCAGATAAATGATAATAGATAAATAGACAGACAGCTGATCGATGGGTATAGCTATAGATAGGTAGAAAGATATATAGATAATAAAAGCAGCACTTTATATGCAAAATGAAAAAATGTGTTTGTATTTAATATGCACTCTCTCTATGAATGTCAGTTTTCCTATCTCCTAAATGCGACGTGCCGTGATCTGATTAAGGAATAGAAGTCTAGGCTTTATCATTACACGTGTCAGACTATCATATAGATTCTCTGGCTATGTCCACAGATAGCTGACGTATGTATCATTAGCGTCCACGGCTTGCAGAGGTATCAACTAATGAGATCATTCTTTTTTCTGAGTTGCTATGGTAACGAATATAATCGTGAGATAATAGCCTATTCAGGCAACATACGTGGATGAATGCTTGGCCAACAAGTCAACTAGAACACATGGTCCTTAATGGATCTGTTAGGGCTCCAGCACTGATTACAGTTCATTCTTTGATCACGAGTTTCACAATCCATTTTGTTTCATAATATGTGCTGTCCGAGGAATCCCATAGCCAATTAAGTTTATCCAATGAGCTTAAATAATGACCTTTCAAGTACAAACGGCAGTATATTAAGAACTAAGTTATCTGTTAGGCAATCTGATGAGACTAAATTTCAAGGCAAATCAAAAGATTTTATGGTCTCACTTCACTTGAGATAATGCTCAAGAATAACGACGGAAAGTAATTTTTTTTTTATAGTGAGAGAATTCCTTTTTATACACTCTGACCTTTCCTGACTATAAAACAGTAAGAAACTGCAAAATCCCTCAGCCCATGGGACTTTTCAGCTCTATTCACCTACATATATTCTCTGCTCCTATTACCTTATAGTGAAGTAGATTAAACCATGCAGGCGGAAATACAGAACATATAGAAAGCTAATGACACGTGTGTGTTGGGACATTTAGTTAAAAAAACAGGGGTTTGATATGGTGTTAGCCAGTTGAAAAAAGTGTGCTCTCAGTAGGAAAAACAAAATAATCTTGTAATTATGATTCATTTTAATGGGTGATAAAAATAAAATAAATAATATTACAAAGCATGTATTACATAGTTTTTGAAGAAACACAAATACATGCACACAAAAAATAAAAACAACAGAGGCATGGCATAATAAATGGACATTTAAATAAACAAACTGAGCTCAGAGAATGAAACTTTATTTGGATTAGAATAGTGGTGTCAAAGTTTTATAGTCCCAATATCCAAGTAAGATCAGAGGCCGGGTGCCCTCATTGTCTCTGGAGCAGATTCTTCAGGTTCTGTAATAAGTCATAAACCCTCCTGACAGATTTAGTTCTGTGTGGAGGGAATCAAAGACTGTAATAGGTTTGTATTCCCAAACCCTTTGATATTTTTGTGCTTTAAAGTTGACTTTTAATATGCCAACTTTCATATTGAGACCTCTTCTTTGCTCTCAGTTTCTATCCTGTTTCTCCCACATGGAGACCCCCAATAGGACATATAGTGCACAGAGCTAAGTACAGCACATTGGAAGAGGAACATGTGAATGTCCCGGGAATCTTATAGTCTTACTGCGTGTTGGGAATCTGTATCCTGTCTTTGGTCTCTACATGAGTGCAGGTTTTTACGATTTCACCCTGCACCTCAGGGCAATGTGGTGTATCTGAGGGCATTGAACTTCGGATCATGAGGTTTCTTAAATTTGGACGTTGCCTGTAGCACAACAAGGAGGGGTCTTTGAATATTGCCTTTAGCCGGTCAGCTTTTTAGCATATTTTCTCAGTACCTCAAGTTGTGGGTTGTAGGTCACCACTAGAGAAGAACAAATTTGTTCGGAAAACATTAGCAAATCTCAAATTTGGCACGAACATAGCACATTTGGATTTGTGCTTGGTTTCACTAGCAATTTTACTCAAAGTCGGCAAAATTCGGTCACAGTTGGGTAAATCATCGCATTTCCACTAATGCTTTTGTTATCACTTTGGCTAGGATAGTGGTGCTGTACGATAAGCGGGATGGACGCGGGGATGTGTTTGATGAGGGGAGAGGGTGTGGAGAGGTTAGAGGAGCGGCACATTATTTTTTTTTCCCCCTTAACTTTGTGTCGATTCCGGCAGCCAGTCAGGGTGCAAAAACCATACACAATGTCATGACAAAAGGTATTCTGTGATTGGCTGCCAAAGTCACATGTCCCTGGCTATATAAAATGCGGACATCTCCACAGTGCAGAGAAGCTGCTAGTGCTGCAAGTGAACTTGTCAGTTAGCTAGATAGGATCCTGTTCTGTGTGAAATCGATCTTCCGGCATCTAACTAGATTGTGCAAAAAATGTTTTGCAGTTTTAGGAGACCTCATTTGCTAATACAAATCATTTGTGATAAAACTGTGTTTCAGTGACAAATAAGAAGGCCAGATTTCCACTTAAAAATCGTTATGCCTAATATTGGGGTGCAGCCCGGAGTTCCAATTAGCTAATCCAAATCATTTGTGATAAAACTGTGTTTCAGTGACAAATCAGAAGGCCAAATATCCAGACACAAAGTGATGCAACCACGGTAAGCACTGCATCCTCAGCCACAACTTTGGCTCTGGCCAGCATCGGTCGCGAGTGTGCAGTTCGTAGGGGTGACAAGGATTGCCTAGCCTGGGCCTTTTTTGAGACCGAAAAGGATGACCCAACTCACGTTATATGTCAAATTTGCAACTAAAAACTCAGTAGAGGTAAAAATTGCAATAATTTGACAACTACATACATGAACCGGCACATGCGTGATCAACATGCCTTAGTGAGGGAATCTCACTGTGCTAAAATACCGACTAGCGTGCCTCGCCAACCACTGGCTGTCAACCACATATGCTGCTTCTTCCTCTCCTCCAAAGTCACCATGCCAAGTCTTCTCACACAGGTTTCCGGCCACATAAACTCCACTTGTTTACCCCCTACAGTTGAGGTGAATGAGAACCGTTGGCTGTTATGGAAGTGGACATGACTGCTGTTTTTGTGTCACCTAGCATACACATTTCTCAATCAACCATAACATCTCGTCCTGCACCTCTCTCACAGTCCAGCAGTTTGTCCTGTTCGCCATACTCCACTCTCTCTCAGCACAGCAGCCAGCCCTCGGTCCCGCAGTTGTGGTCACGTAAAAGGAATATTTCCTCCTACACATGAAAAGCTAAGAGATTGAACTCCATCATCTCCAATCTTTTGGCCACGAAATGCTGCCTTTCCACCTGGTGGATACAGATTGTTTCAGAAAGTTGATAGCTGTCACAGTCCCCCAGTACCAGTTGCCCAGTCTACATTACTTCTCTAAGAAAGCTGTGCCTGCGCTACACCAGCATGTCACAGACAACATCATCCGTTCCCTGAAAAATCTATGTCTGCCAGGGTGCGTTTCACCACTGACACCTGGACGAGCAAACATGGGCAGGTACGTTAGATCTCACTGTCTGAGCACTGTGAGACTCTGGTGGCTTTGGGGCAGACGGTCAAGCGGATGCTCCACAAGTCTTTGAATCCTCAAGGCTTGTGGGACAAACCTCTGTATCGAACTGCTCCTCCACTGATTCTGGATCCTCCAGCTCCTGTAGGGCCTTCACCTGTGCCCTCAACCCTTCCCTTAATCAGACACGCGTTCCAACAGTGCACATAGAATCCCAGCCTCCTCCGTACTGCTCAGCCAGGGCTCACCACAATCAGGCAGTGTTCAAATTAATATGCCTTGGAGATCGCAGTCACACAGCTGAAAAGTTGTGGACAGCTATCCAGGCCGAGTTAGAGCAATGGCTGTGTACACTGAACCTGGAACCAGGGAAGGCCATGTGCAATAGCAGTGCAAACTTGGCGGTGTCACTACGCCGGGGTAACCTCACACATGTGCCTAGCATGGCTCACATCCAATACCTGTGAGAAAGACTGTAACCCATTGGGCCTTATCCTATATGCTTGATTGTAATGCCAAGTAAAAGTTTTATTGTTTTAACTAATTCTGTGTCCCCTGGATTGTTTGCTGCGAATGTTCTGGAAGATGAAAGACTGGAGCCATTGGAGGCTTTTGGGCCACAAGTAAGTGTGATGCACCCCACACACAGCAGCACACCAGGACTAGGACACGTTTTGTCTGTAGGGTGCCAGAGTGAGCAGAAGTAGCAGTTCGCCCATGACTCCCCCGCTCAGGCACTTTACAGCTGCATTATACAGAGCTTCATCAAACATTAACATAGAAATTAATTTAAAATTTAAACAAAAAAGTAGTTACCCTCACTTTCTGTAAAAACCCTGCAAATAAGAAATGGGTTAATCTGCTGATCAGTTTCATCCTCAGCTGGTGGCAATATGGCAATATATGGTGGCAACCTTTTGTCCTACTGCAGATAGGGGAGAGGATTCTGCCGCAGCAAATTTTCTTATAGCCAGATACAGCAAAGGATGAAGGGGGGACAAAGTCTATGGAGCTGTTCTCATGTTAGTGGTTTTAGTGTACTGCGTGTCTGCAAAGAAATTGAGATATGTTAGTTTTGTATCGCCGTCATGGATTAAAATAACCCATACATGTCTATGAGTCCGAGATAATCATGGACCGCACATGTGTGACACCAGCGTGCTGTCCGTGATTAACACTGTAGAGTATAGAAGAAGTTTTACAATTTACTTATTTGTTTTTCTTAAAGTACTGATGAATACTGATGGTAAAAACTGGTACACGGACCAAACACTGAGGAAACGAGAATGAAAAATACTGATGACAGTTTTTTGTGTATGTGAAAAAAATCACTAACATCTGAAGGAGCCCTTAAAGGTTTAATTGTAGTATGAGACAAAATAGGAACAATGAGAAGGACGAGATGAAAGGAGCAAGTTCTGGGATATTTTTTGCGTGTTTTCTGTGGTTACTGTTCAAGAGTAAAAACATATTTGTTGCATTTGAAATGCAATTACATAATACAATGTATCTGTCAAATAATTTAGTAAAAATGTTGCCCAAGGAATGTTCAGCCTTATTATAAACTGAATATTGTGGTCATGGTGAATATTTTTAAGAAAAGAGAAACACTGTTCTTTGCATGGAAAGAAACAGCTGGAAATACCCAAAACCTGTTGTGATAATGACTTTAAACCAGTATGAAATGCTGATTGTAGAAATGCTTGCTAAAACTCTCAAAGCATTGTGCAAACAAATCTCAACTTATTTGCTAAGTCAAGTTTATTTTGCAATCTTTTTTAAAGTCTCAGCATTTTTGAGTTAGGAGTCATAATGTTTTAAGCACTTCTTAAAAATATTAATGTAAACCATCTACAAATAAGACAGCATGCACTGCATAAGATCTGTTATATCAATCTCTTGCCTTCGTTAACAGCTTTTTACTGATCTGCTTCGCATCTGCCTATATAGACGGCATTATTATATCACAAAAGGTCAGCCTGACATAGCCATTGCGAAGAAAATAGAGGAGACATAAATTAAAAACATAAATTAGTATTTATTAGCACATATTGAAGATAGTTAATCCTGATTGAGGATAGCAAGAGTAAATATGTCAAAGGTTGCACTCAAGCAGATATAACCAAAGGGGTAGTAGCTATCAAAAAGAGAACCAATACAATGAGGGGGCTCTGGTGCAAGGTTGATCTTACAAAAGACATATCAATGTTATTACCTTATTTCTTGCTTTCAGAAATAATTAGAAATGTTGCATCTAAGGGGGCATGATACAATGTGGGGGCTACTAAGGGCGCCATCATACATTGTGGGCTACTTCTGATGAGCCCATCATACAGTTTTTGGTTACTGTAGAGACCATCATATAATGTGGGGACTAATGCAGGGACCATCATAAAGATTGGAGCCAACTAAGGGGGTCAGCATACAGCGTGGGGGCTTTTAAGGGGCCATCATACAGTGTGGGGGCTATTATGTAGGCCATTATAGAGTATGGAGGCTACAAAGGGCCATCACACAGTGGGGGGCTCCTGTGGGGCCATTATACACTGTGGGGGCCATCATATAGTTTTGGGACAACTGCATCATAAAGAGTGGTGGCTACTAAGGGGACCATCATGCAGTTTGGGGGCTACTATTGAGCCATCATACCCATCATACAGTCTGGGGACAACTGTGAGAGCCATCATACATTGCAGAGGTTACTAAGGGGTCATTATACAGTGTGGGTACTACTGTGAGATCATCATAAAGTGTTAGGGCTACTGTGGGGCCCATAGTACCATGTGGATACTACTGTGAGGACATCGTACAGTTTTAAGGGCATTATACTGTGAATATAGGAACTGTGGGCTCATCACACTGTGTATAAGGCAGCCATACAGTAGACTCAGGGAACATTATTGAATATTAAGTGGGCACTTATTATTATAGAGGCACTCAGAATTGTGTGACTTTCAAAGGGGCACAAAAGGGGCAAAACGTGGGAACAGTTTCCTAGGACACTTGCACAGGTGATTAATATTTTCTAGAGGGCAATTTTACCATCTAGAGGGCAAAAATTAGGTCTTTTACTTTGTAAGGGTGTTATGATAGTGTAGCAACTCACTGGAGTAAAAAGGTAACACACGAAAAACTGCCACTGGCCATGCCGAATCCTGAACAGTCTAGAGATCCTAGTGGTTCCTGCGTGAGCTGAGAAAGTCCTAACCACACAGAGCAGACAATAGCAACTTGGAACTATGCTGCCTGAAAGGCCGTCGAGCACTTCATGTTCCTCATAATGAAACAGAGGGCAGAGGAGAGTGAAAATTACCTAGAGAAGGGAAAGTGTGCTGAAATAGAAAGAGATCCCATAGTGACAAAAACAAACCACGAAATACAAAATAAAGGAATAAGTACGTACTGTTAGAGAATATGCCACCTACTTGCTGAAATGCTACAGAAGATTAGTGCAGGGTAAAGAACATAAACAGCATAGAGATAAACCCTAGCTGGTCTTTCACTATATGGCTTAATCTACAGCAGTATGGCAGGACATTCAAATGAGACTATCACCAGCAGGAAATACCAGCAGGGGGAAAGCATATAAAGCAACACCCGAAAGGTGATAGGGCAGACAAAATGAGTAAACGAAAATACCAGGTACCCTGAAAAGACTGGAGCAAGGATAAGAGAAACTAAACACCAGGAAAAATGGTGTATTTGCTTTAGCTCGGTGGACAGAGAAGTCAACCACAAAGCATAGGCTCAATGGTTCGAACCCAGATACATGACAAAGGGGCAGAGTTGTGGGCATTATTATGTGGTACACTAAGAGAGGCACTCATTTTGTGCCACACAGCAGGTTCAGAAATAGGGTCACTTATGTCAGCAGCTGCTCAGCTTTGGGGTGACTGTAGGATGCAGACTTTGTGAAGGTTGGGGATAGAAGGGGCAATTTTGGAAATGTGAGAAGTAAAATGTATCTTTGTTGTAAAGTCTGCAGATAAGTCGTGGGTGGAAGAAGTGTCATGGTGGTCTATGTCTGATGAAAAAGACTGAGAAAGTAAATGACTCCATCAGAAAAGTCAGCAGTAAGTCACTATATTTAACTGTACTGTAATCACTTATATGTTCTGCAGGACTGGTATCTACCACTATAGGGTAATAGCGGGGCCTTGGTCTTTGTATAGAGATTTTCAGTAACAGCATGGTCATCTGTTGAGGTTCCCCTATACCCACAATTAAGGTGCGCCACCTTAGTTGCAAACATGATTACCTGGTTAAGGGCCAACCCAGAAGTTGCACCCCCTCTGAACTGAACCACTAGCTATGGCTCTGCTTAGCGATTCTGTTAAGCTGAATTTTCAGCAGAATCCAATGCAGAGCTGAGACAGGGTAATAGAAGAATTGTGTCAGATAAGAGCTGAGTTTGTTCCAATGTCCAGGCAGCGCTGGCACAGTATTATAGCAGAGCTGAGCTGCAGACCTGAGTTTATCGGAGAGTCCAATGCAGTGTTGGTGCAGGGAACAGTCCACGATAGTATACCTCAACTACCTGAACATTCAGGCATGGATCTGCCACTTGATTCAGCCTTTAAGGCCTATTGGCATATTGTTGGTAACATAGTTCACCGAGGAACAGAAAGAGACGGCATCAGAAGGCAGCAACTATGCTGGACCCAGAAGAGGTGAGTAGCAAAAATGAAAGTTGTTCTTCTCATAGGTACCTGCAAAATGGATTTACCGTATGAATTCATAGTAGGGCTTTATGTTATCTAGAACTCCGACTCTAACTAACAATGTCATATGAGGCTCAACTTTTCTCAAACTCAAAAAATATGGTTTGGTCAGAAATAACTAATGAAATGTTTGTTTTCCTTTACAAGCCTTCACAAACTAATGGGATCTGATCAGTTGCTATTTGCTATTACAGTCATGGCCAAAAGTTTTGAGAATGACACAAATATTAATTTTTACAAAGTCTACTGCTTCACTTTTTCTAATGGCAATTTGCATATACTCCAGAATGTTATAAAGAATGATCAGCTTAACAGCAATTACTTGCAAAGTCAATATTTGGCTAGAAAATGAACTTTATCCCCCAAAACACATTTCAACATCATTGCAGCCCTGCCTTAAAAGGACCAGCTAACCTCTTTTCAGTGATTGCTCCATTAACACAGGTGTGGTTGTTGATGAGGACATGGCTGGAGATCAATCTGTCATGATTAAGTAAGAATGACACCACTGGACACTTTAAAAGGAGGCTGGTGCTTGGCATCATTGTTTCTCTTCTGTTAACCATGGTTATCTCTAAAGAAACACGTGCAGTTATCATTGCAATGCACAAAAGTGGCCTAACAGGGAAGAGTATCGCAGCTAGAAAGATTGCACCTCAGTCAACAATCTATCGCATCATCAAGAACTTCAAGGAGAGAGGTTCCATTGTTGCCAAAAAGGCTTCAGGGCGCCCAAGAAAGACCAGCAAGCGCCAGGACCGTCTGTTAAAAGTGTTTCAGCTGCGGGATCGGGCTACCAGCAGTGCAGAGCTTGCTCAGGAATGGCAGCAGGCAGGTGTGAGTGCATCTGCACGCACTGTGAGGCGGAGACTCTTGGAGCAAGGCCTGGTCTCAAGGAGGGCAGCAAAGAAGCCACTTCTCTCCAGAAAAAACATCATGGACAGACTGATATTCTGCAAAAGGTACAGGCAGTGGACTGCTGAGGACTGGGGTAAAGTTATTTTCTCTGATGAATCCCCTTTTCGATTGTTTGGGACATCAGGAAAACGCATCATTCGGAGAAGACAAGGTGAGCGCTACCACCAGTCTTGTCTCATGCCAACTGTTAAGCATCCTGAAACCATTCATGTGTGGGGTTGCTTCTCAGCCAAGGGAATCGCCTCTCTCACAGTCTTGCCTAAAAACACAGCCATGAATAAAGAATGGTACCAGAATATCCTCCAACAGCAACTTCTCCCAACCCTCCAAGAGCAGTTTGGCGATCAACAATGCCTTTTCCAGCATGATGGAACACCTTGCCATAAAGCAAAGGTGATAACTAAATGGCTCAGGGAACAAAACATAGAGATTTTGGGTCCATGGCCTGGAAACTCCCCAGATCTTAATCCCATTGAGAACTTGTGGTCAATCATCAAGAGACGGGTGGACAAACAAAAACCTAAAAATTCTGACAAAATGAAAGCATTGATTGTGCAAGAATGGACTGCTATCAGTCAGGATTTGGTCCAGAAGTTGATTGAGAGAATGCCAGGAAGAATTGCAGAGGTCCTGAAGAAGAAGGGTCAACACTGCAAATATTGACTTGCTGCATTAACTCATTATAACTGTCAATATAAGCTTTTGTTACTCATATGTTTGCAATTATTATATTTCTGTCTGTGATAAAAACATCTGTCAAACACACATAAAAACCAGAGGGCAGCAGATCATGTGAAAATATAATATTTGTGTCATTCTCAAAACTTTTGGCCATGACTGTACAGTTCCTATTTGCATTAATCTTTATACAAGTCCCCATATTGTATATATTCTCAAATAAAAAGAATAGATTTGGGGGGGGAATTTTGCTCTCCGTAAGGAGACCATCTGGGTATAGTCTTATACTGCTTCGGAAAAACATGCAAATTAATTCTCTCCTGGAAGGAGGGACTAGAAAAAAAAATCTGTTCAACTCTTTGTACTTTTTGCCTGCGCTGAACTTCTTAACATTTGCAACTAATACATCTTCTAAACACTTCAGATATTTATTGCACTGAATCGAAAGACTGTGGGGGTCCTGCAATCAAGATAGCCATTGTGTATAGGGAGAAATTAAATGGGGGGTCCTGCACATATGCAACTTTCAGTTGCAAAGGAAGCTCTATCCTTATGCTAAGAAACACTTGCCGCATTATTTATACTTTTTGGTTCCTCTACGACGCCTCTCCTCGCAGACCCATCATAATAATCTTATGACACTTCAGGGCTTTTAGATACATTTGATGCTATTCATAAACTTTTGCGCACAGATGTCACTCAAGTTTATTTCAAGATGTTCTCATCACAAAGTCTAACATTATCCACACCCCCTGTCATGCCATTACGCTTCATTAACTGAAATAGATAGTGCCATTAATGAGTGATTCCTCTGGGTTATTGCTGAAGCTGCATAAATATGTGATTATGTTTTCATGAATGTGTCCTTGCATTGTTAACAGTATTCAAAGTAATCTGTGAACATAATGTGCATAAATAAATACCGTTAACAGTCTTCGTCTCCTTTGTTTGCTCTTTGCTTGCCTCATGATGAATAAAGAAAGTTCTGGTGAATGTTTATAGAGACAATGGACATCTGCATTTCATATTTTTCTTACTAACGTTCCCCAGTGAGATCACTTAGATGTACTTTTATCAAAGGCAAAAAGACAGCACTGGTAGAGAATAATATTATTCCACTATAAACAGGCAGTATTAGGAAGAATACATGGTAGATCCTTTTAAAGGGTGTGAGGAACTCAGCCGGCCGCCACACGGTAGCCCGGGTATCACAGCTTCTGATACCACCGCCGCTACCAAATGTGACGGACGATCCCTTTCCTCCCACGTCACCAATGGGACGTAACTCCACAGGTACAGCTCTCCGGCGCCCCCCTTTGTCTCTCAGGTCAGTAAGAGAACTCACCTAGAGCAAATGGCCGCCGGGGAAGGTGTCCTGCTACCCACTGGGTATTCTAAGATTCGTGATCAGAGTAAAAGCATCAGCCCAAGATTAATTTTATGGTTTAATTTGCCTTAAGGGCGCACTAGATAATTACAGAAATATACAGTAAAGCTATACAACGTAATTACAATGGATTTGCAGTCAGAGTAAAAAATACAACGATAATGTACAAGGCTTAAAGGTATTAGCCATAGATCAATATTACCAGGTTGTAGTATGGTCATGGGAAGGCAGGGGCTTTGCCATTCCCAGGTAGTAGTCTTCAGTTACTGGATAGTCCCCAAAGCATATGTTGCTGCACCCTTGGCAAGACAAATCCGTTTTCTTTTGGTCCTTTCCTAGACCATCTTCTTGGCTTCTGTGTGTGAAATGGAATGAGAGACCAGCCTCTTCTTGGCTACAGCTTTTAACCCTGCTAGGCTCTTCCCCATTTGCTTTGAAGCCCGCATATTAACTGGCCTGCAATTCATATGGAGCAGGAAACAATGGCTTGAGCTTGAGCTAATTACCATACGACTGACCATCTTTTCAGACCCTG
This sequence comes from Oophaga sylvatica, assembly GCA_033576555.1. Classification (NCBI taxonomy): domain Eukaryota; kingdom Metazoa; phylum Chordata; class Amphibia; order Anura; family Dendrobatidae; genus Oophaga; species Oophaga sylvatica. The sequence goes on from JARQOD010000007.1 coordinate 63,517,273, forward strand.
GCCTAAACCAATTAGCATGTAAAGGCCTATTGATTCATAGTGGACATCAAAGCTGGCCGTACTGAATATGCTAATAGGCCCTGTGTAGCTAAAAGTCTGTGGCTGTGTGAACTGACAAAATGGAGGCTGGTACAGGCCCTATACAAAATGGCGACAACCTTTTCCTTACACCTCCCTGCTTTTGAGGGCGCTAGGGGGTATCACATTCCTGTGTTCCCCCGTGCGCCCTACCGCACCCTCTCTTTGGCTACGGTGGCAGATCCACGAGGATTTCTGACTCTCTGTCCTCTGAAAGGTTGCACACTGGTTGGGCATAAGCCTCCCGCTCATGGTGGGCCTTCATCATGTTCACATGGAAGGCCTTCCTCCTTCCACGGGCGTGGTCTAGGGTGACCAGGTAGGTGACGGCGTTGAGCTGCTCGTGCACGAGGTATGGACCCTCCCAGGCCGCCTGAAGCTTGTTTTGTGGTACGGGGACCAGTACCCACACCTTTTGACCCACCTGGTAGGTCCGCTCACAAGCATTCTGGTCGTACCATCGCTTCTGGTCAGCCTGAGCTTGGGCCATATTGTCATGCACCAGCCGCGTCAAGGCCATCATTCGGTCCCGGAAGCGCACGACATACTCAATGACCGACACTCCAGGGGTGGCTAAATCCCCTTCCCATGCTTCCTTCACCAGAGCAAGGGGCCCCCGTACACGTCGCCCGTACAGGAGCTCAAAGGGGGAGAATACCGTTGAGGCCTGTGGAACCTCCCGGTAGGCAAACAGCAGGTGTGGGAGATACCGCTCCCAGTCTCTCCCTTGGGAGTCGACCAACATCTTCAGCATCTGCTTTAAGGTGCCATTGAACCGCTCACACAAGCCATTGGTCTGTGGGTGATACGGGCTGGCCACCAGATGTTGCACCTGTACCTGCCTACAGAGAGACTCCATCAGCTGCGACATGAACTGGGTCCCTCGGTCGGTGAGCATTTCCTTGGGAAACCCCACTCTGGAGAAAATCTCCAGTAAGGCAGTGGCCACTTTGTCGGCCCGAATGGACGACAAAGCTACCGCCTCCGGGTACCGGGTGGCATAGTCCACTACCGTTAGTATGAAGCATTTCCCGGAGCGGCTGGGAGTGGACAGAGGTCCAATGAGATCCACAGCCACCCTCGAGAAAGGCTCTTCGATGATGGGCAGAGTTACCAGTGGGGCTTTGGGGCGCGGCCCCGCCTTCCCCACCCTCTGACAGGTGTCACACGAACGGCAGTAGGCTATCACCTCGGTCCTCATTCCAGGCCAGTAGAAATGCTGAGCTAGCCTGGCCCTGGTTTTAGTGATCCCTAGGTGTCCGGCCATTGGAATCTCGTGTGCGATCCGCAACAATTCCGCCCTGAACGGATGGGGTACCACTAACTGTCGGTCCCTGGGCCACGCCTCCGGTGAACCCTGCTGGACCGTTACCCGGTACAGCCGTCCCTGGTCCCAGACCACTCGCTCGCGGTCGGACTCCAGGGGAGGCTGTGCCGCCTGTTCCTTGAGAGTCTTCAGGCTAGGGTCAGCTTCCAACGCTGCCTGAAATCCCTGACTAGATATGGCAAGAATTGATGAAACTGCCCTGTCCTCTGTCAGTTCCCCGGGATCTGTCTCCTGGCTACTGTCTGACTCCGCAGCCACTTGGTCGGAGAGGGGGAAACCATCGGACCTCCGCGAGGCTCCTTGGGCTTCAGCGCTCCCACTCCTGGTAACAGCGGCCACGACCGCTGGGACCACGGGTAGCGCCCGCTTTCCCTCATCCCCTGACCAAGTCGCCGGGTCAGGCAGACTTCCCTGACTTCCTGACATCCCGGATGTGGGGAACTCCTGCCCTGGGGTCTTACCTGGTGGCTCCTCTCCCGGGACGCCCCCTCCCCCCCATGGCCTGTTCCTCTTCCTGCAGGGGCCCTAGACTCAGCAGGCTGGGTTCACTTAGGGGCCCTACACTGCTCATAGCAGCCCCTCCCCCCACCACTGAGCTCTCCCGTGCAGCCTCCTCACCTGTCCTCACTGTGAGCCCTGTGTGTGTAGTGTCAGTGCATGGCTTACCATCAGGTTTCACTCCCTCCTCCACTGTTGGAGGCACATTCAATACATTAACATTCACAGTAGAGTCATGACATTCTTGGGGAGCCGAACTTGGGGGTTCAGTGGCCACATACTGGGACACTAGCCGCCCCAAATCAGTCCCAAGCAACACATTTGCAGGAATATTTGGCGTTACTCCCACCTCCCGCATCCCCCTCCCGGCACCCCAATCCAAATACACCTTGGCAACGGGCAGCGCCGGTTCAACGCCTCCAATTCCGGAGACGGAAAGGGTTTTCCCAGGTACCAAGTCTTGAAGGGACACCACCTCAGGGCGTACCAGGGTTCGTTCAGTGCCTGTGTCCCGCAGTCCCATGACCGCTGAGCGGCCGATGGTGATGGGTTGGTAATTGTCTAGGGACCTCCCACCACCCCCTCCCACACACAAAACAGTGGACGGTTTCTGGGACAGGGATGGGGCCTTCTGGCGCTGGGGACATGCAGCCTTAAAGTGTCCTGGCTGATTGCAATTATGGCAACGTCTGGGTTCTGTTCCTGGCCTGGAGAGGGCAGCAGGGGGGTACACCCCTTGCACTCTGGGGGCTGGATATGGGGCTGGGGCAGGATTGGGCTTACCCCCTCTCCAGGTGCTGCTGGCAGGCTTCTTTGGCTCCGGCGCCCTGTTGTTGGCATACTCGTCTGCCAGGGCGGCTGTAGCAGAAGCCCCCTTTGGTTTCCGGTCACGGAGGAACTGCTGGAGGTCCTCTGGGCAGTTCCACAAGAACTGCTCCACGACAAACAGTTCCTGGACCTCCTGACGGGTAGTGAGCTCTAGACCCGAGGTCCAGTGCTCCGCAGCTCTCAACAGGGCCCGCATGTGGTCGGTCCAGGTGTCCTTTGAACCCCGCTGCAGGCTCCTGAACTTCCTGCGGTACGACTCCGGGGTGAGGTTGTAGTGCTGGATCAGGGCCCGCTTGATGCTGTTGTAGTCCTGCTCCTCCCCGGCAGGTAAGTCCCCAAAACTTCCAGGGACTTACCCCTCAAACGGGGGGTCAGGTACCTTGCCCACTGATCCGGGGCCAGATGATGTTGGAGGCATGTCCTCTCAAAAGCAAGCAGAAAGGAATCCAGGTCTCCATCCTTTTCAAGTAAGAGAAAGTCCTCCTTTCGGACCTTGGGAGCCCTTGTCTCCAGTGGGCCTGGTGCGTCCAGCGGGGGCCCGTGCTGAGCCATCTCCAGTCGGTGCTGGCGCTCCGCAGCTTCACGGCATTCTGTAGCCTGCAACACACGTTCTGCATGCTCACGCTCTGCTGCTCTCTCTGCCGCTGCTTGCTCACGCTCTGCTGCTGCTTGCTCACGCTCCGCAGCTTCACGGCGTTCTGCTCGCTCACGCTCTGCTGCTGTCTCTGCCGCCACCAGGAGTCTTTCATAGGCGGTGTCATTACCAGCCTCGAGCTGTGCCATAGCCGCTTGGAAAAGGGCCTCCGATCTGGACAGGCTGGGACGGGCAGGGGGTGGACAGTCCACTGTGAGACTGAGCACGGGGGTCGGGCTCCTTGGGGAGCCCTGGCTGAGCTCCCCCTCATCGGTATCGAACCCCTCATAGGCCACAGCATTGGCCTTCCCCTTTGCCCTACTTCTGGTGCCTTCCGCCATCTTGGGAACCTTTGGTTACTGAAACACAGCTGCAACCCTGACCTTGCACACAACTTGTTATATTTACACTCTGACCGTCTAGTGCTGGGCTGACCTTAAGACCCCAGCAGTGAAAGTACTGCTGGTAGTCTCTAGTGTCTGGGAGTAGGGGTCCCACGCACACTATTACTCTGATCCCACCGCTGCCACCAATTTGTGAGGAACTCAGCCGGCCGCCACACGGTAGCCCGGGTATCACAGCTTCTGATACCACCGCCGCTACCAAATGTGACGGACGATCCCTTTCCTCCCACGTCACCAATGGGACGTAACTCCACAGGTACAGCTCTCCGGCGCCCCCCTTTGTCTCTCAGGTCAGTAAGAGAACTGCACCTAGAGCAAATGGCCGCCGGGGAAGGTGTCCTGCTACCCACTGGGTATTCTAAGATTCGTGATCAGAGTAAAAGCATCAGCCCAAGATTAATTTTATGGTTTAATTTGCCTTAAGGGCGCACTAGATAATTACAGAAATATACAGTAAAGCTATACAACGTAATTACAATGGATTTGCAGTCAGAGTAAAAAATACAACGATAATGTACAAGGCTTAAAGGTATTAGCCATAGATCAATATTACCGGGTTGTAGTATGGTCATGGGAAGGCAGGGGCTTTGCCATTCCCAGGTAGTAGTCTTCAGTTACTGGATAGTCCCCAAAGCATATGTTGCTGCACCCTTGGCAAGACAAATCCGTTTTCTTTTGGTCCTTTCCTAGACCATCTTCTTGGCTTCTGTGTGTGAAATGGAATGAGAGACCAGCCTCTTCTTGGCTACAGCTTTTAACCCTGCTAGGCTCTTCCCCATTTGCTTTGAAGCCCGCATATTAACTGGCCTGCAATTCATATGGAGCAGGAAACAATGGCTTGAGCTTGAGCTAATTACCATACGACTGACCATCTTTTCAGACCCTGGCCTAAACCAATTAGCATGTAAAGGCCTATTGATTCATAGTGGACATCAAAGCTGGCCGTACTGAATATGCTAATAGGCCCTGTGTAGCTAAAAGTCTGTGGCTGTGTGAACTGACAAAATGGAGGCTGGTACAGGCCCTATACAAAATGGCGACAACCTTTTCCTTACAAAGGGCATGATCAAAAGTGGCAAATTTTTGCTCTAGTTTATTCTCGCTGCTCCCTTGAGTATTCCTTTTTTTTTTTTAAATCCGCCATATCGTTCTAGAGATATAGGCCTTTTTTTAGTGCAAATTTTTATGGTCTTTATTTCAGGGGTGTGGCTTACAAGTTAATAATGCAGAGCAGTCTAAAGACAAGCCCCAGAGGATCCTGTGAGCGGCGCCCTCCTTAGTAAAGACCTCAAAATTTGCACTAAATTAGAATGCTCATATCTATGGAATCATTTGGCGGATTAAAAAAAACAACATATAAAAACTGCACACTCATGGAAATAGTGGGAATAAAGTAAGAGCAAAAACAATGCCTTGTAGGAGATGGGGCAACAATAAAAATTATTCTTTTCATTTTGAAATCTGTTTCTCCGCTGCCACCAAAAACAACTATGGAAATGTAGGTGCTCAGTGAACCCTTGGTACACCATCTTATTTAGATCACTGTGACTCTTCCTGTGTTGATTTACAACACTGGCTTGCACTGAGCTAAAAAAAAAAATGTCCCCAGAGGTAGACAACCTTTTAAGATTCATACAGTAAAAAATTAGTATATAGTTTAAAAAAACAAGAATAAATAATACTAAAATAATGATCCAATACAACCTTAAAATGACACTTGTTCTTTTTCATCTTTCAAGTGATGGGTGTTTCTACCTCCAAGAAGGTCTTCATCAGACTTCCTTATTTCACAAAATATGATCCCATTTTACTTGAAACTGACAGCACTTTATGGAAGTATTAACATTGGCAACATTAGCAAGACTATAAGCGGATGACTGCAGAAATAGCCTATTGATATTGTGGGTTCTATAATTGGAATCAGTGAACTTAAAACATCGAACATGACATTAAAGGAAATCTGTCAGTAGGAACAACCCTGCTAAGCCGTCTATATGGGCATGCAGATCAGTGAAAGCAGAATAAAAGAACACCTAGAAGTGTGATATGGTGTCTTATTACAGAGCAATCCACATTTTTCTTATATGTAACTGAACTGTTAAGATCTATGAGCCAGACATAGATCTTCCTGAGAATCAACCTCAAAAGCTTATTATAAATGAAAGCTGGCATTACCAGTGTGAGATTTGTAATGACTGATAGTCTGCTCTCCTGATCTATGTGTCTCACACTGGTAATGCCCACTTTCATTTAAAATAAGCTCTGGAGGCAGATTCTGGTGGAGATCTATGTCTGGCCCATAGATCTTAACAGCTCATTTGCATATTAAGAAAAATGTGGATTTCTTTAGAATAAAACATTGAATCACAGACACCGGGGTATCATTTTATTCAGCTTTTCATGACCTACATGCTTATATCGACAGCTCAGGAAGGTTAATTCTACTGAAAGATTCCCTTTAAATCTTAGCTTAATGTATAGATTTGTGAGAAAAGATATAGTATAATTTCTATAATATTCATTGAAATCTCTGCTTATTCTGGTCTTGGGTGGACTTACATACTGATTGATAGCTCTGTATGTACAGTAGGTCAAAAAAGGTTGCCAAGCACGGAATAGACTTCCTAAGAATGAATAGGGATGCAGGTAAATGTATCACGTTATACTAAATCTTTCCTTACAAAACTGTAAATCAAACATCTCAGCTATTCCTGCTCTATAACATGTGCAAAGTGACGGGTTCCCTTTAAATCCTTCAATCGGATGGCTTTTCTTGATCTATGGCAATTCCCGCATCAATAGGGATATTAAAGTTGCCGCAGTTAAAATGTTTGTAAGTAAATCTTGATTTTTTTTTCTATTTTCATATACATCGTCATGAGCATCTAATTATTTATCGATATATTACAAAATGCGCTGACTTTCAGTACAAATATAATTTAATGATGAGATGAATTACGAGGGGTATTTTTTGCAGGTGTGCTGGGCGGTCAAACCTTGGAACCACCTCTGTCTTTCTGTAGGAATTTTCCAGGTGCCCAAACGCGTTTCAAGGTTTCTAAAAAAGATAAAATGTGACTGCATATCCAGTACTAATTAAGGAATTAGCATCAATCATTGTTTTCTGGTGCCCTGTAAATAATTACTGTCAAAAAAATTCATTACAAACTTGTCGAGTAATTGTTCTTACCAGGATGGGGAAACCTCTTTAGCGCTTCTTGTGAAATATTTGCTGACTTCAATCAGGCTGAAGACGTTTGCAGTGATGAAGCCACTAATATGTGCCCTATCAGTCTCTCAGGAGTTTCACTGCCCCAGTTTTCACCCTCTCCTTGCCAATTAAGCAGCTACATTATGTATAATAGTAGAAGTCACTTATATTTCCGCATGGCTGTATGCATCAGAAGAGATGACAGTAAGATACTGGTGAATAATTAGACCGTATTCTAAAGCTTTAGAAAAACTCAATTTTATTCTATTTTTAACATAGTCCACCTTACTGCGTTTTTTTTTCTTCCGAGAAGCTGTCGCAGCCCCCATGCTCTGAATTATCTTAAATTACAAAGCAATGAACAAAATAAATGAGACGACAATGTTTGAGAAGAGAACACATTTAAGGATAATGAGCATCTTGAAAAAGGTCAGTATATTTTGTGAGTGCGAAACGCGCTGCTTAAATCTGTATTATGAAATAATACAACATTAATTAATCCTCTCATAGAGCACAAATTTACAGATCTAACCTTTTCAATTGTGCCTATTACCACAAACATGTTTCTGTAGAACTGACCAAAAATTATTTTATATTGTTCTCAGCAAAAATAAGCCATCTTTATCTTGTGCGCTAATGGAGTATTTTGTGAGCCAAGCTCTGGGCCATATATAGAAATCATAGAGCCACTGAGGACTATCTGGATTGGACTCCTCCATCCACTGAGAATGACAACTAATGGACTTCTCCTTTATTAAGCTAATGATCACTATAATTTTGCAACTTCTTTATAGAGTTTTGGCTGTTTTTCAAAAGTAAATGCTTTATTACTGCTGGCACTAGGTACAGACCACATTAATGAATTATTCATACTCTTTATGACAAGCATCTTTAGTACTTAGTAGAACCTCTTTGGCTCTTGTGACCTGCTGTAAACCTGATACATTGCCAGACACCAGCTTCTGGCAGCATTCCTGAGGGATCTTATCTCATCCTACATGGACAATGGCCTCCGGGTCACTAATATTCTTGAGTTTGTGTGCTGTAACCGCCTTCTTCAATCCCAGCAAATCATTTCTATAGAGTTCGAGTCAGGCGAATGTGATGCCCACTTCTAAATCTTCCTGGACCGCCTCTGAAATAAACCCTTTGGTGGACTTTGAGGTAGGGTGAAAACATTGTGCTATTAGAAGGTCCAATGTCGCCCAAGTTTCAGCTTACTTACAGAAGATATGAAGTTTTCTCCTAGCATTTCCTGATATTTGATTGAACCCATTTTGCCCTCTACATGCTGCCAGTGCCAGAGGAAGCAAAGCAGCCCCAGAACATTATGGAGACCCAGCCATGCTTCGCTGTAGGATTGACCGAGCCATCACCATGCTTCACTGTTCACATTATTGAGACACACTTAACTGTAGCTATCACTAAGTCACTACCATGCTTGACTGTAAGCAACACCTACTCACAACTATGTTTTCCTGTAGGCATCATTGAGCCCCCCCCCATACTTGGCTATAGGCATCACCGAGCCACTGCCATGCTTCACTTTTGACATCATCAAAACACCACCATGCTTGACTGTAGGCATCACCAAGCCACCATCATGCTTGACTATAAACCACACTGACCCACCACTATGCTTTCCTGCAGGCATCATCAAACACTTGCCATATTTGACTGTAGGCATCACCGAGATACCACCATGCTTCACTTCAGGAATGCCTCATTCTTCCTCCTCCAGAAATACTGCGCAAAAAGTTCCAGATTTGTTTCATTGATCCATAAAACAGAATCCCAAAACTTCTGTGGTTTATTTATATGGTTTTGAGAACATTTGAGATGTATTTTCTTGTGCTTTTGGGTAAAAAAGTGATTACTATGTTTTAATAAATTATTGAGCTCTAGCTGTTTTTCAAAAATAGGTGATTTATTAAGACTGGCACAAGGGCAATGTTGCATTGATGAACTTAGGGCAAACAAAAAAACAATGTAAAAGCATTTATAAAATATGGCATTAGGCATAAACACCAGAATTTACAAAATTTACATAAGCAAACTAGGCTAACTACACTCAGAAATCAATATACTTTTTTTATTTCTTTATTTTTAAGCTGTGATTTTTTATTTTACAGGGGTGATTGAAGGGACATGAAGACTATATAATATAGCCAGCACCTGCCCTGTATAGAGCGGGCTCAGCTCCTGAGCCTGCTCCATACACCTGCAATTACTCCATGTTGTAAAAATATGGCATGAAGTGGGAAAAGGTTAATGGGATTATCCCACCAACATTTATTAACTATCCACAAGATACGAAAGTGGTCTGACTGATCACGAGATCACATGTTCCTTGTGTGAATTAAGAGATAGTGTGCATGTATGACCACCGGCCTGTCACTCTGCTTTGTGACCATTGTCCATGGGAGCAATGGCACATATGTTCACTACCACAACAATAGGTCATAGATGTGAATATTCTGATTGTCACATATGTGTACTACCATTCACACAGGACTTTGAGTTCCTCAAGTTCAATTTCAGTGTACGTCCCAGTTAAAGGACCCCCACAATGGTAGGACCCCCGCTGATCATGCATTCATCACCTGTGCAATGGATATTGAGTTAACCCTTTTCAGTCTGGGCATAGAAGCAGCTACATCCTGTTACTTATCCATGTCTGTATAATTATTAGCAATGTCACAGATTTAATATTAACCTGTTACATTGATTTCCTTTACATTTACAATAAAGAAATGAAAGCAAAGGAAGTTAATAAAAATGTGTTGTGTAGTTTCGGAGCAGACACCTCGCTTACACCTTACAGAAAGCCCCTGGATATTTTAAACTAATGATGATGTCTGGCCAGTGTCCATTAGCCAGACTCGTGTGAATTTGCTGGGACTTTTATAAGGTTGAGTTCAGTAATCAGCCTGACAGTAGCTCACAGGAGCACATTTAAACAACAGGAAGATTCTGAGACAAATGAAGGCCATTTTGTATTTTACAATATACTTATGTTACATCTGCATTTGAAATCATTGTTATGCTATTAAGGAAAGGATACATTTTGGCCAGATTATTCCACACCCGGATAATGCCTGCCAAGGGAGATCGCTTTTATGTGCACATGAAAGAGCAAAATCAATTTTCTTTTCTCCTTTTTTTCACCCTCCATTACAAGAGTAGAGAAACAAAGCAATTGCTCTGGCCACACACTGGGGATGGATGTTCTTTGCAAGACCCAGATGCCAAATACTGAAGATATAGAGTAGTTCTTACAGCAGCATCTGGCTTCGTGGTAACTCTTTAACCCATAGGGCTGGCGCTGCCGACTTCTGCTTTATAAGTCTATTCTTCTGGAGTTTTCAGGTTTCATCTCTTCAGTTCCTGGTGATTATGTTACCTTTGTGCTGTTAAGCGAATTAACTATTATCCATAGTTATAACTAATCTTCCAGAACCTCGCGGCTTTTAGAAGGATGGAGTTACATCTCAATTCACAGCTTCACTTTGCTTTTTATAGATAAATACTAGACAACACTATCGAAAAAGGAAAAATGGCTGCGGTGGGGAAGAGTTACCTGCTATAAGTTATTATAAAATGCCCTGAAGACTAAGAATTTTAGCATTTTCCAATTTATTCTCAAAAAGCAGCATGTTTTGGGTATAAAGTTGCCTTCTAAGTAGTGTTGAGCGAATCCCGTGGATGTGCGGATTCACCAGGTTCTGGCGGACTTTTTAAATAGTTGGTTTGGGACTCGAACTTGACCCAAACTTGACACTGGACTCCAAACCCCATTCAAATCAATGGACGCCCAAACTTCGCTGCTGTAAAATGGCTGTAACATGGTCGGCGTAAGGACTAGGGCCGGGGCTGCAAAAGTAAGCTAAATGGGGATAAGAGCAGGACAAATGCCCAGCTCAAAGCGAGGCATAAATGTTCTTAATCTGAGCACCACCTGCATGATGAGGCATCTGAATGCAAAGCATGAGCTGCAGTGGAGTGTACACCTGAAAAACCAGGAGAGATCTGAGCTTCCTCCTGCTCCCTATTCTGCTGCAGTCTTGACCTCTTCCTTCCCCTCACAATCAACACGGCCACCTGGCTACCCGCAAACAGAGGATGTGACAGCACCACCACAAGCATCTCCACACCATAGTATTGAAGCCTTCAGCTGTACATCCCACAAACACTGGATCCCATATTATACATGTGACCTCCAAGTGATTTCTAAAGGACTAACAATATGTTGGGATCATGGGAACCACAGTATGTGGTTCCCAGCCACCACTACTTTTCCAGCAGGCAATCCCTGCCCTGCACAAATATGTTGCGTACAAAATCAGGTGTGCACTGTGCAACTCCATCAGTATAAAGGTCCACATAACCATCGCTACATGGACCAGTGAGCAGGGGCAGGGACATTAAATATTTCTAAATGCCCACTGGGTAAATTCCCTACCACCGCAGAGGATTGCTGGATGTTTTTGTGTGGTTCTCTGTCCATGTTGCCTCCTCCTCCTACTCCGCTTCCTTCAACGCCTTCTCATCCAGTCAGCGTAACACCTGCATCACCAACTTCAGCACAGCCAGTGGTAAACTACTGTAAGGCGGCCAGGGTGGTAGTTGTGGCAACGGGCTGTACTGTTCCCACACCCTGGCGCCCCACAGATAGAATACAGTGTCCGTTCTGCCACATGTGCAGCGTGCTCAGCAATACACTTACATTCACTGCCAGGATCCTCTCAGGTTCTGTCACTCCAGCTCTGCATTTCTGAGCTCCATAAAACATCTCAGAGTCACAGTTCTTTTCCATCAGATTAACTTTACTATTCAGCAAGGCATTCATCACACTGGCAGCACAGATTAAACAAAGAGACATCTTCTTATCCTTCCCTGCTGTCCAGGCAGCCTCTATCCTCTATCAGCTCTGTCTCCCTTCTCCCGGCAATCCCTGCCATATCTTTGAACAGTCCGTGTCCCATCTGTACCTTCAATGTCACCAGCTCCCTGTCAGCTCCTCGTCCGGTTCCAATAGGGAAAGGTACCAGGAACGCCATCTCAGCTGCCCCTGCCCCGGTCATAGACCCCGGATCCATCTTGGGGATGGTCCTTTTGAGCTGGTGCCCGACTGCACAACTCTCCGCCTGGGGCCCCTTAGTGCTGTAGCAGTTTTATCCCCATAGCCAGATGTCTGCTTCCTTCACTGCTCACACCTTGAACTGGGCAAGCCTGCCCAGGCTCTGCTGCCTATCCAGGAAGTCCCTCTCCTATATCCGTATGACTCTGCCCTGCTCTGCTCTAACTCCTACTTACTAAATAACCTCTTGCTGCCTATACCTAACTAACACTCTTATCTATCCTACTCTAATCTCTATGATGCCCCCTCTATTCTAATTCACCTACGATCCTATACTGTCCCAAATCTATCCCTAAGCCTATGCACAATACATAACAAATGCATCACATTATAGTACACACACAATACTAAAACATTAATAAATGACGAGGTGCCGCATGTAATATGTGAACAGTGTGCAGAGGAGAGGAGGCAAGTGAGGGTTCCCCACCACCTCCTTACACTACAGCAGGCTGTTCTGATACTCATCTGCTTGTGGAAAAAATCCCACACTGCACAGGAGCTGTGGATCGGGATCAAAGAATAGACAGATGTGTAGTTGGTGCCGTTAAACCTCAAGCCCAGCCTGGTGGTGTGCGATAACAGGCAAAATCTCATAGAAGCTCTGGTTTGACGCACAACCCTTGCCTGGTGCATATCTTGAATTTGGTGGTGCAGGGCTTCCTTAAAAATTACACAGATATGTCAGATCTGCTGCTGAAACTGCAGGCCGTCTGTGCACGCTTTCGGCATTCTCACCTGATGCTGCTCGCCTCTCTGTGCTGCAGCATCTCTTCTGTCCTTTCCACTCACTACCTTATATGTGACGTACTCACAAGGTGGAATTCCACCTTGCACATGCTGGAGATTGTTATGAATGTGCTAGAGATGGTTTCTGAGCAGAGGCTCCCTCTGGTGGTTACAGACAGTACTGAACCTTACAGCGAGGAATGGCAATCTGGGATCACTGACTGGTCTGATATAAGGGAGGTTCCCTCCCATGATGTTCGCCGGTGATCAATTGTTCTTGTCTCAATTGTGGTTCCTGGTTCATTTTGAAGTTTGCTGGAGTTTTGCATTCATCTGCTGCTTTCAGATAAGATATTTTCTGCTTTTCTTTTTGTGCTTGCTTTTTGCATAATTTTCTGCACTTTTGTGGAGGTCAGCCGGGTCCCCTCCTGGGGCCTGTGCTCCTCTCAGTTTATCTGTAGCCACTGTTAATTGTTCATTTGCTTTTTCCTGTTTTTTTCAGTGGCTGGCGGCTTAGTTTTGTTACACCAGAGATCTGATTTAGGTGGTGGAGATCATGTGATCTCAGGTTTTTTGGCAATCAGAAGAGTTGGTATTTTTTAGGTTTTTTTTTGGAATGCAGTGAGAATCCTTTCCTGTACTTTTCTGTCTAGACAGATTGGGCCCCAGCGTTTGCTCATTCTATTTTCTGTCTGTGTCCGTGCTTCTTCTTGTCTAACCGCCATTACATGTTTTGGGCTTCCTATTTTCTTTGGGGATCTGCTCCGGGCAGATAGCTTTCCTCTTTCTGCCTTTAGGTGTAGTTATCTCTCAGGCTGTGACGAGGCATCTAGGATCAACGTATGAACGCTCCACGGCTACCTCTAGTTGTGTGGTTAGTTCAGGTTACTGCAATCCAATAGGTTCCAGCCTCTCTGGTGTATTGCCGTTTTTGCATTTTCTCCTCAGCTACCTAAACATAACAGGAGATATTGTGTGAACAGCAGCACTCGATACTGGAGTTTGAGCTGCAGCACGCATGGGTGAGTCACCCTGCGGAACACCACTTCACGACCAACAAGTGGGCCTCCATGCGGGACGTTTGTGCCAAGTTTCGCTGCTTTGTGTTCTCCACAAACATGGGCAGCACTGATGACGCCATCATAAGCGTTACTATTCCACTTCTATGCCTCCTAGAAAAACAAAGCTTCGGGCGATGATGGATGAGTTGGTGGCACAAGAGGAAGAAGAGGAACAGGGACCATTCACACCATTATCAGACCAGGCATCCACACATGTCTGGGAGGATGGGTTCCTGCACCAACAATGGTCAGATACACAAATGTCCAGCTAGGGGACAGTTTTGGAGGATGAGGAGTAGGAGGGTGAGGAACAACTGTGTTCACAGCAGGGTGGCACTCAAAACAGCTCACAGGCATCACTTGGGCATGGCTGAGGGGATACAGAGGACCAAGACGATACACCTCCCACCGAGGACAGCATGTCGTTGCCTCTGGGCAACCTGGCACACATAAGTCAATACATGCTGCTGTGCCTGCGCAATGACCGCTGAGTTGCACAGATTGTTACAATTACTAATTACTATATGGTCACCCTTCTGGATCCCCACTACAAGCATAACGTGCCATCCTTACTTTCGTTACAAGAGTGTGATAGAAAAATGCGGAAATACAAGTACTCACTGATAGACGTACTACTGATGGCGTCTTCACCTGACAACGGGGGCTCAGTTGAAGCACAAGGCAGAGGAGAAGGAAGTCGCCAATGCTGCTGGGGCACCGGCACCACCTCGTAAGGGAGGGTTAGCATGGCATAAATGTGGAAAACCTTGCTCAGCGTGTTGGAAAATTCAGCACCACCATCTGATATGGTTCGTATCAGCAGGAGGCAGTATTTAGGTTATGCCTGTGTAGCAACTCACCCAGGATTAATGAGTTAGACACTAAAAAAACACAACTGAGCCTGTTGATTTATGTACAGACTAGATATCTTGACAACGCAGTCCCTAGTGGTTCCTACAAGTACAGAGATAGCCCTAACCAAAGAACTATTGTACTTAGACCTAAAACTTTCGAAATGGACATCAAGTTGTTTCACGTTCCTCCTAAAGAACTAGAAGGCAAAGCAAAGTGTGAATTACTAGAAGAGGAGTAGTGTGCTGAAAAAAGGAAAGATTTATAGTGAATAAAGTAAAAAATGAAATACCAAACAAAGAATGAAGCAATTGCTCTCAACAAATATCCTGCCTACTTACTAAAGTTAAACAGAAGAGAGGTGCAAAGTATATCACAGAAACAACAAAGTGAAAATCCTTAGCTCAAAGTTCATAGACTAGCTCCAAACAATAATATAATGTCAGAACATCTAAATGAATCTATCACCAGCAGGAAACACCCTGTGGGGGACAAAATATAAAGCTGCACCCAAAAGGTGATAGGTGGACAAATGAAAACACTTGTGTTAAGCTAGACAGACTGCAGCCAGGAAACAGAACTCAAATACCCAGAGAAAAGGTGTGTCTCCTGTGGCTCAGCAGAAAGAGAAGCTGACCACAAAACACAAACTCAAGGAATAAAATCCATGAGCAAGACAGTTTCAATAACATGGTGGAAGAGTATGTGTCTTCACGTCTCCACATACTGATTGATGGGTCTGGCGAATTTAACTTCTGGGTCTCCAGATTGGACTTATGTCATGAGTTTTCCCTTTACGTCTTGGAGTTGCTGGCCTGCCCTACGGAAAGTGTGCTGTCGGAACGTGTGTTTAGCACGGCAGGAGGTGTGATCACAGACAGGAGCATGCACCTGTCCACAGCCAATGTGGGCAAGTTCGCATTCATTAAAATCAATCAGGGGTGGATCCTACAGGACATGTCTGTACCTTTGGCTGAATATAGATCTATACCAGCCACATCCAGCCATTGTTAGACTCCACTGCAGTTTGTTCTATTTTCTATTCACAATGTTTTGGGGCCTACCCAAATTAAAATAAAAAAGGGGGTGTTTTGCAGATTACACCCACACAGGCAGTTTTGCAGCGTACCCCCACAGTGACTTTTTCAGAGTATTCCCACAGAGATGCGTGCAGAGCATACACACAGGTTTTTCTGGTACAGTAGTCCCACAGACATGATTTCAGAGTTGAAAAATTTGGTTTTAACACACAGGACTCCCACAGACATGGGTGCAGAGTATAACTATTTTTTAATGCCCACAAATCGTACAGACACAGTGGCAGAGTATATATTTTTTTACACACACTATTCGTACAGACACAGCTGCAGAGTACACAGAGAGGCTTTTTGGCACAGTACACATAGGCTTTTTGGCACAGTACACATAGGCTTTTTGGCACAGTACACACAAAGGCTTTTGGCACAGTACACACATAGGCTTTTTGTCACAGTTGTCCCAGAGGCTTTTTGGCACAGTATATACAAAGGCTTTTTGACACAATAAACACAGAGGCTTTTTGGGACAGTACTCTCAGAGGCAGGGTTGCAGAATGCACACAGAGGCTTAAAACCACAGTTTTTTTAGGCACAGCCAGAACTCGTACAGATACAGCGGTACAGTAGAATTCTTTTTTAGACACACTACTCACAAAAAGATGACTGCAGAGTAGAATAATTTTTTAGACTCAGTACTCGTATAGACACAGCAGTAAAATGAAAGAATTTTTTCATCCCACGAATGGAAAAGAGACGGCTGCAGAGTAGAATTGTTTTTTAGACACACTACTCGTGTAGACACGGTGATAGAATAAAAGAATTTTTGGGCCACAAATAAGAAAGAGACAGCTGCAAAGTAGAATAATTTTTAGACACACTACTCACAAAAAAGGCTGCAGAGTAGAATAATTATTTAGACACACTACTCGTAGACACAGCAGTAAAATAAAGGATTTTTGTCAGTCCACAAATGGAAAAGAGACAGCTGCAGAGTAGAATTTTATTTTTTTGCAGAGCACACAGTCAGAATCTGTCCCTCACTCCAGCTGCGTTCTATCCCTACACTAATGAGAGCATAATGGTGGCGGCACTCGTGATCAGGCCTTTATACAGGCTGGGTCATGTGCTGCGCTAGCCAATCACAGCCATGACAATACTTAGCATGGCTGTGATGGCTCCAGAAGTGCCCACAGTCTACAAGTATTTTGATTGGCTGCAATGCAGCCTTTCAACAAGCTTTATTAGACTGGTGAACACAAACGGGAAACCGGACGTACAGTAACAAGTCCGTGTTCGTAACAGACCCCTAACTTTCCTGTTCGGGTTCGCTCATTTCTATTTAAGCTTCTCTATAGAATTTGAAAAAAGCATAATGATAGTGTCACAATAAAATAAATTGCCACTAAAAACTACAGGGTAGGAAAAAAAACCTCGTCTCTTTGAGTGTTGTAGAAAAAAAGTACCGTAATTAGTGCATTTGTTATTTATTTGACAATAAAGACTATTAATATTGCCAGTGAAAAATTATTAGTGACACAACCATCTGCTTTTAAAGGGAGTTTTTCCCAAACCATTAATATAATAGTGTAGCAATTTAAAAGATAAGTTAGTTGATTCCTTTATGACCCCAAACTCTGCTCAAGTAGTGAGAAATCGTGTTTTGAAGTTGTGTTTGGAAGTGCATTGGAGAGTAACGATGCATTTCTAGCTTCTTAGCTTTATGTTGTATGTAGTTTGTGCAGTGCTGCCAACCAGGAATTTCAAGGTACCACACTGACAACATTTTTGGACCCCCTTGAGACTCTCCCAGGCTCCACCCCAGCTCCACCTAAACCCCTTGAACATTCCACCTTTCCACCGCCCACTCTTGAAAAAACTCCACTTCTCCACCACATCCTCACCAATCACACATTAACAGTTCCCATAGAACACATGTGATTCTAATTAGTGGACACACCTTGATTTTACATGTTCTTTTTGTCACATTATTTTCAGAGTCAGGGTACCTGTCACGACGTATAACAGATATATTCTATGATAGTAACATATATCTAATGAGACAACACTCTATATTTCATATTATAGAAAATATCAACATGTATACTGTGAGACAGTGAAGGGGTGTGTGCTGGACGGCGTGTATATCTCGCCCAGGTTTCTTAGCTGGGGCGCATAAAATAGGTTGTCAGTGCGGTGTTCATTCCATTCCTATCTGGGACAGGTTTGCAGTGCAACCCGGAGTGAACACAGCTGCTTATTTAGGCAGCCATAAGTACCTGCTTGAGGAGTTCAGAGGGGGCTCTCAGTCTGGATCTGACTACAGACAACGTTGGAGTCTCATGTGAACCTCACGCTGGTAACTACAGATTATATGTGTTATTTTGGGTCAGGCTGGTAGAGCCGGGACCCGGATAGACAGGGCAATCTATCTATGTGTAATTAGTGGCTAGACAAGCCTAGGTTTTCTGTTTATGATTTTGTTTTAATTTATGTTCTGTTTGCTGTGGACTTTAATAAAACTGGTTGCGGCCAGTTTTTAACAGAACCACTGTCTGTGAATGGTCTCTTTATGCCACTCCGTCTCCCCAAGACGGCGATCCCAGAGCTATATCCCCTGAAAAGCTTACAATTGGTGCTTGAATGCTGGGGCAGCACAGTGGCTGAAGACTTTGAAAAAAAAAAAAAAAAAGGAAGGTGTCTGCACCGCAAAACTGAACTTATTGTGGAGAAGACTGTGGAGTGTATATGTCTTGGGTGAAGGCTGTCAGCCAGCCCAAGATGTCCGGCAGTATGGAGGAGCTCGTTAAGCAGCTGGCCCAGAACCAGCAGGCCATGCAGCAGCAACATCAGCAGGCCATGCAGCAACAACAGCAGAGCATGCAAGAGGCCCAGCAGAGCCAGCAGCAACAGCAGGAAACCAACCGGTTGTTACTGGAGCAGCTTGCAGCACTAAAAAAAACTCCTAGCACCTCGTCCCCTTATGAAGACGCCGGGTTACCGGCATTATCCGCTGTAAAGAAGGCGGTAAAACAGACTCTGCAGAAGATGACGCCTCATGACAATGTGGAGGCATATCTGGCTATATTTGAGAGACTGGCAGAGAAGGAGAATCTTCCACAATCTGAATGGGCTATGGTGGTCGCGCCCTATTTGACTGGGAACCCCAAAAAGCCTATTTTGACCTCAGTGAGCAGGACAGCAAAAACTATACTAAGTTGAAAGCGGAGATTCTTGCCCGCCTGGGTGTGACGAGGGCAGTCCGTGCCAGGAGGGTCCATAACTGGAGATACAGGCGAGACAAGCCTGCTCGCTCACAAATGTATGACTTGATTTCTTTGGTAAAGAAGTGGTTGGAACCTGATGTCAGCACCCCTGCCCAAATGGTTGAAAAGGTGGTGCTGGACCGGTACATCTGGGCCCTTCCCCCTGAGGTCCAGCTCTGGGTCGGACAGGGAGACCCCAAAGATGCCGATCAACTGGTCAGTCTGATAGAAAGGTATTTCGCCACCAAAGACTATCTACGTGACCAGCCGTCCGAGCGATCATCAGTTCGGAATACCCGGCCTCCGTCATCTCCCGGTAAGAGGGTTCCAGCTGTGGGGGCAAGGGGGGCTGTTGATAGTCCGGGTCAGCCCCGAGGGGACATGTATGAGCGAAAGGGTGATACTTACCTACCAGGAGACCCCAGACCTAGGAAGGTCTCCCCGTCTGAACACCCTGACCTGAGACAGTGTTGGAGATGCCGTGAACAAGGTCATATTTCAGCCAATTGTCCACTAGTGGGGGAACCTATGGACTGTGACGCTGGACAGTCTCTCTCGTTCCTCGCCGAGCCCGTGTGCGTGGCCACCCTAGTCGAGGAGACGGGCCCACAGCTGTGTCAGGTCGTGATAAATGGGTGCCCAGTACAGGCCCTACTCGACTGAGGAAGTCGAGTGACTCTGATACATGCTAGTCTGGCTGATAGGGACTTCGTCACAGGTAGGCACCTAAGCGTGGTGTGCATACATGGAGACATCAAAGTCTACCCAGTAACCTCCTCAGACTTCGTCACAAAACTCGGGGAGATCTCATATGAAGTGGGGGTAGTGAAGAACCTGATGCATCCCGCCATATTGGGTCGTGACTTTCCCCTGTTTTGGGGTCTTTGGAAAAAAAATGTTTCTGCTGGACAGTGTGATGAAGCTCCTACTGAGGGTGCGCAGTCCCGAGGGGCGGAACACAATGCTAGTGGGCCGTTAAACTCATGTGATGATAATGATAATAATGGTGATGATGATGACCATGATAATGATGATGACCATGATAATTATGATGATCATGATAGTGATGATGACCATGATAATTGTGCTGATGCTGATAGTAATCACGATAATGATATTGATAATGATGATGACTGTAAAAAAAATGAATTTCCATTTCAGGTGATGTTGGGGGAGGGGGAGGATGTTTCTCTAGAAAAGAATGTCCCTGACCTACCGGTGTCCCGTGGCAATTTTGGGAGTGAGCAATTGCAAGACCCCACTCTTAAACATGCCAGGGAGAATATAACTGTTCTGAATGAGATCCCACAAGAGCCCGGCTCTGATGAAAAATTTCCCCATTTTGCCATGAACAATGACCTGCTATATAGGGTCACTAAAGTAAAGGGAGAGGCCGTGAGTCAGCTCCTAGTACCTAAGCCATATAGAAGTATGGTGTTAGGTTTGTCCCATAACCACGTGCTGGGTGGGCACCTGGGGATGGACAAAACCCAGGAAAGAATTCTTCAGAGGTTTTACTGGCCCGGGGTTTATCGAGATGTGGAGGATTATTGTAAAACCTGCCCCTCGTGTCAGATAAATGCTCCGGTGTCTCACTTCCGGAAGTCCATTAATCCCGCTGCCGGTTATAGAAATACCCTTTGAAAGGGTAGCATTGGACTTGGTAGGTCCTATTGTAAAATCAGCCAGGGGACACCAATACATCTTAGTTGTACTCGATTATGCAACCCGGTACCCCGAGGCGGTCCCTTTAAGAAATATGGCATCTAAAAATATTGCACGGGAACTCTTTCATATGTTTTCCAGGACAGGAATTCCTAAAGAGATCCTCACGGACCAAGGCACACCTTTTATGTCCAAAGTGATGAAGGAACTGTGTAAGTTGCTTAAAATCTCGCACATTCGGACATCTGTGTATCACCCCCAGACGGATGGGTTGGTTGAACGTTTTAATAAAACATTAAAACATATGTTAAAGAAAGCAGTAGAGAAAGATGGGCGGGACTGGGACTACCTGTTACCCTACTTATTGTTTTCGGTCAGAGAGGTCCCCCAGGCCTCTACGGGATTTTCTCCCTTTGAGTTGGTGTATGGTCGGCATCCGCGGGGCTTGCTGGACATAGCCAAGGAGGTTTGGGAAACCGAGACAACTCCATACAAGAGTGTTATAGAGCATATTGCCCAGATGCAAGAGAGGATGGCTAAAATTATGCCATTGGTGAAGAATCATCTGCAGAGAGCACAAGAAGCTCAAAGCAGAGTCTATAATCGGTCAGCAAAAATTAGGTCTTTCAACCCCGGGGATCGAGTCCTAATTCTAATTCCCACGGTGGAAAGTAAGTTTTTGGCCAAGTGGCATGGTCCATACGAGATCGTACAAAAAGTGAGCGAGGTTACTTACAAAGTACACCAACCCGGGAGACGGAAGCCCTACCAGGTATATCATATCAATCTGATCAAGCCCTGAGGGACAGAGAGGCATTGTTGGCCTCGGGTGAAGTAGAGAAAGGGGTAAAACCATCTCTACCTCCTGTGACCATGGGAGAGACGTTGTCCGTGCACCAAAAACAGGAAGTGCGGGAGTTTCTGCAGAAAAATCAGAAAAGATTTTCTGACTTGCCCGGCCGGACTTCTCTAATAAAACACCATGTCGAGACCGAGCCCGGTACTAAGGTCAAGATAAAACCGTACAGACTCCCAGAAGCCCGCAGAAAGATAGTCTCTGCTGAAATTAAACGCATGTTAGAACTCGGGGTCATTGAGGAGGCCCATAGCGAGTGGTGTAGCCCGATTGTACTCATCCCAAAACCTAATGGAACCTGGAGGTTCTGTAATGATTTCAGAAAGTTGAACGAAGTGTCAAAGTTTGACGCATACCCGATGCCACGGGTAGATGAGCTAATCGAGAGGTTAGGGGGTGCCCGTTATATTACAACCCTCGATCTGACAAAAGGGTACTGGCAGATACCCCTATCTGAGGAGGCAAAAGAAAAAACGGCCTTTGCAACCCCGGAAGGTTTGTTTCAGTATCTGGTGATGCCATTCGGGTTGCATGGAGCCCCAGCTACCTTTCAGAGGCTTATGGACCAGATCCTACGCCCGCATCAAGCCTATGCAGCTGCCTACCTGGATGATGTGGTAATTTTCAGTTCTGATTGGGAGAGCCACCTCGCTAAGGTACAAGCCGTCTTAGACTCGATAGGCGGAGCTGGGCTGAACATAAACCCAGAGAAATGTGCAATTGCCCTAGAAGAGGCCAAGTACTTGGGCTATGTGATTGGCAGAGGGCTGATCAAGCCACAAATCGATAAGGTAGAGGCAATTCGAAACTGGCCTGTACCCCT